>OX453281.1:22140060-22630060 GCA_949710005.1 Ricordea florida | reverse complement strand
TTTATGTGCTCATTCCAAGACAGATCTTCTCTAAGTGCAGCACCCAAATATTTGAATGTACAGTTAGCATGTTCAAGGCAAAAGGGGCCGGGCTGTCATTGATCTTAATCGAAACAGTGTTTAAGGACCTTAGAGGACAAGTGCTTCCAAATAAGACAACTCTTGATTTGGCGCAATTAAGGGTGAGCAGATTAGACAGTAGCCATTGTGAAACAGTTTTTAAGTCTATATTCAGTTAGATCTCGACGTCCTGGGCTGTTTTGGCAGAACAATAAATTAGGCTGTCATCAGCATAGAGGATGATTTTGCAGTGTCTGAGACACTGGGGAAGGTCTACTTGTCATCCAGTATGGATGTTTTCTGCTATCTTCCAAGACGACCCATAGAGAAACCGCAGTTCTACTTTGGTTACATGTATGTAAAGACAAAGGTATTTTTCCGAATGAATAATGAAGTTTAAGCAACTACAGTGGAACCTCGCTGTCTCGAACTCTGAGAACGAAACGAAAAATAGTTCGAGATAGCAGGGGTTCGAGATAACCCATAGTAAATGACTGAAAAAAAAAACAATCCAAGGGAAATGAGTTTGACTTGAAAATAGCGGGGAGTTCGAGATAACCGAGTTCGAGATAGCGAGGTTCAACTGTAAAGAAAAATGTTTTTGTCAAGCTTCCACGTCCATTCTGTCAGTTCATTCCTGTGGATATTTAAAAAATTCATTAAAGCGAACAGTCTGGGGCGAGGCGCCCGTTCAAGTTCCCGGCGATTCATTTTGAACACAGAAAGAATCATCATTCACCCACGCTACAATAGAAATCCTTTCCAACAGCTTAGCTCGTATTCAAGGAACGTATTAGCACAGTTTATCAATGGAAAAGATTGGCTATGCAATGCAAAAATATTTTTGAAGAGTTTGATTTGATAGTCTATTAACTTATTACGCTCGATAGCGACAGCGAGTGAAGTCTCCACATCCGCTCTGTGATAATTACACAGTCTCTTGACAACCAAGCACGTACGAGGAATCTTTGCTTCTCTTTCGTCATGGCTGTGCAAGCATCATGCATGGAACTCGCCTTGGAAGGCGAGCGACTTTGCAAAGCTGGGGACTGCCGATCCGGTGTAAGTTTTTTTGAGGCAGCAGTACAAGTGGGAACGGAAGATCTAAAAACACTGAGCGCTGTATACAGCCAATTGGGCAATGCTTACTTCTACTTGCAAGAATATGAAAAAGCTTTGGAATTTCATCGCCACGACTTGACTTTAGCCAGAACTTTGGGCGATCGAGTCGGTGAAGCAAAGGCTAGCGGAAATCTTGGTAACACGTTGAAAGTTTTGGGAAAGTTTGACGAAGCAATAGTTTGTTGCACTCGCCATCTCGATATTTCACGGGAACTTGGAGATAAAGTAAGTGATATTTCTACGATTGATCATTAAAACGATGTAATTATTTTGTTTTCAATATGACGCAGCGAAGTTGGAAAACAAAGTTTTTGTTTTTCTGTGGTCAGTTTGAATCCTTACGACTGCAGGAATCCTGTCTGTGAACTGTATTTTAACGCCTTCTTGAATACTGTGATATTCGCACATAGCACATCTTCTTTGTGATTCCCGTCCAATTTTCTATTCGTCCGCTAAAATTAATTTTATTCCTATTTCATTGGTCTTGAAATTCGATTATCTATCCATGCTGTTAACGAATTTTTCATGATCAGGAAATTCAGTTAGGTACGAATCCAACCGTGTTACAAAGCTTAAATGGACTTTTCATACCTGTACCTTGTAGGTGAGTATGAAAACAAAACACTCACAGAAAACAGGCTAATTTCAACAGCTTTTATAATACCGGTTATGTTGAAAGATCGGTTGATAAGTAGAAAGAATTTAGCCGGCGGAGATTTACAGCTTAAGTGCTAAACATCGGTTTATGGGATTCGTAATCCTAAACCTCGTGGAAATTCGAATGTTTCGTTAACGACGAGGAGTCGTAGGGAGCGAGTGAACGTGTGTGGAGCTTCGTTGACGTCCTGTTTCTTAGAAAGTTGATCTTTGATCAAATGCTTTCTTGGGGGCGCATTGTTTTAAGAGCAAATACTTTTTTTCTAGCTTTTGTACTTATCAAAGTGGCTGCTCGCATTTGAATACTTAATCGGTCGCTACTTCAACCAACGCGTTTGATTTATTTCATGAGTAAAATGCGCGTGAAAGTCGAAATTACCACTGATTTCGATTAGCTCCGATTTTCTGATCGATAACACGAAGAAACTATATTGTTCTCAAGACATCTCGGTGTTTACCCGACTCTTAATGGATGCGAAAAAAACGAGATGTACATTTCAGGCCACGTTGTTAATTTCATTCACGTCAACTTGAATAGAAATTCATTTTTCAAGCATTTTTCTCATTCAGGGGGGAATATTATTAAGTAATATTTCTCAGTAAATGTTTAATGTTTTGAGAATTTTTATAGTAAGCCGTGGCAATTCAACGTTTGGTAACGAAACTATGCATGTTTTGAAAACAATATTGTGGCTTTTACTATATCCACTTTCAAAGTGTTTATATTGTTGAAACCTAACCACAAAACATTTTAGCATAAACATGACATGAATATTTTTAGTGTTTCTTTCTTTTCTTTTTGCCCCGCTCGCTGATTTCTATTTTTTGCCGAAAGTAATGCATGGAAAATTTGGAGCAATTCCCGACCAAATGTCTCCCATGATGAAAGTTAAGACGCGCCAGACTATTTGGTTTGTCTTGCAAAATGATAAACAAAGGTGACTCAGTTTGCTGTCTGGAACCACAGTTGTCGCTGTTTTGTCAATCTCTTTCAAAAAATTAATTGCAATTTATATCTTTGAACTGAAATTTTTCTGCAGTGAAAGAGGAGAAAATTCTTTTTACCAATGAATAGTCTGTATACAATACTCACACACTCTACACCACAGACATAATTCCCATTTCCCCAGCTCAAAGGCACATTTTCAAACATGGTTTCTGCCTTTTGTTATCATAAGCAATATTCTTTTACTTTGTAACTTCCTTCATTCTCTGTGGTGTGATGAAAAATTTTGTGAATTGAGATATGGTAGTCTCCCATGAGCAACTTGCTTAAACTATCTCCAGTGGTCTATTATTATAATTTTTTTTTTCTTAACACAGGTTGCTTGACAAATAATGAAGGTTTAATTTGGTTGTAAAATGTTTATGAAAGGATCAAACAGCTCTAACTTCCAATTATTTCTTGTCATTTGCCAACAATTTTTGCTGTAGTGGTCCAGTTTCCTTAGAAACAATGTATTTCCTTGGCAAATTTCTAAGTGCTTTTGTTTCACAATACTTGGAAAATTAGCATAATCTTTTCTTAAATTTTGTAACCCATTTTTGAATTTGAATAGGTAATAGCATGGTTTGTAGTGATATTTGGTATAAATACCACGAGGAATATTTCAAAATTGTTGTACGTAATTTCAAGAGCCGTTAGGCGAGTGAAATTTGAGACAATTTTGAAATATCCTGAGTGGTATTTATGCCAAGTATCACGTACAAATCATGCTATTATTTGTTTATACTAGTACTTGCAAAAGGTTTGTAATTTTCACATGTAGGTATTTCAAATTAAGCGGAAATACCACTGCTCGTAGCCAATCAAATTACAGAAATTTCTCATGTAGTAGTATAAATTATTGAATAGTTGAGGTGGACAGGAGCCAATAAAAAGTTCACATTAAAATACTAAAATTGCATTAATAAAATATTTAAGACAGCTGAATTGGTTTACATGTAAAACTTTTCTACTTGAGAATGACTAGAAACCACCTTTCTCTACTCTGCTCCGAGAGGTTTTTCTCCTGGTACTCCAGTTTTCCCCTCTTAACAAAAACCAACATTTGGTTTGATTTGATTTGATTAAATATGATTTGATTTCATTTGTGCTTTACAGGGTCCCCAATTAGTATGTTAGTGCTTCGCTCACTCGTGAGATATTGTTCTTGCCACTCGAACATAAAATTCATATCTTCGAGCCAACATGTAATGTTCTTTTTATTATATGGAGACTAAATATTGAATATTTCTGTTTCAAAGTAGTCAAGTTTTACAAGTAGTACAAGGTTTTCTTCTTCATGTTCTCGTTTTCAAGTTTTTCTTTAACTCTTTAACTTCTTCATCGCTGATGGATGCAAACCTGCTCGCCATGCTTTTATTCTAAACAACAAACGCGATGTGAGAAACCAATATATTCAACAAAAGCAAAAGGCGGGAATCGTGACGTCATTGAACAATACGACACTCACAAAGGTGACATACGGAAAATGTGCCACTCGGGTCCCGGATGAAGTGGCGTATGGAATCTACGAGTGGTTTAGTTTCCAGTAAAACACTCTTCTCCGTATAATAATGTTCATTATTATTTATTATTATTATTCATACTTGTCTGTTACAATTCCACAATCTGATTGGCTAGCATACTCACTTTCTATCCTTCGATAGGGAGCAAGTTGAGAAATACATGTATACTTTATAAGTTAGAAGAGATTCACTCTATAAGGTCATATGATTTGGATGATTTTATCAATATCACAGTATCTCCACCTTTTTGAAACATTCTGTGGTCATGAACAGTGAAATGAGTCCAATGTGTGACCTTCTCACAACATGATATACGTAACAATAACCAACCTAAACCTCTGTCAATTTATTGAAGGATTTACTGTTGGACCTCGATTACTGGTACATGTATCTAGACTCTTTGGATAGTCAAGAGTCCTGAAAATATGAGTATTAATGAGACATAAATGTAAAGAAGAGCACCCCAAGTCAGTGCTTGTGATTCCAAACTCAAGTGCTAAGTTTATTCCTTTTTCTTAATGTGAAATATCTTTGTTTATCATTTATACAGAAATTAAAATACCACATTTGTTTCTTAGACAAAGTTGTGGCTTTAGTTTACAATTGTCTGTGTTCCAGTGCCACTTTTAATATGAAAAAAAGGGACCAGAGGAACAAGCCCAAATATTAAAAAAGTCTGGGTAGGGGGGGTCTGGATAATCAAGGTTCGATTGTAATGTCTTCTAATATTCAAATTCAAACAAACTGCCACCGAGTTTAGGACACCTGTGCAGGTGTAGTTGTGGATCCCATGACCACATGGTCAAACTGAAAGCTAATTGGCTAAAGAGAATTACACATAATACCACGATAGCACACATAAGTTTGCATTTTTATTAAAAAGGTTTTATTTTGTTGTTCAAAATAGCAAGCTTATTAAAACCCTTATCAACAGAGTTTGAAAGAATCCCAAAGTATTGGTTATGTAACCTCAAGCAGCAGTCAAGGGTTAAACACGTACTACACGTATCAACTCCTCCATTAGGTTTATATGCAGACACACATGCCTTATATTTTGTAAAAAATATAAGCAATGTAAAATGCAATATATTAGCATAAGTGGAGGCAGAGTTTGCATTTTTGTTTTTACTTTCCCAGTATTTAATCCTATATTTAAGTTTTTGTTATCTCTTGTTTCCGGAGGAGTAGTTAGAGATAGTGTTTCAGTGTGCTCTAGCCACATGTTTTGCAACAAGGAGCGGAGATTTTTTTCGGAGATTTTTTCCTTTTACAAGGTATCCTTTTTTTCCCGTCAAAACCTGTAAAACAGACCAGATGTGAGTATTCACTTGCTCCAGTCTTATAGCCACATCATGTTTCGTTTTCATTGTTTATTGCTTGCACCCTGTGTCTGTAACTTAGGCAGGGGTCGCACTTACGATTTTGGTGTTTACATTGGACATAAAATCTGTCATCGCGTGCTTGCGACAAGTGCGACCCTTTTGTCGCGACCAGACATAATTATGTTCGAAGGACCTAAAGATCTAAAAAGCCGATGTCCTGCCTCGAAGCAGGTCATATCTTGTCTAATGGCCTTAAAATAACAATTCTTGTTTTTCTTCTGTCGCAACGTCAATTAAATATGAAATACCAGCGGAAATTGCATTTTCGCAATTCTGCGAAGACAACACATGTGCACAGCTAGCTACGGCTATTGGTTCAAACTTTTATTCACCGGTTTTCTTTACAAACGTTTTATCTGGTCCTTATGGCGAATTTCAACCCATACCATGATACAAATTTGCGCTATTCACCTCATTATTTTCAGTATGAGGAAAGCTTTGGCTTGCAGATTTTTTCCCAAGACTCACATGTATCTTGTCTTTCGACATGAGGACTTACGATTTTCAAAAACTGATTAAAAGTTGCTCTTCGAACTCGGAGCTGCTGTAGAAACCATCAGGAATCCGGTGATCATTATAATGGATCTCAAACCATGACTGCCGTGGCCGTGGTAAACACCAAAATCTAAAGTCTACGATTTCTTCTTCTCTGCATCCGTCGGCGTCGATTTTTAAAGCGGCAAGAGCCAACATTTGTCGTTGGCGAATGTTATACAATGCGTACAAACCAAGAAGGTTTTGTACATTGAACAAATTAAACACAGATTGAAGAAATGTAGCTAATAAAACTAGCACCAGCTTTCGTGCGTGAATATTAAGAGTTGACAGTTTGGTTTCAAACATCATTTATATCGCGACCACGTGCTACCTCCATGACTCCTGCGATGTAAATGTCGCGACATATTTGTGGGACAACTTATGATGCGACATAAAAGAAATAAGGCCACAGTGCGACCCCAGCCTTAGGCTTTCACCTTCCCGCTTTCAGTTTTTACCATTATCAGTGTACTCAGAGGCCCAGCCGGTTAAGTCTCAATAAATCAACGAATTTAATCTTGCTGACTACACTTACACTGTGTGGTTAAACTGGTGAACTCTGGTGAAAGACACCACATGCTCGACTAACCAGGAACGCGACACTCCAAGATGTACCAATCTACAAATTTTGACCCCCTTAAGATACAACAACCACCATCATCATATTTTATTGGAGTCGCCCTAGGTACTCTTGTTTAAACTTTGGTTTCCTATGTGTTCTTGCTACTCTCAGTGAGTAAGGTGTTAGTTGTTTGTTACTGTTTGGATTTTTTCAGATTGGTGAGGCTAGAGCACTGTATAACCTTGGTAATGTTTACCATGCAAAAGGCAAACACTATGGACGAAATTTCCATCAGGACCCTGGAGAGTTTCCAGAAGAAGTCAGATCTGCACTTGAGAGGGCCATAGAATTCTATGAGTAAGGCACAGTCCTTAACATTTTAATTTATCCATTTCATTATGATTTATTTGCCAAGTTCTCTTTTGTACTTTGATTGATTTTGACTATGTCTCAGTCAATAAAAATGCAAAAAAAACTTGTGCAATTCATATTCAAAGTCAATAAAAATGTAGAAAAGAATGAGGTCAATCTCCAGTCATATTTCAAGACCAAACATTAAAGAATTTATTGTATGGTAATTTTGTTTTATTTTGTTTTGCGGGACATAGTGGGACAAGATAGGCCCATCTTACCTGCTCGGTTAGCCAATCAGAACTCAAGTTTGGCATATCTTGCCTGCTCGTGAAAACCAGCCATATGATAAAAATAATTATTCTCACCACAGGGCTAATCTTACTATTGTTAAAGAACTCAATGATAGAGGAGCGCAAGGAAGAGCGTGTGGCAATCTGGGTAACACTCATTACCTCTTGGGAAACTTTGATCTGGCCATTATGTTTCATGAGGAGGTATGAGAAAATTCATTGTAATAAGTAAGGAACTGATATAGCTCCACATGAAGGGTTCTCTGAATTTACGATGTTGGAACACAAAAATAGTATCACAAATTAAAACAAGAGCTCCTTTCACCTTGAAGCGAAAGAACAAATAAACCCGGAAAAAATTAACCTGTAAAAAATCCCAAGCTGTGAATAACAAACAATGCACAATATTTTCAGAGTAAAATGTGCGTGCAGTAGTAAGCAAAGTGATTCCATTTTGGTGTGAGTCTTTGTTCAGTCAGAGATTACAAGTTATACCAAACTGTGGAAACATGAGCTACAGGTGTGTTTGTTAATGATCTAATAAAATGTCAACATATGGTTAGAACATCTGCCACGCTTCCTGCAGCTAGTGTCACTGACAGTTTCCTGTTTTAAGCACATTTTCACAGCTGCTGTGATCTATAACTGAACAGACACATGGCATCAAAAGAAAAGAGAAACTCATTAGAGATTTGCCTCGATCGTATCACTTGATTGTACCAAGATTTGTTTCCTTTTCAGTCTTCTAAATTATTACATAAAATCTTCCAAGAATGGTGTCCTCTTTGGATTTCAAGCATAGCAATTTTTTGTAACAAAATTTCTCTTTTATTTGTAACACCTAAATATTATTAAAAAATAATGCAGGCATATGCCAGTGAAAATCGCTTTTTACCACAATTGCTACTAATCTCGCAATCTGATTGGCTAATTTGCTGTTGTCAATAAGAGTCTAGACAACGCTGCTCGCATCAATGTGTCACGCAAAGCAATAGCCAATCAGAAACGCTCATTTTGGAGAATAAACCAATCAGATTGCAAGAAAGTTATAGACAACGCTTGCTCTTTCTTTGTGTCACGATCTTCATCACGCTCTGAAAAAAAAAACATTTTCCTTGACGCTTTTTAACATTCCTATTGTGGTAAAAAACAAATCGAATGTGGTTTAGCGTTGTCTGTACTCTTATCGACAACGAGTACGCGTCATCACAGTGGTCAAAATTTGTCGTGGACTCACTTGGCTACGCCTCGTGAGCCACAACATTTTGATCACTCTGATGACGCGTACTTGTTGTCGATAACAGTACAGACAACGCTAAACCGCATTTCATTGGTTAAGCCTACTTCGTCATATCAGCTAGTTATGCTGCTTGGCATGCCCCCAGAGCCCCCTTTGGCATTCAGTTGATTAGACGGTTACTTTTCAAGTTTATCTGCCTACTTTACATTGCAACTACTCAGGCCACCCAAACAAATTGTCATGCAAATTATCCAGCTGAGTATCTTAACTATAGAATCTCTACAAATGTTGTATATGTTGCAGTTAATTTTTGTTTTCAGTTAATTTTTATTTTGAACTAGATAATTTTTTTCTTCCTAGTTAGTTTTATTTTTAACTAGGTGATATTTTTTAAAAAAAATACAGGTCACAGGTCATTGTTTTACCAATACAGAAATTATCCTAAACATTCATTAAAGCCAACCTTGGAACTTATCAGACCTAACGTTAGCCTTAATGAATGTTTAGGATAATTTCTGTATTGGTAAAACAATGACCTGTGACCTGTATTTTTTTAAAAAAATATCACCTAATTAAAAAAATGTCACCTGGTTAAAAAAATGTCACCTTGTTAAAAAAATATCACCTAGTTAAAAAAATATCACCTAGTTAAAAAAAATATCACCTAGTTAAAAAAATATCACCTAGTTAAAAAAAAAAATATCTAGTTCAAAATAAAAATTAACTGAAAACAAAAATTAACTGCAACATATATATTTCGCTTAAAATGCTTATAATTTGCTCTATACTGTAACTATACAAGACATATGAAGATTGAAAAAGAATCATCTTACTCTGCAGAAACTCACAGACTATAAATCTGTTTTTCAGTGACAATAACAAAATTTGTATGAAAATGTATTTGCGGGATCTTGGTTTGAGTTGTCACACTGAAAAACGTTTTGATAATCCTGAGGTCCCTTGTCCTTGAGAGATTCCGGCATCCAACATGGTGGTCTGTTATGACTTGTCTGATCAGCTGCTACCAGTGACCCAATGGAATATTGGCACACTTGTTATAGTAATACTACTTTATCTTTATGCAAGGGTACTAATAATTGTTTTCCTTAAGCAGCTGCAAAAGTTGGAGTGGGGTGCTCACGGTTTTCAATAGAAGCCGGCAACCGGCAAATTTCGCCACCTACTTCCCAAATCATTGCCGCCTACTTTCTAACATTAAATTTCTTTTTGGTCCCTTGAGTTTCTTGAGTCACCTGTTACAGCCACCTACTTTAATATGGTCAGCCGTCCACTTAAGAACTTATTGAAACGCCTGGGTGCTGTGACATGGAATAGGTGCATGTTTCAATCTTAACAGATGGCATTAAGCAGCCTTATAAGCAGTGGTAGACCACTGATAACCAGCTTTTATTAAAACCTCTGCTTATTGCTCGCAGAGATTGGCCATTGCAAAAGAGTTTAATGACAAAGCAGCAGAGAGGAGAGCTTGTAGTAATCTTGGAAATGCTCATGTGTTCCTTGGAGAGTTTGAGATTGCAGCCGACTATTACAAGTGAGTTTCTTAAAAATACACTTTAATTTAATCTTTAATTGGGATAATTGCCTTTAGAAACTAATATGGCAAATTACACAAGTTTACACTTTATTTCCAGTTTTTTTTTTTACATTTTATGGTCAACTGACCCACAGGTAGCAAAGGCTAATCTAGGGGCATCAGTCTTACATCAGTTAAGTGTCAAACTAAAGAAATAAATAAACAAATAAATGAGTGTGGAGAAGAGCAGGAAAAAGGTTATAAATGTAGAAAAAAAATGAGAAATTAAAGGACAGTTTTAAAAGCAGAAGAGAAGGTTGCATAGGTTCTTGTTCTAACAGTTGTATCATAATTACTCTTTGGATTGGCCTACCCTTTTTATTGTCAGTGGTGTTTTCATACGGCTATTTTCGTTTTCCAAAATGTGAAAGAGTAGGAGATACAAAGTTCTTTAGTTTTGTAGGATCTCTTAGCCTGTCATGTTCATCTAAAGAGGTTACACCAAGCTGCCTTCTTTGCCAAGCAAAATGTTCTCTATTATCATCAGCAATAATCATAATGTTTGCTGGCTATCAGGCAGTTAAGTGATTTCCTTTTTGGTGACTTAAGTGAAGCAGGTATCCATTTGTTTCTCTTCAGGTGTTTCTTACCTAAATAGTACTTGTTTTACCAAAGCGTTGTTTAAAGGTTATGCTGTGATCCCATTGTGATATCTAGCATTTTATAACTGTCTGTTATGTTATGCCTTTGCTAATTTGTCACTACTAACTGTTTGCAAATTGAAACAGGTGAACTGGGTTTTCGACTGAAAATAGACCATAAAATTTTTACGATTGTGTGCTTAGTATCCTGGCCTTTGAATAGAAGCGAGGCTGGAGGTGACCTTGTTTTGTTACAAACCTTCCTGTTCTTCATATGTTAATAATATGATTTGCACATGAAAGGACGGGGAGGTTTGTAACCAAGCAAGGTCACCTCCAGCCTCGCTTCTATTCAGAGGCTAGGTTCCTAAGGACAAACTGTAAAATGGTCTATTTATCTTAAAGACAATTTGTTTTTGTTGTTAAATGACTGAAGAGGTTCAACAGCTGGGATCAATTTTTAGGTTAACACTAACCCGCGATCAGGCGTCCTTCCTTTGTTCTTTGTATGCCATGAAAAAAAAGCGCATGATCGCAGGTTAGGTTAACACAAACCAAGGTTTACCTTTGGTTTGCCTTTTGAAAATTCCTTTGCTCTTTTTTTTTTAGGAGAACGCTTAGCATTTCTCGGGACCTTGGAGACAGAGCCATTGAAGCTCAAGTAAGTGCAACTTCAGAAAAGTTAAAAGTGAATACAAGTTAAGGGGCCATGGTAGTAACCTTGGGTGTGACCAGTTTTCTTGCATCCTGTTCATAGCATGACTTTCTCTGTTAATCATCTAGATCAGGGGCCGGTTGTTCAAAAGCCGATTAGCGCTAAAAAAAGAGGCGCACATGAGTCAAGGGTCCACACGGCCGGAGCTTATACCGGTTTCAATAGCAAGAAGCACCTGGGAGTATTATTACTCCCCCCCTGGATGGGATGGTAGTCCATCGCAGGGTCACCCCCCAGCATTGTATCGCTGGTACCCATTTATACACCTGGGTGGAGGGGGACAGTGTGGAGTAAAGTTTCTTGTCTAAGGAAAAAACAAACTCGAACTCCAAACCTCCTACTCGGAAGTCCGACACGCTAACAAATTCACTACTGTGCCTCCTCTACGTTAAACCTGTGCGCTAAACCGGGGTTAAATTTTAACTCGGGTTTCTTTTCCTCTTGTTAAGAAGCATCTCTATTTTTTTCCAGAGCATACAATTATCAAATTGTATTCAAAAAGAATTATACTGGGTTCGAATGCGCTTTTTAAGCTTTCATTCTGCATTTAAATTTCGCACTAACACTGGGTTACCTTAACCGTGCTTCGAACAACCCGGCCAAGGCTGCTATACGAAACTAGATGGAAATTTTTTATTCGAATACAGCGTGAACAAGAGAAAATGAGGAAAGAGAACATAACCCCGTCTGATATGATAAGGGGACAGAATCTATTGTTAGCGCGGAATCAATTTATATCTCGTTCCATGGCTGCGTGGTTTCTACATGGCGCATTGAAATTACAACCACGTGACGAGAAGGACACCAATCATTGGTCTGTTAAAATAGTTCCCGGATCTAAAAATGGATTCTGTCCGCTTATCATAGTAAGAGAACCCAGTATGAAAGAACCATTCCGTTACCTCCTTTTCTCTTGAGCGTGACAGTGTATGCTACAAAAACCAGCGATTGCTAAGCCACATATTTGGCAAGGTTATGGAAAGGCAAAGTTTTGCTGTGGTAATGAGTTTTTAATGTACTAGGAAAAAACGAAATGTGTGAAAGGAAAGAAGGAAAACTACCGCTAATTCCTTAGAAAAAAAACTTTTCGAAAAGAGAGAAAATATCCTAAAACATAGTTTTAATTAAGTTAACAAGAAGACGCCTGAAGGCGTTTACGCGGGATGTGTTGGTTTAAAATTGCTGACGCAGTATGTTTTTTTGCTGATTGTGCGATCATGGATATCCATGGTGCAATCCAACCTGACTTGCACGTGATTCGGAGTTACAGCCAATAAAAATCACACAATTTTTCGGGACGGGCTCGGGATACGGGAAAGGTAAAAAAAAGAAGGCAATTTTTGACTCCCAAGACGACGAAAGGAATGCGCTACCGAATTTTATACGCTGGCTGACTACGTCATCCCGCGTAATTAGGGTACTCAGGAAGTCACCTCGTTTTGTTTTTTTGACAATACCACAGTAAGAAGAATGCTTACCAGTAGTGCTGAATAATTACGTGACTATTTGATAACTGAAGATAGCTTAACAATAGAGTGGTTTTTAATTCAGATGAAATCAATGTCATTTTGCGATAGGTTTGGTTTTGCATTGCTACAATAGTTGATTGGTGAAAGAATTTCGCCCTTCTTTCTTAACCAGTTAGAAACAAAAGCTCAACCAATCGTGATTGGCTCACGCGCTTTTTCCCGCGCTTGATTCTGACGACATGTACTAGCTTTTATTCTGATTGGCTCATTGGACTGTGGGCATGTGTTGTGATTGGACAGAATTATTGCCTTTAAGACTGTCGTTCCAAAACAACTGTATTCCTTAAAATGCATTTTGGGTTTGAACAGGAAGGGCATCAAGACACAACTTTTTATGACACACTTTGAAAGGGAATTGCTTCTTCCTTCTTGCCCCTCGTGCACTAATTCTTTGTGTGGCCATTTGCTTGCAGGCGTGTTACAGTTTGGGCAACACGTACACTTTACTCAGAGAATATCGAGGGGCCGTAGATTTCCACTCTAAACATTTGGAAATCGCTCAAGAACTTGGTGACAGGTAAATCATTTTAACTTTAAATTCATAACTCTACTTCGTCCTTACATAATGTGTTCTATTTGGATTTGAAATCATTACTTTCCCTTAAAAAAGGCTGAGCGAAACTCGAGTTCTTCATGCGCGCATCAGCCAGTGCGGAAGTCATGTATTTTGGCGCAAATCTCAAAAGCTAGATCTCATTATCATACATTTTCTTTAGTGAACTTCACTGTGTCGACGTTAGGTTTTCAGGAAAATCATTGATTTCGCTGTCGTGAAAATATGTGATAAAATCCGGGCTTAACAAACTTTTTTGAGCCGATTTCGCGCACAATAATTTACTCTGTAGTTTGGAAACAATTTTTTTTTCTACTTCCAAGTTTTGCGTCTTAAAGACGTATGAAAGATTAAAGAAACAACCTCGTAAAACAAGTGCTTCATATTTGTAGAATAGAAAGTTTCCAGGCTTTCGAGAAAGACACGGAAGTTTATGCCACTCCAGCGTCATGTGCAGACTTTCAACGTTTAATCTAGTTCAATTAAACAAGTTTCGTTGGCCTGGAGGCATTACGAGAGAGAAGAGTTGCCGTAGTACATGACGTACTTCTTGTAGTGTATTGATTAGCTGTCGTCGAGAGTATTCGTGCTACTATCCTATTCGCGTAAGATGATCGTAGAATCTTCCTGTGTTTCAACGAAGATTGACGAAATAGTGAGTCGTTCTACGACTGCATTCGTTCAAAAGACTTCTTAAAATGACGCAAACATTCAATAAACTATGCTCAAAAAAGCGAAGACAAACTGTTGTTACATAAGACTCTGCGTGAATTTTCACTCTTTTTTTAATACTGTCTCGTTAATGAATTAACATTGTTTTTTACCTTACGCGAAAACGCAATATAATGGGGTACACACGAGTCATTAGCACTCGAATTGACGTAGCTGCAAAAGACTTCTTTTGTTTTAACTTGTTTTACGCTAATTTTAAACTTCAGTATATCTGCTTAGTCATAAATTTTAGTTTTGATTATCACTTCGGGTTTTCCAGTGAACGCTTTTCTAACAGACTATAAGGTTTGGTCACTCAAAAGAAACATAGACACGCAAAATCTTGCCTTGTTACCTTTTTGTTAGAAACCTCCTTTCATAATGGTGCTGTTTGCACAGTTTTTTAAGTGATATTTCTGCGAAGGATTGTTTATAGAATCTTTCCAGTGTGATTTTTTTTGCCCAGCACAAAATGCAGGGTTTTCGTTTGAGGCCGGAGGCCGACGTTTCGTCCGGTCGTTTCGTCCGGTCGTTTCGTCCGGTCGTTTCCCATTCCGTATCCGGTTCTTTGAGACCAATGTTCGGCGGTCGCAAGGCCCCTTTGCGGCGCCAAAAACTGTCACGTCCGGTTCTTTCAGAAATATGCCCGCTACTTTACAAAACCGTTGAAAAACCTGCAAACTGTCGCTTTATCGAAGGCATTTTTCTTTGAGTTTTCTTCATTCGTTTAGTTGAATGTTTGCTTTTTTAATCACAGGGTCGGTGAAGGGCGAGCCTGCTGGAGTTTAGGAAACGCGCACACAGCTCTGGGAAACCACGAAACTGCGCTTGGTTACGCGAAAAAGCACCTGGAGATCTCGAAAGAGGTGAGAGACAGTTTTACACTGGAGATGTAGAGTAAAGTACACACATTCACAGAAAAAGATGGTTGTCAAACGAGTGGACAGTGTAAGTTATACCACCTTAAGATTAAACCGGAGCTGATGTTTCGAGCGTTAGAGTACCCCTTTAATCTTCCATCTTTGGAGTGTTTCAATTTCCCACCGATGCAGCACCACCTCTTTGGTAGTTGTATATCTAGAGTGAAGTACTAAACAATAAATAGCGTGTCAACACTGAATTTGTTGAGGCCACTCGATATATACCAGCAATCATACATTATGCTTCTTGAGTGTTATGGTCACTCTTATTTTGTTATTTCGTGTTTCGAGTCCGTTTGAGACTCTCCGAAACAGTGAAACGTTGACTTGATATATTTCTTTTTGTGTTAGGTTGGAGATCGAACCGGACAAATCACCGCACAGATGAACATTTCCGATCTAAAAGCGCTCTTAGGAATCGACGATGATTCCAGAGAAACGTAAGCGAAATTCTTATTTTCTTTTACTTTCCGTTTACCTTTTGGTTTTAATCACAAGGGCTATTTATCTTAACGTCATGTAATTACCAAATATTGTGTTTGACTCCTATTTTCTTTCTCTTCTTTTTTGGTTTGGTTTTGTTTTGTTTTTTTTTTTGTTTTTTGTTTTGCTTTTTTTTTGTCGTCGTTGTTGTTGTTGTTTTTTGCTTTTCTTTTTGTTTGTTCCTTTTTTTTTTGTTTTGGCCAGTCACGGAAATGAGTTCAAATATATGAAACGCTCAGTTCTATAGCAAACGTAAGAGCATGGAAACTGGAACCCATGCTAAATTTCACAAAGAACCCATATCTCACAAAGCAAGAATTTCTCAGCACTACTCATGTCTCAGAGAGGAGAAAAATAGCGCGCCCTCCAAAGTTTCTTAATCATGGCAATCATTGGATTGCGCTGGGAAATCACCTCTCAATCAGCCAATCACCATGCAAGGTTCCATTGTCGCTATGGAACCATTTTCAATATAGCTTTCTCAGGCAGTAAATGTAATTGTTTTGTAGAAAATTCCTCCAAGCTAATTCAGTATCGATAGAAAGTTTTGCGTCAGTAGCTGAAGAAAATTGCCCTTCGCAAATCTCATTTGAATGTGGCAAGTCGTTCGCGAACATTTTCTTGCTAAGTAACCACAATTTAAATGTCTCTTTCGTCATAAAGTGCGTATTGGACCACGGGAATTGATTTTTTTTTTTAAAAAAAAAGAAACCATGAGTTATGAAAGAATTGATCGAGTCGTCACCATTGCCTGTTTATATGATTAAGCATTATAGTTTGTTTTTAATTTTTTGAACCATATTAAGGATTATTTCCTATCCAGCATTTTTGTGTATGTTGTAGTTCAATTTTATCTTTGGTTCAAATTTTACTTTCCTTTGTTTCAAACTCATTATCAAGGAAAAAATTGAACTACAACATATATAACAGTCAAGTCCCAGTTAGGCCTCTCTATTTTCTCAGCGCAAAACTTAAGGTCCTTAAACGTTCCACGGGTAACGCCCCGTTTACACGGAAAAAAGTTGTCTCGGCTGGAAGGATCACCCGTCTACCCGAACTACTCTGGGCGAGCTAACTTTTGAATGAATGATGAATGAATGTACAATTTATAAGGCGCAAATTGTATATGTATATAATCAAATGCGCCATAACACAACCACAACGGAAGACACACGAAATTACATTTACAAGGGCCAGACCACAACACCGGGAACCACGTACCTTACTCTTCGCGGACAGTGTGCGGGTTTTTTTAACGTCTCACGTAGCATTACGAACAAGGGTTGTGAGACGGGACCTACGGTTTATCGTCCTTATCTGAGAAGACTAGAAAGTCTAATCATTTACAGATGTCATTGAACATGCAGCACTTTCTCCTCAGTAATTTAAAGACCCTGAGTGATGTTCCGTCCGAGGTTCGAACCAACGACCTACCGCACGATTGTCCAGTGCTAAACCAACTGAGCTAACCGGTCTGCGGTTTACTTTTCCCACATTTCCTATAAAAACGCGGCGAACCGTTTACATTTGGAAAAAGAGTTGGCTCGGCTAGAAGGGTAACCCGCCTGGCAGAGTTTCCATCTTTCGAAGGTGAGGTGACCCATCGTAGCCGAGTCACCTTTTCCCATGTAAACACTTTGGTTCCCCTGCTCGGGTCAACTTGGTCACGGGTTTGCTACAGGGGGCATGCGCGACGACGTGTTTCCTTGAATCCGCCATTTTGAATTTGTAAAAATTTTGTCCTGGTCTTACACGATCAGCTTTCACTATTCTCTTTTATCACTTTTCGTCATATAAACGCTCGCCAAAGTTGATTCGGCTTGAAGGGTTGACCCTCTTAGCACGGACAACTTTTCTCCTTATAAATGGGGAATGAGGAAAATGCACGAAAACAGAGGCCAGTAAACGGTATATCTTTTGTGTGTTCGTCTAGCGTCGCTAACGCATTGTATGGGTAGTGAATCATGTAAGCCTTTACAAAATATCCCGAGATCTCCTGGGGGGGGGGGGGGGTAATCAGAAGATATCGGGTTGTTTTGTGAAGGCTTACATTATTTACTACCCCTGGGGATATTTTGTAAAGGCTTACATGATTCACTACGCCATTATCACAAAACACTTACTCTTTTATCACGTGTTTTTTTTTTTTGTTTGTTTGTTTGTTTTTTTCTGTAGGCGATCGCACGAGTCGGTCCCAGTCAGCAGCACAGAAAACGTCCACCGTAACACGAGCCCAGGCTCCATCAAACAGCTGTTCAACCGAAAATTCAACCACTTGGACGCAGGTAGGGTAATGTCAGTAATAAATCACTTGGAAAGGTTAACGTCGCGTTCCTCTCTCCCCTCCCTCATCTCTATATTGTCATCCCGCTTTCATTCCGTGCCATTTACTCATGATGACATCCGCAGCTCATTGTGACCGAAACTGTAGAACAGACTATCCCGTGACGTTAGCTCTTTGGCAGTCTGTCGTATTTTAGAGTTCAACTTAAAAAAACTATCGGCTGATTAGGGACCGCTTATTTTTTTAGGAGGTAGGGGAGGGCTGGTAGAATTTGGGGGGTGGGTCATGCGAAAAAAAATAGAGAAAAAAGGGGATTCACGTGAAATATTTTAGCAGTACTTTTACGTCATAATGTTTAAATCCGAAATTGTACTTCTCTCTTTTTTCTGATTGGGGGGGGGAGGTGGTCATGTGAAAAATTGGCAAGCTGAGGAGGATCATGCAATTTTAAATGGTACTTCTCGAATCACACCAGCCTCTCCACCCCTCATAAAAAATGAACGGTTCCTTTATTCCCCGGGGAGTTCAGAGACTTTAACTTGCAAACTTAAGTGGAACTCTTACAAACAGCCTCCATTTTGAAACATCCGTGGAGCCCGTAAACGGATTTTTTTTCTTCGGCCTTCTTTTTCCATTTTTAATTCTCAGACTGGTTTGCTAACTCGAAAAAAAATCACAAGTACATTAAAGACATTTTTACACTTTTGCTCGACAACATGTGGACATTTCTGTTTACAGACAGCAACAAAATCAATTCTTGTCGTGCAAACTAGTTCCAATTTCTCACAATCGAGGGTTTAGAGATAAAATATTAAATAGGTTTAGGCAAGCCTAAAAGCGGAGCTCCTCACACAGACCCTCACACATTGAAAATGCTGTCACTAAAGTTATTAAATACGCCTGGTGTACGCAACTACTTAAAGAAGATTCGATAGCTAAAATAAATCGTCCAAAAAAAAACATCTAGCTCGCGATTCAACGGAAGAGCCACTGCGCGAAAAACAAAGCCTCGTTTCAGTTTAAGACCTTCTAAATATCCCGGATGACTATGGCCGCCATGTTGGGGCAACGTCGTCGTCGTCGTCGTCGTCGTCGCCAGGCGCACGCGCCCACGAGCCATGCCGCTAGCCACGATGACCATGAAAACGCAAACGCATGGTTTTCTCAATTTCTATCCTCGCACGGTAGTTATGGGGCTCCGCTCTGCGGCTCTTCGAGCCGCTGTGGAGCTCCGCTATAACAAGTAAAATATAAATAGATTTAGGCAAACCTAAAAGCGGAGCTCCTCACACAGTCCCTCCAAAAATGCTTGAAAACTTGTAGAAAGAACTCAGCTTTATGCTTATGTCCCTCCAAAAACGCTTGAAAACTTGTAGGAAGAAAATTTTTCCTCCAAAACCGCTATGAATAATCCGTTTCTTCAGCAAAACATTGTAGACTGCTGTAGACTGCTGGCTGTAGGCTGTGTAGCCGCGACAAGCCGCGAAAAGCGCGCGAAAGCAAAGCCTCGTTTCGGTTTAAGACCTTCTAAATATCCCGGATGACTATGGCCGCCATGTTGGGGCAACATTGTCGTCGTCGTCGTCGCTAGGCGCACGCGCCCGCGAGCCATGCCGCTAGCCACGATGACCATGAAAACTCAAACGCATGGTTTTCTCAATTTCTATCCTCGCACGGTAGTTATGGGGCTCCGCTCTGCGGCTCTTCGAGCCGCTGTGGAGCTCCGCTATTAGCTCATGTACGACTCGATTTCGTGTAATGATTGTTAATTCTTCCTTTGGCTTTGCAGACAAGAAGAAAGCAGAAGCGGCTGCTGCGTCTCACGTAAGTAATCACCTCAAGCTGCATGTAGTTCCTTCACTCCTAAAAACCACCGATTTCACTCTCAGGTTATGATCACGTGTTGGTTATGATCACGTGTTGGTTATGATTGCGGTTTCGTTGCAAATTTTTTGCAAATGTCCCCAAGATCCAATGACCAACTCTCCTTACTGAATGCCGTCGGGAGCCCCATCAACCAGTTCTTTTATTGCTTCATTTAAGTTGAACACGGCTCTAATGGCCAATACCACGGCTTGAACCGAAGGTCACCAAAAACGGCTTACAGATGACTTACAATGACTTTTAAAAGTTGCTTTTTCGGCGCGACGAATCAAAATTATCACAAAAACTCTGTCCAATCTGTCCACGCCATAGTCGCGCAATTCAGCTTACACCAGTGCAGTTAGGAAAGAAAAGACAAAAATTTAAATCTCAAAATGTTAAAGAAAGTTTTCTGAAAGTCCAAAACAACAGCATTTTTTTCCGCGAACGCCTGTCGTGATTTTTCTAGCATTTTTCTACAACTTTGCGTGCTGGGCGTGCGCGACGAAATACTCTCAATGTCGTTGGAGTCGAAATACAACGCAGGAAAAAAAATCGCGTTGGTTCTAATTATGAATCACTTAAAAAGCATGAAAGCAATGATCTCGAAATAACTCGGGAAGTGGGAGTTAAACACTCCCATGGGAGGAGACCGACAGTCTGTTAATCATAACTTCGTATCCTTAAGACGGGACGCTCCATTTGACACCTCCCTAGTGCTATATAAGGTTGCCACTTGCACGTACATCTTGCTAATCCTTCCGTTTGATTTGCGATCACTAAAACTGTTAACTCCACGGGAATTTTGCGTCAGTTGGCTCGCCCATTCCCGTTCCATTGCACTGAAGTTTTCATGTGTTTTTGTGGCTACGAGTCAGAAGGCTCGTAGCCACTAAGTCCTCGGGATGTACGTAAGAGTGAAAACTTGACGCGCGAGGGATGCGTGGGATTTCAAGTGTTCGAATTAGTTTCGGATTACGATCGACTTCACACTTTCGTTCAAGATGAATGCAGTTGCTATATTCAATATCTGCTGCCTTATTTTAAGCTACCTGCGATTTTTCAGCCCGAATTGGGTTCAGCTCTTTGTCAGTAGTCTCTGTTCTCCTTGAAAGATAACCATCAACAACTTGAAATCATCCTTAATATTCCCCTGCACAAATCAGGTCTTCAGTAGCCACATGCACGCATTGCGAGCCATCTTTTTTTGTGTGTGATCCTGCGGAAACTACAACTGTTAACCCTTTATATCCCCGTGATGACCAGCATCCAATTTCTCGTTACAACATTCACTGTTCATCGACCATTCATGAAAATGATCAGCAAAAACAGAGCTGTGTTGTTATTTAAATAAATTCTCCTCACTAGTACCATAACAAATATATGAGAACAGTTAGGTGGAAATGAATATTTATATTGGGGCTTAAAGGGTTAATCCTTCGTTACCTCTCCTTTGACGTCAGTCGCACCGGTCGTCATTGTATTCGTAACTCGTATTTCACATTTTATGTCCCCGTAGTGACCAGCATCCAATTTCTCTTTACAACATTCACTGTTCATCGACCATTCAGGTTATGAGAGTAATGAAAATGATCAGCAAAAACAGAACTGTATTGTTATTTAAATAAATTCTCCTCACCAGTATCATAACAAATATATGAGAACAGTTAGGAGGAAATGAATATTTATATTGGGGCTTAATGGGTTAATCCTTCGTTACCTCCCCTTTGACGTCAGTCGAACCGGTCGTCATTGTATTCATAACTCGTATTTCACATTCCTTAAATACGAGCAGTCCGATAGACACAGATAAGTCCAATATAAGCGTGTTAGGTAAGGATGCAGTCATTTGTAGTTCAACAATATACTTGGTCCTGGAAAAAGTGCGACAGATATTGAAAGAAACACATCATTTGTAAAGTTCGTTGGAGAAACCGTTCAGTGTGAATATGGTAAATACCGATTTCAATTTTGTTTTTAATCTTTGTATTTCTAGTTAGGAAGAACTTAAATAGGAAAGGCGCCGAATCATTTTTGCAGGGGTTTCGAAACCACGTAAGAATCGCGTGAGAGTTCTTTTTAAAAGTAATCTTCCTTGGTCATGGAGTTCAAAGGTTCATCTTAAAACATATAAATTGTGAACAGTGCATTTTCGCCCAAAGTTTTCTTCGCTGGCAGGAATGCTGGCTATGATCACAGTATACCTCCTAAAAATTCTTCCGCCATTTTAGTGTGAACGGCAGTATGAAAACTCACTGCATCCAGCAAGCTTATTTTAACAAAATTCTTATTCTGTATCTAGACTTCCGGTTTATACCAGATGACGTCACGCGTTACGGTTGAGTCAGTGAAGCGTTGTTGTGTGAAAGTCGGAGGATTTGCCTTGTTTTCGCTCAAAATAAAGGTTTAAGGCTTCGGCGAACCCGACGCTTACGAGTCCTGTCTTTCACACTTATATCTACATGTCCTCTCTCATAAAAAATAAACGGACCCTTAGACGATAAGTTCACGTTGCAACTTGCAAGTGTACAATCAGATATTTGATAATACGCCAATTTAGTAAATAAATGTAACGTAAAAATTAAAATTCATCGACCCGACGTTTCGACATTGCTGTGTCGCGTCTTCTTCAGGGAGCCCCATAAGTAGTGCCACACGGCTAAACTTCACCCCTGAGGGAGACACTAGACAAGAGGCCTTGTTAGGGGGTTTCTTTATGTCGCCCGTCTGAGTTTCGAACCTTTTCACGTCGCAATTTCGGAAGGTTCGCAGGTCGCTGTCGTAATTTCGCGTGAGGGGCTCGTCGTTCGTGGTCATTTCAGCTGCTTCGTGTCGCCGTTTCAAGGCCATGTCGCTTGTCGAAATTTACCCCCAAACAGGGTCTCGGACAGGAGTGTCGAAACGCCAGGTCGGTGAATTGTGACTTTTCAAGTCACATCCATTCACCAAATCAGCGGAGCTTTAAACTTTGTGTTAAATTGTGTAATAGTTTGAATAGAAACCAATCAGCATTTTATCCCATACATTTATAAATTTTTGTAAAATAACTCGGATACTACACGCGCGCTATTTGGTCGAAAACGTGTGGGTTATTGTACCGGAAACCCATCGACAGAGAAGCATTTTCTATTTTTCTTTAACTTTCGTTTACAAAAGCAATAAATCACAGTTTCTTTGGGTTTACTGGCGTAGTAAACCACTTGGGATGTTCGGAGAACACTCGAAGGGCTTGTAAATCACGAGTCGCAGGCGAATGATTTACAAGCTCTTCTCGTGTTCTCCCAGCATCCCGTGTGGTTTATTACGCCAGTAAACCCGTAGAAACTGCGATTTGTTGCTCAATTATTTCACGGGTTATGTCGTTTTGTTCAAAGCGCAGGTCTTTTCGCTTCACGCTACCTATTACGGAGAATAGATGTTGAATACTTTTACTAGTCAGTTCACGGGAGTCGTGCGCCTGTGCGAGTTGGTTTCTGCTAATGCCCTTCATTGAAAGTTGCAGCACCTGATAGGTGATTGCAACCAACTCAAACGTTGTTCATTATTACTATCTTTTTCTTTCAGGGTGGTACAAAAGCTCGTTCGTCCTCTCTAAACTCAGGAAAACCCTTGGATCATGGTGATGTCCAGGTGCGGGTGCGGTCGACGGAGGTTAGACTTGTTCTCATGTTGTGCACGTGCGCTCAGTGTGAGTGCCACGTGATATCAGTTTCTGGCTCATGTTTTTAAACCAGATTTATTGCATGCTCATAAGTCAATTTATACACGTCTATCCAGGGCGTCAAATTGCGCCCAATACAGGCGCCAATGCGACTAAATTTTTCACTTTGGCGACCAAATCCCGAAAGCTAGTCGCCAAATCGGCGACTAGAATTTCTAATCACATCTTACCTAGAGATCTAGTGATTGTTGAATATTTTTAAAGATAAATCTACAGCAAAGTTCCTCATTTTAAAAACTCATTTCCAAAACGCAGCACATGTACGAACGCAGACTCACTAGACGCCATCTTGTATTTAGGTAACCTTTCACGTTGTATATGAACCATTCTAGTGTCCTCTTTGTAGCACCTTCAAAACATAATGGCCACCAACTTTTTGGAATTGGCTACCACTTTAAAATATTTAGGAGCCAAGTGGCTGCCGGGAAAAAAAAGAAAATTTTATGCCCTGTTATCGCGAACTTGCTACGTGAGCAGAGTTAGACACGTGAATTCAATGCAGGTAGAATTTGTCAGGAACTTGTGTCCCACATGCAAGGGACTTCTACTCCTCTAGATTCCAAACGCTTGAATTCGAACGCGTTGATAGGCTGAGAGCTCGTCAATTAATCCCAAACAGTGCAAAAAGATGTAATTAAATTTTTGCATGTATATAAAGTAACAAGTAAAGGGGAAGTGGGGTTGGCGTAGTGGTGAGAGCGTTCGCCTTCCACCAATGTGGCACGGGTTCGATTCCCGTTCGATTCCCGTTCGATTCCCGGCCCCGGCGTCATATTTGGGATGAGTTTGTTGGTTCTTCACTCTGCTCCGAGAGGTTTTTCTTCGGGTACTCCGGTTTTCCCCTCTCCACAAAAAAATTTGATTTGATTTAATTAAATATAATTTGATTTGATTTCATTTACAGTGCTTTACAGTGCTTTACAGTGTCCCCAATTAGTACGTCAGTGCTAGAGACAGTTGACACTCAAATAAAGTTCATTATTATTATTATTATTATTATTATTATTATTATTATTATTATTATTATTATTATTATTATTATTATTATAGTATGGTATCGTATTATCGTGGCGCAGAGACATGATGGTGTCCTTGATTTATTAACGACATTCATCAATATGGTCTGCAACAATGTTGAAATTGAACCACGCCTTAAACGAGCGACTACATATGAGAAGTGCTGTCACAAGCTCTGAGGAAAGATTACACATCAAGGCGGGAGGTTTCTGGTCAAGAGGAGTTACGGCATTCTTTTATATAAGAGTTAGGCACGTTTACTCCAAGTGTTACCAGAACAAGACAACATCTGAAGTATTCAAGGAGCAAGAGGACGAGAAGAAACGCAAGTACCAGCAGCGGGAGCCAGATGTAGAGATGGGTTCATTCGCACCTTTAGTGTTTGGAACCAATGGCGGAATAGGAAATGAGTGTCAGCGTTTCCTGAAGCATCTCTCAGATAAGATAGCTCAGAAGGACACTGAGCCGTGTAACGCCGTTTTCACATCACTTAGGACACAAATCTCTTTCAAACTTTTCAGATCGGTTCACGCATGCGTGAGAGGTTCACGAAAGCCTTTTCACAAAAAGATAGAACACTCCTTTGACTGCAAAATAAACGTCGCCACTGCGGGCATCTAAATGCTTTCGTATGATACTTTCGTATTATTATTATTATTATTATTATTATTATTATTATTATTATTATTATTATTATTATTATTATTATTATTATTATTATTATAAGTAGAGGAGCTAAGGAGCTGGTCCTCCACGTCAAACATAATGTGCCACAAAAAAGACAGTAAAATACTATGAAAACTTCCTTGCTTTCTCCGACGCTAATTTCAGCGGCATTTTGTCCCTCATCCTGCAGAGACACAGTGACTATGCGCTAGATGACAACTTTTTTGATTTCCTGAGTCGTTGCCAGGGCAACCGGATGGACGAACAGCGCTGCGAGCTACCGAAGCTGATAGAAAAGAGCAAAAGTACAGAGGACATGTTAGAAATGGTTGCCCGTGTGCAAGGAGACAGAATGAACGAACAGCGGAGTGACCTTCCTGGAAGCGAGGACGAGTCAGACCCTTCGGGTGAGTGAACAAAACCATGCAGCGCACGACTGTACTGCAATACTGTTTGTTTTCCTACACAGTGTGGTTCTAACCTTTTCATTTGTGGATCAAACCATGCAGTGTGACCATTCTTTGGAAAGCTACTGAACAGTACTGTACTGTGGTACTGTTTGTTTTACTATACAGTGCGGTTCTAACTTTTTCCTCTGTGGATTAAACCATGAAGTGTGACCATTCTTTGGAAAGCTACTGAACAGTACTGTATTGTGGTACTGTTTGTTTTCCTACACAGTGTGGTTAAAACCTTTTCATTTGTGGATCAAACCATGCAGTGTGACCATTCCCTGTAAAGCTACTGAACAGTACTGTACTGTGGTACTGTTTGTTTTACTATACAGTGTGGTTAAAACCTTTTCATTTGTGGATCAAACCATGCAGTGTGACCATTCCTTGTAAAGCTACTGAACAGTACTGTGCTGTGGTATTGTTTGTTTTACTATACAGTGTGGTTCTAACTTTTTCATCTGTGGATCTAACCATGCAAGGTGACCATTCTTTGTAAAGCTACTGAACAGGGCTGTGCTGTGGTACTGTTTGTTTTACTATACAGTGTGGTTAAAACCTTTTCAATTGTGGATCAAACCAGGCAGTGTGACCATTCCTTGTAAAGCTACTGAACAGTACTGTGCTGTGGTATTGTTTGTTTTACTATACAGTGTGGTTCTAACTTTTTCATGTGTGGATCTAACCATGCAGGGTGACCATTCTTTGTAAAGCTACTGAACAGGGCTGTGCTGTGGTACTGTTTGTTTTACTATACAGTGTGGTTAAAACCTTTTCATTTGTGGATCCAACCATACAGGGTGACCGTTCTTTGGAAAGCAACTGAACAGTACTGTACGGCATACTTGTCGAATACTCTGACAAATTTATGCACAGCATTGTATTAAAATGCATTGTGTGGTATTTTAGCGTTTTAGAATGCATTGTTGAACTTTTGTTATGGCCATATAATACAATACAATGAATTACATAAATTTGTAGGAGTATTGGACAACTCTCCTGTACGGTGGTACGGTGGTACTGTTTGTTTTAATGTTCCTTTCTGTAAGGAATTCTTCGCTCCTCGTGTTTCTAATTTGCTCCATCTACTTTTTTTTTAATAGAGAAGCACTCCAAGAAAAGAGAAAGCGCTGTGGGGGATGACGATCTATACGAAATGGTGCTTCGCAGTCAAGTGAGTTTGTTAAAAAAATACGCTTAAAATAAAATCGTTACCAAGGAAATCGGGCGGGTAGACGCACCTCTTTCCTTAGAGATTCGTGCAGATATTTCTCCTCTTCCGCTTGTTTTTTCCCTTCTTATTCCTTCTCACTAGCCCCCCCCCTCCTTCCCCGCTTCTTAACCCCCGACATTCATCACTTACTTACATATCTCTCTTTTTTTTCTCCTCAGTCCCACCGTATCGAAGATCAGCGTTCAGACCCTCCACCGTCCGCGCCCACTGTACCCGACGAGGACTTTTTCGGTCTCATACTCCGACTGCAGTCGAACAGGATGGACGACCAGCGGTCGTCGTATCCCGCAAGTCGCAAACCACAGGCGCAACACAGACGGTAGTTAAACAGCCGAATTCTTGGTGCGTTACATGAAGTCACAGGAGACAATCGGGCGTTGGTATACCGCTATCCAGCAAGCCTGACAGTCGCCCGTTTTGACTGGCTGATCTTAAATGAGGCCTTTACTTTGAGAGTGAATCATTGCATAGTTTGCAATGTATGCTTGCTTTTCTCCAGTAGTATTTTAAACTAACTGCACCGCTTTATGTCATAAGTAAGGTTTTAACCGTTTTTTTTTATCGAGAAGACCCTTGAGCAAAGTATTTAAACTATAGTGAGAATTAAAGAACTTTGAATCTTTAGGTCAACAGATTATAAAGTTAATTCTACGCGGGATAGTAGAACAGTACCCCAATACAGTAATGTCTCAGTTATAGCTTTCATGTGTTTTGGTATAACGCTACAGGGTTTGATCCAAAGGAATATAGGAATTTCACGAAAGAGGTGCCATAGATTCCTCTTCCTTTTCAGAGGCCTCAGCCTTAAATTAGGTTATCGGGAACTGGAGTTATAAGGGACTTCTGACACTGTAACAAAGCTTCTCTGTTGCACGAAAATGCTCAAGGGAACCTGAATAACCCTGGTTTCTCATCGGGAGTAGGGTGTGGTGCTGTTTTAAGTTAGTGTCTAATTTTAATGAGAACCTGTCCGGGTTCTAAAGTTACTGGCTTCAAATTTAAAGGAATTTAGCTAAACTACGATTGATGTTTTAAATAGTAGGATTGGTAGGAAATTAGGAAATTTTAAATAGTTCATCCATCTAGCTGGCATGTATATAGAAGTTGACATTTCTTACAGCACTTTTTCTAGAAGGCATTGTTTTTCCTTCAAGGAAGACTCAAGTTGAAAATATTTTGAAGCAGAAAAAACGTTAAAGGGGATGTACTTCGTGTGAGAATGACACATGCATCCGTGACATAGCATGTATAATATACTGTGGGGGATGCATGTGTCATTCTCAGATGAAGTATATACCCGTTGAAACACTTCGCTACTGATTACGTGAGTGACAAGTGATATATGACGTGACGTAGGCGTGATAGGGCACGTGACTTACACGTGATAGTATAGTGATAGTACACGTGATCTTCAAGTGCGAAATCGAAGTGCCGTTTGTCACTTTCTGTCTTCAATAACTAACATTTTTTAAGAACTATTGTCTAACAATTGTTAGCAGTCCGCGTGAACCGAGGTAGTTTGCGATTGGTCAATGCCAAACTATTTGTCTCACAAGCCAATCCGCATGAGTCTTTACCGTCACTGACGTACGAATAACGTCTTCTAGCTTTAACTAAAAAAAGCGCCCTTGACAATAGTGAAAAAAATGATTATGAGTGATTATATTTTTCAAGGTCAATAATTTAACTGACTAAATTTACCTTCAAGATATGGGGAATATTTTTTTTCAGTCGGTAATGAAGAGTTTCATTTTGAAGATTTTAAATCGTATTATTTTTGGATTGGCCAAATATAACCATGAATTGATATAGATGTTTTGCTCGGTATAGTATTTAAGAATTTCCTTCATACACAATGTAATTTACAAACGCGTGGAATTGATTTAACATGAGTAAAATAATTTTTATCCGTTTTAGAGTGACTTAGACCCGGGTGCACTTAGAGAAAGTGTTGTACAAAGACTTTTTATACACATTCAGTGAGTAATTCACGCCACCGTTTTTAGCAAAAAAAAATATTTTTGTATTCATCGTGTGTACAGAAGCAATTAAACAATAGAATTTTCACCGCTTAAATTGTCACAATTTCGGCGTTGGAAGCAGAGGCCTCGTTATTCTAGTGAGAGTGCAGCGGACACAGGGGCGGATCCAGAGGGGGGGGGGGTGGATTAGGTGGCTAGCCACCCCCCATTTCGGTCTACAAAACATTGTAGATGCACGCACGCGTGTTTTTGGTTACGCGATCGTTTGTAAACCTAGACTTTTGTTTTGTTTTGTTTATACAGTCGATCTCATGATCACACACGTGATCTTTGGTATCTCATGATTTGCACGTGATCATTGGAATGCAGTGATATAACTCTGACTTTCTCGATGCTTTGATAAAATTTCTTAATAAAAGCACATTAACCTTCAAAGCTGACTACCAAAAACAGCTGATTTTTACACCCAGAAAACGACCTTCAAAATCACCTGATTTTTAACCCTAAAAAATGACCACCAAGACCAGCTGATTTTTACACCACGAAAATAACCTTCAAAATCAGCTGATTTTTAACCCTTAAAAGTGACCACCAAAAACAGCTGATGTTAACACCCCAAAACGAACTTCAAAATCAGCTGATTTTTAACTTTAAAAACTGACTACCAAAAACAGCTGAATTTTACACCCAGAAAACGACCTTTAAAATCACCTGATTTTTGACAAATAAAAATACCCACTAAAACAGCTGATTTTAACTCCCCAAAAACGAACTTAGAAATCAGCTGATTTTCAACCCCCAAAACTGACCATCAAAAATAACTAATTTTTACAAAATGAAAACGACCTTAAAAATCATCTCATTTTTAACCCCAAAAAACAGCTGATTTTTATACTTCGAAAACAACCTTCAAAATCAGCTGATTTTTAACTTTAAAAACTGACTACCAAAAACAGCTGAATTTTACACCCAGAAAACGACCTTCAACATTACCTGATTTTTAACACATAAAAATAACCACCAAAAACAGCTGATTTTAACTCCCCAAAAACGAACTTAGAAATCAGCTGATTTTCAACCCCCAAAACTGACCATCAAAAATAACTAATTTTTACACCATGAAAACAACCTTCATCCATCCAATCATCCATTTTTAACCCTAAAAAATGATCACCAAAAACAGCTGATTTTTATACTTCGAAAGCAACATTCAAAATCAGCTGATTTTTAACTTTCAAAAATGACCACCAAAAAGCAGCTGATTTTAAACACTAAGAAATGACCACCAAAACCAGCTGATTTTTACACCACGAAAATAACCTTAAAAATCAGCTGATTTTTAACCCCTAAAAGTGACCACCAAAACAGCCTATTTTAACACCCCAAAACGAACTTCAAAATCAGCTGATTTTTAACACTAAAAAATGACCACCAAAACCATGTGATTTTTAACTTTAAAAACTGACTACCAAAAACAGCTGAATTTTACACCCAGAAAACGACCTTTAAAATCACCTGATTTTTGACAAATAAAAATACCCACTAAAACAGCTGATTTTAACTCCCCAAAAACGAACTTAGAAATCAGCTGATTTTCAACCCCCAAAACTGACCATCAAAAATAACTAATTTTTACAAAATGAAAACGACCTTAAAAATCATCTCATTTTTAACCCCAAAAAACAGCTGATTTTTATACTTCGAAAACAACCTTCAAAATCAGCTGATTTTTAACTTTAAAAACTGACTATCAAAAACAGCTGAATTTTACACCCAGAAAACGACCTTCAACATTACCTGATTTTTAACACATAAAAATAACCACCAAAAACAGCTGATTTTAACTCCCCAAAAACGAACTTAGAAATCAGCTGATTTTCAACCCCCAAAACTGACCATCAAAAATAACTAATTTTTACACCATGAAAACAACCTTCATCCATCCAATCATCCATTTTTAACCCTAAAAAATGATCACCAAAAACAGCTGATTTTTATACTTCGAAAGCAACATTCAAAATCAGCTGATTTTTAACTTTCAAAAATGACCACCAAAAAGCAGCTGATTTTAAACACTAAGAAATGACCACCAAAACCAGCTGATTTTTACACCACGAAAATAACCTTAAAAATCAGCTGATTTTTAACCCCTAAAAGTGACCACCAAAACAGCCTATTTTAACACCCCAAAACGAACTTCAAAATCAGCTGATTTTTAACACTAAAAAATGACCACCAAAACCATGTGATTTTTACACCACAATAATAACCTTCAAAATCAGCTGATTTTTAATCCTTAAAAGTGATTACTAAAAGAAGCTGATTTTTACAGCTCGAAAATGATCTTTAAAATCAGCCTATTCTCAACAATTAAAAATGACCACCAAAAACAGCTGATCTTTACACCCGAAAAATGACGTTCAAAATCAGCTGATTTTCAACCCCCAAAACTGACCATCAAGAATAGCTAGTTTTTACACCCTGAAAACGACCTTAAAAATCATCTCATTTTTAACCCTAAAAAATGATGACCAAAAACAGCTGATTTTTATACTTCGAAAACAACCTTCAAAATCAGCTGATCATTGCACCCGAAAAATGACGTTCAAAATCAACTGATTTTAGACCCCCAAAACTGACCATCAACAATAGCTAATTTTTACACCCTGAAAACGACCTGAAAAATCATCTCATTTTTAACCCTTAAAAATTATCACCAAAAACAGCTGATTTTTATACTTCGAAAATAACCTTCAAAATCAGCTTATTTTTAACTTTAAAAACTGACTACCAAAAACAGCTGATTTTTACAACCAGAAAACGACCTTCAAAATCACCTGATTTTTAACACATAAAAATACCCACCAAAAACAGCTGATTTTAACTCCCCAAAAACGAACTTCAAAATCAGCTGATTTTCAACCCCCAAAACTGACCATCAAAAATAGTTAATTTTTACACCATGAAAACGACCTTAAAAATCATTTCATTTTTAACCCTACAAAATGATCACCAAAAACAGCTCCTTTTTATACTTCGAAAATAACCTTCAAAATCAGCTGATCTTTACACCCGAAAAATGACGTTCAAAATCAGCTGATTTTCAACGCTCAAAACTGACCATCATCAATAGCTTATTTTTGCACCATGAAAATGACCTTAAAAATCATCTCATTTTTAACCCTAAAAAATGATCACCAAAAACATCTGATTTTTATACTTTGAAAACAACCTTCAAAATCAGCTGATTTTTAACTTTAAAAACTGATTACCAAAAACAGCTGAATTTTACACCCAGAAAACGACCTTCAAAATCACCTGATTTTCAACCCCCAAAAATGACCATCAAAAAAAGCTAATTTTTACACCATGAAAACGACCTTAAAAATCATCTCATTTTTAACCCCAAAAAATGATCACCAAAAACAGCTGACTTTGACACCCAAAAAACGAACTTAAATATCACCTGATTTTGAACACTAAAAAATGAGCGCAAAAAGGCAGCTGATTTTTACACCCCCAAAACGACCTGCAAAATCAGCTGATTTTTAACCCTTAAGGTTACCGTATACCTTCGCGGGTGTCCTTCGCGAAAAAGAATATTACCGCGCTGTCTTAAATACAACCACTACAAATTATATATCAATGTCAAGGTTATAGAATGCTCTATTCGATAAAAATTGTTTCGCTTCAATTGTTCTTAATAGTAAGGCGAGCGCGACCTAAAAGCGCGAAACGACCGACGTCCCTTTGAGCGAATTTATCGGGTATCAAACTCAAGAGCGTAAACAAAACCACTGCATTATATCATTCACAAAGGCATCAATCATCAAAACCGTGTCAGGGATTTCCGTTTTTTAAAATTGATCCCCCGCAATGGCCATTGTTGTGAAAGGTATCGGTAAATTTTTGATCATCAAAATTGACAGAAAAATTGCGAAGCAACCAATAGAAATACCAAAAAAGCCTCACACGGTTTTGAAGATTAATGCCTTGTGATTGATATAATGCAGTAGTTTTCATTCTAAGGTCGAATTCCATACCCGATAAATTCGCTTAAAGAGACGTCGGTCGTTTTGGGGTTTTGGGACGCACTCTCTTTACGGTTAAAAAAATCAAAGCGAAATAATTTTTACCGGATAGTGCATTTCATTAGCTTTGTACTGATATATAGTTTGTGGTTGTTACATTTAAGACAGCGCGCAAATATTTTTTTTCGCGAAGGACACCCGCGAAGGTATACGGTAACCTTAAAAACGACCACCAAAACAAGCTGATTTTTACACTCCGATAATAACCTTCAAAATCAGCTGAATTTTAACCCTTAAAAATGACGAAAAAAAAAGCTGATTTTTATACTTCGAAAACAACCTTCAAAATCAGCTGATTTTTAACTTTCAAACTTTCAAACCTGCAAAATCAGCTGATTTTTAACCCTAAAAACGACCACCAAAACAAGCTGATTTTTACACCCCGAAAATAACCTTCAAAATCAGCTGAATTTTAACCCTTAAAAATGACAAACAAAAACAGCTGATTTTTATACTTCGAAAATGACCTTCAAAATCAGCCTATTCTCAAACCTTAAAAATGACCACCAAAAAAGCCGATTTTAACACCCCAAAAACGAACTGCAAAATCAGCTGATTTTTTACCCTAAAAAATGACCCCAAAACCAGCCTATTTTAACACCCCAAAACCAACTTCAAAATCAGCTGATTTTTAACAATAAAAAATGACAACCAAAACCATGTGATTTTTACACCACAAAAATAACCTTCAAAATCAGCTGATTTTTAACCCTTAAAAGTGATTACTAAAAGAAGATGATTTTTACACCTCGAAAGTGACCTTTAAAATCAGCCTATTCTCAACAATAAAAAATACCCACCAAAACAGCTGATTTTAACACCCCAAAAACAAACTTCAAAATCAGCTGATTTTCAACCCCCAAAACTGACCATCAAAAATAGCTAATTTTTACACCATAAAAACGACCTTAAAGCTCATCTCATTCTTAACCCCAAAAAATGATCACCAAAAACAGCTGAATTTTACACCCAGAAAACAACCTTCAAAATCACATGATTTTTAACACATAAAAATAACCACCAAAAACAGCTGATTTTAACACCCCAAAAACGAACTTCAAAATCAGCTAATTTTCAACCCCCAAAAGTGACCATCAACAATAGCTAATTTTTACACCCTGAAAACGACCTGAAAAATCATCTCATTTTTAACCCTAAAAACTTATCACCAAAACCAGCTGATTTTCACACCCCGAAAATAAGCTTCAAAATCAGCTGATTTTTAACCCTTAAAAGTGACCACCAAAACAGCCTTTTTTAACACCCCAAAACGAACTTCAAAATCAGCTGATTTTTAACACTAAAAAATAACCACCAAAACCAAGTGATTTTTACACCACAATAATAACCTTCAAAATCAGCTGATTTTTAATCCTTAAAAGTGATAACTAAAAGAAGCTGATTTTTACACCTCGAAAATGATCGTTAAAATCAGCCTATTCTCAACAATTAACAAAAACGAACTTAAAAAAACACTAATAAATGACCACCAAAACCAGGTGATATTTACACCACGAAAATAACCTTCAAAATAAGCTGATTTTTAACCCCCAAAACTGACCATCGAAAATAGCTAATTTTTACACGCTTAAAACGACCTTAAAAATCATCTCATTTTTAACCCCAAAAAATGATCACCAAAAACAGGTGATTTTTATACTTCAAAAAAAACAACCTTAAAAATCAGCTGATTTTTAACTTCAAAAACTGACTACCAAAAAGGGCTGAATTTTACCCCCAGAAAACGACCTTCACAATAACCTGCTTCTAAACACTAAAAAATAACCACCAAAAACAGCTGATTTTAACACCCCAAAAACGAACTTTAAAATGAGCTGATTTTCAACCCTCAAAACTGACCATCAAAAATAGTTGATTTTTACACCATGAAAACGAACTTAAAAATCATCTCATTTTTAACCCTAAAAAATGATCACCAAAAACAGCTTATTTTTACAGTTCGAAAGCAACATTCAAAATCAGCTGATTTTTAACTTTAAAAAATGACCACCAAAAAAACTCTGATTTTAACACCCCAAAAACGAACTTCAAAATCAGCTGATTTTAAACACTAATAAATGACCACCAAAACCAGGTGATTTTTACACCACGAAAATAACCTTCAAAATAAGCTGATTTTTAACCCTTAAAAGTGACCACAAAAAGCAGCCTATTTTAACACCCCAAAAACGAACTTCAAAATCAGCTGATTTTTAACACTAAAAAGTAACCACAAACACCAGGTGATCTTTACACCCGAAAAATGACCCTCAAAATAAGCTGATTTTTAACCCTTAAAAGTGATTACTAATAGAAGCTGATTTTTACACCTCAAAGATGACCTTTAAAATCAGCCTTTTCTCAACAATTAAAAATGACCACCAAAAACAGCTGATTTTTACACCCAAAAAATCATGTTCAAAATCAGCTGCTTTTCAACGCTCAAATAGGACCACCAGAAAAAGCTGATTTCTAAAAGCCGAAAACAACGTTTAAAATCACCGAATTTCTAAAACCCAAAATCGACCGCAGAGAACAGCTGACTTTAACCATCCAAAAACGAACTTTAAAATCAGCTGATTCTAAACACTAAAAAATGACAACAAAAAAGCTTATTTTTACACCCCCAAAACGAACTTCAAAAGCAGCTAATTTTTAAAACTTAAAAATGACCACCAAAAACAGCTGATCTTTACACCCGAAATATGACGTTCAAAATCAGCTGATTTTCAACCCCCAAAACTGACCATGAAAAATAGCTAATTTTTATACGCTGAAAACGACCTTAAAAATCATCTCATTTTTAACCCCAAAAAATTATCCCCAAAAACAGCTGATTTTTCTACTTCGAAAACAACCTTCAAAATCAGCTGATTTTTCACTTTAAAAACTGACTACCAAAAACAGCTGAATTTTACACCCAGAAAATGACTTTCAAAATCCCCTGATTTTCAACACATAAAAATAACCACCAAAAACCGCTGATTTTAACACCCCAAAAACGAACTTCAAAATGAGTTGATTTTCACCCCCAAAACTGACCATCAAAAAGAGCTAACTTTTACACCATGAAAACGACCTTAAAAATCATCTCATTTTTAACCCCAAAAAATGATCACCAAAAACAGGTGATTTTTATACTTCGAAAACAACCTTCAAAATCAGCTGATTTTTAACTTCAAAAGCTGACTACCAAAAACAGCTGAATTTTACCCCCAGAAAACGACCTTCAAAATCACCTGATTCTTAACACTAAAAAAAACCACCAAAAAAAGCTGATTTTAACACCCAAAAAACAAAATTCAAAATGAGCTGATTTTCAACCCCCAAAACTGACCATCAAAAATAACTAATTCTTACACCATGAAAACACCTTAAAAATCATCTCATTTTTAGCCCTAAAAAGTGATCACCAAAAACAGCTGATTTTTATACTTCGAAAATAACCTTCAAAATCATCTGATTTTTAACCGTTAAAAGTGACCACCAAAGAGCCTATTTTAACACCCCAAGACGAACTTCAAAATCAGCTTATTTTTAACACAAAAAAATGACCGCCAAAACCAGGTGATTTTTACACAACAAAAAAATCCTTCAAAATCAGCTTATTTCAACCCTTAAAAGTGATTACTAAACGAAGCTGATTTTTACACCTCGAAAATGGCCTTTTAAATCAGCTGATTTTAAACTTTTAAAACTGACTACCAACAACAGCTGACTTTTAACACCCAAAAATGACCACCAAAAAAGCTGACTTTTACACCCCAAAAACGAACTTCAAAATCAGCTGATTTTTAACACTAAATAATGACCACAAAAAACAGCTAATTTTAACACCCCCAAAACGAACTTGAAAATCATCTGATTTTTAACCTCAAAAAATGACCACCAGAAAAAGCTGATTTTTACACCTCGCAAATAGCCTTCAAAATCACTAGATTTCGTAAACCGAAAAATGTCCACCGAAAACAGCTGATTTGCACACCCCAAAAACGAACTTCAAAATCAGCTGATTTTAAACACTAAGAAATGACCACCAAAACCAGCTGATTTTTACACCACGAAAAATGAGATGATTTTTAAGGTCGTTTTGATAGTGTAAAAATTAGGTCTTTTTGATGGTCACTTTTGGGGGTTGAAAATCAGCTGATTTTGAAGTTCGTTTTTGGGGAGTTAAAATCAGCTGTTTTTGGTGGGTATTTTGATGTGTTGAAAATCAGGTGATTTTGAAGATCGTTTTCTGGGTGCAAAATTCAGCCGTTTTTTGTAGTCAATTTTTCAAGTTAAAAATCAGCTGTTTTAGGTGGGTACTTTTATGTGTTAAAAATCAGGTGATTTTGAAAGTCGTTTTCTGGGTGTAAAATTCAGCCGTTTTTGGTAGTCAGTTTTTAAAGTTAAAAATCAGCTAATTTTGAAGGTTGTTTTCGAAGTATAAAAATCAGCTGTTTTTGGTGATCATTTTTTAGGGTTAAGAATAAAATGATTTTAAAGGTCGTTTTCATGGTGTAAAAATTAGCTGTTTTAGGTGGGTATTTTTATGTGTTAAAAATAAGGTGATTTTGAAGGTCGTTTTCTGGGAGTAAGAATGAATTGTTTTTGGTAGTCAGTTTTTAAAGTTAAAAATCAGCTAATTTTGAGCGTTGTTTTCGAAGTATAAAAATCAGCTGTTTTTGGTGATCATTTTTCAGGGTTAAAAATGAAATGATTTTTAAGGTCGTTTTCATGGTTAAAAAATGAGCTATTTTTGATGGTTAGTTTTGGGGGTTGAAAATCAGCTGATTTTGAAGTTCGTTTTTAGGGAGTTAAAATCAGCTGTCTTAGGTGGGTATTTTTATGTGTTAAAAATCAGGTGATTTTGAAAGTCGTTTTCTGGGTGTAAAATTCAGCTCTTTTTGATAGTCAGTTTTTAAAGTAAAAAATCAGGTGATTTTGAAGGTCGTTTTCTGGGTGTAAAATTCAGCTCTTTTTGATAGTCAGTTTTTAAAGTTAAAAATCAGCTGATTTTGAAGGTCGTTTTCTGGGTGTTAAATTCAGTCGTTTTTGGTAGTCAGTTTTTAAAGTTAAAAATCAGCTAATTTTGAAAGGTTGCTTTCGAAGTATAAAAATCACCTGTTTTGGTGATCATTTTTTAGGGTTAAGAATGAAATGATTTTAAAGGTCGTTTTCATGGTGAAAAAATTAGCTATTTTTGATGGTTAGTTTTTGGGCTCGAAAATCAGCTGATTTTGAAGTTCGGTTTTAGGGAGTTAAAATCAGCTGTTTTAGGTGGGTATTTTTATGTGTTAAAAATAAGGTCATTTTGAAGGTGGTTCTGTGGGAGTAAGAATGAGCTGTTTTTGGTAGTCAGTTTTTCAAGTTAAAAATCAGCTGATTGTGAAGGTTGTTTTCGAAGTATAAAAATCACCTGTTTTTGGCGATCATTTTTTTGGGTTTAAAATGAGATGATTTTTAAGGTCGTTTTGATGGTGTAAAAATGAGCTATTTTTGATGGTCACTTTTGGGGGTTAAAAATCAGCTGATTTTTAAGTTCGTTTTTGTGGTGTTAAAATCAGCTGTGTTTGGTGTTTTTTATATGTGTTAAAAATCAGGTGATTTTGAAAGTCGTTTTCTGGGTGTAAAATTAGGCTCTTTTTGATACTCAGTGTTTAAAGTTAAAAATTAGCTAATTTTGAAGGTTGTTTTCGAAGTATAAAAATCACCTGTTTTTGGCGATCATTTTTGAGATTAAAAATGAAATGATTTTTAAGGTCGTTTTCATGGTTAAAAAATGAGCTATTTTTGATGGTTAGTTTTGGGGGTTGAAAATCAGCTGATTTTGAAGTTCGTTTTTAGGGAGTTAAAATCAGCTGTCTTAGGTGGGTATTTTTATGTGTTAAAAATCAGGTGATTTTGAAAGTCGTTTTCTGGGTGTAAAATTCAGCTCTTTTTGATAGTCAGTTTTTAAAGTAAAAAATCAGGTGATTTTGAAGGTCGTTTTCTGGGTGTAAAATTCAGCTCTTTTTGATAGTCAGTTTTTAAAGTTAAAAATCAGCTGATTTTGAAGGTCGTTTTCTGGGTGTTAAATTCAGTCGTTTTTGGTAGTCAGTTTTTAAAGTTAAAAATCAGCTAATTTTGAAAGGTTGCTTTCGAAGTATAAAAATCACCTGTTTTGGTGATCATTTTTTAGGGTTAAGAATGAAATGATTTTAAAGGTCGTTTTCATGGTGAAAAAATTAGCTATTTTTGATGGTTAGTTTTTGGGCTCGAAAATCAGCTGATTTTGAAGTTCGGTTTTAGGGAGTTAAAATCAGCTGTTTTAGGTGGGTATTTTTATGTGTTAAAAATAAGGTCATTTTGAAGGTGGTTCTGTGGGAGTAAGAATGAGCTGTTTTTGGTAGTCAGTTTTTCAAGTTAAAAATCAGCTGATTGTGAAGGTTGTTTTCGAAGTATAAAAATCACCTGTTTTTGGCGATCATTTTTTTGGGTTTAAAATGAGATGATTTTTAAGGTCGTTTTGATGGTGTAAAAATGAGCTATTTTTGATGGTCACTTTTGGGGGTTAAAAATCAGCTGATTTTTAAGTTCGTTTTTGTGGTGTTAAAATCAGCTGTGTTTGGTGTTTTTTATATGTGTTAAAAATCAGGTGATTTTGAAAGTCGTTTTCTGGGTGTAAAATTAGGCTCTTTTTGATACTCAGTGTTTAAAGTTAAAAATTAGCTAATTTTGAAGGTTGTTTTCGAAGTATAAAAATCACCTGTTTTTGGCGATCATTTTTGAGATTAAAAATGAAATGATTTTTAAGGTCCTTTTCATGGTGTAAAAATTAGCTATTTTCGGTGGTCAGTTTTGGGTTGAAAATCAGCTGATTTTGAAGTTCGTTTTTGGGGAGTTAAAATCAGCTGTTTTTGGTGGGTATTTTTATGTGTTAAAAATAAAGTGATTTTGAAGGTCGTTTTCTGGGTGTAAAATTCAGCCGTTTTTAGTAGTCAGTTTCTAAAGTTAAAAATCAGCTAATTTTGAAGGTTGTTTTCGAAGTATAAAAATCACCTGCTTTTGGTGATCATTTTTTAGGGTTAAAAATGAAATGATTTTTAAGGTCGTTTTCATTGTGAAAAAATTAGCTAGTTTTGATGGTTAGTTTTGGGGGTTGTAAATCAGATGATTTTGAAGTTCGTTTTTGGTAAGTTAAAATCAGCTGTTTTTGGTGGGTATTTTTATGTGTTAAAAATCAGGTGATTTTGAAGGTCGTTTTCTGGGTGTAAAACTCAGCCGTTTTTGGTAGTCAGTTTTTAAAGTTAAAAATCAGCTAATTTTGAAGGTTGTTTTCGAAGTATAAAAATCAGCTGTTTTTGGGGATCATTTTTTAGGGTTAAAAAAGAAATGATTTTTAAGGTCGTTTTCATGGTGTAAAAATTACCTATTTTCGATGGTCAGTTTTGGGTTGAAAATCAGCTGATTTTGAAGTTCGTTTTTAGCGAGTTTAAATCAGCTGTTTTAGGTGGGTATTCTTATGTGTTAAAAATAAGGTGATTTTCAAGGTCGTTTTCTGGGAGTAAGAGTGAGCTGTTTTTGGTAGTCAGTTTTTAAAGTTAAAAATCAGCTGATTGTGAAGGTTGTTTTCGAAGTATAAAAATCACCTGTTTTTGGGGATCATTTTTTGGGGTTAAAAACGAGATTATTTTTAAGGTCGTTTTGATGGTGTAAAAATCAGCTATTTTTGATGGTCACTTTTGGGGGTTGAAAATCAGCTGATTTTGAAGTTCGTTTTTGGGGTGTTAAAATCAGCTGTGTTTGGTGTTTTTTTTTATGTGTTAAAAATCAGGTAATTTTGAAAGTCGTTTTCTGGGTTTAAAATTCAGCTCTTTTTGATAGTCAGTTATTAAAGTTAAAAATCAGCTGATTTTGAAGGTTGTTTTCGAAGTATAAAAATCACCTGTTTTTGGCGATCATTTTTTGAGATTAAAAATGAAATGATTTTTAAGGTCGTTTTCATGGTGTAAAAATTAGCTATTTTCGATGGTCAGTTTTGGGTTGAAAATCAGCTGATTTTGAAGTTCGTTTTTAAGGAGTTTAAATCAGCTGTTTTAGGTGGGTATTTTTATGTGTGAAAAATAAGGTGATTTTGAAAGTCGTTTTCTGGGAGAAAGAATGAGCTGTTCTTAGTAGTCGGTTTTTAAAGTTAAAAATCAGATGATTTTTAAGGTTGTTTTCGAAGTATAAAAATCACCTGTTTTTGGCGATCATTTTTTGAGGTTAAAAATGAAATGATTTTTAAGGTCGTTTTCATGGTGTAAAAATTAGCTATTTTCGATGGTCAGTTTTGGGTTGAAAATCAGCTGATTTTGAAGTTCGTTTTTAGGGAGTTTAAATCAGCTGTTTTAGGTGGGTATTTTTATGTGTTAAAAATAAGGTGATTTTGAAGGTCGTTTTCTGGGAGTAAGAGTGAGCTGTTTTTGGTAGTCAGTTTTTAAAGTTAAAAATCAGCTGATTTTGAAGGTTGTTTTCAAAGTATAAAAATCACCTGTTTTTGGGGATCATTTTTTGGGTTAAAAATGAGATTATTTTTATAGATGTGCTGATGGTGTAAAAATCAGCTATTTTTGATGGTCACTTTTGGGGGTTGAAAATCAGCTGATTTTGAAGTTCGTTTTTGGGGTGTTAAAATCAGCTGTGTTTGGTAGTCAGTTATTAAAGTTAAAAATCAGCTGATTTTGAAGGTTGTTTTCGAAGTATAAAAATCACCTGTTTTTGGCGATCATTTTTTGAGGTTAAAAATGAAATGATTTTTAAGGTCGTTTTCATGGTGTAAAAATTAGCTATTTTCGATGGTCAGTTTTGGGTTGAAAATCAGCTGATTTTGAAGTTCGTTTTTAAGGAGTTTAAATCAGCTGTTTTAGGTGGGTATTTTTATGTGTGAAAAATAAGGTGATTTTGAAAGTCGTTTTCTGGGAGAAAGAATGAGCTGTTCTTAGTAGTCGGTTTTTAAAGTTAAAAATCAGCTGATTTTTAAGGTTGTTTTCGAAGTATAAAAATCACCGGTTTTTGCTGATCATTTTTTAGGGTTAAAAATGAAATGATTTTTAAGGTAGTTTTCATGGTAAAAAAATTAGCTATATTTGATGGTCAGTTTTGGGTTGAAAATCAGCTGATTTTGAAGTTCGCTTTTGGGGAGTTAAATTCAGCTGTTTTAGGTGGGTATTTTTATGTGTTAAAAATAAGGTGATTTTGAAGGTCGTTTTCTGGGAGTAAGAATGAGCTGTTTTTGGTAGTCAGTAGTTAAAGTTAAAAATCAGCTGATTTTGAAGGCTGTTTTCGAAGTATAAAAATCACCTGTTTTTGGTGATTTTTTTTTAGGGTTAAAAATGAAATGATTTTTATGGTCCTTTTCATGGTGAAAAAATGAGCTATTTTTGATGGTTAGTTTTGGGGGTCTAAAATCAGCTGATTTTAAAGTTCGTTTTTGGGGTGTTAAAATCAGCTGTGTTTGGTGTTTTTTTTTATGTGTTAAAAATCAGGTCATTTTGAAAGTCGTTTTCTGGGTGTAAAATTCAGCTCTTTTTGATAGTCAGTTTTTAAAGTTAAAAATCAGCTGATTTTGAAGGTTGTTTTCGAAGTATAAAAACCACCTGTTTTTGGCGATCATTTTTTGAGGTTAAAAATGAAATGTTTTTTAAGGTCGTTTTCATGGTGTAAGAATTAGCTATTTTCGATGGTCAGTTTTGGGTTGAAAATCAGCTGATTTTAAAGTTCGTTTTTAAGGAGTTAAAATCAGCTGTTTTTGGTGGGTATTTTTATGTGTTAAAAATCAAGTGATTTTGAAGGTCGTTTCCTGGGTTTAAAATTCAGGTGTTTTTGGTAATCAGTTTTTAAAGTTAAAAATCAGCTAATTTTGAAGGTTGTTTTCGAAGTATAAAAATCACCTGTTTTTGGCGATCATTTTTTGAGATTAAAAATGAAATGATTTTTAAGGTCGTTTTCATGGTGTAAAAATTAGCTATTTTCGATGGTCAGTTTTGGGTTGAAAATCAGCTGATTTTGAAGTTCGTTTTTAAGGAGTTTAAATCAGCTGTTTTAGGTGGGTATTTTTATGTGTGAAAAATAAGGTGATTTTGAAAGTCGTTTTCTGGGAGAAAGAATGAGCTGTTCTTAGTAGTCGGTTTTTAAAGTTAAAAATCAGCTGATTTTTAAGGTTGTTCTCGAAGTATAAAAATCACCTGTTTTTCCTGATCATTTTTTAGGGTTAAAAATGAAATGATTTTTAAGGTAGTTTTCATGGTAAAAAAATTAGCTATATTTGATGGTCAGTTTTGGGTTGAAAATCAGCTGATTTTGAAGTTCGCTTTTGGGGAGTTAAATTCAGCTGTTTTAGGTGGGTATTTTTATGTGTTAAAAATAAGGTGATTTTGAAGGTCGTTTTCTGGGAGTAAGAATCAGCTGTTTTTGGTAGTCAGTAGTTAAAGTTAAAAATCAGCTGATTTTGAAGGTTGTTTTCGAAGTATAAAAATCACCTGTTTTTGGCGATCATTTTTTGGGGTTAAAAATGAGATGATTTTTAAGGTCGTTTTGATGATGTAAGAATTAGCTATTTTTGATGGTCACTTTTGGGGGTTGGAAATCAGCTGAATTTGAAGTTCGTTTTTGGGGTGTTAAAATCAGCTGTGTTTGGTGTTTTTTTTATGTGTTAAAAATCAGGTAATTTTGAAAGTCGTTTTCTGGGTGTAAAATTCAGCTCTTTTTGATAGTCAGTGTTTAAAGTTAAAAATCAGCTGATTTTGAAGGTTGTTTTCGAAGTATAAAAATCACCTGTTTTTGGCGATCATTTTTTGAGATTAAAAATGAAATGATTTTTAAGGTCGTTTTCATGGTGTAAAAATTAGCTATTTTCGATGGTCAGTTTTGGGTTGAAAATCAGCTGATTTTGAAGTTCGTTTTTAAGGAGTTTAAATCAGCTGTTTTAGGTGGGTATTTTTATGTGTGAAAAATAAGGTGATTTTGAAAGTCGTTTTCTGGGAGAAAGAATGAGCTGTTCTTAGTAGTCGGTTTTTAAAGTTAAAAATCAGCTGATTTTTAAGGTTGTTTTCGAAGTATAAAAATCACCGGTTTTTGCTGATCATTTTTTAGGGTTAAAAATGAAATGATTTTTAAGGTAGTTTTCATGGTAAAAAAATTAGCTATATTTGATGGTCAGTTTTGGGTTGAAAATCAGCTGATTTTGAAGTTCGCTTTTGGGGAGTTAAATTCAGCTGTTTTAGGTGGGTATTTTTATGTGTTAAAAATAAGGTGATTTTGAAGGTCGTTTTCTGGGAGTAAGAATGAGCTGTTTTTGGTAGTCAGTAGTTAAAGTTAAAAATCAGCTGATTTTGAAGGCTGTTTTCGAAGTATAAAAATCACCTGTTTTTGGTGATTTTTTTTAGGGTTAAAAATGAAATGATTTTTATGGTCCTTTTCATGGTGAAAAAATGAGCTATTTTTGATGGTTAGTTTTGGGGGTCTAAAATCAGCTGATTTTAAAGTTCGTTTTTGGGGTGTTAAAATCAGCTGTGTTTGGTGTTTTTTTTTATGTGTTAAAAATCAGGTCATTTTGAAAGTCGTTTTCTGGGTGTAAAATTCAGCTCTTTTTGATAGTCAGTTTTTAAAGTTAAAAATCAGCTGATTTTGAAGGTTGTTTTCGAAGTATAAAAACCACCTGTTTTTGGCGATCATTTTCTGAGGTTAAAAATGAAATGTTTTTTAAGGTCGTTTTCATGGTGTAAGAATTAGCTATTTTCGATGGTCAGTTTTGGGTTGAAAATCAGCTGATTTTAAAGTTCGTTTTTAAGGAGTTAAAATCAGCTGTTTTTGGTGGGTATTTTTATGTGTTAAAAATCAAGTGATTTTGAAGGTCGTTTCCTGGGTTTAAAATTCAGGCGTTTTTGGTAATCAGTTTTTAAAGTTAAAAATCAGCTAATTTTGAAGGTTGTTTTCGAAGTATAAAAATCACCTGTTTTTGGCGATCATTTTTTGAGATTAAAAATGAAATGATTTTTAAGGTCGTTTTCATGGTGTAAAAATTAGCTATTTTCGATGGTCAGTTTTGGGTTGAAAATCAGCTGATTTTGAAGTTCGTTTTTAAGGAGTTTAAATCAGCTGTTTTAGGTGGGTATTTTTATGTGTGAAAAATAAGGTGATTTTGAAAGTCGTTTTCTGGGAGAAAGAATGAGCTGTTCTTAGTAGTCGGTTTTTAAAGTTAAAAATCAGCTGATTTTTAAGGTTGTTCTCGAAGTATAAAAATCACCTGTTTTTCCTGATCATTTTTTAGGGTTAAAAATGAAATGATTTTTAAGGTAGTTTTCATGGTAAAAAAATTAGCTATATTTGATGGTCAGTTTTGGGTTGAAAATCAGCTGATTTTGAAGTTCGCTTTTGGGGAGTTAAATTCAGCTGTTTTAGGTGGGTATTTTTATGTGTTAAAAATAAGGTGATTTTGAAGGTCGTTTTCTGGGAGTAAGAATCAGCTGTTTTTGGTAGTCAGTAGTTAAAGTTAAAAATCAGCTGATTTTGAAGGTTGTTTTCGAAGTATAAAAATCACCTGTTTTTGGCGATCATTTTTTGGGGTTAAAAATGAGATGATTTTTAAGGTCGTTTTGATGATGTAAGAATTAGCTATTTTTGATGGTCACTTTTGGGGGTTGGAAATCAGCTGAATTTGAAGTTCGTTTTTGGGGTGTTAAAATCAGCTGTGTTTGGTGTTTTTTTTATGTGTTAAAAATCAGGTAATTTTGAAAGTCGTTTTCTGGGTGTAAAATTCAGCTCTTTTTGATAGTCAGTGTTTAAAGTTAAAAATCAGCTGATTTTGAAGGTTGTTTTCGAAGTATAAAAATCACCTGTTTTTGGCGATCATTTTTTGAGATTAAAAATGAAATGATTTTTAAGGTCGTTTTCATGGTGTAAAAATTAGCTATTTTCGATGGTCAGTTTTGGGTTGAAAATCAGCTGATTTTGAAGTTCGTTTTTAAGGAGTTTAAATCAGCTGTTTTAGGTGGGTATTTTTATGTGTGAAAAATAAGGTGATTTTGAAAGTCGTTTTCTGGGAGAAAGAATGAGCTGTTCTTAGTAGTCGGTTTTTAAAGTTAAAAATCAGCTGATTTTTAAGGTTGTTTTCGAAGTATAAAAATCACCTGTTTTTGGCGATCATTTTTTGAGGTTAAAAATGAAATGATTTTTAAGGTCGTTTTCATGGTGTAAAAATTAGCTATTTTCGATGGTCAGTTTTGGGTTGAAAATCAGCTGATTTTGAAGTTCGTTTTTAGGGAGTTTAAATCAGCTGTTTTAGGTGGGTATTTTTATGTGTTAAAAATAAGGTGATTTTGAAGGTCGTTTTCTGGGAGTAAGAGTGAGCTGTTTTTGGTAGTCAGTTTTTAAAGTTAAAAATCAGCTGATTTTGAAGGTTGTTTTCAAAGTATAAAAATCACCTGTTTTTGGGGATCATTTTTTGGGTTAAAAATGAGATGATTTTTATAGATGTGCTGATGGTGTAAAAATCAGCTATTTTTGATGGTCACTTTTGGGGGTTGAAAATCAGCTGATTTTGAAGTTCGTTTTTGGGGTGTTAAAATCAGCTGTGTTTGGTAGTCAGTTATTAAAGTTAAAAATCAGCTGATTTTGAAGGTTGTTTTCGAAGTATAAAAATCGCCTGTTTTTGGCGATCATTTTTTGAGGTTAAAAATGAAATGATTTTTAAGGTCGTTTTCATGGTGTAAAAATTAGCTATTTTCGATGGTCAGTTTTGGGTTGAAAATCAGCTGATTTTGAAGTTCGTTTTTAAGGAGTTTAAATCAGCTGTTTTAGGTGGGTATTTTTATGTGTGAAAAATAAGGTGATTTTGAAAGTCGTTTTCTGGGAGAAAGAATGAGCTGTTCTTAGTAGTCGATTTTTAAAGTTAAAAATCAGCTGATTTTTAAGGTTGTTTTCGAAGTATAAAAATCACCTGTTTTTGCTGATCATTTTTTAGGGTTAAAAATGAAATGATTTTTAAGGTAGTTTTCATGGTAAAAAAATTAGCTATATTTGATGGTCAGTTTTGGGTTGAAAATCAGCTGATTTTGAAAATCGCTTTTGGGGAGTTAAATTCAGCTGTTTTAGGTGGGTATTTTTATGTGTTAAAAATAAGGTGATTTTGAAGGTCGTTTTCTGGGAGTAAGAATGAGCTGTTTTTGGTAGTCAGTAGTTAAAGTTAAAAATCAGCTGATTTTGAAGGTTGTTTTCGAAGTATAAAAATCACCTGTTTTTGGTGATTTTTTTTTAGGGTTAAAAATGAAATGATTTTTATGGTCCTTTTCATGGTGAAAAAATGAGCTATTTTTGATGGTTAGTTTTGGGGGTCTAAAATCAGCTGATTTTAAAGTTCGTTTTTGGGGTGTTAAAATCAGCTGTGTTTGGTGTTTTTTTTTTATGTGTTAAAAATCAGGTCATTTTGAAAGTCGTTTTCTGGGTGTAAAATTCAGCTCTTTTTGATAGTCAGTTTTTAAAGTTAAAAATCAGCTGATTTTGAAGGTTGTTTTCGAAGTATAAAAATCACCTGTTTTTGGCGGTCATTTTTGAGGTTAAAAATTAAATGATTTTTAAGTTCGTTTTCATGGTGAAAAAATTAGCTATTTTTGATGGTTAGTTTTGTGGCTCAAAAATAAGCTGATTTTGAAGTTCGTTTTTAGGGAGTTAAAATCAGCTGTTTTAGGTGGGTATTTTTATGTGTTAAAAATAAGGTGATTTTGAAGGTCGTTTTCTGGGAGTAAGAGTGAGCTGTTTTTGGTAGTCAGTTTTTAAAGTTAAAAATCAGCTGATTTTGAAGGTTGTTTTCAAAGTATAAAAATCACCTGTTTTTGGGGATCATTTTTTGGGTTAAAAATGAGATGATTTTTATAGATGTGCTGATGGTGTAAAAATCAGCTATTTTTGATGGTCACTTTTGGGGGTTGAAAATCAGCTGATTTTGAAGTTCGTTTTTGGGGTGTTAAAATCAGCTGTGTTTGGTAGTCAGTTATTAAAGTTAAAAATCAGCTGATTTTGAAGGTTGTTTTCGAAGTATAAAAATCACCTGTTTTTGGCGATCATTTTTTGAGGTTAAAAATGAAATGATTTTTAAGGTCGTTTTCATGGTGTAAAAATTAGCTATTTTCGATGGTCAGTTTTGGGTTGAAAATCAGCTGATTTTGAAGTTCGTTTTTAAGGAGTTTAAATCAGCTGTTTTAGGTGGGTATTTTTATGTGTGAAAAATAAGGTGATTTTGAAAGTCGTTTTCTGGGAGAAAGAATGAGCTGTTCTTAGTAGTCGGTTTTTAAAGTTAAAAATCAGCTGATTTTTAAGGTTGTTCTCGAAGTATAAAAATCACCTGTTTTTCCTGATCATTTTTTAGGGTTAAAAATGAAATGATTTTTAAGGTAGTTTTCATGGTAAAAAAATTAGCTATATTTGATGGTCAGTTTTGGGTTGAAAATCAGCTGATTTTGAAGTTCGCTTTTGGGGAGTTAAATTCAGCTGTTTTAGGTGGGTATTTTTATGTGTTAAGAATAAGGTGATTTTGAAGGTCGTTTTCTGGGAGTAAGAATGAGCTGTTTTTGGTAGTCAGTAGTTAAAGTTAAAAATCAGCTGATTTTGAAGGTTGTTTTCGAAGTATAAAAATCACCTGTTTTTGGCGGTCATTTTTTAGGTTAAAAATTAAATGATTTTTAAGTTCGTTTTCATGGTGAAAAAATTAGCTATTTTTGATGGTTAGTTTTGTGGCTCAAAAATAAGCTGATTTTGAAGTTCGTTTTTAGGGAGTTAAAATCAGCTGTTTTAGGTGGGTATTTTTATGTGTTAAAAATAAGGTGATTTTGAAGGTCGTTTTCTGAGAGTAAGAGTGAGCTGTTTTTGGTAGTCAGTTTTTAAAGTTAAGAATCAGGTGATTTTGAAGGTTGTTTTCGAAGTATAAAAATCACCTGTTTTTGGCGATCATTTTTTGAGATTAAAAATGAAATGATTTTTAAGGTCGTTTTCATGGTGTAAAAATTAGCTATTTTCGATGGTCAGTTTTGGGTTGAAAATCAGCTGATTTTGAAGTTCGTTTTTAAGGAGTTTAAATCAGCTGTTTTAGGTGGGTATTTTTATGTGTGAAAAATAAGGTGATTTTGAAAGTCGTTTTCTGGGAGAAAGAATGAGCTGTTCTTAGTAGTCGGTTTTTAAAGTTAAAAATCAGATGATTTTTAAGGTTGTTTTCGAAGTATAAAAATCACCTGTTTTTGGCGATCATTTTTTGAGGTTAAAAATGAAATGATTTTTAAGGTCGTTTTCATGGTGTAAAAATTAGCTATTTTCGATGGTCAGTTTTGGGTTGAAAATCAGCTGATTTTGAAGTTCGTTTTTAGGGAGTTTAAATCAGCTGTTTTAGGTGGGTATTTTTATGTGTTAAAAATAAGGTGATTTTGAAGGTCGTTTTCTGGGAGTAAGAGTGAGCTGTTTTTGGTAGTCAGTTTTTAAAGTTAAAAATCAGCTGATTTTGAAGGTTGTTTTCAAAGTATAAAAATCACCTGTTTTTGGGGATCATTTTTTGGGTTAAAAATGAGATTATTTTTATAGATGTGCTGATGGTGTAAAAATCAGCTATTTTTGATGGTCACTTTTGGGGGTTGAAAATCAGCTGATTTTGAAGTTCGTTTTTGGGGTGTTAAAATCAGCTGTGTTTGGTAGTCAGTTATTAAAGTTAAAAATCAGCTGATTTTGAAGGTTGTTTTCGAAGTATAAAAATCGCCTGTTTTTGGCGATCATTTTTTGAGGTTAAAAATGAAATGATTTTTAAGGTCGTTTTCATGGTGTAAAAATTAGCTATTTTCGATGGTCAGTTTTGGGTTGAAAATCAGCTGATTTTGAAGTTCGTTTTTAAGGAGTTTAAATCAGCTGTTTTAGGTGGGTATTTTTATGTGTGAAAAATAAGGTGATTTTGAAAGTCGTTTTCTGGGAGAAAGAATGAGCTGTTCTTAGTAGTCGGTTTTTAAAGTTAAAAATCAGCTGATTTTTAAGGTTGTTTTCGAAGTATAAAAATCACCGGTTTTTGCTGATCATTTTTTAGGGTTAAAAATGAAATGATTTTTAAGGTAGTTTTCATGGTAAAAAAATTAGCTATATTTGATGGTCAGTTTTGGGTTGAAAATCAGCTGATTTTGAAGTTCGCTTTTGGGGAGTTAAATTCAGCTGTTTTAGGTGGGTATTTTTATGTGTTAAAAATAAGGTGATTTTGAAGGTCGTTTTCTGGGAGTAAGAATGAGCTGTTTTTGGTAGTCAGTAGTTAAAGTTAAAAATCAGCTGATTTTGAAGGCTGTTTTCGAAGTATAAAAATCACCTGTTTTTGGTGATTTTTTTTTAGGGTTAAAAATGAAATGATTTTTATGGTCCTTTTCATGGTGAAAAAATGAGCTATTTTTGATGGTTAGTTTTGGGGGTCTAAAATCAGCTGATTTTAAAGTTCGTTTTTGGGGTGTTAAAATCAGCTGTGTTTGGTGTTTTTTTTTATGTGTTAAAAATCAGGTCATTTTGAAAGTCGTTTTCTGGGTGTAAAATTCAGCTCTTTTTGATAGTCAGTTTTTAAAGTTAAAAATCAGCTGATTTTGAAGGTTGTTTTCGAAGTATAAAAACCACCTGTTTTTGGCGATCATTTTTTGAGGTTAAAAATGAAATGTTTTTTAAGGTCGTTTTCATGGTGTAAGAATTAGCTATTTTCGATGGTCAGTTTTGGGTTGAAAATCAGCTGATTTTAAAGTTCGTTTTTAAGGAGTTAAAATCAGCTGTTTTTGGTGGGTATTTTTATGTGTTAAAAATCAAGTGATTTTGAAGGTCGTTTCCTGGGTTTAAAATTCAGGTGTTTTTGGTAATCAGTTTTTAAAGTTAAAAATCAGCTAATTTTGAAGGTTGTTTTCGAAGTATAAAAATCACCTGTTTTTGGCGATCATTTTTTGAGATTAAAAATGAAATGATTTTTAAGGTCGTTTTCATGGTGTAAAAATTAGCTATTTTCGATGGTCAGTTTTGGGTTGAAAATCAGCTGATTTTGAAGTTCGTTTTTAAGGAGTTTAAATCAGCTGTTTTAGGTGGGTATTTTTATGTGTGAAAAATAAGGTGATTTTGAAAGTCGTTTTCTGGGAGAAAGAATGAGCTGTTCTTAGTAGTCGGTTTTTAAAGTTAAAAATCAGCTGATTTTTAAGGTTGTTCTCGAAGTATAAAAATCACCTGTTTTTCCTGATCATTTTTTAGGGTTAAAAATGAAATGATTTTTAAGGTAGTTTTCATGGTAAAAAAATTAGCTATATTTGATGGTCAGTTTTGGGTTGAAAATCAGCTGATTTTGAAGTTCGCTTTTGGGGAGTTAAATTCAGCTGTTTTAGGTGGGTATTTTTATGTGTTAAAAATAAGGTGATTTTGAAGGTCGTTTTCTGGGAGTAAGAATCAGCTGTTTTTGGTAGTCAGTAGTTAAAGTTAAAAATCAGCTGATTTTGAAGGTTGTTTTCGAAGTATAAAAATCACCTGTTTTTGGCGATCATTTTTTGGGGTTAAAAATGAGATGATTTTTAAGGTCGTTTTGATGATGTAAGAATTAGCTATTTTTGATGGTCACTTTTGGGGGTTGGAAATCAGCTGAATTTGAAGTTCGTTTTTGGGGTGTTAAAATCAGCTGTGTTTGGTGTTTTTTTTATGTGTTAAAAATCAGGTAATTTTGAAAGTCGTTTTCTGGGTGTAAAATTCAGCTCTTTTTGATAGTCAGTGTTTAAAGTTAAAAATCAGCTGATTTTGAAGGTTGTTTTCGAAGTATAAAAATCACCTGTTTTTGGCGATCATTTTTTGAGATTAAAAATGAAATGACTTTTAAGGTCGTTTTCATGGTGTAAAAATTAGCTATTTTCGATGGTCAGTTTTGGGTTGAAAATCAGCTGATTTTGAAGTTCGTTTTTAAGGAGTTTAAATCAGCTGTTTTAGGTGGGTATTTTTATGTGTGAAAAATAAGGTGATTTTGAAAGTCGTTTTCTGGGAGAAAGAATGAGCTGTTCTTAGTAGTCGGTTTTTAAAGTTAAAAATCAGCTGATTTTTAAGGTTGTTTTCGAAGTATAAAAATCACCGGTTTTTGCTGATCATTTTTTAGGGTTAAAAATGAAATGATTTTTAAGGTAGTTTTCATGGTAAAAAAATTAGCTATATTTGATGGTCAGTTTTGGGTTGAAAATCAGCTGATTTTGAAGTTCGCTTTTGGGGAGTTAAATTCAGCTGTTTTAGGTGGGTATTTTTATGTGTTAAAAATAAGGTGATTTTGAAGGTCGTTTTCTGGGAGTAAGAATGAGCTGTTTTTGGTAGTCAGTAGTTAAAGTTAAAAATCAGCTGATTTTGAAGGCTGTTTTCGAAGTATAAAAATCACCTGTTTTTGGTGATTTTTTTTTAGGGTTAAAAATGAAATGATTTTTATGGTCCTTTTCATGGTGAAAAAATGAGCTATTTTTGATGGTTAGTTTTGGGGGTCTAAAATCAGCTGATTTTAAAGTTCGTTTTTGGGGTGTTAAAATCAGCTGTGTTTGGTGTTTTTTTTTATGTGTTAAAAATCAGGTCATTTTGAAAGTCGTTTTCTGGGTGTAAAATTCAGCTCTTTTTGATAGTCAGTTTTTAAAGTTAAAAATCAGCTGATTTTGAAGGTTGTTTTCGAAGTATAAAAACCACCTGTTTTTGGCGATCATTTTCTGAGGTTAAAAATGAAATGTTTTTTAAGGTCGTTTTCATGGTGTAAGAATTAGCTATTTTCGATGGTCAGTTTTGGGTTGAAAATCAGCTGATTTTAAAGTTCGTTTTTAAGGAGTTAAAATCAGCTGTTTTTGGTGGGTATTTTTATGTGTTAAAAATCAAGTGATTTTGAAGGTCGTTTCCTGGGTTTAAAATTCAGGCGTTTTTGGTAATCAGTTTTTAAAGTTAAAAATCAGCTAATTTTGAAGGTTGTTTTCGAAGTATAAAAATCACCTGTTTTTGGCGATCATTTTTTGAGATTAAAAATGAAATGATTTTTAAGGTCGTTTTCATGGTGTAAAAATTAGCTATTTTCGATGGTCAGTTTTGGGTTGAAAATCAGCTGATTTTGAAGTTCGTTTTTAAGGAGTTTAAATCAGCTGTTTTAGGTGGGTATTTTTATGTGTGAAAAATAAGGTGATTTTGAAAGTCGTTTTCTGGGAGAAAGAATGAGCTGTTCTTAGTAGTCGGTTTTTAAAGTTAAAAATCAGCTGATTTTTAAGGTTGTTCTCGAAGTATAAAAATCACCTGTTTTTCCTGATCATTTTTTAGGGTTAAAAATGAAATGATTTTTAAGGTAGTTTTCATGGTAAAAAAATTAGCTATATTTGATGGTCAGTTTTGGGTTGAAAATCAGCTGATTTTGAAGTTCGCTTTTGGGGAGTTAAATTCAGCTGTTTTAGGTGGGTATTTTTATGTGTTAAAAATAAGGTGATTTTGAAGGTCGTTTTCTGGGAGTAAGAATGAGCTGTTTTTGGTAGTCAGTAGTTAAAGTTAAAAATCAGCTGATTTTGAAGGTTGTTTTCGAAGTATAAAAATCACCTGTTTTTGGCGATCATTTTTTGGGGTTAAAAATGAGATGATTTTTAAGGTCGTTTTGATGATGTAAGAATTAGCTATTTTTGATGGTCACTTTTGGGGGTTGGAAATCAGCTGAATTTGAAGTTCGTTTTTGGGGTGTTAAAATCAGCTGTGTTTGGTGTTTTTTTTATGTGTTAAAAATCAGGTAATTTTGAAAGTCGTTTTCTGGGTGTAAAATTCAGCTCTTTTTGATAGTCAGTGTTTAAAGTTAAAAATCAGCTGATTTTGAAGGTTGTTTTCGAAGTATAAAAATCACCTGTTTTTGGCGATCATTTTTTGAGATTAAAAATGAAATGATTTTTAAGGTCGTTTTCATGGTGTAAAAATTAGCTATTTTCGATGGTCAGTTTTGGGTTGAAAATCAGCTGATTTTGAAGTTCGTTTTTAAGGAGTTTAAATCAGCTGTTTTAGGTGGGTATTTTTATGTGTGAAAAATAAGGTGATTTTGAAAGTCGTTTTCTGGGAGAAAGAATGAGCTGTTCTTAGTAGTCGGTTTTTAAAGTTAAAAATCAGCTGATTTTTAAGGTTGTTTTCGAAGTATAAAAATCACCTGTTTTTGGCGATCATTTTTTGAGGTTAAAAATGAAATGATTTTTAAGGTCCTTTTCATGGTGTAAAAATTAGCTATTTTCGATGGTCAGTTTTGGGTTGAAAATCAGCTGATTTTGAAGTTCGTTTTTAGGGAGTTTAAATCAGCTGTTTTAGGTGGGTATTTTTATGTGTTAAAAATAAGGTGATTTTGAAGGTCGTTTTCTGGGAGTAAGAGTGAGCTGTTTTTGGTAGTCAGTTTTTAAAGTTAAAAATCAGCTGATTTTGAAGGTTGTTTTCAAAGTATAAAAATCACCTGTTTTTGGGGATCATTTTTTGGGTTAAAAATGAGATGATTTTTATAGATGTGCTGATGGTGTAAAAATCAGCTATTTTTGATGGTCACTTTTGGGGGTTGAAAATCAGCTGATTTTGAAGTTCGTTTTTGGGGTGTTAAAATCAGCTGTGTTTGGTAGTCAGTTATTAAAGTTAAAAATCAGCTGATTTTGAAGGTTGTTTTCGAAGTATAAAAATCGCCTGTTTTTGGCGATCATTTTTTGAGGTTAAAAATGAAATGATTTTTAAGGTCGTTTTCATGGTGTAAAAATTAGCTATTTTCGATGGTCAGTTTTGGGTTGAAAATCAGCTGATTTTGAAGTTCGTTTTTAAGGAGTTTAAATCAGCTGTTTTAGGTGGGTATTTTTATGTGTGAAAAATAAGGTGATTTTGAAAGTCGTTTTCTGGGAGAAAGAATGAGCTGTTCTTAGTAGTCGATTTTTAAAGTTAAAAATCAGCTGATTTTTAAGGTTGTTTTCGAAGTATAAAAATCACCTGTTTTTGCTGATCATTTTTTAGGGTTAAAAATGAAATGATTTTTAAGGTAGTTTTCATGGTAAAAAAATTAGCTATATTTGATGGTCAGTTTTGGGTTGAAAATCAGCTGATTTTGAAAATCGCTTTTGGGGAGTTAAATTCAGCTGTTTTAGGTGGGTATTTTTATGTGTTAAAAATAAGGTGATTTTGAAGGTCGTTTTCTGGGAGTAAGAATGAGCTGTTTTTGGTAGTCAGTAGTTAAAGTTAAAAATCAGCTGATTTTGAAGGTTGTTTTCGAAGTATAAAAATCACCTGTTTTTGGTGATTTTTTTTTAGGGTTAAAAATGAAATGATTTTTATGGTCCTTTTCATGGTGAAAAAATGAGCTATTTTTGATGGTTAGTTTTGGGGGTCTAAAATCAGCTGATTTTAAAGTTCGTTTTTGGGGTGTTAAAATCAGCTGTGTTTGGTGTTTTTTTTTTATGTGTTAAAAATCAGGTCATTTTGAAAGTCGTTTTCTGGGTGTAAAATTCAGCTCTTTTTGATAGTCAGTTTTTAAAGTTAAAAATCAGCTGATTTTGAAGGTTGTTTTCGAAGTATAAAAACCACCTGTTTTTGGCGATCATTTTTTGAGGTTAAAAATGAAATGTTTTTTAAAGTCGTTTTCATGGTGTAAGAATTAGCTATTTTCGATGGTCAGTTTTGGGTTGAAAATCAGCTGATTTTAAAGTTCGTTTTTAAGGAGTTAAAATCACCTGTTTTTGGCGATCATTTTTTGAGGTTAAAAATGAAATGATTTTTAAGGTCGTTTTCATGGTGTAAAAATTAGCTATTTTCGATGGTCAGTTTTGGGTTGAAACTCAGCTGATTTTGAAGTTCGTTTTTAGGGAGTTTAAATCAGCTGTTTTAGGTGGGTATTTTTATGTGTTAAAAATAAGGTGATTTTGAAGGTCGTTTTCTGGGAGTAAGAGTGAGCTGTTTTTGGTAGTCAGTTTTTAAAGTTAAAAATCAGCTGATTTTGAAGGTTGTTTTCAAAGTATAAAAATCACCTGTTTTTGGGGATCATTTTTTGGGTTAAAAATGAGATGATTTTTATAGATGTGCTGATGGTGTAAAAATCAGCTATTTTTGATGGTCACTTTTGGGGGTTGAAAATCAGCTGATTTTGAAGTTCGTTTTTGGGGTGTTAAAATCAGCTGTGTTTGGTAGTCAGTTATTAAAGTTAAAAATCAGCTGATTTTGAAGGTTGTTTTCGAAGTATAAAAATCGCCTGTTTTTGGCGATCATTTTTTGAGGTTAAAAATGAAATGATTTTTAAGGTCGTTTTCATGGTGTAAAAATTAGCTATTTTCGATGGTCAGTTTTGGGTTGAAAATCAGCTGATTTTGAAGTTCGTTTTTAAGGAGTTTAAATCAGCTGTTTTAGGTGGGTATTTTTATGTGTGAAAAATAAGGTGATTTTGAAAGTCGTTTTCTGGGAGAAAGAATGAGCTGTTCTTAGTAGTCGATTTTTAAAGTTAAAAATCAGCTGATTTTTAAGGTTGTTTTCGAAGTATAAAAATCACCTGTTTTTGCTGATCATTTTTTAGGGTTAAAAATGAAATGATTTTTAAGGTAGTTTTCATGGTAAAAAAATTAGCTATATTTGATGGTCAGTTTTGGGTTGAAAATCAGCTGATTTTGAAGTTCGCTTTTGGGGAGTTAAATTCAGCTGTTTTAGGTGGGTATTTTTATGTGTTAAAAATAAGGTGATTTTGAAGGTCGTTTTCTGGGAGTAAGAATGAGCTGTTTTTGGTAGTCAGTAGTTAAAGTTAAAAATCAGCTGATTTTGAAGGCTGTTTTCGAAGTATAAAAATCACCTGTTTTTGGTGATTTTTTTTTAGGGTTAAAAATGAAATGATTTTTATGGTCCTTTTCATGGTGAAAAAATGAGCTATTTTTGATGGTTAGTTTTGGGGGTCTAAAATCAGCTGATTTTAAAGTTCGTTTTTGGGGTGTTAAAATCAGCTGTGTTTGGTGTTTTTTTTTTATGTGTTAAAAATCAGGTCATTTTGAAAGTCGTTTTCTGGGTGTAAAATTCAGCTCTTTTTGATAGTCAGTTTTTAAAGTTAAAAATCAGCTGATTTTGAAGGTTGTTTTCGAAGTATAAAAACCACCTGTTTTTGGCGATCATTTTTTGAGGTTAAAAATGAAATGTTTTTTAAGGTCGTTTTCATGGTGTAAGAATTAGCTATTTTCGATGGTCAGTTTTGGGTTGAAAATCAGCTGATTTTAAAGTTCGTTTTTAAGGAGTTAAAATCAGCTGTTTTTGGTGGGTATTTTTATGTGTTAAAAATCAAGTGATTTTGAAGGTCGTTTCCTGGGTTTAAAATTCAGGCGTTTTTGGTAATCAGTTTTTAAAGTTAAAAATCAGCTAATTTTGAAGGCTGTTTTCGAAGTATAAAAATCACCTGTTTTTGGCGGTCATTTTTGAGGTTAAAAATTAAATGATTTTTAAGTTCGTTTTCATGGTGAAAAAATTAGCTATTTTTGATGGTTAGTTTTGTGGCTCAAAAATAAGCTGATTTTGAAGTTCGTTTTTAGGGAGTTAAAATCAGCTGTTTTAGGTGGGTATTTTTATGTGTTAAAAATAAGGTGATTTTGAAGGTCGTTTTCTGGGAGTAAGAGTGAGCTGTTTTTGGTAGTCAGTTTTTAAAGTTAAAAATCAGCTGATTTTGAAGGTTGTTTTTAAAGTATAAAAATCACCTGTTTTTGGGGATCATTTTTTGGGTTAAAAATGAGATGATTTTTATAGATGTGCTGATGGTGTAAAAATCAGCTATTTTTGATGGTCACTTTTGGGGGTTGAAAATCAGCTGATTTTGAAGTTCGTTTTTGGGGTGTTAAAATCAGCTGTGTTTGGTAGTCAGTTATTAAAGTTAAAAATCAGCTGATTTTGAAGGTTGTTTTCGAAGTATAAAAATCACCTGTTTTTGGCGATCATTTTTTGAGGTTAAAAATGAAATGATTTTTAAGGTCGTTTTCATGGTGTAAAAATTAGCTATTTTCGATGGTCAGTTTTGGGTTGAAAATCAGCTGATTTTGAAGTTCGTTTTTAAGGAGTTTAAATCAGCTGTTTTAGGTGGGTATTTTTATGTGTGAAAAATAAGGTGATTTTGAAAGTCGTTTTCTGGGAGAAAGAATGAGCTGTTCTTAGTAGTCGGTTTTTAAAGTTAAAAATCAGCTGATTTTTAAGGTTGTTCTCGAAGTATAAAAATCACCTGTTTTTCCTGATCATTTTTTAGGGTTAAAAATGAAATGATTTTTAAGGTAGTTTTCATGGTAAAAAAATTAGCTATATTTGATGGTCAGTTTTGGGTTGAAAATCAGCTGATTTTGAAGTTCGCTTTTGGGGAGTTAAATTCAGCTGTTTTAGGTGGGTATTTTTATGTGTTAAAAATAAGGTGATTTTGAAGGTCGTTTTCTGGGAGTAAGAATGAGCTGTTTTTGGTAGTCAGTAGTTAAAGTTAAAAATCAGCTGATTTTGAAGGTTGTTTTCGAAGTATAAAAATCACCTGTTTTTGGTGATTTTTTTTAGGGTTAAAAATGAAATGATTTTTATGGTCCTTTTCATGGTGAAAAAATGAGCTATTTTTGATGGTTAGTTTTGGGGGTCTAAAATCAGCTGATTTTAAAGTTCGTTTTTGGGGTGTTAAAATCAGCTGTGTTTGGTGTTTTTTTTTATGTGTTAAAAATCAGGTCATTTTGAAAGTCGTTTTCTGGGTGTAAAATTCAGCTCTTTTTGATAGTCAGTTTTTAAAGTTAAAAATCAGCTGATTTTGAAGGTTGTTTTCGAAGTATAAAAACCACCTGTTTTTGGCGATCATTTTTTGAGGTTAAAAATGAAATGTTTTTTAAGGTCGTTTTCATGGTGTAAGAATTAGCTATTTTCGATGGTCAGTTTTGGGTTGAAAATTAGCTGATTTTAAAGTTCGTTTTTAAGGAGTTAAAATCAGCTGTTTTTGGTGGGTATTTTTATGTGTTAAAAATCAAGTGATTTTGAAGGTCGTTTCCTGGGTTTAAAATTCAGGCGTTTTTGGTAATCAGTTTTTAAAGTTAAAAATCAGCTAATTTTGAAGGCTGTTTTCGAAGTATAAAAATCACCTGTTTTTGGCGGTCATTTTTGAGGTTAAAAATTAAATGATTTTTAAGTTCGTTTTCATGGTGAAAAAATTAGCTATTTTTGATGGTTAGTTTTGTGGCTCAAAAATAAGCTGATTTTGAAGTTCGTTTTTAGGGAGTTAAAATCAGCTGTTTTAGGTGGGTATTTTTATGTGTTAAAAATAAGGTGATTTTGAAGGTCGTTTTCTGGGAGTAAGAGTGAGCTGTTTTTGGTAGTCAGTTTTTAAAGTTAAAAATCAGCTGATTTTGAAGGTTGTTTTCAAAGTATAAAAATCACCTGTTTTTGGGGATCATTTTTTGGGTTAAAAATGAGATGATTTTTATAGATGTGCTGATGGTGTAAAAATCAGCTATTTTTGATGGTCACTTTTGGGGGTTGAAAATCAGCTGATTTTGAAGTTCGTTTTTGGGGTGTTAAAATCAGCTGTGTTTGGTAGTCAGTTATTAAAGTTAAAAATCAGCTGATTTTTAAGGTTGTTTTCGAAGTATAAAAATCACCTGTTTTTGGCGATCATTTTTTGAGGTTAAAAATGAAATGATTTTTAAGGTCGTTTTCATGGTGTAAAAATTAGCTATTTTCGATGGTCAGTTTTGGGTTGAAAATCAGCTGATTTTGAAGTTCGTTTTTAAGGAGTTTAAATCAGCTGTTTTAGGTGGGTATTTTTATGTGTGAAAAATAAGGTGATTTTGAAAGTCGTTTTCTGGGAGAAAGAATGAGCTGTTCTTAGTAGTCGGTTTTTAAAGTTAAAAATCAGCTGATTTTTAAGGTTGTTCTCGAAGTATAAAAATCACCTGTTTTTCCTGATCATTTTTTAGGGTTAAAAATGAAATGATTTTTAAGGTAGTTTTCATGGTAAAAAAATTAGCTATATTTGATGGTCAGTTTTGGGTTGAAAATCAGCTGATTTTGAAGTTCGCTTTTGGGGAGTTAAATTCAGCTGTTTTAGGTGGGTATTTTTATGTGTTAAAAATAAGGTGATTTTGAAGGTCGTTTTCTGGGAGTAAGAATGAGCTGTTTTTGGTAGTCAGTAGTTAAAGTTAAAAATCAGCTGATTTTGAAGGTTGTTTTCGAAGTATAAAAATCACCTGTTTTTGGCGGTCATTTTTTAGGTTAAAAATTAAATGATTTTTAAGTTCGTTTTCATGGTGAAAAAATTAGCTATTTTTGATGGTTAGTTTTGTGGCTCAAAAATAAGCTGATTTTGAAGTTCGTTTTTAGGGAGTTAAAATCAGCTGTTTTAGGTGGGTATTTTTATGTGTTAAAAATAAGGTGATTTTGAAGGTCGTTTTCTGGGAGTAAGAGTGAGCTGTTTTTGGTAGTCAGTTTTTAAAGTTAAAAATCAGCTGATTTTGAAGGTTGTTTTCGAAGTATAAAAATCACCTGTTTTTGGCGATCATTTTTTGAGATTAAAAATGAAATGATTTTTAAGGTCGTTTTCATGGTGTAAAAATTAGCTATTTTCGATGGTCAGTTTTGGGTTGAAAATCAGCTGATTTTGAAGTTCGTTTTTAAGGAGTTTAAATCAGCTGTTTTAGGTGGGTATTTTTATGTGTGAAAAATAAGGTGATTTTGAAAGTCGCTTTCTGGGAGAAAGAATGAGCTGTTCTTAGTAGTCGGTTTTTAAAGTTAAAAATCAGCTGATTTTTAAGGTTGTTTTCGAAGTATAAAAATCACCTGTTTTTGGCGATCATTTTTTGAGGTTAAAAATGAAATGATTTTTAAGGTCGTTTTCATGGTGTAAAAATTAGCTATTTTCGATGGTCAGTTTTGGGTTGAAAATCAGCTGATTTTGAAGTTCGTTTTTAGGGAGTTTAAATCAGCTGTTTTAGGTGGGTATTTTTATGTGTTAAAAATAAGGTGATTTTGAAGGTCGTTTTCTGGGAGTAAGAGTGAGCTGTTTTTGGTAGTCAGTTTTTAAAGTTAAAAATCAGCTGATTTTGAAGGTTGTTTTCAAAGTATAAAAATCACCTGTTTTTGGGGATCATTTTTTGGGTTAAAAATGAGATTATTTTTATAGATGTGCTGATGGTGTAAAAATCAGCTATTTTTGATGGTCACTTTTGGGGGTTGAAAATCAGCTGATTTTGAAGTTCGTTTTTGGGGTGTTAAAATCAGCTGTGTTTGGTAGTCAGTTATTAAAGTTAAAAATCAGCTGATTTTGAAGGTTGTTTTCGAAGTATAAAAATCGCCTGTTTTTGGCGATCATTTTTTGAGGTTAAAAATGAAATGATTTTTAAGGTCGTTTTCATGGTGTAAAAATTAGCTATTTTCGATGGTCAGTTTTGGGTTGAAAATCAGCTGATTTTGAAGTTCGTTTTTAAGGAGTTTAAATCAGCTGTTTTAGGTGGGTATTTTTATGTGTGAAAAATAAGGTGATTTTGAAAGTCGTTTTCTGGGAGAAAGAATGAGCTGTTCTTAGTAGTCGATTTTTAAAGTTAAAAATCAGCTGATTTTTAAGGTTGTTCTCGAAGTATAAAAATCACCTGTTTTTGCTGATCATTTTTTAGGGTTAAAAATGAAATGATTTTTAAGGTAGTTTTCATGGTAAAAAAATTAGCTATATTTGATGGTCAGTTTTGGGTTGAAAATCAGCTGATTTTGAAGTTCGCTTTTGGGGAGTTAAATTCAGCTGTTTTAGGTGGGTATTTTTATGTGTTAAAAATAAGGTGATTTTGAAGGTCGTTTTCTGGGAGTAAGAATGAGCTGTTTTTGGTAGTCAGTAGTTAAAGTTAAAAATCAGCTGATTTTGAAGGTTGTTTTCGAAGTATAAAAATCACCTGTTTTTGGTGATTTTTTTTTAGGGTTAAAAATGAAATGATTTTTATGGTCCTTTTCATGGTGAAAAAATGAGCTATTTTTGATGGTTAGTTTTGGGGGTCTAAAATCAGCTGATTTTAAAGTTCGTTTTTGGGGTGTTAAAATCAGCTGTGTTTGGTGTTTTTTTTTATGTGTTAAAAATCAGGTCATTTTGAAAGTCTTTTTCTGGGTGTAAAATTCAGCTCTTTTTGATAGTCAGTTTTTAAAGTTAAAAATCAGCTGATTTTGAAGGTTGTTTTCGAAGTATAAAAACCACCTGTTTTTGGCGATCATTTTTTGAGGTTAAAAATGAAATGTTTTTTAAGGTCGTTTTCATGGTGTAAGAATTAGCTATTTTCGATGGTCAGTTTTGGGTTGAAAATCAGCTGATTTTAAAGTTCGTTTCTAAGGAGTTAAAATCAGCTGTTTTTGGTGGGTATTTTTATGTGTTAAAAATCAAGTGATTTTGAAGGTCGTTTCCTGGGTTTAAAATTCAGGCGTTTTTGGTAATCAGTTTTTAAAGTTAAAAATCAGCTAATTTTGAAGGTTGTTTTCGAAGTATAAAAATCACCTGTTTTTGGCGGTCATTTTTGAGGTTAAAAATTAAATGATTTTTAAGTTCGTTTTCATGGTGAAAAAATTAGCTATTTTTGATGGTTAGTTTTGTGGCTCAAAAATAAGCTGATTTTGAAGTTCGTTTTTAGGGAGTTAAAATCAGCTGTTTTAGGTGGGTATTTTTATGTGTTAAAAATAAGGTGATTTTGAAGGTCGTTTTCTGGGAGTAAGAGTGAGCTGTTTTTGGTAGTCAGTTTTTAAAGTTAAAAATCAGCTGATTTTGAAGGTTGTTTTCAAAGTATAAAAATCACCTGTTTTTGGGGATCATTTTTTCGGTTAAAAATGAGATGATTTTTATAGATGTGCTGATGGTGTAAAAATCAGCTATTTTTGATGGTCACTTTTGGGGGTTGAAAATCAGCTGATTTTGAAGTTCGTTTTTGGGGTGTTAAAATCAGCTGTGTTTGGTAGTCAGTTATTAAAGTTAAAAATCAGCTGATTTTGAAGGTTGTTTTCGAAGTATAAAAATCACCTGTTTTTGGCGATCATTTTTTGAGGTTAAAAATGAAATGATTTTTAAGGTCGTTTTCATGGTGTAAAAATTAGCTATTTTCGATGGTCAGTTTTGGGTTGAAAATCAGCTGATTTTGAAGTTCGTTTTTAAGGAGTTTAAATCAGCTGTTTTAGGTGGGTATTTTTATGTGTGAAAAATAAGGTGATTTTGAAAGTCGTTTTCTGGGAGAAAGAATGAGCTGTTCTTAGTAGTCGGTTTTTAAAGTTAAAAATCAGCTGATTTTTAAGGTTGTTCTCGAAGTATAAAAATCACCTGTTTTTCCTGATCATTTTTTAGGGTTAAAAATGAAATGATTTTTAAGGTAGTTTTCATGGTAAAAAAATTAGCTATATTTGATGGTCAGTTTTGGGTTGAAAATCAGCTGATTTTGAAGTTCGCTTTTGGGGAGTTAAATTCAGCTGTTTTAGGTGGGTATTTTTATGTGTTAAAAATAAGGTGATTTTGAAGGTCGTTTTCTGGGAGTAAGAATGAGCTGTTTTTGGTAGTCAGTAGTTAAAGTTAAAAATCAGCTGATTTTGAGGGTTGTTTTCGAAGTATAAAAATCACCTGTTTTTGGCGGTCATTTTTGAGGTTAAAAATTAAATGATTTTTAAGTTCGTTTTCATGGTGAAAAAATTAGCTATTTTTGATGGTTAGTTTTGTGGCTCAAAAATAAGCTGATTTTGAAGTTCGTTTTTAGGGAGTTAAAATCAGCTGTTTTAGGTGGGTATTTTTATGTGTTAAAAATAAGGTGATTTTGAAGGTCGTTTTCTGGGAGTAAGAGTGAGCTGTTTTTGGTAGTCAGTTTTTAAAGTTAAAAATCAGCTGATTTTGAAGGTTGTTTTCGAAGTATAAAAATCACCTGTTTTTGGCGATCATTTTTTGAGATTAAAAATGAAATGATTTTTAAGGTCGTTTTCATGGTGTAAAAATTAGCTATTTTCAATGGTCAGTTTTGGGTTGAAAATCAGCTGATTTTGAAGTTCGTTTTTAAGGAGTTTAAATCAGCTGTTTTAGGTGGGTATTTTTATGTGTGAAAAATAAGGTGATTTTGAAAGTCGTTTTCTGGGAGAAAGAATGAGCTGTTCTTAGTAGTCGGTTTTTAAAGTTAAAAATCAGCTGATTTTTAAGGTTGTTTTCGAAGTATAAAAATCACCTGTTTTGGGCGATCATTTTTTGAGGTTAAAAATGAAATGATTTTTAAGGTCGTTTTCATGGTGTAAAAATTAGCTATTTTCGATGGTCAGTTTTGGGTTGAAAATCAGCTGATTTTGAAGTTCGTTTTTAGGGAGTTTAAATCAGCTGTTTTAGCTGGGTATTTTTATGTGTTAAAAATAAGGTGATTTTGAAGGTCGTTTTCTGGGAGTAAGAGTGAGCTGTTTTTGGTAGTCAGTTTTTAAAGTTAAAAATCAGCTGATTTTGAAGGTTTTTTTCAAAGTATAAAAATCACCTGATTTTGGGGATCATTTTTTGGGTTAAAAATGAGATGATTTTTATAGATGTGCTGATGGTGTAAAAATCAGCTATTTTTGATGGTCACTTTTGGGGGTTGAAAATCAGCTGATTTTGAAGTTCGTTTTTGGGGTGTTAAAATCAGCTGTGTTTGGTAGTCAGTTATTAAAGTTAAAAATCAGCTGATTTTGAAGGTTGTTTTCGAAGTATAAAAATCGCCTGTTTTTGGCGATCATTTTTTGAGGTTAAAAATGAAATGATTTTTAAGGTCGTTTTCATGGTGTAAAAATTAGCTATTTTCGATGGTCAGTTTTGGGTTGAAAATCAGCTGATTTTGAAGTTCGTTTTTAAGGAGTTTAAATCAGCTGTTTTAGGTGGGTATTTTTATGTGTGAAAAATAAGGTGATTTTGAAAGTCGTTTTCTGGGAGAAAGAATGAGCTGTTCTTAGTAGTCGATTTTTAAAGTTAAAAATCAGCTGATTTTTAAGGTTGTTTTCGAAGTATAAAAATCACCTGTTTTTGCTGATCATTTTTTAGGGTTAAAAATGAAATGATTTTTAAGGTAGTTTTCATGGTAAAAAAATTAGCTATATTTGATGGTCAGTTTTGGGTTGAAAATCAGCTGATTTTGAAGTTCGCTTTTGGGGAGTTAAATTCAGCTGTTTTAGGTGGGTATTTTTATGTGTTAAAAATAAGGTGATTTTGAAGGTCGTTTTCTGGGAGTAAGAATGAGCTGTTTTTGGTAGTCAGTAGTTAAAGTTAAAAATCAGCTGATTTTGAAGGTTGTTTTCGAAGTATAAAAATCACCTGTTTTTGGTGATTTTTTTTTAGGGTTAAAAATGAAATGATTTTTATGGTCCTTTTCATGGTGAAAAAATGAGCTATTTTTGATGGTTAGTTTTGGGGGTCTAAAATCAGCTGATTTTAAAGTTCGTTTTTGGGGTGTTAAAATCAGCTGTGTTTGGTGTTTTTTTTTTATGTGTTAAAAATCAGGTCATTTTGAAAGTCGTTTTCTGGGTGTAAAATTCAGCTCTTTTTGATAGTCAGTTTTTAAAGTTAAAAATCAGCTGATTTTGAAGGTTGTTTTCGAAGTATAAAAACCACCTGTTTTTGGCGATCATTTTTTGAGGTTAAAAATGAAATGATTTTTAAGGTCGTTTTCATGGTGTAAAAATTAGCTATTTTCGATGGTCAGTTTTGGGTTGAAAATCAGCTGATTTTGAAGTTCGTTTTTAAGGAGTTTAAATCAGCTGTTTTAGGTGGATATTTTTATGTGTGAAAAATAAGGTGATTTTGAAAGTCGTTTTCTGGGAGAAAGAATGAGCTGTTCTTAGTAGTCGATTTTTAAAGTTAAAAATCAGCTGATTTTTAAGGTTGTTTTCGAAGTATAAAAATCACCTGTTTTTGCTGATCATTTTTTAGGGTTAAAAATGAAATGATTTTTAAGGTAGTTTTCATGGTAAAAAAATTAGCTATATTTGATGGTCAGTTTTGGGTTGAAAATCAGCTGATTTTGAAGTTCGCTTTTGGGGAGTTAAATTCAGCTGTTTTAGGTGGGTATTTTTATGTGTTAAAAATAAGGTGATTTTGAAGGTCGTTTTCTGGGAGTAAGAATGAGCTGTTTTTGGTAGTCAGTAGTTAAAGTTAAAAATCAGCTGATTTTGAAGGTTGTTTTCGAAGTATAAAAATCACCTGTTTTTGGTGATTTTTTTTTAGGGTTAAAAATGAAATGATTTTTATGGTCCTTTTCATGGTGAAAAAATGAGCTATTTTTGATGGTTAGTTTTGGGGGTCTAAAATCAGCTGATTTTAAAGTTCGTTTTTGGGGTGTTAAAATCAGCTGTGTTTGGTGTTTTTTTTTTATGTGTTAAAAATCAGGTCATTTTGAAAGTCGTTTTCTGGGTGTAAAATTCAGCTCTTTTTGATAGTCAGTTTTTAAAGTTAAAAATCAGCTGATTTTGAAGGTTGTTTTCGAAGTATAAAAACCACCTGTTTTTGGCGATCATTTTTTGAGGTTAAAAATGAAATGTTTTTTAAGGTCGTTTTCATGGTGTAAGAATTAGCTATTTTCGATGGTCAGTTTTGGGTTGAAAATCAGCTGATTTTAAAGTTCGTTTTTAAGGAGTTAAAATCAGCTGTTTTTGGTGGGTATTTTTATGTGTTAAAAATCAAGTGATTTTGAAGGTCGTTTCCTGGGTTTAAAATTCAGGCGTTTTTGGTAATCAGTTTTTAAAGTTAAAAATCAGCTAATTTTGAAGGTTGTTTTCGAAGTATAAAAATCACCTGTTTTTGGCGGTCATTTTTGAGGTTAAAAATTAAATGATTTTTAAGTTCGTTTTCATGGTGAAAAAATTAGCTATTTTTGATGGTTAGTTTTGTGGCTCAAAAATAAGCTGATTTTGAAGTTCGTTTTTAGGGAGTTAAAATCAGCTGTTTTAGGTGGGTATTTTTATGTGTTAAAAATAAGGTGATTTTGAAGGTCGTTTTCTGGGAGTAAGAGTGAGCTGTTTTTGGTAGTCAGTTTTTAAAGTTAAAAATCAGCTGATTTTGAAGGTTGTTTTCAAAGTATAAAAATCACCTGTTTTTGGGGATCATTTTTTGGGTTAAAAATGAGATGATTTTTATAGATGTGCTGATGGTGTAAAAATCAGCTATTTTTGATGGTCACTTTTGGGGGTTGAAAATCAGCTGATTTTGAAGTTCGTTTTTGGGGTGTTAAAATCAGCTGTGTTTGGTAGTCAGTTATTAAAGTTAAAAATCAGCTGATTTTGAAGGTTGTTTTCGAAGTATAAAAATCACCTGTTTTTGGCGATCATTTTTTGAGATTAAAAATGAAATGATTTTTAAGGTCGTTTTCATGGTGTAAAAATTAGCCATTTTCGATGGTCAGTTTTGGGTTGAAAATCAGCTGATTTTGAAGTTCGTTTTTAAGGAGTTTAAATCAGCTGTTTTAGGTGGGTATTTTTATGTGTGAAAAATAAGGTGATTTTGAAAGTCGTTTTCTGGGAGAAAGAATGAGCTGTTCTTAGTAGTCGGTTTTTAAAGTTAAAAATCAGCTGATTTTTAAGGTTGTTCTCGAAGTATAAAAATCACCTGTTTTTCCTGATCATTTTTTAGGGTTAAAAATGAAATGATTTTTAAGGTAGTTTTCATGGTAAAAAAATTAGCTATATTTGATGGTCAGTTTTGGGTTGAAAATCAGCTGATTTTGAAGTTCGCTTTTGGGGAGTTAAATTCAGCTGTTTTAGGTGGGTATTTTTATGTGTTAAAAACAAGGTGATTTTGAAGGTCGTTTTCTGGGAGTAAGAATGAGCTGTTTTTGGTAGTCAGTAGTTAAAGTTAAAAATCAGCTGATTTTGAAGGTTGTTTTCGAAGTATAAAAATCACCTGTTTTTGGCGGTCATTTTTGAGGTTAAAAATTAAATGATTTTTAAGTTCGTTTTCATGGTGAAAAAATTAGCTATTTTTGATGGTTAGTTTTGTGGCTCAAAAATAAGCTGATTTTGAAGTTCGTTTTTAGGGAGTTAAAATCAGCTGTTTTAGGTGGGTATTTTTATGTGTTAAAAATAAGGTGATTTTGAAGGTCGTTTTCTGGGAGTAAGAGTGAGCTGTTTTTGGTAGTCAGTTTTTAAAGTTAAAAATCAGCTGATTTTGAAGGTTGTTTTCAAAGTATAAAAATCACCTGTTTTTGGGGATCATTTTTTGGGTTAAAAATGAGATGATTTTTATAGATGTGCTGATGGTGTAAAAATCAGCTATTTTTGATGGTCACTTTTGGGGGTTGAAAATCAGCTGATTTTGAAGTTCGTTTTTGGGGTGTTAAAATCAGCTGTGTTTGGTAGTCAGTTATTAAAGTTAAAAATCAGCTGATTTTGAAGGTTGTTTTCGACGTATAAAAATCACCTGTTTTTGGCGATCATTTTTTGGGGTTAAAAATGAGATGATTTTTAAGGTCGTTTTGATGATGTAAGAATTAGCTATTTTTGATGGTCACTTTTGGGGGTTGGAAATCAGCTGATTTTGAAGTTCGTTTTTGGGGTGTTAAAATCAGCTGTGTTTGGTGTTTTTTTTATGTGTTAAAAATCAGGTAATTTTGAAAGTCGTTTTCTGGGTGTAAAATTCAGCTCTTTTTGATAGTCAGTGTTTAAAGTTAAAAATCAGCTGATTTTGAAGGTTGTTTTCGAAGTATAAAAATCACCTGTTTTTGGCGATCATTTTTTGAGATTAAAAATGAAATGATTTTTAAGGTCGTTTTCATGGTGTAAAAATTAGCCATTTTCGATGGTCAGTTTTGGGTTGAAAATCAGCTGATTTTGAAGTTCGTTTTTAAGGAGTTTAAATCAACTGTTTTAGGTGGGTATTTTTATGTGTGAAAAATAAGGTGATTTTGAAAGTCGTTTTCTGGGAGAAAGAATGAGCTGTTCTTAGTAGTCGGTTTTTAAAGTTAAAAATCAGCTGATTTTTAAGGTTGTTTTCGAAGTATAAAAATCACCTGTTTTTGGCGATCATTTTTTGAGGTTAAAAATGAAATGATTTTTAAGGTCGTTTTCATGGTGTAAAAATTAGCTATTTTCGATGGTCAGTTTTGGGTTGAAAATCAGCTGATTTTGAAGTTCGTTTTTAGGGAGTTTAAATCAGCTGTTTTAGCTGGGTATTTTTATGTGTTAAAAATAAGGTGATTTTGAAGGTCGTTTTCTGGGAGTAAGAGTGAGCTGTTTTTGGTAGTCAGTTTTTAAAGTTAAAAATCAGCTGATTTTGAAGGTTGTTTTCAAAGTATAAAAATCACCTGTTTTTGGGGATCATTTTTTGGGTTAAAAATGAGATGATTTTTATAGATGTGCTGATGGTGTAAAAATCAGCTATTTTTGATGGTCACTTTTGGCGGTTGAAAATCAGCTGATTTTGAAGTTCGTTTTTGGGGTGTTAAAATCAGCTGTGTTTGGTAGTCAGTTATTAAAGTTAAAAATCAGCTGATTTTGAAGGTTGTTTTCGAAGTATAAAAATCACCTGTTTTTGGCGATCATTTTTTGAGATTAAAAACGAAATGATTTTTAAGGTCGTTTTCATGGTGTAAAAATTAGCTATTTTCGATGGTCAGTTTTGGGTTGAAAATCAGCTGATTTTGAAGTTCGTTTTTAAGGAGTTTAAATCAGCTGTTTTAGGTGGGTATTTTTATGTGTGAAAAATAAGGTGATTTTGAAAGTCGTTTTCTGGGAGAAAGAATGAGCTGTTCTTAGTAGTCGATTTTTAAAGTTAAAAATCAGCTGATTTTTAAGGTTGTTTTCGAAGTATAAAAATCACCTGTTTTTGCTGATCATTTTTTAGGGTTAAAAATGAAATGATTTTTAAGGTAGTTTTCATGGTAAGAAAATTAGCTATATTTGATGGTCAGTTTTGGGTTGAAAATCAGCTGATTTTGAAGTTCGCTTTTGGGGAGTTAAATTCAGCTGTTTTAGGTGGGTATTTTTATGTGTTAAAAATAAGGTGATTTTGAAGGTCGTTTTCTGGGAGTAAGAATGAGCTGTTTTTGGTAGTCAGTAGTTAAAGTTAAAAATCAGCTGATTTTGAAGGTTGTTTTCGAAGTATAAAAATCACCTGTTTTTGGTGATTTTTTTTTAGGGTTAAAAATGAAATGATTTTTATGGTCCTTTTCATGGTGAAAAAATGAGCTATTTTTGATGGTTAGTTTTGGGGGTCTAAAATCAGCTGATTTTAAAGTTCGTTTTTGGGGTGTTAAAATCAGCTGTGTTTGGTGTTTTTTTTTATGTGTTAAAAATCAGGTCATTTTGAAAGTCTTTTTCTGGGTGTAAAATTCAGCTCTTTTTGATAGTCAGTTTTTAAAGTTAAAAATCAGCTGATTTTGCAGGTTGTTTTCGAAGTATAAAAACCACCTGTTTTTGGCGATCATTTTTTGAGGTTAAAAATGAAATGTTTTTTAAGGTCGTTTTCATGGTGTAAGAATTAGCTATTTTCGATGGTCAGTTTTGGGTTGAAAATCAGCTGATTTTAAAGTTCGTTTTTAAGGAGTTAAAATCAGCTGTTTTTGGTGGGTATTTTTATGTGTTAAAAATCAAGTGATTTTGAAGGTCGTTTCCTGGGTTTAAAATTCAGGCGTTTTTGGTAATCAGTTTTTAAAGTTAAAAATCAGCTAATTTTGAAGGCTGTTTTCGAAGTATAAAAATCACCTTTTTTTGGCGGTCATTTTTGAGGTTAAAAATTAAATGATTTTTAAGTTCGTTTTCATGGTGAAAAAATTAGCTATTTTTGATGGTTAGTTTTGTGGCTCAAAAATAAGCTGATTTTGAAGTTCGTTTTTAGGAAGTTAAAATCAGCTGTTTTAGGTGGGTATTTTTATGTGTTAAAAATAAGGTGATTTTGAAGGTCGTTTTCTGGGAGTAAGAGTGAGCTGTTTTTGGTAGTCAGTTTTTAAAGTTAAAAATCAGCTGATTTTGAAGGTTGTTTTCAAAGTATAAAAATCACCTGTTTTTGGGGATCATTTTTTGGGTTAAAAATGAGATGATTTTTATAGATGTGCTGATGGTGTAAAAATCAGCTATTTTTGATGGTCACTTTTGGGGGTTGAAAATCAGCTGATTTTGAAGTTCGTTTTTGGGGTGTTAAAATCAGCTGTGTTTGGTAGTCAGTTATTAAAGTTAAAAATCAGCTGATTTTGAAGGTTGTTTTCGAAGTATAAAAATCACCTGTTTTTGGTGATCATTTTTTAGGGTTAAAAATGAAATGTTTTTTAAGGTCGTTTTCATGGTAAAAAAATTAGCTATTTTTGATGGTTAGTTTTAGGGGTTGAAAATCAGCTGATTTTGAAGTTCGTTTTTGGGGAGTTAAAATTAGCTGTTTTTGGTGGGTATTTTTATGTGTTAAAAATCAGGTGATTTTTAAGGGCGTATTCTGGGTGTAAAATGCAGCCGTTTTTGGTAGTCAGTTTTTCCTCGCGAAGCGAGGTTACTAGTCGTGTCGGTTCCGGTCAGACCACGTGGCTCGCAAGCCCGAGTAAATCGAGCCGAGAGTTTTTATATATGTATATATATATATATATATATATATATTGAAGGTGTCCGTTCGCAGGCGTGGTTACCTGGCAAAAGTTTCGCACTTGAGAACTGCTGAGTTTCCGCCATTGGGAATTCGGTGATGCTTTGTTGAAAGTAATGTAAATTTTGTGGAAACCGATTTCACTCGTCCTGGAAGTACATCCCAGCAAGAAGATATCCGAGATATTCAAGAAAGAGTTGCACGAGATCGTCGCCGAGTAAGTTCGAATACCGTGAAAATCAACACACGAAAAGCACGACTCAAAGCAGGGACAGAGAAACGACAGCAGGGAGAATAATAACAGACATCGCAGGCAAGACAACAACTGCTCGCTCCAGAACAAGGAAAAATGAAACAGCAGGGAAAAGGACCAGGAATTCAATCAAGTTAGTTTTGAATTTGAATGTGTTATTGATAGAAATACAGGACATGAGTGAACGATTACATAACGAAATATATTGGCGTACTACATTTAGCAAAACGACTTAGAAGGGACACTGAGTAAGAACGACTTCAACGATTGGAGATGTCTCTGGAAAATAATTCTGTTAGTCTAAAAACGGAATCGGAAGACGACCAACAGATTACAAGAGAATGTAAATAGGTATTTTTCATAATAAAACGATAGCGTTTCCATTTTGAAGTAATCCAAACACAGAGAGTTGCAGTTGTTATAGCAATCATTTATAACGATGTGATCTGATATCATTGCAACAGTGAAAATATTGTAAATTTTCTTGATCTAGCAGTTATGTTAAACATTTTCAACAGAATATATACCCTGTGTCTTTATAAAGTACTGGTTCTGAAATATTATCAGTGATCAATGTGATCATTTCAAAATAAAGCAAATGTGATTACTGAATTCTGAGTAGCATTTCTCTTTGCTATATATATGTGTATGTATTCTCTGATTGAAAGGTTTCAATAATATTGCGTAGAGACAACAAGTTTCATACCCTTTTCACAATGGTTCAGTTTTACCATAGAGTTCAATGACCCCCCCCCCCCTCTGATAATATTGCTATCTAGAACCCCTGCCCTTTTTCCACAAATGAAACGTTAATTCAAGCCTTAATTTGCAAAGTTAGACATAACATACTAACTTTGTTACTTTCTGCTGTTTACTTTATTTTTATGATGTTAAGTATCAATATTTCATAACAACCACAACATGCAATAATTTATCCTTTTACATTGGAAAAACTTTATAAAGAAGAAAATAAATTTTGTAATGCCAAAATGTTTATGATCTTTCTCATATATTCATTGCAAGTGTGCTGTATGTAGTAACAAGTGTTTCAAGTTTCCTAAATGCCCTATGCTTTCAATAATGATTTTCCACCCAAACTTTATACTCAAATGACTGCACTAGATTCTAAACCTTTAAGAAGAAATGGTATTGTTTGGAGCTGTTTTGATTATTACCACCTCTGATGGAAAGCCTATTAAGAAGATTTTTGTATTGCTTGTAGTAGTAGAGTAACAATACCTTTACCAAGATTAGGACATGCATCCCACCCCATAAAAATATATTGTGTTTTACATAAAAAATATAACAATAATAAAAATATCAATACCAGTAATAATAATAGTAATGATAATAATAATGATAATAATATAATGATAGTTCTTCTCGTTACTATATGTCATTGGTTACAGTTCAATACCTCTGGCTGCCATGACTTTTTCGATGAAATACCATCCTTATATTAAATCTTTCTTCTGCAGTTTTTATAATAGAAATTTTCATATAGTCAAAATAACATAATCTTCTGTGGTTGGGTATGGATATTTTGCCTGTTTCTGTAACAGCACAATTAAACTTTCATGTGGTATATACTTTTCACTGATTGATGTTGATTTCACATTATTTTTTTACAGGAGTACATAGTGAAGCAATCTTATGGAACATATTAAGATTTCAATAACTCTTTCTTACATGTATTGTTCTTATGATATGACCTAAAAATAGCACAACCACATACTATACAGTCGGCACTCACTACTACCAAACCTTTATTCAAAGTATTTGTAGAATCCAATTGTTTTACCCCCAATTTTTTTATGTAATGACATTGTATCTCACACTTCTGTTGATATGGCATCTCTTTTGAAGGAAGAGGAATTTTTTCTATCTACCACTGGGGGTACCATTGCAACTGAAAAGAGTACACAAATTAAAACATGCAATATTCATAATGCTCTCAATTGTGGTTACCTGGGAATGAAATAATGACTGCAGTAGACAATAAAATATCTAATTAAAAAATTCTTCTTACAATGAATCTCATGCAATTATAACCAAAAAACATAGAAAATAATTGGAGCATTCAACTCATCCTCAGTGTAAGAACATATTTTTTTTAAACGTGATGTACAACAAAGAAGACAATGCAGTAGAGACTAAGAAAATAAAACTAAAGAAAAAACACAGGTTTTTACACCGTGGTAAACACAAGCATTCATATCAACTCTTCAAGATTTCACCTGCAAAAGATTTACAATCATTTTCAATTTGTGTTAAGTGAATATTATTGTGATACTTCATCGACTCTGTATTCCCTGTCAAGATAATAAATAATTTTACTTCTATTCCCTCTGGTGCAATCTCAGTGGCAGTGAAAGAGCTAAATGAAGGTCAATTTTTAAGGACTGTGTTGAGCGGTATACTGATCATGTAATTTGCACCAGGTGTCACTAATTGTGTACCAAACACAGCATAAGAAATGAAATAATGGGGATTACGCTGATATAAACATAAAATACAAAATATAAAAAAAATAAAGAATAAAATATAAAAGCATTGTGACTTCTTCAAAATCTAGCTTCGCGAGGTTTTTGCGGGAGTCGTATTTCTAGTTAAGGTTATAAATCAGCTAATTTTGAAGGTTGTTTTCGAAGTATAAAAATCACCTGTTTTTTGTGATCATTTTTTAGGGTTAAAAATGAAATGATTTTTAAGGTCGTTTCCATGGTGAAAAAATTAGCTATTTTCGATGGTCAGTTTTGGGTTAAAAAATTAGCTGATTTTGAAGTTCGTTTTTGGGGAGTTAAAATCAGCTGCTTTTGGTGGGTATTTTTATGTGTTAAAAATCAGGTGATTTTGAAGGTCGTTTTCTGGGTGTAAAATTCAGCCGTTTTTGGTAGTCAGTTTTTCAAGTTAAAAATCAGCTGATTTTGAAGGTTGTTTTCGAGGTTTAAAAATCAGCTGTTTTTGGTGATCATTTTTTAGGGTTAAAAAAGAAATGATTTTTAAGGTCGTTTTCATGGTGTAAAAATTAGCTATTTTCGATGCTCAGTTTTGGGTTGAAAATCAGCTGAAGTAGTTGTATTTTGCGGATTCTGGCGCAATTGTTTTTTTCTGGGTCGAGTTGTGATTTTTGTGTCGAGGATTTTTCAATTTTTTTTGGGTCTTGTGAATTTTTTTGGGTCGATGATTTTTTCCTGATTTCTGTTTTTTCGTTTGGGTGTGGTCATGAATAATTAATTATGGGGTGTAGTCATAAATTGTATCTTTGTGGGTGGTGGGGTGAGGAGTGTGGTAAATTGAAATTTGGGTTTGGGGTGGGGTAGCGATTGGTATGTTTTGGAGAAATGATTTGTAATCATGATATGAAAAAATCACGTTGTAAAGAATGTGTTAGATCTGATTTATGTTTACATGGTAGACAAAAACACTTTTGTAAAGAATGTGGTGGTTCTTGTATTTGTCCACATGGTAGAGTAAAATATATTTGCAAAGAATGTGGTGGATCTAGTTTATGTTCACATAGTAGACAAAAACACTTTTGTAAAGAATGTGGTGGTTCTTGTATTTGTCCACATGGTAGACAAAAATATACTTGTAAAGAATGTGGTGTGGTTCTTATTTGTTCACATGGTAGACTGAGTACACGTTGTAAAGAATGTCGTGGATCTGGTTCATTTTCACATGGCAGAGTAAGAATGTAGTTGTAGATTTGTGAAGAATGTGATATACTAAACTTATAAATTACAAAAAGACATTTTTAACACGCTTCATGTTACAAAAGTTCACTTAACAATTAAACATATTTTACTATAACTTCCCTCTTATACTTTCTAGCCATTTTAATAGCTGACTTAGTAATTGGGTCAAAACGTGAAGAAGGTAAAGCTAATACATAGTCAACATTCTCCATAATAGCTCTTGTACAAATTGGACCAGCAGCTTTACCATAATAACGCCATTCAGGTTCAAATTTCTTGAAGGGTATTTCATTATCAATGGCGAAAATTTCTACTATTTCGCTGCTTTCACTACCAGACACAATGCATTCAATGTCTGAGAGTTTCAACTCCCATTTCTTAAGAGCTTTAGCTATTTGCTTTTTCAATAATTCACTGTCAAAGAAGTACTCGTTAGTAATTATAGCTATTGATGTCATGATATATGTGAATCGATTGATTGATTAGTTATAAATTTCAATTTTTATCTGAAAATAGTCCAAGCTATAGTTGCAACTGCAATGGTTAATACTATTAGATTAGTTTCATGATTAGAAGTTGTTTCTTCTGGTGAAGATTCTTTGATTATAGGTTTAGAAGCAATCTTTGGTTTAGGCTCTACAACAGCCGCATGTGGCAACTTAATTTTTGAAGATCCCAGATTATGGCTTATTCCAACAGTTTTAGTCTCCAGGTTTATATTTGTGTTGACACCAAATTTCATCTCATTAGTGGCTTTCATAAGGTTGTTATTATAACCAACCACACTCTCTGTGTTTATGATCATATTACTTGGCATCAACCACACTCCAGGAGCAATGGCCAAATCAAGTCTTAACTTAGCTTCTTGAGTGGCAAGCTGGTATCTTTGAATCGAACTTGAAATATCATTCTCAATCACACTACTTTCAAACAGAGCCAGGAATTCTTGTTGAGTCTCGATTGCCCCACCACCAGTACCCACAATCGAATTTCTAGTGTTGACTTCATGGATTACTCCTTATTATCCTTTAAATTTCTATAATCAGCATCTGAGAGGAATCGAGTTTTGATGATTCCACAGCTGGAACATTTACACTTCATCATTGGCCTTCCCTTGGATGTTTTGCTAAAGGTTTCACTACCAGGCACACAATCAGTTTGCTTTCTCTCTTTGACACAATAGCTCTTCATTTGATTCATTTACGTTTCTTCTTTAATTCTTCTATGAAGTAAAGCACAATTGCCATTATTAAAAGCCAAGCATGTTTACCCAGGAATGAAATGACCTCTCCAGCAGTCTTGAATAGAAAGCTTACAATAGCGCCCACCATCCCAGGCAGTATTTCACCAAGTTTCTTACCAAGGGTTTTTAGCCCATCACCAACGCCTTTACCCAATCTTGAGAGCCCTTTGGAGAGATTGGAGACTATAACACCAATGACCACTCCAACTGCACTAACAACAGCAAATACTGTGAATCCATATTTCTTGAATATAGCCTTCACACGGTCTCTCAATGACATTCGTTCCTGTATTTCTTCATTCTCACCCTCCAGGTTAGCTATCTCTTGTTCCTGCTCACCAATTTCTCTCTCCAGAGTCTCTATTTGGCTACTTTCCTCTGGGGTCTTCAGTGGCTTATCTCTATGGAATTTTAGTTTGTCCTTCATTTTGGTTATCATAGTCTTTTTCTTAGACATCTCACCATCATTAGCTTCCACAATTTCTTCTGCGCTTGGGCCTAGACTATTCTTGATGGTATCCGGTAATTTTTCATTCACTTCATCACCTTTGAAGAAGTCATAAGGTACAGATCCTTTCCTGATCAATTTCACAACTACTTGCTTGAATTTACCCAGCCTAGCTATAAACTTGGAAGTATCAACTTTGGGGAATCTTGATCTAATCTTGGCCCAAGCTTCATCTTGTTCAATTTCCATTTCCATTTCTTTCAACAAGGGCCTAGTTTCATCACCACCGCCAAATGATGTTTCTTCTTCATCATCGGGGTCAAAACGAGTGGTGGATGTATATGTGGTTAGTGGGGTGTCATAAGTTGTGGTATCACCATCCCCATAATCATCACCTGGCTCATTTAGTGTAGTCGGATCTAAATCAGTATTAGCAGCAGTTGCCATATTTGAAGTTAAATATGGGAACTTTCTAAATTGATTCAAAAGTCTCGTATATTCATATCTTTTAGGTTCCATATTTCATAGCGGAAACCAGTCTTTGAATTACAGTCTGGGATTTTTCTAACTATAAGTATTGGCAAAACACGTTGTCTGAGTTCACTCTTAGCAATGGCTATGGGATCAAAAAAATCTCCCGCCCACAATATAGCAGGTGGTGCACCAAACGCTAATTGGTTAGCTCTCAAACTTACCATACTAGTATATTCATTGGGAGTCATTGTATTATCCGTTATTTTGTTAGTCATTACCACCATTTGCTAACAATATATACAATTAGTGCTGTACCGACAAAAACATAAACCATTTCTCCAGTCTTTTGATCTGAATTGGGTCTATAATAGTCGGAGAATTCGAGGGGATTGCCCATTTGATTGTACAATCTCAGCGCTTCATCCGTCTTTGATATGTTCTCAGAGGCTTGGTTTTCATCACCCTTTCTCTTATTCATAAAGTCAATATATGCCATTCGTTTCCTTTGGTACGCAGCATAGTCTTTCTGGTACTTCTCCATTGCCTTATCATGCCTCTCCCTTTCAAGTTGTAGATCAGATGAAGATGAGCCACTAATGACCTTTGCTAAATAATTTCCACCAATGAAGGCTGTTGCATTGAGGAGTGCTCCTCCAAGCATGATTGCTATACTCGCCATTATTTCTTTGGTATTACTTTCGTTTTGTCTAAATAGTTTTCTGAAATGAAAATTGCAGCTACTGCAGAGGTAATTTTCAAAGCGTCAACAAGAGTATAGTAAGGTGCATCAAAATAATCACTAGGAATATTATCATAAAAAATTCTCTTAGCTACATAGAAACTTGCGCAAAGACCTACTATATTGGCTGCACATTCCTCCCATCTTATTTCATTCTTGGGTTTTGTTTTATTCTCGGGTTTTATCTCTTTCTCCTCCTTTCGTTTGTTTGTTATGTAGTCTTTGAGTTTCGGCTCATCACGCCTAAGGTCATCATTTGGATCTAGTTCAAAATACCATTTCAAAATGTCATCTGTTGAAGGTAATCCAGGAGGTGGGACCTTATCAGTATGCCCGGCATCTTTTAGTTCAACAGTAAACAAACCACTCCTAAATTTTGCTTTGACATGACTCAATAGATCGCTAATGAATCGATTTCTAGATTGCTCATCAAACTTTTTGAGTTTTGGCTCATTATCCCTAAGTTCATGATTTGGATCGAGTTCAGAATACCATTTCAACATGTAATCTATTGAAGGTAATCCAGAAGGTGGAATTAATTGAGGATAGTTTTTCCCTTCTTCTTCCACTAGTTGTTTTTGACATAAACCAAGGCTGAATCTCTCTCTAATGTGGCTTATTAAATCTTTGATAAATTGCTTTTCACTCATTTCAACTCTTTGGTAATATCTTTTGATCCTCTAAATAGGTTTTGACATACATGCTTATACTCAATACAACTACCCATTTACCATAATTCATGATACTGGTCGATGGGTCACCAGTGAATGTCTCACGAAGAGCCTTTTTGGCAAGCCAGCCCATACCAGCTGTCAATTCAACGAGCACTGCAGAGTCAGTAACTGTCTTTACTAGCTTATTCTCGGCCATTTATAAATCACATCAACTCATCTTTTAAGCTATTTTCCTCTTCTTTGACGGGCTGACTTACATTATTATCTATGATTCTGGGCTGTGGTGGACTAAAAATACGAGTTGGTGGTGGTACATGCAAATCAGGTATTCTATCTCAATAATTTGTGAATATGGCATAGATGGCGGTGATTCCAATTACCCCTATAGTCAGAATATTTTGGAATGACATATTCGGTATCCAATCCTTCACAGATTTGTTATCAGGGCCATTCTCCTTTTCCCTTTCCCTTTCCTCCCTTTCTTCCTTTTCCCTTTCTTCCTTTTCCCTTTCTTCCTTTTCCCTTTCTTCCTCACGTTTCAAAGCTTCTCTAGCCTTCTTATTTCTTTCTGATAACGTTTTACCAGCCTTTACTCTCTTAGGGTCTTTGACCTTTGTTTTTACAACAGGTTCTCTAGTGATTTGTTCAGTTTCAGACATGTTATGAGTAAGTCTAGTATAACCTTTAAGTCTCCTAGTAAGAGTCATACTAGGAAACTATTACCTCCCACCATCCCCCCTTACTTATCACTTAAATTAGTTACTTTTTTTTATTCTCTTCCTTCCCGCTATTAATTCATAATATCTTTGGGATGGAGGTTCAATCTCCACATGGTGATCATCACCATTCTTTTCTTTTTCAAAATCAACAGGCTCATCCTCATCCTCACTTGTTTCTTCATCATAACCAAGATGTTCGAAATCGTCTTCTTCATCTTGTTTTTCTTCACATTCAAATTCAATAGGTTTACTCAATCTAATTGATTTAACTATAAACTTAAAAGATGCAATGTAATCACTTGTATTAGGTGGTCCAAAAGATATTTTATTCAATCTTACTGAAATAGTTGCACATGATTTAGTGCTTTTATTGCCCTTAGTATAAATGTATTTGTAGAACCGCCAGCGCCGTTACAAGCAAATCACACTTTTCTTTAATGTACCTTCGTTACACACATGCAGATTCCTCTCACACACTCCTTGAATACATTATATATATGTGTCATCGACTCATACATAATCAATGAGCCTCGACACTACATTCTCTCCTTTTCTCAAACAAAAACCTAAACAAAGAACACTTTGAACGTCTAAAACACAGTCTCTAGGTTCTGACACTTTAAGTCACTCGGCAAAGTCTTTTGGTCTTTCAGACACTCTTAGTTCAAAACATAGTCTTGAAAACGCACAGGCTTCCTGACTACTCTTGAAGACTTCCGAATACTCCTCCGATCTGACGATGACGACACACGACCTTCCGGCTGTACCATTTCATTTCCCGACACACTCTCGGGTACTGCTTGGGTACTGCTTCCAGACACACTCTCGGGTACTGCTTGGACTGGACTTGACGACTCGACTAGACTCCTTCCAGACAGTTCTGAAGTCGGTAGTACATCTCTAACACTATCACCTGGATCATTGTACCTCTTCACAAAAGCCGTGTTACGTTTAAATTCCACACCAGCTCCGTTTCTGACTGTAACCTCGCTTCCCGTTTTCTCAACGACTTTGAAAGGACTCGAACGGAAGTTGGTTGAGAACTTATTCGACTTTTCTGCTTTCAGCAAAACCGCGTCTCCAACACGAATAGACTTAGGCGTGGCACCCCTTTTTGCATCTGCATAAGCTTTGCCTTTCAACTTATTCGACCAATCACGATCACGAACCTCCTCCCTTGGTACCTGGACAGTCTCTCTCCTCAACTCCGGCAACTTTGACCTCATCTCCCGACCGAACATAAGGTAATATGGCGTGGCGCCTGTGGTTGCCTGCGGAGTGGACCTGTACGCTGTCAACCAGGTAACCAACTCGGTTCGCCAATTCTTTCCTTCCAAATTTGCAATCTGAAGACACTTGAGCAAGGAACGATTCTGGCGTTCGACCTCGCCGTTAGCTTGAGGCCACAGAGGCGTCGTCCTTCGGTGTTCAACACCATGGGCTTGCAGGAACGATTCAAATTCCTCGGAAACGAACTGGGGACCATTATCTGTTCTCAAAAAGAACGGTACACCAAATCTGGCAAACATAGGAGAGATTGCTTCAATAATCTTTGCACTTGTAGTAGACTTCAAAATGGCAACCTCCACAAATCTGCTGAAATAATCGTCCACCACCAGGTTGTTCTCTCCTGTGGGCAGGGGTCCCAACAGGTCTGCACTGCAATCTTGCCCAGGAGCATTTGGAGGCAAAACACGAGACATAGGATCAGGTGGGTCGCAACCTGAAGTAACCTGACAACCATGGCAAACCTTGCATACTTTCTCAACATCCTTGTCCATCCCCGGCCACCAGACCTTACTGCGAAGCCGATACTTTGTCTTTACGATACCCTGATGCCCCTCGTGTGCTAATTTTATCACCTTGTCTCGCAAAACTCTGGGAATCACTATCCTTGTGCCACGAAGTAAAAACTCGCCATAGGTGCACAGTTCGTCCTTGACATGTGCATACGAAGTAAGCGTACACCGTTCCCAGTTCCCAGACCTCACACAGTTTTTCACTAGGCACAGTTCCTCATCATTATAAGATGCCTCTTCAATTTCGTTCGGTGTTAACGCTACAGGCACACAGCTCTCCACGACAGCCCTGACAAAGTCATACTCCTCTCCATGATCCACCTGCTCTACCGAGTTTAAGCGGGAAAGGGCATCAGCGATGTTCGTCTTGCCAGGTCGGTACACCACTTTAAAATTGAAGCCTTGTAGCCGCAAAACCCATCTCTCAATTCGGGCGCAGGGCTTTGACGTGCGCGAATAAATGCGTTCCAAGGGTTTGTGATCCGTTTCAAGCTCAAAACTTAACCCAGCTACGTACATGTTAAAACGCTCGCACGCCCAGACCAGAGCCAATGCCTCTTTCTCTGTCTGACTGTAGCGTCTCTCCACGTCAGTCAAACTCCTCGACGCATACGAGATAACTCTCCACGTCTCTCCATGCTGCTGGGTTAGAACGGCTCCTAAACCCACGGGTGACGCGTCTGCAACAATTCTGGTCCTACAATCGGTTCTGAAGTAGGCCATTGTCTCTGATCGAGAGATTAAACGCTTCAGCTCCTGGAAAGCCATTTGCTGCTCCTCACCCCAGTTAAAGGCTACGCCCTGTCTAGTCAACTCTTGAATAGGCTTGGCAACAGATGCTACGTCTGGCATGAACTTCGCTGAGTACTGGACCAAACCCATAAAAGACCGTACTTCAGTTGCGTCTTTAGGAGGCCGTGCATCTCTAATGGCAGCAACTTTCTCTTCACTTGGGTTTATGCCATCGCTGGTCAGTTCATGACCAAAGAACGTGAGTTTTGACAATCGAAACTGGCACTTCTCTCTATTCACCGTCAATCCCACTTCATTCAGTCTATCCAACACTGCAAAAAGACAACGGTCATGTTCGACTACATCCTTGCCATGAATAATGAGATCATCCGCAATGTTCGCAACCCCGGCGCAACTTCTCAACACATCTCTGACAATTTGCTGGTATTTCTCCGGCGCCGAGGTCACACCAAACATTAGCCGCTTATAACGATACAGGCCTCGGTGCGTGACAAAAGTTGTGATGTGTCGACTTTCCTCGCAGAGTAAAATCTGATGGAAACCCCACTTGAGGTCAATTTTGCTGAACACGGTGCTGCCGTTCAAGTCATGCAAAAGTTCTTCCACGGTAGGAATTGGGTGTCTTTCACGAATAATTGCTTCGTTCGCACGACGCATGTCCACACACACCCTTACGTCTCCATCGCCCTTGGGAACAACCACCAAAGGAGAAATCCATCCTGACGGACCCTCTGGTACTTCTTCAATAATGCCAAGCTCCAGCAGCTCGTCGAGCTTTTTGTCAACCTTCTCACGCAAGCCAAACGGTATTCTGCGTACATGTTGGGCCACAGGCTTCACAGACTCATCAATATGGAGTTTAAGCTCGTAATCCCTTAAAAGACCAACACCAGTAAACAAGCCCTTGTATCTCTCTTGGATATCGCTCTCCAGTTGTCCACTAGTAACATGGTTCGCTTGTGAGGGTCCAACGCGCAAAAGACTTAGTACCTCAGCAGTTTCACGACCCAGTAGCGTTCGACCGTTTCCCTTGACTACCACGAAGTCAGCCCCGCAACGAACGTTGCTTCCAGCCAACCTCACATCTGCCGTAAACGTTCCAAGAGTTTGTAACGGTTCCGTACTACCATAAGCAAACAGATCTTTGGCTGACTTACGAGACTCGCATTTAATTCCTTTCAGTTTCAACAAATTCCAGGTCTGCTGGCCCATCACATTACAAGTAGCTCCAGAATCAATAAGAACATCAGGCACGTCCACGCCTCCGACAACCAGGGTAACCAAGCCACCACCTAGTGTCCCATGGCCAGAAGAGTGTTCCATTGAAAATGCAAAATCGGGGCTATATTGAACAAATCCGGGAGGTTCTCCACCTTCATTTCCACCAGCCACAAGATTTGTCTCTCGGTTCGCTCCACGTTCACGTCTGCCTCCACTGCCACCTCTGTTACCACCACCCCTCCTGCCTCCACCAGTGGCACCCTTCTTGTCCGGAACCTTTGCCCTGGATCCTAATTCGCCACCGCTGCGTTGTTGAACCTGGGGGCATTTAACTTTAAAGTGTCCAATACCGCCGCACTTTCTACAAGCTCGTCCACGAGCCGGGCACCTCTTGTCTCCACTGAAATGTCCTTCTTGACCACAACCAAAACAAATCTTTGCTTTCCGACCATACGACTTGCCACCCACTGCATTTACTTGGTCATTCTTTGGATTGTTTCCTTGGTCATTCTCTTGATTGTTCATTTGGTCCGCACTGAACTGTTTCAACTGTCGATCGACCGCTTCTTGTGACCTTGCAATCCTTAACAAATCATCCAATGTTAGTGCTCCCTCCTTTTCCAGGAACTTTCGACGCAAGTGGTTCGAATAACACTTGTCAATAACTTGATCACGGATGTAATCGTCCTCGCCAGCGCCAAACTCACAACTAATCGCCCGTTGACGAGGCCTACAGACAAACTGATCGACCGTTTCTCCACTTTCCTGCGCAATCTGTCTGAATAAATGTCTTTCAAACGGAACGTTCGTCTTCGGTGCGAAATAATCATCAAGTACTTTAACCGTCGCTGCGAAGCCGCTCGCATCCTCACCAGCCAAAGTGAAATAAATTTCCTGCACGTCCATTCCGGCAACATGTAGAAATAAAGCTCTTTTCTGTGCGTCGTCCGAAACTCCTTTCCCCGTTACGTATAAATTGAACGCTCTTTTCCATCTTTTCCATCGTTGATTTAAATTCTGTGGCTCTACCTTTGGATTAAACGGCTCCAAACAACCGACATCTAAAACGACCGAAGTGCTTCCCGCGCTTCCAGAAGTGCTCGAACCGCTTGAGTTTTCTGTCCCGCCTCTTTCCATCAGTGAGACCAATTATTATCGAAAACGTCGACGAAATCCTCGACGAAAACTTCCCAAAATTTACCTCGTCGCCAATGTAGAACCGCCAGCGCCGTTACAAGCAAATCACACTTTTCTTTAATGTACCTTCGTTACACACATGCAGATTCCTCTCACACACTCCTTGAATACATTATATATATGTGTCATCGACTCATACATAATCAATGAGCCTCGACACTACAGTATTGAGTATATTTGTCATGCCTTCTACGGCCCTTGAATGAAGTGTGACATTTCAAATCAGAACCTGATCCGCTGGTATTAAAATCAAGCCATATAGAATTAGAATTATACTCAGCATCTGTTGTGTATGGCGGTTTCACCAAGTCAATTGGATTATCCTTCAACATTTTACTTTTACTTTTACTTATATCAGGCATCTTTTTCCTAATATCATCATTATAGAATTTTTGAAGTGCTTCAGCTACTTTATCTATAACAATCTCAATTCTATTTCTAGTTTCTTGGTCATACAAGTTGTAAGGAAAATTAATACCATCTATGTTTTCATTAGTCTTTGCTTTTCCATATTTATAGTGATAAAACAGGCCTTCTATATTCCGATCCGCTAGTTGGAAGGCGAGATTCTTTTTCTCACCATCTTCAACCACAAATACTTTTGAATAAGACCATTGACCACGCTTTACTGGGTTTTCTATAACAATAGAATCCCAGTCAAAATCAGTCTCTTCAATTGAGACAAAACGAGTTTTCAATGATGAAGTAGAAGAAGATGAACTTGAAGATTGTGACATTTTGTTTGCTTTCTGTTGTGTATACAAATTCCTGGCAAAGGCAAATTAATTTTTAAATTTTTGTATTGCCGGACAGTATCAACCCCAACTTGATCTGTATTAGTTGAATCATCACCAGTAGTAGTCTCCCTTAATTTGAAATGCTTAATGGTGGTAATAGCTATTATTATTAATGTAGCAGCTATTCCACCCTTTGCTACTATTGAACCAGAAATTTCTGACAGCCATTGTTTAACTAATTGGTTATTTCTCCAATCATTTACTAGAGCTTCTGGGTCATCTATTCCACCATACCTACTAAGACACCAATTAACTAATTTAGCTAATAGATGTAAAGGAGGATCTATTAGTCCATCAGCCAGATTCTTGCCAGACACAATCTTATATCTTTTGTAGTACTTTTCAACATCTTTTTCTGATAATTTATGTATATCAGACAAGGTCATTTGCATACCAGTATACTCCTTGGTAGATCCTAAACATGCTAGTATTGAAAGTTCTTCTCTTTTAGACTTCAAATCATCATCAGTGTTTATTACTTGATCATTTCTAACAGTTTCACCATTCATGATATCTTCAGGAGTTGTCATGATTATGCCGTAAGAGCCGGTATCTCTAAATAATTTTGGAATGGATGTCTAAGGGAGAAGCAGAGCCTGGCATACTTTTCATTCTTAAGATGCTTCTTGTATTTTTTGCAAGTATCAGCATCCAGGTCTCCACCATATTCCTCGAAAAGCATCTTCATAGCCGTTTGTGATGGATTATGGAATGAAACTACACAAGCTACATTTTCACGGAATGGTTTGGCTATAGATGTGAGCTGCTGAGTGAAAACCCACACTGATATCCCTATATGCCTCCCAGAGAACGCTAAATCAATGAATTTGTTGGATCTATTCTTCAGATCTTTGGAAACGGCACAATCATCCAATATTATGAGAGCATTCATATCTGAGAATAACGAAGAGCAATCCATTAACAAATTGTTGATTTCGTCATGATCACTCGAGTCTGGCGATAGTACAAAGAATCGTTTATCCCCCTTTGCAAAGCCTCTATAAGTCTTGTTATGGGCATATGTTGGACAAATCAACACAATATAATCAAATACTTGCCTATAATGACCTCGAAGCTGTTCCACCAGGTATTGGGTCTTTCCACAATTCGTGGGACCAGTTATGATACAATTGAATGGAATCATATCTTTGAGTTCATTCATCATTACTCAATACATTAACTCCTTTAGATTAATGTTTCTTCTCATGAGAATGTGAGAAGAAAAACATATAGCAGCCTAATATTTAATCTCCTCTAGACCGCCATTCTTAATGTTCATAATGGCATCAGCAACAACGAACATGTAGCATGTAAGAACTTTAGTTCCTACCTTTTCTCTCTTAATTTCTAAAGTCACACCATCACGAGTAGCAACAATGGGATACCCATTTCCATGAATATAATTATCTGGATAAGTCCTCAAGTCAATCCACAAAGCGAATTTATCTGTATAGAAGTCAGATTCCTTAATTGAATCACTGAGACCAACTCGCTTAATTATGGATTGCCATAAATCAGTCGCCATCATACCTTTCAAATCAACTTTGTTAGGCACTCCATCTATGTCAATCTTGACTGATGTGATCCTTGGATTTGCAAAAATCTCAGAATCCCTAAGACCTTCCGCATAAGGAGTAGTGAAAAGACATAATATACCAGTCATGGATCTCCTTGGCACATTAATATTTTGATTTATCACAGCATCATTAGCCTCAGAGATTGTAAAAGTTTTGTGAAGAAGCACTTTTTCATACGTGAATCCTTTTCCAACTTTGTAAGACGCAACAGCCTCTCTTGCTAAATAATCATTTGATATACACTGATACTCCATCTCCATGTTTATTAATTTATAAGCAGGCGGTGTTTCACTGTTTGAATAAACTACAACATCAGAAACTTTAGCTAAAGTCAGTTCAAATCTAAGTGGATGTGGTAATCCTCTTGGATAAAATACTCCATGATCTTTGAGGATTGTATGATCTAATGGAATGGCATATCTAGTGTTATGAATTGTAGCTAACATAGTTTGTTTTGGGTCTTTTGTTGTATCTTTATCACTTGTATTGGTTCTAATTTTCCTCACATTCACATCATCTGATATACCCCGTCTCAATCTATTATTGCGATCTTCATGTGTCAAAAACAAATCATGATAAGTTTTGAATAAATCAAATCTACTAAGATCCTCTATTATTTCACCCCCGAATAAAACTTTATATTGTGAAATTAGGTTCCTTCCCAAATTATTAACAAGAGTGTTGTCTTTGTGCCCAGTTACAACCATATCAAAAGTTATGTAGACGCTATCAGGCACAACCACTAAATTTTCACTCAATTTTGGGATTTCAATGTATAATGTCTCGCCAGGTTCAGCTGATGATGGATTTAACGTGACCCTATTTAATGAAGTTCCTGCCTTCAACCCTCCACGAGTCCTTGGAACATGATTTGGATCAAGAATGCTTGGTATAGAAGTCATTTTAAATGATTATCTTCTTGTTTATAAATGAATGATTCTGATGTTTTAAGTCGATTATATTACTCCACTGATGGATACTGGAAAGGATACTCAGCCATACCCAAATTAGCCAAAGCAGCCAAAGTTAGTGAAAAGATCGCCAAAGAATGGTTGGAGAAGCAAGCCTTGTGGCAAATATATCTCCCATCCCCCAAGTATATACCCAGGCCACATTGGAGTGTGAATAAGCCTAATCAAATTCATCAAGCGGACTTGTTGTTTCTTCCTCATGATACAGTGAGAAGAAAAACATACCGCTATGCATTAGTTGTGATTGATATTGCCTCAAGGTATAAGGATGCTGAAGCATTGACCTCAAAGGATAGTGGTGAAGTTGCCAATGCCTTTGAAAAGATTTATTCCCGTAAGTTGAAATGGCCACAAACATTAATGGTTGATCCAGGAACAGAATTCAAGGGTGATGTAACAAATCTTATGAATAAGCATCAAGTCACAATCCAGCGGAGTGAAGCTGGGAATCATAGAGCTCAGGCTTTTGTTGAGAGGGCAAATAGGACTCTTGGTGAGAAATTATTCAGCCATCAATACGCTCAAGAGATGGTTAGTGGAAACAGGTCTACAGTTTGGGTGAATAGATTGCCTGCCATCATGAAGACCCTCAATAATGAGACTACCCGTATTACTGGTAAAGAGCCTGAGGAAGCTTTGAAAATGGAGTCAATTAATACTAAAACTCCAGAGTATAAACGACCTGTAGGATTGGATGAGAAGAGATTACCTCCAGATGTTCAAGTCAGATATCTATATACCCCTGGTGAAGATGAAGGTGGAGATAAACGAAGGGCTACTGATCCCATATGGAGCCTTGAGGTCTATGATTTAGCCATAATTGAGCCAGGTCAACCAGTCTTGTACTATTTGAATGGAGGTCCAAAACGAGGATTCGTTCGTGAGGAACTTCAATTTGTACCCCAAGACACTAAATCACCACCTTCCAACGTTCTGAAGTGACCATGTGCATAAGTATTTATCCCATCTTCCATTATCACACGTTTATCGTCCTCGCGTGATAATGCAATCTTATTAATTGTTTCAGTGTACATTTCATGCTTATGACTCCTTATTGTATTCATCTTCCTTCTCTGGAATTTGCCACTGTAAAGACAAATCTTATAATCCTCAAAACTTATACTCTTACTCACCACTGCCTTATTCACACCTTTGCATTTCTTTACTTCAGCCTGTTTATCTGTTTTGAAGGCATATAGTTTAGCTCTTAGACCCACAAATTCCGTTATCTGTTCACCACCAGCTTCATCCTTGAACATACCTCCAACCTTCTTATTAACTCCAGTTTCAATTCCGGATGGATGATCCTTGGGATAGTTGCTGGTATCAAATTTCTCCCTCACATCTGGGCTTATGTCATTGTAGAAGTCCTCAGTATGTATCTCATAAGCTAGAGAATCCGTATCTGTGAATAACAACTTAACTTTCTCCCCATACTTAGGCTTTATGTAATTGTAATGAAAATCATACATGGTTATTTTACTCAAATCTAGAATAGCCAGTCCTAAGTAAATGGGTTTATCAAAAAGAAGTTTAGTTTTCTTCATATGGAAAGCAGTCAATTTCTCACAGAATATATTCCTATGATGGAAGTTTGGCTTCACAATCAACTTACGTGCTTTCTTCTCATTCGTGACTAACTGAATATCCACTCTCTTCCTAATATTCTCCATAGTCTTACAAAATACTGAGTTATTCATTAATTTGAAGAAATCCTTTTCAAAATCATTCTCAGCTTTAGCTCTAAGACTATTGTTCAAATCAATGTAGGACCTTAACCACTCCGATTCTTCGAATTTAATCCCTCTATGTACTTTGATTAACTTCAATCCTAAAGATAAATACTGTTTCAATGCTTCATGATGTAATATATACTTTTTCTTATCCCTCAAATTAGGAAATAACTTAATAACACCTTCTACATCCAATCTCTCTGGGGCTAATGGATAATCATTGTGTAGATCATGTAGCTGAAGTGGGTATTCCAAATCCACTTCAAATATGCATGGATGGTCTATCCAATCTGATAACTCATGATCATCCATCCACTCAAAACCATGAGTTGGTAAATCCTTAGTCATTGCATGGCCATAAAGTCCATTCGCAAATGAGAAATACAAGTCGCACAATACCCTAATTAGTATGGATTGAAAGCGTAACTATCATAAATTGTTACAATGCAAAAAGCCGCATGAATAAAGACGTATTAGAAGAGAAATGGCAAGTTTTTATATAGTGTCTAAAAAGGCCATTTTTGGCAAAATACCAAATGGGGGACCATAGAAAAATTTTAAAAAATGGACGATTTTTTGGGCAAACTTTGGAAGGCTGCAAAATGAGAAATACAGATCGCACAATACCCTAATTAGTATGGATTGAAAGCGTAACTATAATAAATTTTTACAAGGCAAAAAGCCGCATGAAAAAAGACGTATTAGAAGAGAAATGGCGAGTTTTTTAATAGTTTCTAAAATGGCCATTTTTGGCAAAATAGAAAAGGGGGACCATAGGAAAATTTTCAAAAATGGACGATTTCTTGGGCAAACTTCGGAAGGATAAAAAATGAGAAATACAAGTCGCACAATACCCTAATTAGTATGGATTGAAAGCGTAACTATCATAGATTGTTACGATGCAAAAAACCGCATGAAAAAACACGTATTAAAAGAGAAATGAGAATTTTTTTAATAGTGCCTAAAATGGCAATTTTTTGCAAAATAGAAAAGAGGGGACCATAGGAAAATTTTAAAAAATGGAAGATTTCTTGGGCAAAATTCGGAAGGCTGAAAAATGAAAAATACAAGTTGCACAATACCCTAATTAGTATGGATTGAAAGCGTATTTATCATAAATTGTTACAATGCAAAAAACCGCATGAAAAAAGACGTATTAGAAGAGAAATGGCAAGTTTTTTAATAGTTTCTAAAATGGCCATATTTGGCAAAATAGCAAAGGGGGGACCATAGGAAAATTTTAAAAAATGGACGATTTTTTGGGCAACCTTCGGAAGGCTGAGAAATAAAAAAGACAAGTCGCACAATACCCTAATTAGTATGGATTGAAAGCGTAACTATCATAGATTGTTACGATGCAAAAAACCGCATGAAAAAGACGTATTGGAAGAGAAATAACAAGTTTTTCAAAAGTGCCTAACATGGCCATTTTTGGCAAAATAGAAAAGGGGGGACAATAGAAAAATTTTTAAAAAATGGACGATTTGTTGGGCAAACTTCGGAAGGCTGAAAAATGAGAAATACAAGTCGCACAATACCCTAACTTGAAGGGATTGAAAGCGTAACTATCATAAATTGTTACAATGCAAAAAACAGCATGAAAAAAGACGTATTGGAAGAGAAATGACAAGTTTTCAATAGTGTCTAAAATGGCCATTTTTGGCACAATAGCAAAGGGGGGACCATAGGAAAAGTTTCAAAAATTGACGATTTCTTGGGCAAAATTCGGAAGGCAAAAAAATGAGATATACAAGTCGCACAATACCCTAATTAGTATGGATTGAAAGCGTAACTATCATTAATTGTTACAATGGAAAAAACAGAATAAAAAAAGACGTATTAGAATAGAAATGCACGTTTTTTAATAGTGTCTAAAATGGCCATTTTTGGCAAAATAGCAAAGGGGGGACCATAGGAAAATTTTCAAAAATGGACGATTGTTTGGGCAAACTTCGGAAGGCTGCAAAATGAGAAATACAAGTCGCACAATACCCTAATTAGTATGGATTGAAAGCGTAACTATAATACATTTTTACACAGCAAAAAACCGCATGAAAGAAGACGTATTAGAAGAGAAATTGCAAGTTTTTTAATAGTATCTAAAATGGCCATTTTTGGAAAAATAGCAGAGGGGGGACCATAGAAAGATTTTAAAAAATCGACGATTTTTTAGGCAAACTTCGGAAGGCTGCAAAATCAGAAATACAAGTGGCACAATACCCTAATTAGTATGGATTGAAAGCGTAACTATCATAAATTGTTACAATGCAAAATACCGCATGAAAAAAGACGTATTAGAAGAAAAAAGGCAAGTTTTTCAATAGTGTCTAAAATGGCAATTTTTGGAAAAACAGCAAAGGGGGGACCATAGCAAAATTTTAAGAGGTAGACGATTTTTTGGGCAAACTTCGGAAGGCTGCAAAATAAGAAATACAAGTCGCACAATACCCTAATTAGTATGGATTGAAAGCGTAACTATAATAAATTTTTACACAGCAAAAAACCGCATGAAAAAAGACGTATTAGAAGACAAATGGCAAGTTTTTTAATAGTGTCTAAAATGGCCATTTTTGGCAAAATAGCAAAGGGGGGACCATAGGAAAATTTTAAGAAATGGACGATGTTTTGGGCAACATTCGGAAGGCTGCAAAATGAGAAATACAAGTCGCACAATACCCTAATTAGTATGGATTGAAAGCGTAACTATCATAAATTGTTAAAATGCAAAAAAGCGCATGAAGAAAGACGTATTAGAAGAGAAATGGCAAGTTTTTCAATAGTGTCAAAAATGGCCATTTTTTGCAAAAAAGCAAAGGGGGGACCATAGGTAAAATTTAAAAATTAACGATTTTTTGGGCAAACTTCGGAAGGCTGCAAAATGAGAAATAAAGGTACCACAATACCCTAATTAGTTTGGATTAAAACCGTATTTATTATAAATTGTTACAATGCAAAGCACCGCATGAAGAAAGACGTATTAGAAGAGAAATGGCAAGTTTTTCAATGGTGTCGAAACTGGCCATTTTTGGCAAAACAGCAAAGGGGGGACCATAGGAAAATTTTAAAAAATGGACGATTTTCTAAGCAAACTTCTGAAGGCTGCAAAATGAAAAATACAAGTCGCACAATACCCTAATTAGTATGGATTGAAAGCGTAACTATAATAAATTTTTACAATGCAAAAAACCGCATGAAAAAAGACGTATTAGAAAAGAAATGGCAAGTTTTTTAATAGTATCTAAAATGGCCATTTTTGGCAAAATAGCAAAGGGGGGACCATAGGAAGATTTTAAAGAATCGACGATTTTTTGGGCAAATTTCGGAAGGCTGCAAAATGAGAAATACAAGTCGCACAATACCCTAATTAGTATGGATTGAAAGCGTAACTATCATAAATTGTTATGATGCAAAAAAACCGCATGAAGAAAGACGTATTAGAAGAGAAATGGCAAGTTTTTCAATAGTGTCGAAAATGGCCATTTTTGGCAAAACAGCAAAGGGGGGACCATAGGAAAAATTTCAAAAATGGACGATTTTTTGGACAAATCTTGGAGGGCTGCAAAATGAGAAATACAAGTGGCACAATACCCTAATTGGTATGGATTGAAAGCGTAACTATAATAAATTGTTTCAATGCAAAAAGCGCATGAAAAAAGACGTATTAGAAGAGAAATGGCAAGTTTTTTAATAGATTCTAAAATGGCAATTTTAGGAAAAACAGCAAAGGGGAGAGCATAGGAAAATTTTCAAAAATGGACGATTTTTTGGGCAAATTTCAGAAGGCTGCAAAATGAGAAATACAAGTCGTACAATACCCTAATTAGTATGGATTGAAAGCGTAACTATCATAAACTGTTACAATGCAAAAATTGCATAAAAAAAGACGTATTAGACGAGAAATGGCACGTTTTTATATACTGTCGAAAATGGCCATTTTTGGCAAAACAGCAAAGGGGGGACCATAGGAAATATTTTAAAAAATGGACGATTTTTTGGGCAAACTTTGAAGGGCTACAAAATGAGAAATACAAGTCGTACAATACCCTAATTAGTATGGATTGAAAGCGTAACTCTCATAAATTGTTACAATGCAAAAAACCGCACGAAAAAAGACGTATTAGAAGAAAAAGAGAAAGTTTTTATATAGTGTCGAAAATGGCCATTTTTGGCAAACCAGCAAATAGGGGACCATAGGAAAATTTCCAACAATGGACGATTTTCTGGGCAAACTTCGGAAGGCTGCAAAATGAGAAATACAAGTCGCACAATACCCTAATTAGTATGGATTGAAAGCGTAACTATCATAAATTGTTACAATGCAAAAAACCGCACGAAAAAAGACGAATTAGAAAAGAAATTGCAAGTTTTTATATAGTGTCGAAAATGGCCATTTTTGGCAAAACAGCAAAGGGGGGACCATAGGAAAATTTCAAAAAATGGACCATTTTTTGGGCAAACTTCGGAAGGCTGCAAAATGAGAAATACAAGTCGCACAATACCCTAATTAGTATGGATTGAAAGCGTAACTATCATAAATTGTTACAATGCAAAAAACCGCATGAAAAAAGACGTATTAGAAGAGAAAGAGAAAGTTTTTATATAGTGTCAAAAATGGCCATTTTTGGCAAAACAGCAAATGGGGGACCATAGGAAAATTTCCAAAAATGGGCGATTATTTGGTCAAACTTCGGAAGGCAGCAAAATGAGAAATACAAGTCGCACAATACCCTAATTAGTATGGATTGAAAGCGTAACTATCATAAATTGTTACAATGCAAAAAACCGCACGAAAAAAGACGTATTAGAAGAGAAATGGCAAGTTTTTTAATAGTGTCTAAAATGGCCATTTCTGGCAAAACAGCAAAGGGGGGACCATAGGAAAGTTTCCAAAAATGGACGATTTTTTGGGCAAACTTCGGAAGGCTGCAAAATGAGAAATACAAGTTGCACAATACCCTAATTAGTATGGATTGAAAGCGTAACTATCATAAATTGTTACAATGCAAAAAACCGCACGAAAAAAGACGACTTAGAAGAGAAATTGCAAGTTTTTATATAGTGTCAAAAATGGCCATTTTTGGCAAAACAGCAAAGGGGGGACCATAGGAAAGTTTCCAAAAATGGACGATTTTTTGGGCAAACTTTGGAAGGCTGCAAAATGAGAAATACAGATCGCACAATACCCTAATTAGTATGGATTGAAAGCGTAACTATAATAAATTTTTACAAGGCAAAAAGCCGCATGAAAAAAGACGTATTAGAAGAGAAATGGCAAGTTTTTTAATAGTTTCTAAAATGGCCATTTTTGGCAAAATAGAAAAGGGGGACCATAGGAAAATTTTCAAAAATGGACGATTTCTTGGGCAAACTTCGGAAGGATAAAAAATGAGAAATACAAGTCGCACAATACCCTAATTAGTATGGATTGAAAGCGTAACTATCATAGATTGTTACGATGCAAAAAACCGCATGAAAAAACACGTATTAAAAGAGAAATGAGAATTTTTTTAATAGTGCCTAAAATGGCAATTTTTTGCAAAATAGAAAAGAGGGGACCATAGGAAAATTTTAAAAAATGGAAGATTTCTTGGGCAAAATTCGGAAGGCTGAAAAATGAAAAATACAAGTTGCACAATACCCTAATTAGTATGGATTGAAAGCGTATTTATCATAAATTGTTACAATGCAAAAAACCGCATGAAAAAAGACGTATTAGAAGAGAAATGGCAAGTTTTTTAATAGTTTCTAAAATGGCCATATTTGGCAAAATAGCAAAGGGGGGACCATAGGAAAATTTTAAAAAATGGACGATTTTTTGGGCAACCTTCGGAAGGCTGAGAAATAAAAAAGACAAGTCGCACAATACCCTAATTAGTATGGATTGAAAGCGTAACTATCATAGATTGTTACGATGCAAAAAACCGCATGAAAAAGACGTATTGGAAGAGAAATAACAAGTTTTTCAAAAGTGCCTAACATGGCCATTTTTGGCAAAATAGAAAAGGGGGGACAATAGAAAAATTTTTAAAAAATGGACGATTTGTTGGGCAAACTTCGGAAGGCTGAAAAATGAGAAATACAAGTCGCACAATACCCTAACTTGAAGGGATTGAAAGCGTAACTATCATAAATTGTTACAATGCAAAAAACAGCATGAAAAAAGACGTATTGGAAGAGAAATGACAAGTTTTCAATAGTGTCTAAAATGGCCATTTTTGGCACAATAGCAAAGGGGGGACCATAGGAAAAGTTTCAAAAATTGACGATTTCTTGGGCAAAATTCGGAAGGCAAAAAAATGAGATATACAAGTCGCACAATACCCTAATTAGTATGGATTGAAAGCGTAACTATCATTAATTGTTACAATGGAAAAAACAGAATAAAAAAAGACGTATTAGAATAGAAATGCACGTTTTTTAATAGTGTCTAAAATGGCCATTTTTGGCAAAATAGCAAAGGGGGGACCATAGGAAAATTTTCAAAAATGGACGATTGTTTGGGCAAACTTCGGAAGGCTGCAAAATGAGAAATACAAGTCGCACAATACCCTAATTAGTATGGATTGAAAGCGTAACTATAATACATTTTTACACAGCAAAAAACCGCATGAAAGAAGACGTATTAGAAGAGAAATTGCAAGTTTTTTAATAGTATCTAAAATGGCCATTTTTGGAAAAATAGCAGAGGGGGGACCATAGAAAGATTTTAAAAAATCGACGATTTTTTAGGCAAACTTCGGAAGGCTGCAAAATCAGAAATACAAGTGGCACAATACCCTAATTAGTATGGATTGAAAGCGTAACTATCATAAATTGTTACAATGCAAAATACCGCATGAAAAAAGACGTATTAGAAGAAAAAAGGCAAGTTTTTCAATAGTGTCTAAAATGGCAATTTTTGGAAAAACAGCAAAGGGGGGACCATAGCAAAATTTTAAGAGGTAGACGATTTTTTGGGCAAACTTCGGAAGGCTGCAAAATAAGAAATACAAGTCGCACAATACCCTAATTAGTATGGATTGAAAGCGTAACTATAATAAATTTTTACACAGCAAAAAACCGCATGAACAAAGACGTATTAGAAGACAAATGGCAAGTTTTTTAATAGTGTCTAAAATGGCCATTTTTGGCAAAATAGCAAAGGGGGGACCATAGGAAAATTTTAAGAAATGGACGATGTTTTGGGCAACATTCGGAAGGCTGCAAAATGAGAAATACAAGTCGCACAATACCCTAATTAGTATGGATTGAAAGCGTAACTATCATAAATTGTTAAAATGCAAAAAAGCGCATGAAGAAAGACGTATTAGAAGAGAAATGGCAAGTTTTTCAATAGTGTCAAAAATGGCCATTTTTTGCAAAAAAGCAAAGGGGGGACCATAGGTAAAATTTAAAAATTAACGATTTTTTGGGCAAACTTCGGAAGGCTGCAAAATGAGAAATAAAGGTACCACAATACCCTAATTAGTTTGGATTAAAACCGTATTTATTATAAATTGTTACAATGCAAAGCACCGCATGAAGAAAGACGTATTAGAAGAGAAATGGCAAGTTTTTCAATGGTGTCGAAACTGGCCATTTTTGGCAAAACAGCAAAGGGGGGACCATAGGAAAATTTTAAAAAATGGACGATTTTCTAAGCAAACTTCTGAAGGCTGCAAAATGAAAAATACAAGTCGCACAATACCCTAATTAGTATGGATTGAAAGCGTAACTATAATAAATTTTTACAATGCAAAAAACCGCATGAAAAAAGACGTATTAGAAAAGAAATGGCAAGTTTTTTAATAGTATCTAAAATGGCCATTTTTGGCAAAATAGCAAAGGGGGGACCATAGGAAGATTTTAAAGAATCGACGATTTTTTGGGCAAATTTCGGAAGGCTGCAAAATGAGAAATACAAGTCGCACAATACCCTAATTAGTATGGATTGAAAGCGTAACTATCATAAATTGTTATGATGCAAAAAAACCGCATGAAGAAAGACGTATTAGAAGAGAAATGGCAAGTTTTTCAATAGTGTCGAAAATGGCCATTTTTGGCAAAACAGCAAAGGGGGGACCATAGGAAAAATTTCAAAAATGGACGATTTTTTGGACAAATCTTGGAGGGCTGCAAAATGAGAAATACAAGTGGCACAATACCCTAATTGGTATGGATTGAAAGCGTAACTATAATAAATTGTTTCAATGCAAAAAGCGCATGAAAAAAGACGTATTAGAAGAGAAATGGCAAGTTTTTTAATAGATTCTAAAATGGCAATTTTAGGAAAAACAGCAAAGGGGAGAGCATAGGAAAATTTTCAAAAATGGACGATTTTTTGGGCAAATTTCAGAAGGCTGCAAAATGAGAAATACAAGTCGTACAATACCCTAATTAGTATGGATTGAAAGCGTAACTATCATAAACTGTTACAATGCAAAAATTGCATAAAAAAAGACGTATTAGACGAGAAATGGCACGTTTTTATATACTGTCGAAAATGGCCATTTTTGGCAAAACAGCAAAGGGGGGACCATAGGAAATATTTTAAAAAATGGACGATTTTTTGGGCAAACTTTGAAGGGCTACAAAATGAGAAATACAAGTCGTACAATACCCTAATTAGTATGGATTGAAAGCGTAACTCTCATAAATTGTTACAATGCAAAAAACCGCACGAAAAAAGACGTATTAGAAGAAAAAGAGAAAGTTTTTATATAGTGTCGAAAATGGCCATTTTTGGCAAACCAGCAAATAGGGGACCATAGGAAAATTTCCAACAATGGACGATTTTCTGGGCAAACTTCGGAAGGCTGCAAAATGAGAAATACAAGTCGCACAATACCCTAATTAGTATGGATTGAAAGCGTAACTATCATAAATTGTTACAATGCAAAAAACCGCACGAAAAAAGACGAATTAGAAAAGAAATTGCAAGTTTTTATATAGTGTCGAAAATGGCCATTTTTGGCAAAACAGCAAAGGGGGGACCATAGGAAAATTTCAAAAAATGGACCATTTTTTGGGCAAACTTCGGAAGGCTGCAAAATGAGAAATACAAGTCGCACAATACCCTAATTAGTATGGATTGAAAGCGTAACTATCATAAATTGTTACAATGCAAAAAACCGCATGAAAAAAGACGTATTAGAAGAGAAAGAGAAAGTTTTTATATAGTGTCAAAAATGGCCATTTTTGGCAAAACAGCAAATGGGGGACCATAGGAAAATTTCCAAAAATGGGCGATTATTTGGTCAAACTTCGGAAGGCAGCAAAATGAGAAATACAAGTCGCACAATACCCTAATTAGTATGGATTGAAAGCGTAACTATCATAAATTGTTACAATGCAAAAAACCGCACGAAAAAAGACGTATTAGAAGAGAAATGGCAAGTTTTTTAATAGTGTCTAAAATGGCCATTTCTGGCAAAACAGCAAAGGGGGGACCATAGGAAAGTTTCCAAAAATGGACGATTTTTTGGGCAAACTTCGGAAGGCTGCAAAATGAGAAATACAAGTTGCACAATACCCTAATTAGTATGGATTGAAAGCGTAACTATCATAAATTGTTACAATGCAAAAAACCGCACGAAAAAAGACGACTTAGAAGAGAAATTGCAAGTTTTTATATAGTGTCAAAAATGGCCATTTTTGGCAAAACAGCAAAGGGGGGACCATAGGAAAGTTTCCAAAAATGGACGATTTTTTGGGCAAACTTTGGAAGGCTGCAAAATGAGAAATACAGATCGCACAATACCCTAATTAGTATGGATTGAAAGCGTAACTATAATAAATTTTTACAAGGCAAAAAGCCGCATGAAAAAAGACGTATTAGAAGAGAAATGGCGAGTTTTTTAATAGTTTCTAAAATGGCCATTTTTGGCAAAATAGAAAAGGGGGACCATAAAAAATTTTCAAAAATGGACGATTTCTTGGGCAAACTTCGGAAGGATAAAAAATGAGAAATACAAGTCGCACAATACCCTAATTAGTATGGATTGAAAGCGTAACTATCATAGATTGTTACGATGCAAAAAACCGCATGAAAAAACACGTATTAAAAGAGAAATGAGAATTTTTTTAATAGTGCCTAAAATGGCAATTTTTTGCAAAATAGAAAAGAGGGGACCATAGGAAAATTTTAAAAAATGGAAGATTTCTTGGGCAAAATTCGGAAGGCTGAAAAATGAAAAATACAAGTTGCACAATACCCTAATTAGTATGGATTGAAAGCGTATTTATCATAAATTGTTACAATGCAAAAAACCGCATGAAAAAAGACGTATTAGAAGAGAAATGGCAAGTTTTTTAATAGTTTCTAAAATGGCCATATTTGGCAAAATAGCAAAGGGGGGACCATAGGAAAATTTTAAAAAATGGACGATTTTTTGGGCAACCTTCGGAAGGCTGAGAAATAAAAAAGACAAGTCGCACAATACCCTAATTAGTATGGATTGAAAGCGTAACTATCATAGATTGTTACGATGCAAAAAACCGCATGAAAAAGACGTATTGGAAGAGAAATAACAAGTTTTTCAAAAGTGCCTAACATGGCCATTTTTGGCAAAATAGAAAAGGGGGGACAATAGGAAAATTTTTAAAAAATGGACGATTTGTTGGGCAAACTTCGGAAGGCTGAAAAATGAGAAATACAAGTCGCACAATACCCTAACTTGAAGGGATTGAAAGCGTAACTATCATAAATTGTTACAATGCAAAAAACAGCATGAAAAAAGACGTATTGGAAGAGAAATGACAAGTTTTCAATAGTGTCTAAAATGGCCATTTTTGGCACAATAGCAAAGGGGGGACCATAGGAAAAGTTTCAAAAATTGACGATGTCTTGGGCAAAATTCGGAAGGCTAAAAAATGAGATATACAAGTCGCACAATACCCTAATTAGTATGGATTGAAAGCGTAACTATCATTAATTGTTACAATGGAAAAAACAGAATAAAAAAAGACGTATTAGAATAGAAATGGCAAGTTTTTTAATAGTGTCTAAAATGGCCATTTTTGAAAAAATAGCAAAGGGGGGACCATAGGAAAATTTTCAAAAATGGACGATTGTTTGGGCAAACTTCGGAAGGCTGCAAAATGAGAAATACAAGTCGCACAATACCCTAATTAGTATGGATTGAAAGCGTAACTATAATACATTTTTACACAGCAAAAAACCGCATGAAAGAAGACGTATTAGAAGAGAAATTGCAAGTTTTTTAATAGTATCTAAAATGGCCATTTTTGGAAAAATAGCAGAGGGGGGACCATAGAAAGATTTTAAAAAATCGACGATTTTTTGGGCAAACTTCGGAAGGCTGCAAAATCAGAAATACAAGTGGCACAATACCCTAATTAGTATGGATTGAAAGCGTAACTATCATAAATTGTTACAATGCAAAATACCGCATGAAAAAAGACGTATTAGAAGAAAAATCGCAAGTTTTTCAATAGTGTCTAAAATGGCAATTTTTGGAAAAACAGCAAAGGGAAGACCATAGCAAAATGTTAAGAAGTAGACGATTTTTTGGGCAAACTTCGGAAGGCTGCAAAATAAGAAATACAAGTCGCACAATACCCTAATTAGTATGGATTGAAAGCGTAACTATAATAAATTTTTACACAGCAAAAAACCGCATGAAAAAAGACGTATTAGAAGACAAATGGCAAGTTTTTTAATAGTGTCTAAAATGGCCATTTTTGGCAAAATAGCAAAGGGGGGACCATAGGAAAATTTTAAGAAATGGACGATGTTTTGGGCAACATTCGGAAGGCTGCAAAATGAGAAATACAAGTCGCACAATACCCTAATTAGTATGGATTGAAAGCGTAACTATCATAAATTGTTAAAATGCAAAAAAGCGCATGAAGAAAGACGTATTAGAAGAGAAATGGCAAGTTTTTCAATAGTGTCAAAAATGGCCATTTTTTGCAAAAAAGCAAAGGGGGGACCATAGGTAAAATTTCAAAAATTAACGATTTTTTGGGCAAACTTCGGAAGGCTGCAAAATGAGAAATAAAGGTACCACAATACCCTAATTAGTTTGGATTAAAACCGTATTTATTATAAATTGTTACAATGCAAAGCACCGCATGAAGAAAGACGTATTAGAAGAGAAATGGCAAGTTTTTCAATGGTGTCGAAAATGGCCATTTTTGGCAAAACAGCAAAGGGGGGACCATAGGAAAATTTTAAAAAATGGACGATTTTTTAAGCAAACTTCTGAAGGCTGCAAAATGAAAAATACAAGTCGCACAATACCCTAATTAGTATGGATTGAAAGCGTAACTATAATAAATTTTTACAATGCAAAAAACCGCATGAAAAAAGACGTATTAGAAAAGAAATGGCAAGTTTTTTAATAGTATCTAAAATGGCCATTTTTGGCAAAATAGCAAAGGGGGGACCATAGGAAGATTTTAAAGAATCGACGATTTTTTGGGCAAATTTCGGAAGGCTGCAAAATGAGAAATACAAGTCGCACAATACCCTAATTAGTATGGATTGAAAGCGTAACTATCATAAATTGTTATGATGCAAAAAAACCGCATGAAGAAAGACGTATTAGAAGAGAAATGGCAAGTTTTTCAATAGTGTCGAAAATGGCAATTTTTGGCAAAACAGCAAAGGGGGGACCATAGGAAAAATTTCAAAAATGGACGATTTTTTGGACAAATTTTGGAGGGCTGCAAAATGAGAAATACAAGTGGCACAATACCCTAATTGGTATGGATTGAAAGCGTAACTATAATAAATTGTTTCAATGCAAAAAGCGCATGAAAAAAGACGTATTAGAAGAGAATTGGCAAGTTTTTTAATAGATTCTAAAATGGCAATTTTAGGAAAAACAGCAAATGGGGGACCATACGAAAATTTTCAAAAATGGGCGATTATTTGGTCAAACTTCGGAAGGCTCCAAAATGAGAAATACAAGTCGCACAATACCCTAATTAGTATGGATTGAAAGCGTAACTATCATAAATTGTTACAATGCAAAAAACCGCACGAAAAAAGACGTATTAGAAGAGAAATGGCAAGTTTTTTAATAGTGTCTAAAATGGCCATTTTTGGCAAAACACCAAAGGGGGGACCATAGGAAAGTTTCTAAAAATGGACGATTTTTCTGGCAAACTTCGGAAGGCTGCAAAATGAGAAATACAAGTCGTACAATACCCTAATTAGTATGGATTGAAAGCGTAACTCTCATAAATTGTTACAATGCAAAAAACCGCACGAAAAAAGACGTATTAGAAGAGAAATTGCAAGTTTTTATATAGTGTCGAAAATGGCCATTTTTGGCAAACCAGCAAATAGGGGACCATAGGAAAATTTCCAACAATGGACGATTTTTTGGGCAAACTTCGGAAGGCTGCAAAATGAGAAATACAAGTCGCACAATACCCTAATTAGTATGGATTGAAAGCGTAACTATCATAAATTGTTACAATGCAAACCACCGCACGAAAAAAGACGTATTAGAAGAGAAATTTCAAGTTTTTATATAGTGTCGAAAATTGCCATTTTTGGCAAAACAGCAAAGGGGGGACCATAGGAAAATTTCCAAAAATGGACGATTTCTTGGGCAAACTTCGGAAGGCTGCAAAATGAGAAATACAAGTCGCACAATACCCTAATTAGTATGGATTGAAAGCGTAACTATCATAAATTGTTACAATGCAAAAAACCGCATGAAAAAAGACGTATTAGAAGAGAAAGAGAAAGTTTTTATATAGTGTCAAACATGGCGATTTTTGGCAAAACAGCAAATGGGGGACCATAGGAAAATTTTCAAAAATGGGCGATTATTTGGTCAAACTTCGGAAGGCAGCATAATGAGAAATACAAGTCGCACAATACCCTAATTAGTATGGATTGAAAGCGTAACTATCATAAATTGTTACAATGCAAAAAACCGCACGAAAAAAGACGAATTAGAAAGAGAAATTGCAAGTTTTTATATAGTGTCGAAAATGGCCATTTTTGGCAAAACAGCAAAGGGGGGACCATAGGAAAATTTCCAAAAATGGACGATTTTTTGGGCAAATTTCGGAAGGCTGCAAAATGAGAAATACAAGTCGCACAATATTCTAATTAGTATGGATTGAAAGCGTAACTATCATAAACTGTTACAATGCAAAAAACCGCACGAAAAAAGACGTATTAGAAGAGAAAGAGAAAGTTTTGATATAGTGTCGAAAATGGCCATTTTTGGCAAAACAGCAAATGGGGGACCATAGGAAAATTTTCAAAAATGGGCGATTATTTGGTCAAACTTCGGAAGGCTGCAAAATGAGAAATACAAGTCGCACAATACCCTAATTAGTATGGATTGAAAGCGTAACTATCATAAAGTGTTACAATGCAAAAAACCGCACGAAAAAAGACGTATTAGAAGAGAAATGGCAAGTTTTTTAATAGTGTCTAAAATGGCCATTTTTGGCAAAACAGCAAAGGGGGGACCATAGGAAAGTTTCCAAAAATGGACGATTTTTCTGGCAAACTTCGGAAGGCTGCAAAATGATAAATACAAGTCGTACAATACCCTAATTAGTATGGATTGAAAGCGTAACTCTCATAAATTGTTACAATGCAAAAAACCGCACGAAAAAAGACGTATTAGAAGAGAAATTGCAAGTTTTTATATAGTGTCGAAAATGGCCATTTTTGGCAAACCAGCAAATAGGGGACCATAGGAAAATTTCCAACAATGGACGATTTTTTGGGCAAACTTCGGAAGGCTGCAAAATGAGAAATACAAGTCGCACAATACCCTAATTAGTATGGATTGAAAGCGTAACTATCATAAATTGTTACAATGCAAACCACCGCACGAAAAAAGACGTATTAGAAGAGAAATTTCAAGTTTTTATATAGTGTCGAAAATGGCCATTTTTGGCAAAATAGCAAAGGGGGGACCATAGGAAAATTTTCAAAAATGGACGATTTTTTGGGCAATTTTCAAAAGGCTGCAAAATGAGAAATACAAGTCGCACAATACCCTAATTTGTATGGATTAAAAGCGTAACTATCATGAATTCTTAAGATGCAAAACACCGCATGAAGAAAGACGTATTAGAAGAGAAAGAGCAAGTTTTTATATAGTGTCAAAAATAACCATTTTTTGCAAAACAGCAAAGGGGGGACCATAGGAAAATTTCCAACAATGGACGATTTTTTGGGCAAACTTCGGAAGGCTGCAAAATGAGAAATACATGTCGCACAATACCCTAATTAGTATGGATTGAAAGCGTAACTATCATAAATTGTTACAATGCAAACCACCGCACGAAAAAGGACGTATTAGAAGAGAAATTGCAAGTTTTTATGTAGTGTCTAAAATGGCCATTTTTGGCAAACCAGCAAATAGGGGACCATAGGAAAATTTCCAAAAATGGACGATTTTTTGGGCAAACTTCGGAAGGCTGCAAAATGAGAAATACAAGTCGCACAATACCCTAATTAGTACGGATTGAAAGCGTAACTATCATAAATTGTTACAATGCAAAAAACCGCACGAAAAAAGACGAATTAGAAGAGAAATTGCAAGTTTTTATATAGTGTCGAAAATGGCCATTTTTGGGAAAACAGCAAAGGGGGGACCATAGGAAAATTTCCAAAAATGGACGATTTTTTGGGCAAACTTCGGAAGGCTGCAAAATGAGAAATACAAGTCGCAAAATACCCTAATTAGTATGGATTGAAAGCGTAACTATCATAAATTGTTACAATGCAAACCACCGCACGAAAAAAGACGTATTAGGAGAGAAATTTCAAGTTTTTATATAGTGTCGAAAATGGCCATTTTTGGCAAAATAGCAAAGGAGGGACCATAGGAAAATTTTCAAAAATGGACGATTTTTTGGGCAATTTTCAAAAAGGTGCAAAATGAGAAATACAAGTCGCACAATACCCTAATTTGTATGGACTAAAAGCGTAACTATCATGAATTCTTAAGATGCAAAACACCGCATGAAGAAAGACGTATTAGAAGAGAAAGAGCAAGTTTTTATATAGTGTCGAAAATGGCCATTTTTGGGAAAACAGCAAAGGGGGGACCATAGGAAAATTTCAAAAAATGGACGATTTTTTGGGCAAATTTCGGAAGGCTGCAAAATGAGAAATACAAGTCGCACAATATTCTAATTAGTATGGATTGAAAGCGTAACTATCATAAACTGTTACAATGCAAAAAAACCGCACGAAAAAAGACGTATTAGAAGAGAAAGAGAAAGTTTTTATATAGTGTCGAAAATGGCCATTTTTGGCAAAACAGCAAAGGGGGGACCATAGGAAAGTTTCCAAAAATGGACGATTTTTCTGGCAAACTTCGGAAGGCTGCAAAATGAGAAATACAAGTCGTACAATATTCTAATTAGTATGGATTGAAAGCGTAACTATCATAAACTGTTACAATGCAAAAAACCGCACGAAAAAAGACGTATTAGAAGAGAAAGAGAAAGTTTTTATATAGTGTCGAAAATGGCCATTTTTGGCAAAACAGCAAATGGGGGACCATAGGAAAATTTTCAAAAATGGGCGATTATTTGGTCAAACTTCGGAAGGCTGCAAAATGAGAAATACAAGTCGCACAATACCCTAATTAGTATGGATTGAAAGCGTAACTATCATAAAGTGTTACAATGCAAAAAACCGCACGAAAAAAGACGTATTAGAAGAGAAATGGCAAGTTTTTTAATAGTGTCTAAAATGGCCATTTTTGGCAAAACAGCAAAGGGGGGACCATAGGAAAGTTTCCAAAAATGGACGATTTTTCTGGCAAACTTCGGAAGGCTGCAAAATGAGAAATACAAGTCGTACAATACCCTAATTAGTATGGATTGAAAGCGTAACTCTCATAAATTGTTACAATGCAAAAAACCGCACGAAAAAAGACGTATTAGAAGAGAAATTGCAAGTTTTTATATAGTGTCGAAAATGGCCATTTTTGGCAAACCAGCAAATAGGGGACCATAGGAAAATTTCAAACAATGGACGATTTTTTGGGCAAACTTCGGAAGGCTGCAAAATGAGAAATACAAGTCGCACAATACCCTAATTAGTATGGATTGAAAGCGTAACTATCATAAATTGTTACAATGCAAACCACCGCACGAAAAAAGACGTATTAGAAGAGAAATTTCAAGTTTTTATATAGTGTCGAAAATGGCCATTTTTGGCAAAATAGCAAAGGGGGGACCATAGGAAAATTTTCAAAAATGGACGATTTTTTGGGCAATTTTCAAAAGGCTGCAAAATGAGAAATACAAGTCGCACAATACCCTAATTTGTATGGATTAAAAGCGTAACTATCATGAATTCTTAAGATGCAAAACACCGCATGAAGAAAGACGTATTAGAAGAGAAAGAGCAAGTTTTTATATAGTGTCAAAAATAACCATTTTTTGCAAAACAGCAAAGGGGGGACCATAGGAAAATTTCCAACAATGGACGATTTTTTGGGCAAACTTCGGAAGGCTGCAAAATGAGAAATACATGTCGCACAATACCCTAATTAGTATGGATTGAAAGCGTAACTATCATAAATTGTTACAATGCAAACCACCGCACGAAAAAGGACGTATTAGAAGAGAAATTGCAAGTTTTTATGTAGTGTCTAAAATGGCCATTTTTGGCAAACCAGCAAATAGGGGACCATAGGAAAATTTCCAAAAATGGACGATTTTTTGGGCAAACTTCGGAAGGCTGCAAAATGAGAAATACAAGTCGCACAATACCCTAATTAGTACGGATTGAAAGCGTAACTATCATAAATTGTTACAATGCAAAAAACCGCACGAAAAAAGACGAATTAGAAGAGAAATTGCAAGTTTTTATATAGTGTCGAAAATGGCCATTTTTGGGAAAACAGCAAAGGGGGGACCATAGGAAAATTTCCAAAAATGGACGATTTTTTGGGCAAACTTCGGAAGGCTGCAAAATGAGAAATACAAGTCGCAAAATACCCTAATTAGTATGGATTGAAAGCGTAACTATCATAAATTGTTACAATGCAAACCACCGCACGAAAAAAGACGTATTAGGAGAGAAATTTCAAGTTTTTATATAGTGTCGAAAATGGCCATTTTTGGCAAAATAGCAAAGGGGGGACCATAGGAAAATTTTCAAAAATGGACGATTTTTTGGGCAATTTTCAAAAAGGTGCAAAATGAGAAATACAAGTCGCACAATACCCTAATTTGTATGGATTAAAAGCGTAACTATCATGAATTCTTAAGATGCAAAACACCGCATGAAGAAAGACGTATTAGAAGAGAAAGAGCAAGTTTTTATATAGTGTCGAAAATGGCCATTTTTGGGAAAACAGCAAAGGGGGGACCATAGGAAAATTTCAAAAAATGGACGATTTTTTGGGCAAATTTCGGAAGGCTGCAAAATGAGAAATACAAGTCGCACAATATTCTAATTAGTATGGATTGAAAGCGTAACTATCATAAACTGTTACAATGCAAAAAAACCGCACGAAAAAAGACGTATTAGAAGAGAAAGAGAAAGTTTTTATATAGTGTCGAAAATGGCCATTTTTGGCAAAACAGCAAAGGGGGGACCATAGGAAAGTTTCCAAAAATGGACGATTTTTCTGGCAAACTTCGGAAGGCTGCAAAATGAGAAATACAAGTCGTACAATATTCTAATTAGTATGGATTGAAAGCGTAACTATCATAAACTGTTACAATGCAAAAAACCGCACGAAAAAAGACGTATTAGAAGAGAAAGAGAAAGTTTTTATATAGTGTCGAAAATGGCCATTTTTGGCAAAACAGCAAATGGGGGACCATAGGAAAATTTTCAAAAATGGGCGATTATTTGGTCAAACTTCGGAAGGCTGCAAAATGAGAAATACAAGTCGCACAATACCCTAATTAGTATGGATTGAAAGCGTAACTATCATAAAGTGTTACAATGCAAAAAACCGCACGAAAAAAGACGTATTAGAAGAGAAATGGCAAGTTTTTTAATAGTGTCTAAAATGGCCATTTTTGGCAAAACAGCAAAGGGGGGACCATAGGAAAGTTTCCAAAAATGGACGATTTTTCTGGCAAACTTCGGAAGGCTGCAAAATGAGAAATACAAGTCGTACAATACCCTAATTAGTATGGATTGAAAGCGTAACTCTCATAAATTGTTACAATGCAAAAAACCGCACGAAAAAAGACGTATTAGAAGAGAAATTGCAAGTTTTTATATAGTGTCGAAAATGGCCATTTTTGGCAAACCAGCAAATAGGGGACCATAGGAAAATTTCAAACAATGGACGATTTTTTGGGCAAACTTCGGAAGGCTGCAAAATGAGAAATACAAGTCGCACAATACCCTAATTAGTATGGATTGAAAGCGTAACTATCATAAATTGTTACAATGCAAACCACCGCACGAAAAAAGACGTATTAGAAGAGAAATTTCAAGTTTTTATATAGTGTCGAAAATGGCCATTTTTGGCAAAATAGCAAAGGGGGGACCATAGGAAAATTTTCAAAAATGGACGATTTTTTGGGCAATTTTCAAAAGGCTGCAAAATGAGAAATACAAGTCGCACAATACCCTAATTTGTATGGATTAAAAGCGTAACTATCATGAATTCTTAAGATGCAAAACACCGCATGAAGAAAGACGTATTAGAAGAGAAAGAGCAAGTTTTTATATAGTGTCAAAAATAACCATTTTTTGCAAAACAGCAAAGGGGGGACCATAGGAAAATTTCCAACAATGGACGATTTTTTGGGCAAACTTCGGAAGGCTGCAAAATGAGAAATACATGTCGCACAATACCCTAATTAGTATGGATTGAAAGCGTAACTATCATAAATTGTTACAATGCAAACCACCGCACGAAAAAGGACGTATTAGAAGAGAAATTGCAAGTTTTTATGTAGTGTCTAAAATGGCCATTTTTGGCAAACCAGCAAATAGGGGACCATAGGAAAATTTCCAAAAATGGACGATTTTTTGGGCAAACTTCGGAAGGCTGCAAAATGAGAAATACAAGTCGCACAATACCCTAATTAGTACGGATTGAAAGCGTAACTATCATAAATTGTTACAATGCAAAAAACCGCACGAAAAAAGACGAATTAGAAGAGAAATTGCAAGTTTTTATATAGTGTCGAAAATGGCCATTTTTGGGAAAACAGCAAAGGGGGGACCATAGGAAAATTTCCAAAAATGGACGATTTTTTGGGCAAACTTCGGAAGGCTGCAAAATGAGAAATACAAGTCGCAAAATACCCTAATTAGTATGGATTGAAAGCGTAACTATCATAAATTGTTACAATGCAAACCACCGCACGAAAAAAGACGTATTAGGAGAGAAATTTCAAGTTTTTATATAGTGTCGAAAATGGCCATTTTTGGCAAAATAGCAAAGGGGGGACCATAGGAAAATTTTCAAAAATGGACGATTTTTTGGGCAATTTTCAAAAAGGTGCAAAATGAGAAATACAAGTCGCACAATACCCTAATTTGTATGGATTAAAAGCGTAACTATCATGAATTCTTAAGATGCAAAACACCGCATGAAGAAAGACGTATTAGAAGAGAAAGAGCAAGTTTTTATATAGTGTCGAAAATGGCCATTTTTGGGAAAACAGCAAAGGGGGGACCATAGGAAAATTTCAAAAAATGGACGATTTTTTGGGCAAATTTCGGAAGGCTGCAAAATGAGAAATACAAGTCGCACAATATTCTAATTAGTATGGATTGAAAGCGTAACTATCATAAACTGTTACAATGCAAAAAAACCGCACGAAAAAAGACGTATTAGAAGAGAAAGAGAAAGTTTTTATATAGTGTCGAAAATGGCCATTTTTGGCAAAACAGCAAAGGGGGGACCATAGGAAAGTTTCCAAAAATGGACGATTTTTCTGGCAAACTTCGGAAGGCTGCAAAATGAGAAATACAAGTCGTACAATACCCTAATTAGTATGGATTGAAAGCGTAACTCTCATAAATTGTTACAATGCAAAAAACCGCACGAAAAAAGACGTATTAGAAGAGAAATTGCAAGTTTTTATATAGTGTCGAAAATGGCCATTTTTGGCAATCAGCAAATAGGGGACCATAGGAAAATTTCCAACAATGGACGATTTTTTGGGCAAACTTCGGAAGGCTGCAAAATGAGAAATACAAGTCGCACAATACCCTAATTAGTATGGATTGAAAGCGTAACTATCATAAATTGTTACAATGCAAACCACCGCACGAAAAAAGACGTATTAGAAGAGAAATTTCAAGTTTTTATATAGTGTCGAAAATGGCCATTTTTGGCAAAATAGCAAAGGGGGGACCATAGGAAAATTTTCAAAAATGGACGATTTTTTGGGCAATTTTCAAAAGGCTGCAAAATGAGAAATACAAGTCGCACAATACCCTAATTTGTATGGATTAAAAGCGTAACTATCATGAATTCTTAAGATGCAAAACACCGCATGAAGAAAGACGTATTAGAAGAGAAAGAGCAAGTTTTTATATAGTGTCAAAAATAACCATTTTTTGCAAAACAGCAAAGGGGGGACCATAGGAAAATTTCCAACAATGGACGATTTTTTGAGCAAACTTCGGAAGGCTGCAAAATGAGAAATACATGTCGCACAATACCCTAATTAGTATGGATTGAAAGCGTAACTATCATAAATTGTTACAATGCAAACCACCGCACGAAAAAGGACGTATTAGAAGAGAAATTGCAAGTTTTTATGTAGTGTCTAAAATGGCCATTTTTGGCAAACCAGCAAATAGGGGACCATAGGAAAATTTCCAAAAATGGACGATTTTTTGGGCAAACTTCGGAAGGCTGCAAAATGAGAAATACAAGTCGCACAATACCCTAATTAGTACGGATTGAAAGCGTAACTATCATAAATTGTTACAATGCAAAAAACCGCACGAAAAAAGACGTATTAGAAGAGAAATTGCAAGTTTTTATATAGTGTCGAAAATGGCCATTTTTGGGAAAACAGCAAAGGGGGGACCATAGGAAAATTTCCAAAAATGGACGATTTTTTGGGCAAACTTCGGAAGGCTGCAAAATGAGAAATACAAGTCGCAAAATACCCTAATTAGTATGGATTGAAAGCGTAACTATCATAAATTGTTACAATGCAAACCACCGCACGAAAAAAGATGTATTAGGAGAGAAATTTCAAGTTTTTATATAGTGTCGAAAATGGCCATTTTTGGCAAAATAGCAAAGGGGGGACCATAGGAAAATTTTCAAAAATGGACGATTTTTTGGGCAATTTTCAAAAAGGTGCAAAATGAGAAATACAAGTCGCACAATACCCTAATTTGTATGGATTAAAAGCGTAACTATCATGAATTCTTAAGATGCAAAACACCGCATGAAGAAAGACGTATTAAAAGAGAAAGAGCAAGTTTTTATATAGTGTCAAAAATAACCATTTTTTGCAAAACAGCAAAGGGGGGACCATAGGAAAATTTCAAAAAATGGACGATTTTTTGGGCAAACTTCGGAAGGCTGCAAAATGAGAAATAAAAGTCGCACAATACCCTAATTTGTATGGATTAAAAGCGTAACTATCATGAATTCTTAAGATGCAAAACACCGCATGAAGAAAGACGTATTAGAAGAGAAAGAGCAAGTTTTTATATAGTGTCGAAAATGGCCATTTTTGGGAAAACAGCAAAGGGGGGACCATAGGAAAATTTCCAAAAATGGACGATTTTTTGGGCAAATTTCGGAATGCTGCAAAATGAGAAATACAAGTCGCACAATATTCTAATTAGTATGGATTGAAAGCGTAACTATCATAAACTGTTACAATGCAAAAAACCGCATGAAAAAAGACGTATTATAAGAGAAAGAGAAAGTTTTTATATAGTGTCGAAAATGGCCATTTTTGGCAAAACAGCAAAGGGGGGACCATAGGAAAGTTTCCAAAAATGGACGATTTTTCTGGCAAAATTCGGAAGGCTGCAAAATGAGAAATACAAGTCGTACAATATTCTAATTAGTATGGATTGAAAGCGTAACTCTCATAAATTGTTACAATGCAAAAAACCGCACGACAAAAGACGTATTAGAAGAGAAATTGCAAGTTTTTATATAGTGTCGAAAATGGCCATTTTTGGCAAACCAGCAAATAGGGGACCATAGGAAAATTTCCAACAATGGACGATTTTTTGGGCAAACTTCGGAAGGCTGCAAAATGAGAAATAAAAGTCGCACAATACCCTAATTTGTATGGATTAAAAGTATAACTATCATGAATTCTTAAGATGCAAAACACCGCATGAAGAAAGACGTATTAGAAGAGAAAGAGCAAGTTTTTATATAGTGTCGAAAATGGCCATTTTTGGGAAAACAGCAAAGGGGGGACCATAGGAAAATTTCCAAAAATGGACGATTTTTTGGGCAAATTTCGGAAGGCTGCAAAATGAGAAATACAAGTCGCACAATATTCTAATTAGTATGGATTGAAAGCGTAACTATCATAAACTGTTACAATGCAAAAAACCGCACGAAAAAAGACGTATTAGAAGAGAAAGAGAAAGTTTTTATATAGTGTCGAAGATGGCCATTTTTGGCAAAACAGCAAATGGGGGACCATAGGAAAATTTTCAAAAATGGGCGATTATTTGGTCAAACTTCGGAAGGCTGCAAAATGAGAAATACAAGTCGCACAATACCCTAATTTGTATGGATTAAAAGCGTAACTATCATGAATTCTTAAGATGCAAAACACCGCATGAAGAAAGACGTATTAGAAGAGAAAGAGCAAGTTTTTATATAGTGTCAAAAATAACCATTTTTTGCAAAACAGGAAAGGGGGGACCACAGGAAAATTTCAAAAAATGGACGATTTTTTGGGCAAAATTCGGAAGGCTGCAAAATGAGAAATACAAGTCGCACAATACCCTAATTAGTATGGATTGAAAGCGTAACTATCATAAATTGTTACAATGCAAAAAACCGCACGAAAAAAGACGACTTAGAAGAGAAATTGCAAGTTTTTATATAGTGTCGAAAATGGCCATTTTTGGCAAAACAGCAAAGGGGGGACCATAGCAAAATTTCCAAAAATGGACGATTTTTTTTGCAAAATTCGGAAGGCTGAAAAATGAGAAATACAAGTCGCACAATACCCTAATTAGTATGGATTGAAAGCGTAACTATCATAAATTGTTACAATGCAAAAAACCGCATGAAAAAAGACGTATTAGAAGAGAAAGAGAAAGTTTTTATATAGTGTCGAAAACGGCCATTTTTGGCAAAACAGCAAATGGGGGACCATAGGAAAATTTTCAAAAATGGGCGATTATTTGGTCAAACTTCGGAAGGCTGCAAAATGAGAAATACAAGTCGCAGAATACCCTAATTAGTATGGATTGAAAGCGTAACTATCATAAACTGTTACAATGCAAAAAACCGCACGAAAACAGACGTATTAGAAGAGAAATGGCAAGTTTTTTAATAGTGTCTAAAATGGCCATTTTTGGCAAAACAGCAAAGGGGGGACCATAGGAAAGTTTCCAAAAATGGACGATTTTTCTGGCAAACTTCGGAAGGCTGCAAAATGAGAAATACAAGTCGTACAATACCCTAATTAGTATGGATTGAAAGCGTAACTCTCATAAATTGTTACAATGCAAAAAACCGCACGAAAAAAGACGTATTAGAAGAGAAATTGCAAGTTTTTATATAGTGTCGAAAATGGCCATTTTTGGCAAACCAGCAAATAGGGGACCATAGGAAAATTTCCAACAATGGACGATTTTTTGGGCAAACTTCGGAAGGCTGCAAAATGAGAAATACAAGTCGCACAATACCCTTATTAGTATGGATTGAAAGCGTAACTATCATAAATTGTTACAATGCAAACCACCGCACGAAAAAAGACGTATTAGAAGAGAAATTTCAAGTTCTTATATAGTGTCGAAAATGGCCATTTTTGGCAAAATAGCAAAGGGGGGACCATAGGAAAATTTTCAAAAATGGACGATTTTTTGGGCAATTTTCAAAAGGCTGCAAAATGAGAAATACAAGTCGCACAATACCCTAATTTGTATGGATTAAAAGCGTAACTATCATGAATTCTTAAGATGCAAAACACCGCATGAAGAAAGACGTATTAGAAGAGAAAGAGCAAGTTTTTATATAGTGTCAAAAATAACCATTTTTTGCAAAACAGCAAAGGGGGGACCATAGGAAAATTTCAAAAAATGGACGATTTTTTGGGCAAACTTCGGAAGGCTGCAAAATGAGAAATACAAGTCGCACAATACCCTAATTAGTATGGATTGAAAGCGTAACTATCATAAATTGTTACAATGCAAAAAACCGCACGAAAAAAGACGAATTAGAAGAGAAATTGCAAGTTTTTATATAGTGTCGAAAATGGCCATTTTTGGCAAAACAGCAAAGGGGGGACCATAGGAAAATTTCCAAAAATGGACGATTTTTTGGGCAAACTTCGGAAGGCTGCAAAATGAGAAATACAAGTCGCACAATACCCTAATTAGTATGGATTGAAAGCGTAACTATCATAAATTGTTACAATGCAAAAAACCGCATGAAAAAAGACGTATTAGAAGAGAAAGAGAAAGTTTTTATATAGTGTCGAAAATGGCCATTTTTGGCAAAACAGCAGATGGGGGACCATAGGAAAATTTTCAAAAATGGGCGATTATTTGGTCAAACTTCGGAAGGCTGCAAAATGAGAAATACAAGTCGCACAATACCCTAATTAGTATGGATTGAAAGCGTAACTATCATAAAGTGTTACAATGCAAAAAACCGCACGAAAAAAGACGTATTAGAAGAGAAATTTCAAGTTTTTATATAGTGTCGAAAATGGCCATTTTTGGCAAAATAGCAAAGGGGGGACCATAGGAAAATTTTCAAAAATGGACGATTTTTTGGGCAATTTTCAAAAGGCTGCAAAATGAGAAATACAAGTCGCACAATACCCTAATTTGTATGGATTAAAAGCGTAACTATCATGAATTCTTAAGATGCAAAACACCGCATGAAGAAAGACGTATTAGAAGAGAAAGAGCAAGTTTTTATATAGTGTCAAAAATAACCATTTTTTGCAAAACAGCAAAGGGGGGACCATAGGAAAATTTCAAAAAATGGACGATTTTTTGGGCAAACTTCGGAAGGCTGCAAAATGAGAAATACAAGTCGCACAATACCCTAATTAGTATGGATTGAAAGCGTAACTATCATAAATTGTTACAATGCAAAAAACCGCACGAAAAAAGACGAATTAGAAGAGAAATTGCAAGTTTTTATATAGTGTCGAAAATGGCCATTTTTGGCAAAACAGCAAATGGGGGACCATAGGAAAATTTTCAAAAATGGGCGATTATTTGGTCAAACTTCGGAAGGCTGCAAAATGAGAAATACAAGTCGCACAATACCCTAATTAGTATGGATTGAAAGCGTAACTATCATAAATTGTTACAATGCAAAAAACCGCACGAAAAAAGACGTATTAGAAGAGAAATGGCAAGTTTTTTATTAGTGTCTAAAATGGCCATTTTTGGCAAAACAGCAAAGGGGGGACCATAGGAAAGTTTCCAAAAATGGACGATTTTTTGGGCAAACTTCGGAAGGCTGCAAAATGAGAAATACAAGTCGCACAATACCCTAATTAGTATGGATTGAAAGCGTAACTATCATAAATTGTTACAATGCAAACCACCGCACGAAAAAAGACGTATTAGAAGAGAAATTTCAAGTTTTTATATAGTGTCGAAAATGGCCATTTTTGGCAAAATAGCAAAGTGGGGACCATAGGAAAATTTTCAAAAATGGACGATTTTTTGGGCAATTTTCAAAAGGCTGCAAAATGAGAAATACAAGTCGCACAATACCCTAATTTGTATGGATTAAAAGCGTAACTATCATGAATTCTTAAGATGCAAAACACCGCATGAAGAAAGACGTATTAGAAGAGAAAGAGCAAGTTTTTATATAGTGTCAAAAATAACCATTTTTTGCAAAACAGCAAAGGGGGGACCATAGGAAAATTTCCAACAATGGACGATTTTTTGGGCAAACTTCGGAAGGCTGCAAAATGAGAAATACATGTCGCACAATACCCTAATTAGTATGGATTGAAAGCGTAACTATCATAAATTGTTACAATGCAAACCACCGCACGAAAAAGGACGTATTAGAAGAGAAATTGCAAGTTTTTATGTAGTGTCTAAAATGGCCATTTTTGGCAAACCAGCAAATAGGGGACCATAGGAAAATTTCCAAAAATGGACGATTTTTTGGGCAAACTTCGGAAGGCTGCAAAATGAGAAATACAAGTCGCACAATACCCTAATTAGTACGGATTGAAAGCGTAACTATCATAAATTGTTACAATGCAAAAAACCGCACGAAAAAAGACGAATTAGAAGAGAAATTGCAAGTTTTTATATAGTGTCGAAAATGGCCATTTTTGGGAAAACAGCAAAGGGGGGACCATAGGAAAGTTTCCAAAAATGGACGATTTTTTGGGCAAACTTCGGAAGGCTGCAAAATGAGAAATACAAGTCGCACAATACCCTAATTAGTATGGATTGAAAGCGTAACTATCATAAATTGTTACAATGCAAACCACCGCACGAAAAAAGACGTATTAGAAGAGAAATTTCAAGTTTTTATATAGTGTCGAAAATGGCCATTTTTGGCAAAATAGCAAAGTGGGGACCATAGGAAAATTTTCAAAAATGGACGATTTTTTGGGCAATTTTCAAAAGGCTGCAAAATGAGAAATACAAGTCGCACAATACCCTAATTTGTATGGATTAAAAGCGTAACTATCATGAATTCTTAAGATGCAAAACACCGCATGAAGAAAGACGTATTAGAAGAGAAAGAGCAAGTTTTTATATAGTGTCAAAAATAACCATTTTTTGCAAAACAGCAAAGGGGGGACCATAGGAAAATTTCCAACAATGGACGATTTTTTGGGCAAACTTCGGAAGGCTGCAAAATGAGAAATACATGTCGCACAATACCCTAATTAGTATGGATTGAAAGCGTAACTATCATAAATTGTTACAATGCAAACCACCGCACGAAAAAGGACGTATTAGAAGAGAAATTGCAAGTTTTTATGTAGTGTCTAAAATGGCCATTTTTGGCAAACCAGCAAATAGGGGACCATAGGAAAATTTCCAAAAATGGACGATTTTTTGGGCAAACTTCGGAAGGCTGCAAAATGAGAAATACAAGTCGCACAATACCCTAATTAGTACGGATTGAAAGCGTAACTATCATAAATTGTTACAATGCAAAAAACCGCACGAAAAAAGACGAATTAGAAGAGAAATTGCAAGTTTTTATATAGTGTCGAAAATGGCCATTTTTGGGAAAACAGCAAAGGGGGGACCATAGGAAAATTTCCAAAAATGGACGATTTTTTGGGCAAACTTCGGAAGGCTGCAAAATGAGAAATACAAGTCGCAAAATACCCTAATTAGTATGGATTGAAAGCGTAACTATCATAAATTGTTACAATGCAAACCACCGCACGAAAAAAGACGTATTAGGAGAGAAATTTCAAGTTTTTATATAGTGTCGAAAATGGCCATTTTTGGCAAAATAGCAAAGGGGGGACCATAGGAAAATTTTCAAAAATGGACGATTTTTTGGGCAATTTTCAAAAAGGTGCAAAATGAGAAATACAAGTCGCACAATACCCTAATTTGTATGGATTAAAAGCGTAACTATCATGAATTCTTAAGATGCAAAACACCGCATGAAGAAAGACGTATTAGAAGAGAAAGAGCAAGTTTTTATATAGTGTCGAAAATGGCCATTTTTGGGAAAACAGCAAAGGGGGGACCATAGGAAAATTTCAAAAAATGGACGATTTTTTGGGCAAATTTCGGAAGGCTGCAAAATGAGAAATACAAGTCGCACAATATTCTAATTAGTATGGATTGAAAGCGTAACTATCATAAACTGTTACAATGCAAAAAAACCGCACGAAAAAAGACGTATTAGAAGAGAAAGAGAAAGTTTTTATATAGTGTCGAAAATGGCCATTTTTGGCAAAACAGCAAAGGGGGGACCATAGGAAAGTTTCCAAAAATGGACGATTTTTTGGGCAAAGTTCGGAAGGCTGCAAAATGAGAAATACAAGTCGCACAATACCCTAATTAGTACGGATTGAAAGCGTAACTATCATAAACTGTTACAATGCGAAAAACCGCACGAAAAAAGACGTATTAGAAGAGAAAGAGAAAGTTTTTATATAGTGTCGAAGATGGCCATTTTTGGCAAAACAGCAAATGGGGGACCATAGGAAAATTTTCAAAAATGGGCGATTATTTGGTCAAACTTCGGAAGGCTGCAAAATGAGAAATACAAGTCGCACAATACCCTAATTTGTATGGATTAAAAGCGTAACTATCATGAATTCTTAAGATGCAAAACACCGCATGAAGAAAGACGTATTAGAAGAGAAAGAGCAAGTTTTTATATAGTGTCAAAAATAACCATTTTTTGCAAAACAGGAAAGGGGGGACCACAGGAAAATTTCAAAAAATGGACGATTTTTTGGGCAAAATTCGGAAGGCTGCAAAATGAGAAATACAAGTCGCACAATACCCTAATTAGTATGGATTGAAAGCGTAACTATCATAAATTGTTACAATGCAAAAAACCGCACGAAAAAAGACGACTTAGAAGAGAAATTGCAAGTTTTTATATAGTGTCGAAAATGGCCATTTTTGGCAAAACAGCAAAGGGGGGACCATAGCAAAATTTCCAAAAATGGACGATTTTTTTTGCAAAATTCGGAAGGCTGAAAAATGAGAAATACAAGTCGCACAATACCCTAATTAGTATGGATTGAAAGCGTAACTATCATAAAGTGTTACAATGCAAAAAACCGCATGAAAAAAGACGTATTAGAAGAGAAAGAGAAAGTTTTTATATAGTGTCGAAAACGGCCATTTTTGGCAAAACAGCAAATGGGGGACCATAGGAAAATTTTCAAAAATGGGCGATTATTTGGTCAAACTTCGGAAGGCTGCAAAATGAGAAATACAAGTCGCAGAATACCCTAATTAGTATGGATTGAAAGCGTAACTATCATAAACTGTTACAATGCAAAAAACCGCACGAAAAAAGACGTATTAGAAGAGAAATGGCAAGTTTTTTAATAGTGTCTAAAATGGCCATTTTTGGCAAAACAGCAAAGGGGGGACCATAGGAAAGTTTCCAAAAATGGACGATTTTTCTGGCAAACTTCGGAAGGCTGCAAAATGAGAAATACAAGTCGTACAATACCCTAATTAGTATGGATTGAAAGCGTAACTCTCATAAATTGTTACAATGCAAAAAACCGCACGAAAAAAGACGTATTAGAAGAGAAATTGCAAGTTTTTATATAGTGTCGAAAATGGCCATTTTTGGCAAACCAGCAAATAGGGGACCATAGGAAAATTTCCAACAATGGACGATTTTTTGGGCAAACTTCGGAAGGCTGCAAAATGAGAAATACAAGTCGCACAATACCCTTATTAGTATGGATTGAAAGCGTAACTATCATAAATTGTTACAATGCAAACCACCGCACGAAAAAAGACGTATTAGAAGAGAAATTTCAAGTTTTTATATAGTGTCGAAAATGGCCATTTTTGGCAAAATAGCAAAGGGGGGACCATAGGAAAATTTTCAAAAATGGACGATTTTTTGGGCAATTTTCAAAAGGCTGCAAAATGAGAAATACAAGTCGCACAATACCCTAATTTGTATGGATTAAAAGCGTAACTATCATGAATTCTTAAGATGCAAAACACCGCATGAAGAAAGACGTATTAGAAGAGAAAGAGCAAGTTTTTATATAGTGTCAAAAATAACCATTTTTTGCAAAACAGCAAAGGGGGGACCATAGGAAAATTTCAAAAAATGGACGATTTTTTGGGCAAACTTCGGAAGGCTGCAAAATGAGAAATACAAGTCGCCCAATACCCTAATTAGTATGGATTGAAAGCGTAACTATCATAAATTGTTACAATGCAAAAAACCGCACGAAAAAAGACGAATTAGAAGAGAAATTGCAAGTTTTTATATAATGTCGAAAATGGCCATTTTTGGCAAAACAGCAAAGGGGGGACCATAGGAAAATTTCCAAAAATGGACGATTTTTTGGGCAAACTTCAGAAGGCTGCAAAATGAGAAATACAAGTCGCACAATACCCTAATTAGTATGGATTGAAAGCGTAACTATCATAAATTGTTACAATGCAAAAAACCGCATGAAAAAAGACGTATTAGAAGAGAAAGAGAAAGTTTTTATATAGTGTCGAAAATGGCCATTTTTGGCAAAACAGCAGATGGGGGACCATAGGAAAATTTTCAAAAATGGGCGATTATTTGGTCAAACTTCGGAAGGCTGCAAAATGAGAAATACAAGTCGCACAATACCCTAATTAGTATGGATTGAAAGCGTAACTATCATAAAGTGTTACAATGCAAAAAACCGCACGAAAAAAGACGTATTAGAAGAGAAATTTCAAGTTTTTATATAGTGTCGAAAATGGCCATTTTTGGCAAAATAGCAAAGGGGGGACCATAGGAAAATTTTCAAAAATGGACGATTTTTTGGGCAATTTTCAAAAGGCTGCAAAATGAGAAATACAAGTCGCACAATACCCTCATTTGTATGGATTAAAAGCGTAACTATCATGAATTCTTAAGATGCAAAACACCGCATGAAGAAAGACGTATTAGAAGAGAAAGAGCAAGTTTTTATATAGTGTCAAAAATAACCATTTTTTGCAAAACAGCAAAGGGGGGACCATAGGAAAATTTCAAAAAATGGACGATTTTTTGGGCAAACTTCGGAAGGCTGCAAAATGAGAAATACAAGTCGCACAATACCCTAATTAGTATGGATTGAAAGCGTAACTATCATAAATTGTTACAATGCAAAAAACCGCACGAAAAAAGACGAATTAGAAGAGAAATTGCAAGTTTTTATATAGTGTCGAAAATGGCCATTTTTGGCAAAACAGCAAATGGGGGACCATAGGAAAATTTTCAAAAATGGGCGATTATTTGGTCAAACTTCGGAAGGCTGCAAAATGAGAAATACAAGTCGCACAATACCCTAATTAGTATGGATTGAAAGCGTAACTATCATAAATTGTTACAATGCAAAAAACTGCACGAAAAAAGACGTATTAGAAGAGAAATGGCAAGTTTTTTATTAGTGTCTAAAATGGCCATTTTTGGCAAAACAGCAAAGGGGGGACCATAGGAAAGTTTCCAAAAATGGACGATTTTTTGGGCAAACTTCGGAAGGCTGCAAAATGAGAAATACAAGTCGCACAATACCCTAATTAGTATGGATTGAAAGCGTAACTATCATAAATTGTTACAATGCAAACCACCGCACGAAAAAAGACGTATTAGAAGAGAAATTTCAAGTTTTTATATAGTGTCGAAAATGGCCATTTTTGGCAAAATAGCAAAGTGGGGACCATAGGAAAATTTTCAAAAATGGACGATTTTTTGGGCAATTTTCAAAAGGCTGCAAAATGAGAAATACAAGTCGCACAATACCCTAATTTGTATGGATTAAAAGCGTAACTATCATGAATTCTTAAGATGCAAAACACCGCATGAAGAAAGACGTATTAGAAGAGAAAGAGCAAGTTTTTATATAGTGTCAAAAATAACCATTTTTTGAAAAACAGCAAAGGGGGGACCATAGGAAAATTTCCAAAAATGGACGATTTTTTTAGGCAAACTTCGGAAGGCTGCAAAATGAGAAATACAAGTCGCACAATACCCTAATTAGTATGGATTGAAAGCGTAACTATCATAAATTGTTACAATGCAAAAAACCGCACGAAAAAAGACGTATTAGAAGAGAAATGGCAAGTTTTTTAATAGTGTCTAAAATGGCCATTTTTGGCAAAACACCAAAGGGGGGACCATAGGAAAGTTTCTAAAAATGGACGATTTTTCTGGCAAACTTCGGAAGGCTGCAAAATGAGAAATACAAGTCGTACAATACCCTAATTAGTATGGATTGAAAGCGTAACTCTCATAAATTGTTACAATGCAAAAAACCGCACGAAAAAATACGTATTAAAAGAGAAATTGCAAGTTTTTATATAGTGTCGAAAATGGCCATTTTTGGCAAACCAGCAAATAGGGGACCATAGGAAAATTTCCAACAATGGACGATTTTTTGGGCAAACTTCGGAAGGCTGCAAAATGAGAAATACAAGTCGCACAATACCCTAATTTGTATGGATTGAAAGCGTAACTATCATAAATTGTTACAATGCAAACCACCGCACGAAAAAAGACGTATTAGAAGAGAAATTTCAAGTTTTTATATAGTGTCGAAAATGGCCATTTTTGGCAAAATAGCAAAGGGGGGACCATAGGAAAATTTTCAAAAATGGACGATTTTTTGGGCAATTTTCAAAAGGCTGCAAAATGAGAAATACAAGTCGCACAATACCCTAATTTGTATGGATTAAAAGCGTAACTATCATGAATTCTTAAGATGCAAAACACCGCATGAAGAAAGACGTATTAGAAGAGAAAGAGCAAGTTTTTATATAGTGTCAAAAATAACCATTTTTTGCAAAACAGCAAAGGAGGGACCATAGGAAAATTTCCAACAATGGACGATTTTTTGGGCAAACTTCGGAAGGCTGCAAAATGAGAAATACAAGTCGCACAATACCCTAATTAGTATGGATTGAAAGCGTAACTATCATAAATTGTTACAATGCAAACCACCGCACGAAAAAAGACGTATTAGAAGAGAAATTGTAAGTTTTTATGTAGTGTCGAAAATGGCCATTTTTGGCAAAACAGCAAATAGGGGACCATAGGAAAATTTCCAAAAATGGACGATTTTTTGGGCAAAGTTCGGAAGGCTGCAAAATGAGAAATACAAGTCGCACAATACCCTAATTAGTACGGATTGAAAGCGTAACTATCATAAATTGTTACAATGCAAAAAACCGCACGAAAAAAGACGAATTAGAAGAGAAATTGCAAGTTTTTATATAGTGTCGAAAATGGCCATTTTTGGGAAAACAGCAAAGGGGGGACCATAGGAAAATTTCCAAAAATGGACGATTTTTTGGGCAAACTTCGGAAGGCTGCAAAATGAGAAATACAAGTCTCACAATACCCTAATTAGTATGGATTGAAAGCGTAACTATCATAAATTGTTACAATGCAAAAAACCGCATGAAAAAAGACGTATTAGAAGAGAAAGAGAAAGTTTTTATATAGTGTCGAAAATGGCCATTTTTGGCAAAACAGCAAATGGGGGACCATAGGAAAATTTTCAAAAATGGGCGATTATTTGGTCAAACTTCGGAAGGCTGCAAAATGAGAAATACAAGTCGCACAATACCCTAATTAGTATGGATTGAAAGCGTAACTATCATAAATTGTTACAATGCAAAAAACCGCACGAAAAAAGACGTATTAAAAGAGAAATGGCAAGTTTTTTAATAGTGTCTAAAATGGCCATTTTTGGCAAACCAGCAAATAGGGGACCATAGGAAAATTTCCAACAATGGACGATTTTTTGGGCAAACTTCGGAAGGCTGCAAAATGAGAAATACAAGTCGCAAAATACCCTAATTAGTATGGATTGAAAGCGTAACTATCATAAATTGTTACAATGCAAACCACCGCACGAAAAAAGACGTATTAGGAGAGAAATTTCAAGTTTTTATATAGTGTCGAAAATGGCCATTTTTGGCAAAATAGCAAAGGGGGGACCATAGGAAAATTTTCAAAAATGGACGATTTTTTGGGCAATTTTCAAAAGGCTGCAAAATGAGAAATACAAGTCGCACAATACCCTAATTTGTATGGATTAAAAGCGTAACTATCATGAATTCTTAAGATGCAAAACACCGCATGAAGAAAGACGTATTAGAAGAGAAAGAGCAAGTTTTTATATAGTGTCAAAAATAACCATTTTTTGCAAAACAGCAAAGGGGGGACCATAGGAAAATTTCAAAAAATGGACGATTTTTTGGGCAAACTTCGGAAGGCTGCAAAATGAGAAATAAAAGTCGCACAATACCCTAATTTGTATGGATTAAAAGCGTAACTATCATGAATTCTTAAGATGCAAAACACCGCATGAAGAAAGACGTATTAGAAGAGAAAGAGCAAGTTTTTATATAGTGTCGAAAATGGCCATTTTTGGGAAAACAGCAAAGGGGGGACCATAGGAAAATTTCCAAAAATGGACGATTTTTTGGGCAAATTTCGGAAGGCTGCAAAATGAGAAATACAAGTCGCACAATATTCTAATTAGTATGGATTGAAAGCGTAACTATCATAAACTGTTACAATGCAAAAAACCGCATGAAAAAAGACGTATTAGAAGAGAAAGAGAAAGTTTTTATATAGTGTCGAAAATGGCCATTTTTGGCAAAACAGCAAAGGGGGGACCATAGGAAAGTTTCCAAAAATGGACGATTTTTCTGGCAAACTTCGGAAGGCTGCAAAATGAGAAATACAAGTCGTACAATACCCTAATTAGTATGGATTGAAAGCGTAACTCTCATAAATTGTTACAATGCAAAAAACCGCACGACAAAAGACGTATTAGAAGAGAAATTGCAAGTTTTTATATAGTGTCGAAAATGGCCATTTTTGGCAAACCAGCAAATAGGGGACCATAGGAAAATTTCCAACAATGGACGATTTTTTGGGCAAACCTCGGAAGGCTGCAAAATGAGAAATACAAGTCGCACAATACCCTAATTAGTATGGATTGAAAGCGTAACTATCATAAATTGTTACAATGGAAACCACCGCACGAAAAAAGACGTATTAGGAGAGAAATTTCAAGTTTTTATATAGTGTCGAAAATGGCCATTTTTGGCAAAATAGCAAAGGGGGGACCATAGGAAAATTTTCAAAAATGGACGATTTTTTGGGCAATTTTCAAAAGGCTGCAAAATGAGAAATACAAGTCGCACAATACCCTAATTTGTATGGATTAAAAGCGTAACTATCATGAATTCTTAAGATGCAAAACACCGCATGAAGAAAGACGTATTAGAAGAGAAAGAGCAAGTTTTTTAATAGTGTCTAAAATGGCCATTTTTGGCAAACCAGCAAATAGGGGACCATAGGAAAATTTCCAACAATGGACGATTTTTTGGGCAAACTTCGGAAGGCTGCAAAATGAGAAATACAAGTCGCAAAATACCCTAATTAGTATGGATTGAAAGCGTAACTATCATAAATTGTTACAATGCAAACCACCGCACGAAAAAAGACGTATTAGGAGAGAAATTTCAAGTTTTTATATAGTGTCGAAAATGGCCATTTTTGGCAAAATAGCAAAGGGGGGACCATAGGAAAATTTTCAAAAATGGACGATTTTTTGGGCAATTTTCAAAAGGCTGCAAAATGAGAAATACAAGTCGCACAATACCCTAATTTGTATGGATTAAAAGCGTAACTATCATGAATTCTTAAGATGCAAAACACCGCATGAAGAAAGACGTATTAGAAGAGAAAGAGCAAGTTTTTATATAGTGTCAAAAATAACCATTTTTTGCAAAACAGCAAAGGGGGGACCATAGGAAAATTTCAAAAAATGGACGATTTTTTGGGCAAACTTCGGAAGGCTGCAAAATGAGAAATAAAAGTCGCACAATACCCTAATTTGTATGGATTAAAAGCGTAACTATCATGAATTCTTAAGATGCAAAACACCGCATGAAGAAAGACGTATTAGAAGAGAAAGAGCAAGTTTTTATATAGTGTCGAAAATGGCCATTTTTGGGAAAACAGCAAAGGGGGGACCATAGGAAAATTTCCAAAAATGGACGATTTTTTGGGCAAATTTCGGAAGGCTGCAAAATGAGAAATACAAGTCGCACAATATTCTAATTAGTATGGATTGAAAGCGTAACTATCATAAGCTGTTACAATGCAAAAAACCGCATGAAAAAAGACGTATTAGAAGAGAAAGAGAAAGTTTTTATATAGTGTCGAAAATGGCCATTTTTGGCAAAACAGCAAAGGGGGGACCATAGGAAAGTTTCCAAAAATGGACGATTTTTCTGGCAAACTTCGGAAGGCTGCAAAATGAGAAATACAAGTCGTACAATACCCTAATTAGTATGGATTGAAAGCGTAACTATCATAAATTGTTACAATGCAAACCACCGCACGAAAAAAGACGTATTAGGAGAGAAATTTCAAGTTTTTATATAGTGTCGAAAATGGCCATTTTTGGCAAAATAGCAAAGGGGGGACCATAGGAAAATTTTCAAAAAAGGACGATTTTTTGGGCAATTTTCAAAAGGCTGCAAAATGAGAAATACAAGTCGCACAATACCCTAATTTGTATGGATTAAAAGCGTAACTATCATGAATTCTTAAGATGCAAAACACCGCATGAAGAAAGACGTATTAGAAGAGAAAGAGCAAGTTTTTATATAGTGTCAAAAAGAACCATTTTTTGCAAAACAGCAAAAAGCGGACCATAGGAAAATTTCAAAAAATGGACGATTTTTTGGGCAAACTTCGGAAGGCTGCAAAATGAGAAATAAAAGTCGCACAATACCCTAATTTGTATGGATTAAAAGTATAACTATCATGAATTCTTAAGATGCAAAACACCGCATGAAGAAAGACGTATTAGAAGAGAAAGAGCAAGTTTTTATATAGTGTCGAAAATGGCCATTTTTGGGAAAACAGCAAAGGGGGGACCATAGGAAAATTTCAAAAAATGGACGATTTTTTGGGCAAATTTCGGAAGGCTGCAAAATGAGAAATACAAGTCGCACAATATTCTAATTAGTATGGATTGAAAGCGTAACTATCATAAACTGTTACAATGCAAAAAACCGCACGAAAAAAGACGTATTAGAAGAGAAAGAGAAAGTTTTTATATAGTGTCGAAAATGGCCATTTTTGGCAAAACAGCAAATGGGGGACCATAGGAAAATTTTCAAAAATGGGCGATTATTTGGTCAAACTTCGGAAGGCTGCAAAATGAGAAATACAAGTCGCACAATACCCTAATTAGTATGGATTGAAAGCGTAACTATTATAAACTGTTACAATGCAAAAAACCGAACGAAAAAAAACGTATTAGAAGAGAAATGGCAAGTTTTTTAATAGTGTCTAAAATGGCCATTTTTTGCAAAACAGCAAAGGGGGGACCATAGGAAAGTTTCCAAAAATGGACGATTTTTCTGGCAAACTTCGGAAGGCTGCAAAATGAGAAATACAAGTCATACAATACCCTAATTAGTATGGATTGAAAGCGTAACTCTCATAAATTGTTACAATGCAAAAAACCGCACGACAAAAGACGTATTAGAAGAGAAATTGCAAGTTTTTATATAGTGTCGAAAATGGCCATTTTTGGCAAACCAGCAAATAGGGGACCATAGGAAAATTTCCAACAATGGACGATTTCTTGGGCAAACTTCGGAAGGCTGCAAAATGAGAAATACAAGTCGCACAATACCCTAATTAGTATGGATTGAAAGCGTAACTATCATAAATTGTTACAATGCAATCCACCGCACGAAAAAAGACGTATTAGGAGAGAAATTTCAAGTTTTTATATAGTGTCGAAAATGGCCATTTTTGGCAAAATAGCAAAGGGGGGACCATAGGAAAATTTTCAAAAATGGACGATTTTTTGGGCAATTTTCAAAAGGCTGCAAAATGAGAAATACAAGTCGCACAATACCCTAATTTGTATGGATTAAAAGCGTAACTATCATGAATTCTTAAGATGCAAAACACCGCATGAAGAAAGACGTATTAGAAGAGAAAGAGCAAGTTTTTATATAGTGTCAAAAAGAACCATTTTTTGCAAAACAGCAAAGGGGGGACCATAGGAAAATTTCAAAAAATGGACGATTTTTTGGGCAAACTTCGGAAGGCTGCAAAATGAGAAATACAAGTCGCACAATACCCTAATTTGTATGGATTAAAAGCGAAACTATCATGAATTCTTAAGATGCAAAACACCGCATGAAGAAAGACGTATTAGAAGAGAAAGAGCAAGTTTTTATATAGTGTCAAAAATAACCATTTTTGGGAAAACAGCAAAGGGGGGACCATAGGAAAATTTCAAAAAATGGACGATTTTTTGGGCAAACTTCGGAAGGCTGCAAAATGAGAAATACAAGTCGCACAATATTCTAATTAGTATGGATTGAAAGCGTAACTATCATAAATTGTTACAATGCAAAAAACCGCACGAAAAAAGACGACTTAGAAGAGAAATTGCAAGTTTTTATATAGTGTCGAAAATGGCCATTTTTGGCAAAACAGCAAAGGGGGGACCATAGGAAAATTTCCAAAAATGGACGATTTTTTTTGCAAAATTCGGAAGGCTGCAAAATGAGAAATACAAGTCGCACAATACCCTAATTAGTATGGATTGAAAGCGTAACTATCATAAATTGTTACAATGCAAAAAACCGCATGAGAAAAGACGTATTAGAAGAGAAAGAGAAAGTTTTTATATAGTGTCGAAAACGGCCATTTTTGGCAAAACAGCAAATGGGGGACCATAGGAAAATTTTCAAAAATGGGCGATTATTTGGTCAAACTTCGGAAGGCTGCAAAATGAGAAATACAAGTCGCAGAATACCCTAATTAGTATGGATTGAAAGCGTAACTATCATAAATTGTTACAATGCAAACCACCGCACGAAAAAAGACGTATTAGGAGAGAAATTTCAAGTTTTTATATAGTGTCGAAAATGGCCATTTTTGGCAAAATAGCAAAGGGGGGACCATAGGAAAATTTTCAAAAATGGACGATTTTTTGGGCAATTTTCAAAAGGCTGCAAAATGAGAAATACAAGTCGCACAATACCCTAATTTGTATGGATTAAAAGCGTAACTATCATGAATTCTTAAGATGCAAAACACCGCATGAAGAAAGACGTATTAGAAGAGAAAGAGCAAGTTTTTTAATAGTGTCTAAAATGGCCATTTTTGGCAAACCAGCAAATAGGGGACCATAGGAAAATTTCCAACAATTGACGATTTTTTGGGCAAACTTCGGAAGGCTGCAAAATGAGAAATACAAGTCGCAAAATACCCTAATTAGTATGGATTGAAAGCGTAACTATCATAAATTGTTACAATGCAAACCACCGCACGAAAAAAGACGTATTAGGAGAGAAATTTCAAGTTTTTATATAGTGTCGAAAATGGCCATTTTTGGCAAAATAGCAAAGGGGGGACCATAGGAAAATTTTCAAAAATGGACGATTTTTTGGGCAATTTTCAAAAGGCTGCAAAATGAGAAATACAAGTCGCACAATACCCTAATTTGTATGGATTAAAAGCGTAACTATCATGAATTCTTAAGATGCAAAACACCGCATGAAGAAAGACGTATTAGAAGAGAAAGAGCAAGTTTTTATATAGTGTCAAAAATAACCATTTTTTGCAAAACAGCAAAGGGGGGACCATAGGAAAATTTCAAAAAATGGACGATTTTTTGGGCAAACTTCGGAAGGCTGCAAAATGAGAAATAAAAGTCGCACAATATCCTAATTTGTATGGATTAAAAGCGTAACTATCATGAATTCTTAAGATGCAAAACACCGCATGAAGAAAGACGTATTAGAAGAGAAAGAGCAAGTTTTTATATAGTGTCGAAAATGGCCATTTTTGGGAAAACAGCAAAGGGGGGACCATAGGAAAATTTCCAAAAATGGACGATTTTTTGGGCAAATTTCGGAAGGCTGCAAAATGAGAAATACAAGTCGCACAATATTCTAATTAGTATGGATTGAAAGCGTAACTATCATAAACTGTTACAATGCAAAAAACCGCATGAAAAAAGACGTATTAGAAGAGAAAGAGAAAGTTTTTATATAGTGTCGAAAATGGCCATTTTTGGCAAAACAGCAAATAGGGGACCATAGGAAAGTTTCCAAAAATGGACGATTTTTCTGGCAAACTTCGGAAGGCTGCAAAATGAGAAATACAAGTCGTACAATACCCTAATTAGTATGGATTGAAAGCGTAACTATCATAAATTGTTACAATGCAAACCACCGCACGAAAAAAGACGTATTAGGAGAGAAATTTCAAGTTTTTATATAGTGTCGAAAATGGCCATTTTTGGCAAAATAGCAAAGGGGGGACCATAGGAAAATTTTCAAAAAAGGACGATTTTTTGGGCAATTTTCAAAAGGCTGCAAAATGAGAAATACAAGTCGCACAATACCCTAATTTGTATGGATTAAAAGCGTAACTATCATGAATTCTTAAGATGCAAAACACCGCATGAAGAAAGACGTATTAGAAGAGAAAGAGCAAGTTTTTATATAGTGTCAAAAAGAACCATTTTTTGCAAAACAGCAAAGGGGGGACCATAGGAAAATTTCAAAAAATGGACGATTTTTTGGGCAAACTTCGGAAGGCTGCAAAATGAGAAATAAAAGTCGCACAATACCCTAATTTGTATGGATTAAAAGTATAACTATCATGAATTCTTAAGATGCAAAACACCGCATGAAGAAAGACGTATTAGAAGAGAAAGAGCAAGTTTTTATATAGTGTCGAAAATGGCCATTTTTGGGAAAACAGCAAAGGGGGGACCATAGGAAAATTTCAAAAAATGGACGATTGTTTGGGCAAATTTCGGAAGGCTGCAAAATGAGAAATACAAGTCGCACAATATTCTAATTAGTATGGATTGAAAGCGTAACTATCATAAACTGTTACAATGCAAAAAACCGCACGAAAAAAGACGTATTAGAAGAGAAAGAGAAAGTTTTTATATAGTGTCGAAAATGGCCATTTTTGGCAAAACAGCAAATGGGGGACCATAGGAAAATTTTCAAAAATGAGCGATTATTTGGTCAAACTTCGGAAGGCTGCAAAATGAGAAATACAAGTCGCACAATACCCTAATTAGTATGGATTGAAAGCGTAACTATCATAAACTGTTACAATGCAAAAAACCGCACGAAAAAAGACGTATTAGAAGAGAAATGGCAAGTTTTTTAATAGTGTCTAAAATGGCCATTTTTTGCAAAACAGCAAAGGGGGGACCATAGGAAAGTTTCCAAAAATGGACGATTTTTCTGGCAAACTTCGGAAGGCTGCAAAATGAGAAATACAAGTCGTACAATACCCTAATTAGTATGGATTGAAAGCGTAACTCTCATAAATTGTTACAATGCAAAAAACCGCACGACAAAAGACGTATTAGAAGAGAAATTGCAAGTTTTTATATAGTGTCGAAAATGGCCATTTTTGGCAAACCAGCAAATAGGGGACCATAGGAAAATTTCCAACAATGGACGATTTCTTGGGCAAACTTCGGAAGGCTGCAAAATGAGAAATACAAGTCGCACAATACCCTAATTAGTATGGATTGAAAGCGTAACTATCATAAACTGTTACAATGCAAACCACCGCACGAAAAAAGACGTATTAGAAGAGAAATTTCAAGTTTTTATATAGTGTCGAAAATGGCCATTTTTGGCAAAATAGCAAAGGGGGGACCATAGGAAAATTTTCAAAAATGGACGATTTTTTGGGCAATTTTCAAAAGGCTGCAAAATGAGAAATACAAGTCGCACAATACCCTAATTTGTATGGATTAAAAGCGTAACTATCATGAATTCTTAAGATGCAAAACACCGCATGAAGAAAGACGTATTAGAAGAGAAAGAGCAAGTTTTTATATAGTGTCAAAAAGAACCATTTTTTGCAAAACAGCAAAGGGGGGACCATAGGAAAATTTCAAAAAATGGACGATTTTTTGGGCAAACTTCGGAAGGCTGCAAAATGAGAAATACAAGTCGCACAATACCCTAATTTGTATGGATTAAAAGCGTAACTATCATGAATTCTTAAGATGCAAAACACCGCATGAAGAAAGACGACTTAGAAGAGAAATTGCAAGTTTTTATATAGTGTCGAAAATGGCCATTTTTGGCAAAACAGCAAAGGGGGGACCATAGGAAAATTTCCAAAAATGGACGATTTTTTTTGCAAAATTCGGAAGGCTGCAAAATGAGAAATACAAGTCGCACAATACCCTAATTAGTATGGATTGAAAGCGTAACTATCATAAATTGTTACAATGCAAAAAACCGCATGAGAAAAGACGTATTAGAAGAGAAAGAGAAAGTTTTTATATAGTGTCGAAAACGGCCATTTTTGGCAAAACAGCAAATGGGGGACCATAGGAAAATTTTCAAAAATGGGCGATTATTTGGTCAAACTTCGGAAGGCTGCAAAATGAGAAATACAAGTCGCAGAATACCCTAATTAGTATGGATTGAAAGCGTAACTATCATAAATTGTTACAATGCAAAAAACCGCACGAAAAAAGACGTATTAGAAGAGAAATGGCAAGTTTTTATATAGTGTCGAAAATGGCCATTTTTGGCAAACCAGCAAATAGGGGACCATAGGAAAATTTCCAACAATGGACGATTTTTTGGGCAAACTTCGGAAGGCTGCAAAATGAGAAATACAAGTCGCACAATACCCTAATTAGTATGGATTGAAAGCGTAACTATCATAAATTGTTACAATGCAAACCACCGCACGAAAAAAGACGTATTAGAAGAGAAATTTCAAGTTTTTATATAGTGTCGAAAATGGCCATTTTTGGCAAAATAGCAAAGGGGGGACCATAGGAAAATTTTCAAAAATGGACGATTTTTTGGGCAATTTTCAAAAGGCTGCAAAATGAGAAATACAAGTCGCACAATACCCTAATTTGTATGGATTAAAAGCGTAACTATCATGAATTCTTAAGATGCAAAACACCGCATGAAGAAAGACGTATTAGAAGAGAAAGAGCAAGTTTTTATATAGTGTCAAAAAGAACCATTTTTTGCAAAACAGCAAAGGGGGGACCATAGGAAAATTTCAAAAAATGGACGATTTTTTGGGCAAACTTCGGAAGGCTGCAAAATGAGAAATACAAGTCGCACAATACCCTAATTTGTATGGATTAAAAGCGTAACTATCATGAATTCTTAAGATGCAAAACACCGCATGAAGAAAGACGACTTAGAAGAGAAATTGCAAGTTTTTATATAGTGTCGAAAATGGCCATTTTTGGCAAAACAGCAAAGGGGGGACCATAGGAAAATTTCCAAAAATGGACGATTTTTTTTGCAAAATTCGGAAGGCTGCAAAATGAGAAATACAAGTCGCACAATACCCTAATTAGTATGGATTGAAAGCGTAACTATCATAAATTGTTACAATGCAAAAAACCGCATGAGAAAAGACGTATTAGAAGAGAAAGAGAAAGTTTTTATATAGTGTCGAAAACGGCCATTTTTGGCAAAACAGCAAATGGGGGACCATAGGAAAATTTTCAAAAATGGGCGATTATTTGGTCAAACTTCGGAAGGCTGCAAAATGAGAAATACAAGTCGCAGAATACCCTAATTAGTATGGATTGAAAGCGTAACTATCATAAATTGTTACAATGCAAAAAACCGCACGAAAAAAGACGTATTAGAAGAGAAATGGCAAGTTTTTATATAGTGTCGAAAATGGCCATTTTTGGCAAACCAGCAAATAGGGGACCATAGGAAAATTTCCAACAATGGACGATTTTTTGGGCAAACTTCGGAAGGCTGCAAAATGAGAAATACAAGTCGCACAATACCCTAATTAGTATGGATTGAAAGCGTAACTATCATAAATTGTTACAATGCAAACCACCGCACGAAAAAAGACGTATTAGAAGAGAAATTTCAAGTTTTTATATAGTGTCGAAAATGGCCATTTTTGGCAAAATAGCAAAGGGGGGACCATAGGAAAATTTTCAAAAATGGACGATTTTTTGGGCAATTTTCAAAAGGCTGCAAAATGAGAAATACAAGTCGCACAATACCCTAATTTGTATGGATTAAAAGCGTAACTATCATGAATTCTTAAGATGCAAAACACCGCATGAAGAAAGACGTATTAGAAGAGAAAGAGCAAGTTTTTATATAGTGTCAAAAATAACCATTTTTTGCAAAACAGCAAAGGGGGGACCATAGGAAAATTTCAAAAAATGGACGATTTTTTGGGCAAACTTCGAAAGGCTGCAAAATGAGAAATACAAGTCGCACAATACCCTAATTAGTATGGATTGAAAGCGTAACTATCATAAATTGTTACAATGCAAAAAACCGCACGAAAAAAGACGAATTAGAAGAGAAATTGCAAGTTTTGATATAGTGTCGAAAATGGCCATTTTTGGCAAAACAGCAAAGGGGGGACCATAGGAAAATTTCCAAAAATGGACGATTTTTTGGGCAAACTTCGGAAGGCTGCAAAATGAGAAATACAAGTCGCACAATACCCTAATTAGTATGGATTGAAAGCGTAACTATCATAAATTGTTACAATGCAAAAAACCGCATGAAAAAAGACGTATTAGAAGAGAAAGAGAAAGTTTTTATATAGTGTCGAAAATGGCCATTTTTGGCAAAACAGCAGATGGGGGACCATAGAAAAATTTTCAAAAATGGGCGATTATTTGGTCAAACTTCGGAAGGCTGAAATATGAGAAATACAAGTCGCACAATACCCTAATTAGTATGGATTGAAAGCGTAACTATCATAAAGTGTTACAATGCAAAAAACCGCACGAAAAAAGACGTATTAGAAGAGAAATTTCAAGTTTTTTAATAGTGTCTAAAATGGCCATTTTTGGCAAAACAGCAAAGGGGGGACCATAGGAAAGTTTCCAAAAATGGACGATTTTTCTGGCAAACTTCGGAAGGCTGCAAAATGAGAAATACAAGTCGTACAATACCCTAATTTGTATGGAGTAAAAGCGTAACTATCATGAATTCTTAAGATGCAAAACACCGCATGAAGAAAGACGTATTAGAAGAGAAAGAGCAAGTTTTTATATAGTGTCAAAAATAACCATTTTTTGCAAAACAGCAAAAAGGGGACCATAGGAAAATTTCCAAAAATGGACGATTTTTTGGGCAAACTTCGGAAGGCTGCAAAATGAGAAATACAAGTCGCACAATACCCTAATTAGTATGGATTGAAAGCGTAACTATCATAAATTGTTACAATGCAAAAAACCGCACGAAAAAAGACGAATTAGAAGAGAAATTGCAAGTTTTTATATAGTGTCGAAAATGGCCATTTTTGGCAAAACAGCAAATGGGGGACCATAGGAAAATTTTCAAAAATGGGCGATTATTTGGTCAAACTTCGGAAGGCTGCAAAATGAGAAATACAAGTCGCACAATACCCTAATTAGTATGGATTGAAAGCGTAACTATCATAAATTGTTACAATGCAAAAAACCGCACGAAAAAAGACGTATTAGAAGAGAAATGGCAAGTTTTTTAATAGTGTCTAAAATGGCCATTTTTGGCAAAACAGCAAAGGGGGGACCATAGGAAAGTTTCCAAAAATGGACGATTTTTTGGGCAAACTTCGGAAGGCTGCAAAATGAGAAATACAAGTCGCACAATACCCTAATTAGTATGGATTGAAAGCGTAACTATCATAAATTGTTACAATGCAAACCACCGCACGAAAAAAGACGTATTAGAAGAGAAATTTCAAGTTTTTATATAGTGTCGAAAATGGCCATTTTTGGCAAAATAGCAAAGGGGGGACCATAGGAAAATTTTCAAAAATGGACGATTTTTTGGGCAATTTTCAAAAGGCTGCAAAATGAGAAATACAAGTCGCACAATACCCTAATTTGTATGGATTAAAAGCGTAACTATCATGAATTCTTAAGATGCAAAACACCGCATGAAGAAAGACGTATTAGAAGAGAAAGAGCAAGTTTTTATATAGTGTCAAAAATAACCATTTTTTGCAAAACAGGAAAGGGGGGACCATAGGAAAATTTCAAAAAATGGACGATTTTTTGGGCAAACTTCGGAAGGCTGCAAAATGGGAAATACAAGTCGCACAATATTCTAATTAGTATGGATTGAAAGCGTAACTATCATAAATTGTTACAATGCAAAAAACCGCACGAAAAAAGACGACATAGAGAAATTGCAAGTTTTTATATAGTGTCGAAAATGGCCATTTTTGGCAAAACAGCAAAGGGGGGACCATAGGAAAATTTCCAAAAATGGACGATTTTTTTTGCAAAATTCGGAAGGCTGCAAAATGAGAAATACAAGTCGCACAATACCCTAATTAGTATGGATTGAAAGCGTAACTATCATAAATTGTTACAATGCAAAAAACCGCATGAGAAAAGACGTATTAGAAGAGAAAGAGAAAGTTTTTATATAGTGTCGAAAACGGCCATTTTTGGCAAAACAGCAAATGGGGGACCATAGGAAAATTTTCAAAAATGGGCGATTATTTGGTCAAACTTCGGAAGGCTGCAAAATGAGAAATACAAGTCGCAGAATACCCTTATTAGTATGGATTGAAAGCGTAACTATCATAAATTGTTACAATGCAAAAAACCGCACGAAAAAAGACGTATTAGAAGAGAAATGGCAAGTTTTTATATAGTGTCGAAAATGGCCATTTTTGGCAAACCAGCAAATAGGGGACCATAGGAAAATTTCCAACAATGGACGATTTTTTGGGCAAACTTCGGAAGGCTGCAAAATGAGAAATACAAGTCGCACAATACCCTAATTAGTATGGATTGAAAGCGTAACTATCATAAATTGTTACAATGCAAACCACCGCACGAAAAAAGACGTATTAGAAGAGAAATTTCAAGTTTTTATATAGTGTCGAAAATGGCCATTTTTGGCAAAATAGCAAAGGGGGGACCATAGGAAAATTTTCAAAAATGGACGATTTTTTGGGCAATTTTCAAAAGGCTGCAAAATGAGAAATACAAGTCGCACAATACCCTAATTTGTATGGATTGAAAGCGTAACTATCATGAATTCTTAAGATGCAAAACACCGCATGAAGAAAGACGTATTAGAAGAGAAAGAGCAAGTTTTTATATAGTGTCAAAAATAACCATTTTTTGCAAAACAGCAAAGGGGGGACCATAGGAAAATTTCAAAAAATGGACGATTTTTTGGGCAAACTTCGGAAGGCTGCAAAATGAGAAATACAAGTCGCACAATACCCTAATTTGTATGGATTGAAAGCGTAACTATCATAAATTGTTACAATGCAAAAAACCGCACGAAAAAAGACGAATTAGAAGAGAAATTGCAAGTTTTGATATAGTGTCGAAAATGGCCATTTTTGGCAAAACAGCAAAGGGGGGACCATAGGAAAATTTGCAAAAATGGACGATTTTTTGGGCAAACTTCGGAAGGCTGCAAAATGAAAAATACAAGTCGCACAATACCCTAATTAGTATGGATTGAAAGCGTAACTATCATAAATTGTTACAATGCAAAAAACCGCATGAAAAAAGACGTATTAGAAGAGAAAGAGAAAGTTTTTATATAGTGTCGAAAATGGCCATTTTTGGCAAAACAGCAGATGGGGGACCATAGAAAAATTTTCAAAAATGGGCGATTATTTGGTCAAACTTCGGAAGGCTGCAAAATGAGAAATACAAGTCGCACAATACCCTAATTAGTATGGATTGAAAGCGTAACTATCATAAAGTGTTACAATGCAAAAAACCGCACGAAAAAAGACGTATTAGAAGAGAAATTTCAAGTTTTTTAATAGTGTCTAAAATGGCCATTTTTGGCAAAACAGCAAAGGGGGGACCATAGGAAAGTTTCCAAAAATGGACGATTTTTCTGGCAAACTTCGGAAGGCTGCAAAATGAGAAATACAAGTCGTACAATACCCTAATTTGTATGGAGTAAAAGCGTAACTATCATGAATTCTTAAGATGCAAAACACCGCACGAAGAAAGACGTATTAGAAGAGAAAGAGCAAGTTTTTATATAGTGTCAAAAATAACCATTTTTTGCAAAACAGCAAAAAGGGGACCATAGGAAAATTTCCAAAAATGGACGATTTTTTGGGCAAACTTCGGAAGGCTGCAAAATGAGAAATACAAGTCGCACAATACCCTAATTAGTATGGATTGAAAGCGTAACTATCATAAATTGTTACAATGCAAAAAACCGCACGAAAAAAGACGAATTAGAAGAGAAATTGCAAGTTTTTATATAGTGTCGAAAATGGCCATTTTTGGCAAAACAGCAAATGGGGGACCATAGGAAAATTTCCAAAAATGGACGATTCTTTTGTCAAACTTCGGAAGGCTGCAAAATGAGAAATACAAGTCGCACAATACCCTAATTAGTATGGATTGAAAGCGTAACTATCATAAATTGTTACAATGCAAAAAACCGCATGAAAAAAGACGTATTAGAAGAGAAAGAGAAAGTTTTTATATAGTGTCGAAAATGGCCATTTTTCGCAAAACAGCAGATGGGGGACCATAGGAAAATTTTCAAAAATGGGCGATTATTTGGTCAAACTTCGGAAGGCTGCAAAATGAGAAATACAAGTCGCACAATACCCTAATTAGTATGGATTGAAAGCGTAACTATCATAAATTGTTACAATGCAAAAAACCCCACGAAAAAAGACGTATTAGAAGAGAAATTGCAAGTTTTTATATAGTGTCGAAAATGGCCATTTTTGGCAAACCAGCAAATAGGGGACCATAGGAAAGTTTCCAACAATGGACGATTTTTTGGGCAAACTTCGGAAGGCTGCAAAATGAGAAATACAAGTCGCACAATACCCTAATTAGTATGGATTGAAAGCGTAACTATCATAAATTGTTACAATGCAAACAACCGCACGAAAAAAGACGTATTAGAAGAGAAATTTCAAGTTTTTATATAGTGTCGAAAATGGCCATTTTTGGCAAAATAGCAAAGGGGGGACCATAGGAAAATTTTCAAAAATGGACGATTTTTTGGGCAATTTTCAAAAGGCTGCAAAATGAGAAATACAAGTCGCACAATACCCTAATTTGTATGGATTAAAAGCGTAACTATCATGAATTCTTAAGATGCAAAACACCGCATGAAGAAAGACGTATTAGAAGAGAAAGAGCAAGTTTTTATATAGTGTCAAAAAGAACCATTTTTTGCAAAACAGCAAAGGGGGGACCATAGGAAAATTTCAAAAAATGAACGATTTTTTGGGCAAACTTCGGAAGGCTGCAAAATGAGAAATACAAGTCGCACAATACCCTAATTAGTATGGATTGAAAGCGTAACTATCATAAATTGTTACAATGCAAAAAACCGCACGAAAAAAGACGAATTAGAAGAGAAATTTCAAGTTTTTATATAGTGTCGAAAATGGCCATTTTTGGCAAAACAGCAAAGGGGGGACCATAGGAAAATTTGCAAAAATGGACGATTTTTTGGGCAAACTTCGGAAGGCTGCAAAATGAGAAATACAAGTCGCACAATACCCTAATTAGTATGGATTGAAAGCGTAACTATCATAAATTTTTACAATGCAAAAAACCGCATGAAAAAAGACGTATTAGAAGAGAAAGAGAAAGTTTTTATATAGTGTCGAAAATGGCCATTTTTGGCAAAACAGCAGATGGGGGACCATAAGAAAATTTTCAAAAATGGGCGATTATTTGGTCAAACTTCGGAAGGCTGCAAAATGAGAAATACAAGTCGCACAATACCCTAATTAGTATGGATTGAAAGCGTAACTATCATAAAGTGTTACAATGCAAAAAACCGCACGAAAAAAGACGTATTAGAAGAGAAATTTCAAGTTTTTTAATAGTGTCTAAAATGGCCATTTTTGGCAAAACAGCAAAGGGGGGACCATAGGAAAGTTTCCAAAAATGGACGATTTTTCTGGCAAACTTCGGAAGGCTGCAAAATGAGAAATACAAGTCGTACAATACCCTAATTTGTATGGAGTAAAAGCGTAACTATCATGAATTCTTAAGATGCAAAACACCGCATGAAGAAAGACGTATTAGAAGAGAAAGAGCAAGTTTTTATATAGTGTCAAAAATAACCATTTTTTGCAAAACAGCAAAAAGGGGACCATAGGAAAATTTCCAAAAATGGATGATTTTTTGGGCAAAATTCGGAAGGCTGCAAAATGAGAAATACAAGTCGCACAATACCCTAATTAGTATGGATTGAAAGCGTAACTATCATAAATTGTTACAATGCAAAAAACCGCACGAAAAAAGACGAATTAGAAGAGAAATTGCAAGTTTTTATATAGTGTCGAAAATGGCCATTTTTGGCAAAACAGCAAAGGGGGGACCATAGGAAAATTTCCAAAAATGGACGATTATTTTGTCAAACTTCGGAAGGCTGCAAAATGAGAAATACAAGTCGCACAATACCCTAATTAGTATGGATTGAAAGCGTAACTATCATAAATTGTTACAATGCAAAAAACCGCATGAAAAAAGACGTATTAGAAGAGAAAGAGAAAGTTTTTATATAGTGTCGAAAATGGCCATTTTTGGCAAAACAGCAGATGGGGGACCATAGGAAAATTTTCAAAAATGGGCGATTATTTGGTCAAACTTCGGAAGGCTGCAAAATGAGAAATACAAGTCGCACAATACCCTAATTAGTATGGATTGAAAGCGTAACTATCATAAATTGTTACAATGCAAAAAACCGCACGAAAAAAGACGTATTAGAAGAGAAATTGCAAGTTTTTATATAGTGTCGAAAATGGCCATTTTTGGCAAACCAGCAAATAGGGGACCATAGGAAAGTTTCCAACAATGGACGATTTTTTGGGCAAACTTCGGAAGGCTGCAAAATGAGAAATACAAGTCGCACAATACCCTAATTAGTATGGATTGAAAGCGTAACTATCATAAATTGTTACAATGCAAACCACCGCACGAAAAAAGACGTATTAGAAGAGAAATTTCAAGTTTTTATATAGTGTCGAAAATGGCCATTTTTGGCAAAATAGCAAAGGGGGGACCATAGGAAAATTTTCAAAAATGGACGATTTTTTGGGCAATTTTCAAAAGGCTGCAAAATGAGAAATACAAGTCGCACAATACCCTAATTTGTATGGATTAAAAGCGTAACTATCATGAATTCTTAAGATGCAAAACACCGCATGAAGAAAGACGTATTAGAAGAGAAAGAGCAAGTTTTTATATAGTGTCAAAAATAACCATTTTTTGCAAAACAGCAAAGGGGGGACCATAGGAATATTTCCAAAAATGGACGATTTTTTGGGCAAACTTCGGAAGGCTGCAAAATGAGAAATACAAGTCGCACAATACCCTAATTTGTATGGATTGAAAGCGTAACTATCATAAATTTTTAGAATGCAAAAAACCGCACGAAAAAAGACGAATTAGAAGAGAAATTGCAAGTTTTTATATAGTGTCGAAAATGGCCATTTTTGGCAAAACAGCAAAGGGGGGACCATAGGAAAATTTCCAAAAATGGACGATTTTTTTGGCAAACTTCGGAAGGCTGCAAAATGAGAAATACAAGTCGCACAATACCTTAATTAGTATGGATTGAAAGCGTAACTGTCATAAATTGTTACAATGCAAAAAACCGCATGAAAAAAGACGTATTAGAAGAGAAAGAGAAAGTTTTTATATAGTGTCGAAAATGGCCATTTTTGGAAAAAAAGCAAATGGGGGACCATAGGAAAATTTTCAAAAATGGGCGATTATTTGGTCAAACTTCGGAAGGCTGCAAAATGAGAAACACAAGTCGCACAATACCCTAATTAGTATGGATTGAAAGCGTAACTATCATAAATTGTTACAATGCAAAAAACCGCACGAAAAAAGACGTATTAGAAGAGAAATGGCAAATTTTTTAATAGTGTCTAAAATGGCCTTTTTTGGCAAAACAGCAAAGGGGGGACCATAGGAAAGTTTCCAAAAATGGACGATTTTTCTGGCAAATTTCGGAAGGCTGCAAAATGAGAAATACAAGTCGTACAATACCCTAATTAGTATGGATTGAAAGCATAACTCTCATAAATTGTTACAATGCAAAAAACCGCACGAAAAAAGACGTATTAGAAGAGAAATTGCAAGTTTTTATATAGTGTCGAAAATGGCCATTTTTGGCAAACCAGCAAAAAGGGGACCATAGGAAAATTTCCAACAATGGACGATTTTTTGGGCAAACTTCGGAAGGCTGCAAAATGAGAAATACAAGTCGCACAATACCCTAATTAGTATGGATTGAAAGCGTAACTATCATAAATTGTTACAATGCAAAAAACCGCACGAAAAAAGACGTATTAGAAGAGAAATTTCAAGTTTTTATATAGTGTCGAAAATGGCAATTTTTGGCAAAATAGCAAAGGGGGGACCGTAGGAAAATTTTCAAAAATGGACGAATTTTTGGGCAATTTTCAAAAGGCTGCAAAATGAGAAATACAAGTCGCACAATACCCTAATTTGTATGGATTAAAAGCGTAACTATCATGAATTCTTAAGATGCAAAACACCGCATGAAGAAAGACGTATTAGAAGAGAAAGAGCAAGTTCTTATATAGTGTCAAAAATAACCATTTTTTGCAAAACAGCAAAGGGGGGACCATAGGAAAATTTCCAAAAGTGGACCATTTTTTTGGGCAAACTTCGGAAGGCTGCAAAATGAGAAATACAAGTCGCACAATACCCTAATTAGTATGGATTGAAAGCGTAACTATCATAAATTGTTACAATGCAAAAAACCGCATGAAAAAAGACGTATTAGAAGAGAAAGAGAAAGTTTTTATATAGTGTCGAAAATGGCCATTTTTGGCAAAACAGCAAATGGGGGACCATAGGAAAATTTTCAAAAATGGGCGATTATTTGGTCAAACTTCGGAAGGCTGCAAAATGAGAAATACAAGTCGCACAATACCCTAATTAGTATGGATTGAAAGCGTAACTATTATAAATTGTTACAATGCAAAAAACCGCATGAGAAAAGACGTATTAGAAGAGAAATGGCAAGTTTGTTAATAGTGTCTAAAATGGCCATTTTTGGCAAAACAGCAAAGGGGGGACCATAGGAAAGTTTCCAAAAATGAACAATTTTTTGGGCAAACTTCGGAAGGCTGCAAAATGAGAAATACAAGTCGCACAATACCCTAATTAGTATGGATTGAAAGCCTAACTATCATAAATTGTTACAATGCAAAAAACCGCACGAAAAAAGACGAATTAGAAGAGAAATTGCAAGTTTTTATATAGTGTCGAAAATGGCCATTTTTGGCAAAACAGCAAATGGGGGACCATAGGAAAATTTTCAAAAATGGGCGATTATTTGGTCAAACTTCGGAAGGCTGCAAAATGAGAAATACAAGTCGCACAATACCCTAATTAGTATGGATTGAAAGCGTAACTATCATAAATTGTTACAATGCAAAAAACCGCACGAAAAAAGACGTATTAGAAGAGAAATGGCAAGTTTTTTAATAGTGTCTAAAATGGCCATTTTTGGCAAAACAGCAAAGGGGGGACCATAGGAAAGTTTCCAAAAACGGACGATTTTTCTGGCAAACTTCGGAAGGCTGCAAAATGAGAAATACAAGTCGTACAAGACCCTAATTAGTATGGATTGAAAGCGTAACTCTCATAAATTGTTACAATGCAAAAAACCGCACGAAAAAAGACGTATTAGAAGAGAAATTTCAAGTTTTTATATAGTGTCGAAAATGGCCATTTTTGGCAAAATAGCAAAGGGGGGACCATAGGAAAATTTTCAAAAATTGACGATTTTTTGGGCAATTTTCAAAAGGCTGCAAAATGAGAAATACAAGTCGCACAATACCCTAATTTGTATGGATTAAAAGCGTAACTATCATGAATTCTTAAGATGCAAAACACCGCATGAAGAAAGACGTATTAGAAGAGAAAGAGCAAGTTTTTATATAGTGTCAAAAATAACCATTTTTTGCAAAACAGCAAAGGGGGGACCATAGGAAAATTTGCAAAAATGGACGATTTTTTGGGCAAACTTCGGAAGGCTGCAAAATGAGAAATACAAGTCGCACAATACCCTAATTAGTATGGATTGAAAGCGTAACTATCATAAATTGTTACAATGCAAAAAACCGCATGAAAAAAGACGTATTAGAAGAGAAAGAGAAAGTTTTTATATAGTGTCGAAAATGGCCATTTTTGGCAAAACAGCAGATGGGGGACCATAGAAAAATTTTCAAAAATGGGCGATTATTTGGTCAAACTTCGGAAGGCTGCAAAATGAGAAATACAAGTCGCACAATACCCTAATTAGTATGGATTGAAAGCGTAACTATCATAAAGTGTTACAATGCAAAAAACCGCACGAAAAAAGACGTATTAGAAGAGAAATTTCAAGTTTTTTAATAGTGTCTAAAATGGCCATTTTTGGCAAAACAGCAAAGGGGGGACCATAGGAAAGTTTCCAAAAATGGACGATTTTTCTGGCAAACTTCGGAAGGCTGCAAAATGAGAAATACAAGTCGTACAATACCCTAATCTGTATGGAGTAAAAGCGTAACTATCATGAATTCTTAAGATGCAAAACACCGCATGAAGAAAGACGTATTAGAAGAGAAAGAGCAAGTTTTTATATAGTGTCAAAAATAACCATTTTTTGCAAAACAGCAAAAAGGGGACCATAGGAAAATTTCCAAAAATGGACGATTTTTTGGGCAAACTTCGGAAGGCTGCAAAATGAGAAATACAAGTCGCACAATACCCTAATTAGTATGGATTGAAAGCGTAACTATCATAAATTGTTACAATGCAAAAAACCGCACGAAAAAAGACGAATTAGAAGAGAAATTGCAAGTTTTTATATAGTGTCGAAAATGGCCATTTTTGGCAAAACAGCAAAGGGGGGACCATACGAAAATTTCCAAAAATGGACGATTCTTTTGTCAAACTTCGGAAGGCTGCAAAATGAGAAATACAAGTCGCACAATACCCTAATTAGTATGGATTGAAAGCGTAACTATCATAAATTGTTACAATGCAAAAAACCGCATGAAAAAAGACGTATTAGAAGAGAAAGAGAAAGTTTTTATATAGTGTCGAAAATGGCCATTTTTGGCAAAACAGCAGATGGGGGACCATAGGAAAATTTTCAAAAATGGGCGATTATTTGGTCAAACTTCGGAAGGCTGCAAAATGAGAAATACAAGTCGCACAATACCCTAATTAGTATGGATATAAAGCGTAACTATCATAAATTGTTACAATGCAAAAAACCCCACGAAAAAAGACGTATTAGAAGAGAAATTGCAAGTTTTTATATAGTGTCGAAAATGGCCATTTTTGGCAAACCAGCAAATAGGGGACCATAGGAAAGTTTCCAACAATGGACGATTTTTTGGGCAAACTTCGGAAGGCTGCAAAATGAGAAATACAAGTCGCACAATACCCTAATTAGTATGGATTGAAAGCGTAACTATCATAAATTGTTACAATGCAAACAACCGCACGAAAAAAGACGTATTAGAAGAGAAATTTCAAGTTTTTATATAGTGTCGAAAATGGCCATTTTTGGCAAAATAGCAAAGGGGGGACCATAGGAAAATTTTCAAAAATGGACGATTTTTTGGGCAATTTTCAAAAGGCTGCAAAATGAGAAATACAAGTCGCACAATACCCTAATTTGTATGGATTAAAAGCGTAACTATCATGAATTCTTAAGATGCAAAACACCGCATGAAGAAAGACGTATTAGAAGAGAAAGAGCAAGTTTTTATATAGTGTCAAAAATAACCATTTTTTGCAAAACAGCAAAGGGGGGACCATAGGAAAATTTCCAAAAATGGACGATTTTTTGGGCAAACTTCGGAAGGCTGCAAAATGAGAAATACAAGTCGCACAATACCCTAATTAGTATGGATTGAAAGCGTAACTATCATAAATTGTTACAATGCAAAAAACCGCATGAAAAAAGACGTATTAGAAGAGAAAGAGAAAGTTTTTATATAGTGTCGAAAATGGCCATTTTTGGCAAAACAGCAAATGGGGGACCATAGGAAAATTTTCAAAAATGGGCGATTATTTGGTCAAACTTCGGAAGGCTGCAAAATGAGAAATACAAGTCGCACAATACCCTAATTACTATGGATTGAAAGCGTAACTATCATAAATTGTTACAATGCAAAAAACCGCACGAAAAAAGACGTATTAGAAGAGAAATGGCAAGTTTTTTAATAGTGTCTAAAATGGCCATTTTTGGCAAAACAGCAAAGGGGGGACCATAGGAAAGTTTCCAAAAATGGACGATTTTTCTGGCAAACTTCGGAAGGCTGCAAAATGAGAAATACAAGTCGTACAATACCCTAATTAGTATGGATTGAAAGCGTAACTCTCATAAATTGTTACAATGCAAAAAACCGCACGAAAAAAGACGTATTAGAAGAGAAATTGCAAGTTTTTATATAGTGTCGAAAATGACCATTTTTGGTAAACCAGCAAATAGGGGACCATAGGAAAATTTCCAACAATGGACGATTTTTTGGGCAAACTTCGGAAGGCTGCAAAATGAGAAATACAAGTCGCACAATACCCTAATTAGTATGGATTGAAAGCGTAACTATCATAAATTGTTACAATGCAAACCACCGCACGAAAAAAGACGTATTAGAAGAGAAATTTCAAGTTTTTATATAGTGTCGAAAATGGCCATTTTTGGCAAAATAGCAAAGGGGGGACCATAGGAAAATTTTCAAAAATGGACGATTTTTTGGGCAATTTTCAAAAGCCTGCAAAAGGAGAAATACAAGTCGCACAATACCCTAATTTGTATGGATTAAAAGCGTAACTATCATGAATTCTTAAGATGCAAAACACCGCATGAAGAAAGACGTATTAGAAGAGAAAGAGCAAGTTTTTATATAGTGTCAAAAATAACCATTTTTTGCAAAACAGCAAATGGGGGACCATAGGAAAATTTTAAAAAATGGGCGATTATTTGGTCAAAGTTCGGAAGGCTGCAAAATGAGAAATACAAAACGCACAATACCCTAATTAGTATGGATTGAAAGCGTAACTATCATAAATTGTTACAATGCAAAAAACCGCACGAAAAAAGACGTATTAGAAGAGAAATGGCAAGTTTTTTAATAGTGTCTAAAATGGCCATTTTTGGCAAAACAGCAAAGGGGGGACCATAGGAAAGTTTCCAAAAACGGACGATTTTTTTGGCAAACTTCGGAAGGCTGCAAAATGAGAAATACAAGTCGTACAATACCCTAATTAGTATGGATTGAAAGCGTAACTCTCATAAATTGTTACAATGCAAAAAACCGCACGAAAAAAGACGAATTAGAAGAGAAAAATCAAGTTTTTATATAGTGTCGAAAATGGCCATTTTTGGCAAAACAGCAAATGGGGGACCATAGGAAAATTTTCAAAAATGGGCGATTATTTGGTCAAACTTCGGAAGGCTGCAAAATGAGAAATACAAGTCGCACAATACCCTAATTAGTATGGATTGAAAGCGTAACTATCATAAATTGTTACAATGCAAAAAACCGCACGAAAAAAGACGTATTAGAAGAGAAATGGCAAGTTTTTTAATAGTGTCTAAAATGGCCATTTTTGGCAAAACAGCAAAGGGGGGACCATAGGAAAGTTTCCAAAAACGGACGATTTTTTTGGCAAACTTCGGAAGGCTGCAAAATGAGAAATACAAGTCGTACAATACCCTAATTAGTATGGATTAAAAGCGGAACTCTCATAAATTGTTACAATGCAAAAAACCGCACGAAAAAAGACGTATTAGAAGAGAAATTGCAAGTTTTTATATAGTGTCGAAAATGGCCATTTTTGGTAAACCAGCAAATAGGGGACCATAGGAAAATTTCCAACAATGGACGATTTTTTGGGCAAACTTCGGAAGGCTGCAAAATGAGAAATACAAGTCGCACAATACCCTAATTAGTATGGATTGAAAGCGTAACTATCATAAATTGTTACAATGCAAACCACCGCACGAAAAAAGACGTATTAGAAGAGAAATTTCAAGTTTTTATATAGTGTCGAAAATGGCCATTTTTGGCAAAATAGCAAAGGGGGGACCATAGGAAAATTTTCAAAAATGGACGATTTCTTGGGCAATTTTCAAAAGGCTGCAAAAGGAGAAATACAAGTCGCACAATACCCTAATTTGTATGGATTAAAAGCGTAACTATCATGAATTCTTAAGATGCAAAACACCGCATGAAGAAAGACGTATTAGAAGAGAAAGAGAAAGTTTTTATATAGTGTCAAAAACACCAATTTTTTGCAAAACAGCAAAGGGGGGACCATAGGAAAATTTCCAAAAATGGACGATTTTTTGGGCAAACTTCGGAAGGCTGCAAAATGAGAAATACAAGTCGCACAATACCCTAATTAGTATGGATTGAAAGCGTAACTATCATAAATTGTTACAATGCAAAAAACCGCACGAAAAAAGACGTATTAGAAGAGAAATTGCAAGTTTTTATATAGTGTCGAAAATGACCATTTTTGGTAAACCAGCAAATAGGGGACCATAGGAAAATTTCCAACAATGGACGATTTTTTGGGCAAACTTCGGAAGGCTGCAAAATGAGAAATACAAGTCGCACAATACCCTAATTAGTATGGATTGAAAGCGTAACTATCATAAATTGTTACAATGCAAACCACCGCACGAAAAAAGACGTATTAGAAGAGAAATTTCAAGTTTTTATATAGTGTCGAAAATGGCCATTTTTGGCAAAATAGCAAAGGGGGGACCATAGGAAAATTTTCAAAAATGGACGATTTTTTGGGCAATTTTCAAAAGCCTGCAAAAGGAGAAATACAAGTCGCACAATACCCTAATTTGTATGGATTAAAAGCGTAACTATCATGAATTCTTAAGATGCAAAACACCGCATGAAGAAAGACGTATTAGAAGAGAAAGAGCAAGTTTTTATATAGTGTCAAAAATAACCATTTTTTGCAAAACAGCAAATGGGGGACCATAGGAAAATTTTAAAAAATGGGCGATTATTTGGTCAAAGTTCGGAAGGCTGCAAAATGAGAAATACAAAACGCACAATACCCTAATTAGTATGGATTGAAAGCGTAACTATCATAAATTGTTACAATGCAAAAAACCGCACGAAAAAAGACGTATTAGAAGAGAAATGGCAAGTTTTTTAATAGTGTCTAAAATGGCCATTTTTGGCAAAACAGCAAAGGGGGGACCATAGGAAAGTTTCCAAAAACGGACGATTTTTTTGGCAAACTTCGGAAGGCTGCAAAATGAGAAATACAAGTCGTACAATACCCTAATTAGTATGGATTGAAAGCGTAACTCTCATAAATTGTTACAATGCAAAAAACCGCACGAAAAAAGACGAATTAGAAGAGAAAAATCAAGTTTTTATATAGTGTCGAAAATGGCCATTTTTGGCAAAACAGCAAATGGGGGACCATAGGAAAATTTTCAAAAATGGGCGATTATTTGGTCAAACTTCGGAAGGCTGCAAAATGAGAAATACAAGTCGCACAATACCCTAATTAGTATGGATTGAAAGCGTAACTATCATAAATTGTTACAATGCAAAAAACCGCACGAAAAAAGACGTATTAGAAGAGAAATGGCAAGTTTTTTAATAGTGTCTAAAATGGCCATTTTTGGCAAAACAGCAAAGGGGGGACCATAGGAAAGTTTCCAAAAACGGACGATTTTTTTGGCAAACTTCGGAAGGCTGCAAAATGAGAAATACAAGTCGTACAATACCCTAATTAGTATGGATTAAAAGCGGAACTCTCATAAATTGTTACAATGCAAAAAACCGCACGAAAAAAGACGTATTAGAAGAGAAATTGCAAGTTTTTATATAGTGTCGAAAATGGCCATTTTTGGTAAACCAGCAAATAGGGGACCATAGGAAAATTTCCAACAATGGACGATTTTTTGGGCAAACTTCGGAAGGCTGCAAAATGAGAAATACAAGTCGCACAATACCCTAATTAGTATGGATTGAAAGCGTAACTATCATAAATTGTTACAATGCAAACCACCGCACGAAAAAAGACGTATTAGAAGAGAAATTTCAAGTTTTTATATAGTGTCGAAAATGGCCATTTTTGGCAAAATAGCAAAGGGGGGACCATAGGAAAATTTTCAAAAATGGACGATTTCTTGGGCAATTTTCAAAAGGCTGCAAAAGGAGAAATACAAGTCGCACAATACCCTAATTTGTATGGATTAAAAGCGTAACTATCATGAATTCTTAAGATGCAAAACACCGCATGAAGAAAGACGTATTAGAAGAGAAAGAGAAAGTTTTTATATAGTGTCAAAAACACCAATTTTTTGCAAAACAGCAAAGGGGGGACCATAGGAAAATTTCCAAAAATGGACGATTTTTTGGGCAAACTTCGGAAGGCTGCAAAATGAGAAATACAAGTCGCACAATACCCTAATTAGTATGGATTGAAAGCGTAACTATCATAAATTGTTACAATGCAAAAAACCGCACGAAAAAAGACGTATTAGAAGAGAAATTGCAAGTTTTTATATAGTGTCGAAAATGACCATTTTTGGTAAACCAGCAAATAGGGGACCATAGGAAAATTTCCAACAATGGACGATTTTTTGGGCAAACTTCGGAAGGCTGCAAAATGAGAAATACAAGTCGCACAATACCCTAATTAGTATGGATTGAAAGCGTAACTATCATAAATTGTTACAATGCAAACCACCGCACGAAAAAAGACGTATTAGAAGAGAAATTTCAAGTTTTTATATAGTGTCGAAAATGGCCATTTTTGGCAAAATAGCAAAGGGGGGACCATAGGAAAATTTTCAAAAATGGACGATTTTTTGGGCAATTTTCAAAAGCCTGCAAAAGGAGAAATACAAGTCGCACAATACCCTAATTTGTATGGATTAAAAGCGTAACTATCATGAATTCTTAAGATGCAAAACACCGCATGAAGAAAGACGTATTAGAAGAGAAAGAGCAAGTTTTTATATAGTGTCAAAAATAACCATTTTTTGCAAAACAGCAAATGGGGGACCATAGGAAAATTTTAAAAAATGGGCGATTATTTGGTCAAAGTTCGGAAGGCTGCAAAATGAGAAATACAAAACGCACAATACCCTAATTAGTATGGATTGAAAGCGTAACTATCATAAATTGTTACAATGCAAAAAACCGCACGAAAAAAGACGTATTAGAAGAGAAATGGCAAGTTTTTTAATAGTGTCTAAAATGGCCATTTTTGGCAAAACAGCAAAGGGGGGACCATAGGAAAGTTTCCAAAAACGGACGATTTTTTTGGCAAACTTCGGAAGGCTGCAAAATGAGAAATACAAGTCGTACAATACCCTAATTAGTATGGATTGAAAGCGTAACTCTCATAAATTGTTACAATGCAAAAAACCGCACGAAAAAAGACGAATTAGAAGAGAAAAATCAAGTTTTTATATAGTGTCGAAAATGGCCATTTTTGGCAAAACAGCAAATGGGGGACCATAGGAAAATTTTCAAAAATGGGCGATTATTTGGTCAAACTTCGGAAGGCTGCAAAATGAGAAATACAAGTCGCACAATACCCTAATTAGTATGGATTGAAAGCGTAACTATCATAAATTGTTACAATGCAAAAAACCGCACGAAAAAAGACGTATTAGAAGAGAAATGGCAAGTTTTTTAATAGTGTCTAAAATGGCCATTTTTGGCAAAACAGCAAAGGGGGGACCATAGGAAAGTTTCCAAAAACGGACGATTTTTTTGGCAAACTTCGGAAGGCTGCAAAATGAGAAATACAAGTCGTACAATACCCTAATTAGTATGGATTAAAAGCGGAACTCTCATAAATTGTTACAATGCAAAAAACCGCACGAAAAAAGACGTATTAGAAGAGAAATTGCAAGTTTTTATATAGTGTCGAAAATGGCCATTTTTGGTAAACCAGCAAATAGGGGACCATAGGAAAATTTCCAACAATGGACGATTTTTTGGGCAAACTTCGGAAGGCTGCAAAATGAGAAATACAAGTCGCACAATACCCTAATTAGTATGGATTGAAAGCGTAACTATCATAAATTGTTACAATGCAAACCACCGCACGAAAAAAGACGTATTAGAAGAGAAATTTCAAGTTTTTATATAGTGTCGAAAATGGCCATTTTTGGCAAAATAGCAAAGGGGGGACCATAGGAAAATTTTCAAAAATGGACGATTTCTTGGGCAATTTTCAAAAGGCTGCAAAAGGAGAAATACAAGTCGCACAATACCCTAATTTGTATGGATTAAAAGCGTAACTATCATGAATTCTTAAGATGCAAAACACCGCATGAAGAAAGACGTATTAGAAGAGAAAGAGAAAGTTTTTATATAGTGTCAAAAACACCAATTTTTTGCAAAACAGCAAAGGGGGGACCATAGGAAAATTTCCAAAAATGGACGATTTTTTGGGCAAACTTCGGAAGGCTGCAAAATGAGAAATACAAGTCGCACAATACCCTAATTAGTATGGATTGAAAGCGTAACTATCATAAATTGTTACAATGCAAAAAACCGGACGAAAAAAGACGTATTAGAAGAGAAATGGCAAGTTTTTTAATAGTGTCTAAAATGGCCATTTTTGGCAAAACAGCAAAGGGGGGACCATAGGAAAGTTTCCAAAAATGGACGATTTTTCTGGCAAACTTCGGAAGGCTGCAAAATGAGAAATACAAGTCGTACAATACCCTAATTAGTATGGATTCAAAGCGTAACTCTCATAAATTGTTACAATGCAAAAAACCGCACGAAAAAAGACGTTTTAGAAGAGAAATATCAAGTTTTTATATAGTGTCGAAAATGGCCATTTTTGGCAAAACAGCAGATGGGGGACCATAGAAAAATTTTCAAAAATGGGCGATTATTTGGTCAAAGTTCGGAAGGCTGCAAAATGAGAAATACAAAACGCACAATACCCTAATTAGTATGGATTGAAAGCGTAACTATCATAAAGTGTTACAATGCAAACCACCGCACGAAAAAAGACGTATTAGAAGAGAAATTTCAAGTTTTTATATAGTGTCGAAAATGGCCATTTTTGGCAAAATAGCAAAGGGGGGACCATAGGAAAATTTTCAAAAATGGACGATTTTTTGGGCAATTTTCAAAAGGCTGCAAAATGAGAAATACAAGTCGCACAATACCCTAATTTGTATCGATTAAAAGCGTAACTATCATGAATTCTTAAGATGCAAAAAACCGCATGAAGAAAGACGTATCAGAAGAGAAAATGCAAGTTTTTATATAGTGTCGAAAATGGCCATTTTTGGCAAAACAGCAAAGGGGGGACCATAGGAAAATTTCCAAAAATGGACGATTTGTTGGGCAAATTTCGGAAGGCTGCAAAATGAGAAATACAAGTCGCACAATACCCTAATTAGTATTGATTGAAAGCGTAACTATCATAAATTGTTACAATGCAAAAAACCGCACGAAAAAAGACGACTTAGAAGAGAAATTGCAAGTTTTTATATAGTGTCGAAAATGGCCATTTTTGGCAAAACAGCAAAGCGGGACCATAGGAAAATTTCCAAAAATGGACGATTTTTTTTGCAAAATTCGGAAGGCTGCAAAATGAGAAATACAAGTCGCACAATACCCTAATTAGTATGGATTGAAAGCGTAACTATCATAAATTGTTACAATGCAAAAAACCGCATGAGAAAAGACGTATTAGAAGAGAAAGAGAAAGTTTTTATATAGTGTCGAAAACGGCCATTTTTGGCAAAACAGCAAAGGGGGGACCATAGGAAAGTTTCCAAAAATGGACGATTTTTTGGGCAAACTTCGGAAGGCTGCAAAATGAGAAATACAAGTCGCACAATACCCTAATTAGTATGGATTGAAAGCGTAACTATCATAAATTGTTACAATGCAAACCACCGCACGAAAAAAGACGTATTAGAAGAGAAATTTCAAGTTTTTATATAGTGTCGAAAATGGCCATTTTTGGCAAAATAGCAAAGGGGGGACCATAGGAAAATTTTCAAAAATGGACGATTTTTTGGGCAATTTTCAAAAGGCTGCAAAATGAGAAATACAAGTCGCACAATACCCTAATTTGTATGGATTAAAAGCGTAACTATCATGAATTCTTAAGATGCAAAACACCGCATGAAGAAAGACGTATTAGAAGAGAAAGAGCAAGTTTTTATATAGTGTCAAAAATAACCATTTTTTGCAAAACAGCAAAGGGGGGACCATAGGAAAATTTCCAAAAATGGACGATTTTTTGGGCAAACTTCGGAAGGCTGCAAAATGAGAAATACAAGTCGCACAATACCCTAATTAGTATGGATTGAAAGCGTAACTATCATAAATTGTTACAATGCAAAAAACCGCACGAAAAAAGACGAATTAGAAGAGAAATTGCAAGTTTTTATATAGTGTCGAAAATGGCCATTTTTGGCAAAACAGCAAAGGGGGGACCATAGGAAAATTTGCAAAAATGGACGATTTTTTGGGCAAACTTCGGAAGGCTGCAAAATGAGAAATACAAGTCGCACAATACCCTAATTAGTATGGATTGAAAGCGTAACTATCATAAATTGTTACAATGCAAAAAACCGCATGAAAAAAGACGTATTAGAAGAGAAAGAGAAAGTTTTTATATAGTGTCGAAAATGGCCATTTTTGGCAAAACAGCAGATGGGGGACCATAGAAAAATTTTCAAAAATGGGCGATTATTTGGTCAAACTTCGGAAGGCTGCAAAATGAGAAATACAAGTCGCACAATACCCTAATTAGTATGGATTGAAAGCGTAACTATCATAAAGTGTTACAATGCAAAAAACCGCACGAAAAAAGACGTATTAGAAGAGAAATTTCAAGTTTTTTAATAGTGTCTAAAATGGCCATTTTTGGCAAAACAGCAAAGGGGGGACCATAGGAAAGTTTCCAAAAATGGACGATTTTTCTGGCAAACTTCGGAAGGCTGCAAAATGAGAAATACAAGTCGTACAATACCCTAATCTGTATGGAGTAAAAGCGTAACTATCATGAATTCTTAAGATGCAAAACACCGCATGAAGAAAGACGTATTAGAAGAGAAAGAGCAAGTTTTTATATAGTGTCAAAAATAACCATTTTTTGCAAAACAGCAAAAAGGGGACCATAGGAAAATTTCCAAAAATGGACGATTTTTTGGGCAAACTTCGGAAGGCTGCAAAATGAGAAATACAAGTCGCACAATACCCTAATTAGTATGGATTGAAAGCGTAACTATCATAAATTGTTACAATGCAAAAAACCGCACGAAAAAAGACGAATTAGAAGAGAAATTGCAAGTTTTTATATAGTGTCGAAAATGGCCATTTTTGGCAAAACAGCAAAGGGGGGACCATACGAAAATTTCCAAAAATGGACGATTCTTTTGTCAAACTTCGGAAGGCTGCAAAATGAGAAATACAAGTCGCACAATACCCTAATTAGTATGGATTGAAAGCGTAACTATCATAAATTGTTACAATGCAAAAAACCGCATGAAAAAAGACGTATTAGAAGAGAAAGAGAAAGTTTTTATATAGTGTCGAAAATGGCCATTTTTGGCAAAACAGCAGATGGGGGACCATAGGAAAATTTTCAAAAATGGGCGATTATTTGGTCAAACTTCGGAAGGCTGCAAAATGAGAAATACAAGTCGCACAATACCCTAATTAGTATGGATATAAAGCGTAACTATCATAAATTGTTACAATGCAAAAAACCCCACGAAAAAAGACGTATTAGAAGAGAAATTGCAAGTTTTTATATAGTGTCGAAAATGGCCATTTTTGGCAAACCAGCAAATAGGGGACCATAGGAAAGTTTCCAACAATGGACGATTTTTTGGGCAAACTTCGGAAGGCTGCAAAATGAGAAATACAAGTCGCACAATACCCTAATTAGTATGGATTGAAAGCGTAACTATCATAAATTGTTACAATGCAAACAACCGCACGAAAAAAGACGTATTAGAAGAGAAATTTCAAGTTTTTATATAGTGTCGAAAATGGCCATTTTTGGCAAAATAGCAAAGGGGGGACCATAGGAAAATTTTCAAAAATGGACGATTTTTTGGGCAATTTTCAAAAGGCTGCAAAATGAGAAATACAAGTCGCACAATACCCTAATTTGTATGGATTAAAAGCGTAACTATCATGAATTCTTAAGATGCAAAACACCGCATGAAGAAAGACGTATTAGAAGAGAAAGAGCAAGTTTTTATATAGTGTCAAAAATAACCATTTTTTGCAAAACAGCAAAGGGGGGACCATAGGAAAATTTCAAAAAATGGACGATTTTTTGGGCAAACTTCGGAAGGCTGCAAAATGAGAAATACAAGTCGCACAATACCCTAATTAGTATGGATTGAAAGCGTAACTATCATAAATTGTTACAATGCAAAAAACCGCACGAAAAAAGACGAATTAGAAGAGAAATTGCAAGTTTTTATATAGTGTCGAAAATGGCCATTTTTGGCAAAACAGCAAAGGGGGGACCATAGGAAAATTTGCAAAAATGGACGATTTTTTGGGCAAACTTCGGAAGGCTGCAAAATGAGAAATACAAGTCGCACAATACCCTAATTAGTATGGATTGAAAGCGTAACTATCATAAATTGTTACAATGCAAAAAACCGCATGAAAAAAGACGTATTAGAAGAGAAAGAGAAAGTTTTTATATAGTGTCGAAAATGGCCATTTTTGGCAAAACAGCAGATGGGGGACCATAGAAAAATTTTCAAAAATGGGCGATTATTTGGTCAAACTTCGGAAGGCTGCAAAATGAGAAATACAAGTCGCACAATACCCTAATTAGTATGGATTGAAAGCGTAACTATCATAAAGTGTTACAATGCAAAAAACCGCACGAAAAAAGACGTATTAGAAGAGAAATTTCAAGTTTTTTAATAGTGTCTAAAATGGCCATTTTTGGCAAAACAGCAAAGGGGGGACCATAGGAAAGTTTCCAAAAATGGACGATTTTTCTGGCAAACTTCGGAAGGCTGCAAAATGAGAAATACAAGTCGTACAATACCCTAATTTGTATGGAGTAAAAGCGTAACTATCATGAATTCTTAAGATGCAAAACACCGCATGAAGAAAGACGTATTAGAAGAGAAAGAGCAAGTTTTTATATAGTGTCAAAAATAACCATTTTTTGCAAAACAGCAAAAAGGGGACCATAGGAAAATTTCCAAAAATGGACGATTTTTTGGGCAAACTTCGGAAGGCTGCAAAATGAGAAATACAAGTCGCACAATACCCTAATTAGTATGGATTGAAAGCGTAACTATCATAAATTGTTACAATGCAAAAAACCGCACGAAAAAAGACGAATTAGAAGAGAAATTGCAAGTTTTTATATAGTGTCGAAAATGGCCATTTTTGGCAAAACAGCAAAGGGGGGACCATAGGAAAATTTCCAAAAATGGACGATTCTTTTGTCAAACTTCGGAAGGCTGCAAAATGAGAAATACAAGTCGCACAATACCCTAATTAGTATGGATTGAAAGCGTAACTATCATAAATTGTTACAATGCAAAAAACCGCATGAAAAAAGACGTATTAGAAGAGAAAGAGAAAGTTTTTATATAGTGTCGAAAATGGCCATTTTTGGCAAAACAGCAGATGGGGGACCATAGGAAAATTTTCAAAAATGGGCGATTATTTGGTCAAACTTCGGAAGGCTGCAAAATGAGAAATACAAGTCGCACAATACCCTAATTAGTATGGATTGAAAGCGTAACTATCATAAATTGTTACAATGCAAAAAACCCCACGAAAAAAGACGTATTAGAAGAGAAATTGCAAGTTTTTATATAGTGTCGAAAATGGCCATTTTTGGCAAACCAGCAAATAGGGGACCATAGGAAAGTTTCCAACAATGGACGATTTTTTGGGCAAACTTCGGAAGGCTGCAAAATGAGAAATACAAGTCGCACAATACCCTAATTAGTATGGATTGAAAGCGTAACTATCATAAATTGTTACAATGCAAACAACCGCACAATAAAAGACGTATTAGAAGAGAAATTTCAAGTTTTTATATAGTGTCGAAAATGGCCATTTTTGGCAAAATAGCAAAGGGGGGACCATAGGAAAATTTTCAAAAATGGACGATTTTTTGGGCAATTTTCAAAAGGCTGCAAAATGAGAAATACAAGTCGCACAATACCCTAATTTGTATGGATTAAAAGCGTAACTATCATGAATTCTTAAGATGCAAAACACCGCATGAAGAAAGACGTATTAGAAGAGAAAGAGCAAGTTTTTATATAGTGTCAAAAATAACCATTTTTTGCAAAACAGCAAAAAGGGGACCATAGGAAAATTTCCAAAAATGGACGATTTTTTGGGCAAACTTCGGAAGGCTGCAAAATGAGAAATACAAGTCGCACAATACCCTAATTAGTATGGATTGAAAGCGTAACTATCATAAATTGTTACAATGCAAAAAACCGCACGAAAAAAGACGAATTAGAAGAGAAATTGCAAGTTTTTATATAGTGTCGAAAATGGCCATTTTTGGCAAAACAGCAAAGGGGGGACCATAGGAAAATTTGCAAAAATGGACGATTTTTTGGGCAAACTTCGGAAGGCTGCAAAATGAGAAATACAAGTCGCACAATACCCTAATTAGTATGGATTGAAAGCGTAACTATCATAAATTTTTACAATGCAAAAAACCGCATGAAAAAAGACGTATTAGAAGAGAAAGAGAAAGTTTTTATATAGTGTCGAAAATGGCCATTTTTGGCAAAACAGCAGATGGGGGACCATAGGAAAATTTTCAAAAATGGGCGATTATTTGGTCAAACTTCGGAAAGCTGCAAAATGAGAAATACAAGTCGCACAATACCCTAATTAGTATGGATTGAAAGCGTAACTATCATAAAGTGTTACAATGCAAAAAACCGCACGAAAAAAGACGTATTAGAAGAGAAATTTCAAGTTTTGTAATAGTGTCTAAAATGGCCATTTTTGGCAAAACAGCAAAGGGGGGACCATAGGAAAGTTTCCAAAAATGGACGATTTTTCTGGCAAACTTCGGAAGGCTGCAAAATGAGAAATACAAGTCGTACAATACCCTAATTTGTATGGAGTAAAAGCGTAACTATCATGAATTCTTAAGATGCAAAACACCGCATGAAGAAAGACGTATTAGAAGAGAAAGAGCAAGTTTTTATATAGTGTCAAAAATAACCATTTTTTGCAAAACAGCAAAAAGGGGACCATAGGAAAATTTCCAAAAATGGATGATTTTTTGGGCAAAATTCGGAAGGCTGCAAAATGAGAAATACAAGTCGCACAATACCCTAATTAGTATGGATTGAAAGCGTAACTATCATAAATTGTTACAATGCAAAAAACCGCACGAAAAAAGACGAATTAGAAGAGAAATTGCAAGTTTTTATATAGTGTCGAAAATGGCCATTTTTGGCAAAACAGCAAAGGGGGGACCATAGGAAAATTTCAAAAAATGGACGATTATTTTGTCAAACTTCGGAAGGCTGCAAAATGAGAAATACAAGTCGCACAATACCCTAATTAGTATGGATTGAAAGCGTAACTATCATAAATTGTTACAATGCAAAAAACCGCATGAAAAAAGACGTATTAGAAGAGAAAGAGAAAGTTTTTATATAGTGTCGAAAATGGCCATTTTTGGCAAAACAGCAGATGGGGGACCATAGGAAAATTTTCAAAAATGGGCGATTATTTGGTCAAACTTCGGAAGGCTGCAAAATGAGAAATACAAGTCGCACAATACCCTAATTAGTATGGATTGAAAGCGTAACTATCATAAAGTGTTACAATGCAAAAAACCGCACGAAAAAAGACGTATTAGAAGAGAAATTTCAAGTTTTTTAATAGTGTCTAAAATGGCCATTTTTGGCAAAACAGCAAAGGGGGGACCATAGGAAAGTTTCCAAAAATGGACGATTTTTCTGGCAAACTTCGGAAGGCTGCAAAATGAGAAATACAAGTCGTACAATACCCTAATTTGTATGGAGTAAAAGCGTAACTATCATGAATTCTTAAGATGCAAAACACCGCATGAAGAAAGACGTATTAGAAGAGAAAGAGCAAGTTTTTATATAGTGTCAAAAATAACCATTTTTTGCAAAACAGCAAAAAGGGGACCATAGGAAAATTTCCAAAAATGGACGATTTTTTGGGCAAACTTCGGAAGGCTGCAAAATGAGAAATACAAGTCGCACAATACCCTAATTAGTATGGATTGAAAGCGTAACTATCATAAATTGTTACAATGCAAAAAACCGCACGAAAAAAGACGAATTAGAAGAGAAATTGCAAGTTTTTATATAGTGTCGAAAATGGCCATTTTTGGCAAAACAGCAAAGGGGGGACCATAGGAAAATTTCCAAAAATGGACGATTCTTTTGTCAAACTTCGGAAGGCTGCAAAATGAGAAATACAAGTCGCACAATACCCTAATTAGTATGGATTGAAAGCGTAACTATCATAAATTGTTACAATGCAAAAAACCGCACGAAAAAAGACGTATTAGAAGAGAAATGGCAAGTTTTTTAATAGTGTCTAAAATGGCCATTTTTGGCAAAACAGCAAAGGGGGGACCATAGGAAAGTTTCCAAAAATGGACGATTTTTCTGGCAAACTTCGGAAGGCTGCAAAATGAGAAATACAAGTCGTACAATACCCTAATTTGTATGGAGTAAAAGCGTAACTATCATGAATTCTTAAGATGCAAAACACCGCATGAAGAAAGACGTATTAGAAGAGAAAGAGCAAGTTTTTATATAGTGTCAAAAATAACCATTTTTTGCAAAACAGCAAAAAGGGGACCATAGGAAAATTTCCAAAAATGGACGATTTTTTGGGCAAACTTCGGAAGGCTGCAAAATGAGAAATACAAGTCGCACAATACCCTAATTAGTATGGATTGAAAGCGTAACTATCATAAATTGTTACAATGCAAAAAACCGCACGAAAAAAGACGAATTAGAAGAGAAATTGCAAGTTTTTATATAGTGTCGAAAATGGCCATTTTTGGCAAAACAGCAAAGGGGGGACCATAGGAAAATTTCCAAAAATGGACGATTCTTTTGTCAAACTTCGGAAGGCTGCAAAATGAGAAATACAAGTCGCACAATACCCTAATTAGTATGGATTGAAAGCGTAACTATCATAAATTGTTACAATGCAAAAAACCGCATGAAAAAAGACGTATTAGAAGAGAAAGAGAAAGTTTTTATATAGTGTCGAAAATGGCCATTTTTGGCAAAACAGCAGATGGGGGACCATAGGAAAATTTTCAAAAATGGGCGATTATTTGGTCAAACTTCGGAAGGCTGCAAAATGAGAAATACAAGTCGCACAATACCCTAATTAGTATGGATTGAAAGCGTAACTATCATAAATTGTTACAATGCAAAAAACCCCACGAAAAAAGACGTATTAGAAGAGAAATTGCAAGTTTTTATATAGTGTCGAAAATGGCCATTTTTGGCAAACCAGCAAATAGGGGACCATAGGAAAGTTTCCAACAATGGACGATTTTTTGGGCAAACTTCGGAAGGCTGCAAAATGAGAAATACAAGTCGCACAATACCCTAATTAGTATGGATTGAAAGCGTAACTATCATAAATTGTTACAATGCAAACAACCGCACAATAAAAGACGTATTAGAAGAGAAATTTCAAGTTTTTATATAGTGTCGAAAATGGCCATTTTTGGCAAAATAGCAAAGGGGGGACCATAGGAAAATTTTCAAAAATGGACGATTTTTTGGGCAATTTTCAAAAGGCTGCAAAATGAGAAATACAAGTCGCACAATACCCTAATTTGTATGGATTAAAAGCGTAACTATCATGAATTCTTAAGATGCAAAACACCGCATGAAGAAAGACGTATTAGAAGAGAAAGAGCAAGTTTTTATATAGTGTCAAAAATAACCATTTTTTGCAAAACAGCAAAAAGGGGACCATAGGAAAATTTCCAAAAATGGACGATTTTTTGGGCAAACTTCGGAAGGCTGCAAAATGAGAAATACAAGTCGCACAATACCCTAATTAGTATGGATTGAAAGCGTAACTATCATAAATTGTTACAATGCAAAAAACCGCACGAAAAAAGACGAATTAGAAGAGAAATTGCAAGTTTTTATATAGTGTCGAAAATGGCCATTTTTGGCAAAACAGCAAAGGGGGGACCATAGGAAAATTTGCAAAAATGGACGATTTTTTGGGCAAACTTCGGAAGGCTGCAAAATGAGAAATACAAGTCGCACAATACCCTAATTAGTATGGATTGAAAGCGTAACTATCATAAATTTTTACAATGCAAAAAACCGCATGAAAAAAGACGTATTAGAAGAGAAAGAGAAAGTTTTTATATAGTGTCGAAAATGGCCATTTTTGGCAAAACAGCAGATGGGGGACCATAGGAAAATTTTCAAAAATGGGCGATTATTTGGTCAAACTTCGGAAGGCTGCAAAATGAGAAATACAAGTCGCACAATACCCTAATTAGTATGGATATAAAGCGTAACTATCATAAATTGTTACAATGCAAAAAACCCCACGAAAAAAGACGTATTAGAAGAGAAATTGCAAGTTTTTATATAGTGTCGAAAATGGCCATTTTTGGCAAACCAGCAAATAGGGGACCATAGGAAAGTTTCCAACAATGGACGATTTTTTGGGCAAACTTCGGAAGGCTGCAAAATGAGAAATACAAGTCGCACAATACCCTAATTAGTATGGATTGAAAGCGTAACTATCATAAATTGTTACAATGCAAACAACCGCACGAAAAAAGACGTATTAGAAGAGAAATTTCAAGTTTTTATATAGTGTCGAAAATGGCCATTTTTGGCAAAATAGCAAAGGGGGGACCATAGGAAAATTTTCAAAAATGGACGATTTTTTGGGCAATTTTCAAAAGGCTGCAAAATGAGAAATACAAGTCGCACAATACCCTAATTAGTATGGATTGAAAGCGTAACTATCATAAATTGTTACAATGCAAAAAACCGCACGAAAAAAGACGTATTAGAAGAGAAATGGCAAGTTTTTTAATAGTGTCTAAAATGGCCATTTTTGGCAAAACAGCAAAGGGGGGACCATAGGAAAGTTTCCAAAAATGGACGATTTTTCTGGCAAACTTCGGAAGGCTGCAAAATGAGAAATACAAGTCGTACAATACCCTAATTTGTATGGAGTAAAAGCGTAACTATCATGAATTCTTAAGATGCAAAACACCGCATGAAGAAAGACGTATTAGAAGAGAAAGAGCAAGTTTTTATATAGTGTCAAAAATAACCATTTTTTGCAAAACAGCAAAAAGGGGACCATAGGAAAATTTCCAAAAATGGACGATTTTTTGGGCAAACTTCGGAAGGCTGCAAAATGAGAAATACAAGTCGCACAATACCCTAATTAGTATGGATTGAAAGCGTAACTATCATAAATTGTTACAATGCAAAAAACCGCACGAAAAAAGACGAATTAGAAGAGAAATTGCAAGTTTTTATATAGTGTCGAAAATGGCCATTTTTGGCAAAACAGCAAAGGGGGGACCATAGGAAAATTTCCAAAAATGGACGATTCTTTTGTCAAACTTCGGAAGGCTGCAAAATGAGAAATACAAGTCGCACAATACCCTAATTAGTATGGATTGAAAGCGTAACTATCATAAATTGTTACAATGCAAAAAACCGCATGAAAAAAGACGTATTAGAAGAGAAAGAGAAAGTTTTTATATAGTGTCGAAAATGGCCATTTTTGGCAAAACAGCAGATGGGGGACCATAGGAAAATTTTCAAAAATGGGCGATTATTTGGTCAAACTTCGGAAGGCTGCAAAATGAGAAATACAAGTCGCACAATACCCTAATTAGTATGGATTGAAAGCGTAACTATCATAAATTGTTACAATGCAAAAAACCCCACGAAAAAAGACGTATTAGAAGAGAAATTGCAAGTTTTTATATAGTGTCGAAAATGGCCATTTTTGGCAAACCAGCAAATAGGGGACCATAGGAAAGTTTCCAACAATGGACGATTTTTTGGGCAAACTTCGGAAGGCTGCAAAATGAGAAATACAAGTCGCACAATACCCTAATTAGTATGGATTGAAAGCGTAACTATCATAAATTGTTACAATGCAAACAACCGCACAATAAAAGACGTATTAGAAGAGAAATTTCAAGTTTTTATATAGTGTCGAAAATGGCCATTTTTGGCAAAATAGCAAAGGGGGGACCATAGGAAAATTTTCAAAAATGGACGATTTTTTGGGCAATTTTCAAAAGGCTGCAAAATGAGAAATACAAGTCGCACAATACCCTAATTTGTATGGATTAAAAGCGTAACTATCATGAATTCTTAAGATGCAAAACACCGCATGAAGAAAGACGTATTAGAAGAGAAAGAGCAAGTTTTTATATAGTGTCAAAAATAACCATTTTTTGCAAAACAGCAAAAAGGGGACCATAGGAAAATTTCCAAAAATGGACGATTTTTTGGGCAAACTTCGGAAGGCTGCAAAATGAGAAATACAAGTCGCACAATACCCTAATTAGTATGGATTGAAAGCGTAACTATCATAAATTGTTACAATGCAAAAAACCGCACGAAAAAAGACGAATTAGAAGAGAAATTGCAAGTTTTTATATAGTGTCGAAAATGGCCATTTTTGGCAAAACAGCAAAGGGGGGACCATAGGAAAATTTGCAAAAATGGACGATTTTTTGGGCAAACTTCGGAAGGCTGCAAAATGAGAAATACAAGTCGCACAATACCCTAATTAGTATGGATTGAAAGCGTAACTATCATAAAGTGTTACAATGCAAAAAACCGCACGAAAAAAGACGTATTAGAAGAGAAATTTCAAGTTTTGTAATAGTGTCTAAAATGGCCATTTTTGGCAAAACAGCAAAGGGGGGACCATAGGAAAGTTTCCAAAAATGGACGATTTTTCTGGCAAACTTCGGAAGGCTGCAAAATGAGAAATACAAGTCGTACAATACCCTAATTTGTATGGAGTAAAAGCGTAACTATCATGAATTCTTAAGATGCAAAACACCGCATGAAGAAAGACGTATTAGAAGAGAAAGAGCAAGTTTTTATATAGTGTCAAAAATAACCATTTTTTGCAAAACAGCAAAAAGGGGACCATAGGAAAATTTCCAAAAATGGATCATTTTTTGGGCAAAATTCGGAAGGCTGCAAAATGAGAAATACAAGTCGCACAATACCCTAATTAGTATGGATTGAAAGCGTAACTATCATAAATTGTTACAATGCAAAAAACCGCACGAAAAAAGACGAATTAGAAGAGAAATTGCAAGTTTTTATATAGTGTCGAAAATGGCCATTTTTGGCAAAACAGCAAAGGGGGGACCATAGGAAAATTTCCAAAAATGGACGATTATTTTGTCAAACTTCGGAAGGCTGCAAAATGAGAAATACAAGTCGCACAATACCCTAATTAGTATGGATTGAAAGCGTAACTATCATAAATTGTTACAATGCAAAAAACCGCATGAAAAAAGACGTATTAGAAGAGAAAGAGAAAGTTTTTATATAGTGTCGAAAATGGCCATTTTTGGCAAAACAGCAGATGGGGGACCATAGGAAAATTTTCAAAAATGGGCGATTATTTGGTCAAACTTCGGAAGGCTGCAAAATGAGAAATACAAGTCGCACAATACCCTAATTAGTATGGATTGAAAGCGTAACTATCATAAATTGTTACAATGCAAAAAACCGCACGAAAAAAGACGTATTAGAAGAGAAATTGCAAGTTTTTATATAGTGTCGAAAATGGCCATTTTTGGCAAACCAGCAAATAGGGGACCATAGGAAAGTTTCCAACAATGGACGATTTTTTGGGCAAACTTCGGAAGGCTGCAAAATGAGAAATACAAGTCGCACAATACCCTAATTAGTATGGATTGAAAGCGTAACTATCATAAATTGTTACAATGCAAACCACCGCACGAAAAAAGACGTATTAGAAGAGAAATTTCAAGTTTTTATATAGTGTCGAAAATGGCCATTTTTGGCAAAATAGCAAAGGGGGGACCATAGGAAAATTTTCAAAAATGGACGATTTTTTGGGCAATTTTCAAAAGGCTGCAAAATGAGAAATACAAGTCGCACAATACCCTAATTTGTATGGATTAAAAGCGTAACTATCATGAATTCTTAAGATGCAAAACACCGCATGAAGAAAGACGTATTAGAAGAGAAAGAGCAAGTTTTTATATAGTGTCAAAAATAACCATTTTTTGCAAAACAGCAAAGGGGGGACCATAGGAAAATTTCCAAAAATGGACGATTTTTTGGGCAAACTTCGGAAGGCTGCAAAATGAGAAATACAAGTCGCACAATACCTTAATTAGTATGGATTGAAAGCGTAACTATCATAAATTGTTACAATGCAAACAACCGCACGAAAAAAGACGAATTAGAACAGAAATTGCAAGTTTTTATATAGTGTCGAAAATGGCCATTTTTGGCAAAACAGCAAATGGGGGACCATAGGAAAATTTTCAAAAATGGGCGATTATTTGGTCAAACTTCGGAAGGCTGCAAAATGAGAAATACAAGTCGCACAATACCCTAATTAGTATGGATTGAAAGCGTAACTATCATAAATTGTTACAATGCAAAAAACCGCACGAAAAAAGACGTATTAGAAGAGAAATGGCAAGTTTTTTAATAGTGTCTAAAATGGCCATTTTTGGCAAAACAGCAAAGGGGGGACCATAGGAAAGTTTCCAAAAATGGACGATTTTTTGGGCAAACTTCGGAAGGCTGCAAAATGAGAAATACAAGTCGCACAATACCCTAATTAGTATGGATTGAAAGCGTAACTATCATAAATTGTTACAATGCAAACCACCGCACGAAAAAAGACGTATTAGAAGAGAAATTTTAAGTTTTTATATAGTGTCGAAAATGGCCATTTTTGGCAAAATAGCAAAGGGGGGACCATAGGAAAATTTTCAAAAATGGACGATTTTTTGGGCAATTTTCAAAAGGCTGCAAAATGAGAAATACAAGTCGCACAATACCCTAATTTGTATGGATTAAAAGCGTAACTATCATGAATTCTTAAGATGCAAAACACCGCATGAAGAAAGACGTATTAGAAGAGAAAGAGCAAGTTTTTATATAGTGTCAAAAATAACCATTTTTTGCAAAACAGCAAAGGGGGGACCATAGGAATATTTCCAAAAATGGACGATTTTTTGGGCAAACTTCGGAAGGCTGCAAAATGAGAAATACAAGTCGCACAATACCCTAATTAGTATGGATTGAAAGCGTAACTATCATAAATTGTTACAATGCAAAAAACCGCATGAAAAAAGACGTATTAGAAGAGAAAGAGAAAGTTTTTATATAGTGTCGAAAATGGCCATTTTTGGCAAAACAGCAAATGGGGGACCATAGGAAAATTTTCAAAAATAAGCGATTTTTTGGGCAATTTTCAAAAGGCTGCAAAGTGAGAAATACAAGTCGCACAATACCCTAATTTTTATGGATTAAAAGCGTAACTATCATGAATTCTTAAGATGCAAAACACCGCATGAAGAAAGACGTATTAGAAGAGAAATTGCAAGTTTTTTAATATTGTCTAAAATGGCCATTTTTGGCAAAACAGCAAAGGGGGGACCATAGGAAAGTTTCCAAAAATGGACGATTTTTCTGGCAAACTTCGGAAGGCTGCAAAATGAGAAATACAAGTCGCACAATACCCTAATTTGTATGGATTGAAAGCGTAACTATCATAAATTGTTAGAATGCAAAAAACCGCACGAAAAAAGACGAATTAGAAGAGAAATTGCAAGTTTTTATATAATGTCGAAAATGGCCATTTTTGGCAAAACAGCAAAGGGGGGACCATAGGAAAATTTCCAAAAATGGACGATTTTTTTGGCAAACTTCGGAAGGCTGCAAAATGAGAAATACAAGTCGCACAATACCTTAATTAGTATGGATTGAAAGCGTAACTGTCATAAATTGTTACAATGCAAAAAACCGCATGAAAAAAGACGTATTAGAAGAGAAAGAGAAAGTTTTTATATAGTGTCGAAAATGGCCATTTTTGGAAAAAAAGCAAATGGGGGACCATAGGAAAATTTTCAAAAATGGGCGATTATTTGGTCAAACTTCGGAAGGCTGCAAAATGAGAAACACAAGTCGCACAATACCCTAATTAGTATGGATTGAAAGCGTAACTATCATAAATTGTTACAATGCAAAAAACCGCATGAAAAAAGACGTATTAGAAGAGAAAGAGAAAGTTTTTATATAGTGTCGAAAATGGCCATTTTTGGCAAAACAGCAGATGAGGAACCATAGAAAAATTTTCAAAAATGGGCGATTATTTGGTCAAACTTCGGAAGGCTGCAAAATGAGAAATACAAGTCGCACAATACCCTAATTAGTATGGATTGAAAGCGTAACTATCATAAAGTGTTACAATGCAAAAAACCGCACGAAAAAAGACGTATTAGAAGAGAAATTTCAAGTTTTTTATTAGTGTCTAAAATGGCCATTTTTGGCAAAACAGCAAAGGGGGGACCATAGGAAAGTTTCCAAAAATGGACGATTTTTCTGGCAAACTTCGGAAGGCTGCAAAATGAGAAATACAAGTCGTACAATACCCTAATTTGTATGGAGTAAAAGCGTAACTATCATGAATTCTTAAGATGCAAAACACCGCATGAAGAAAGACGTATTAGAAGAGAAAGAGCAAGTTTTTATATAGTGTCAAAAATAACCATTTTTTGCAAAACAGCAAAAAGGGGACCATAGGAAAATTTCCAAAAATGGACGATTTTTTGGGCAAACTTCGGAAGGCTGCAAAATGAGAAATACAAGTCGCACAATACCCTAATTTGTATGGATTGAAAGCGTAACTATCATAAATTGTTACAATGCAAAAAACCGCACGAAAAAAGACGAATTAGAAGAGAAATTGCAAGTTTTTATATAGTGTCGAAAATGGCCATTTTTGGCAAAACAGCAAAGGGGGGACCATACGAAAATTTCCAAAAATGGACGATTCTTTTGTCAAACTTCGGAAGGCTGCAAAATGAGAAATACAAGTCGCACAATACCCTAATTAGTATGGATTGAAAGCGTAACTATCATAAATTGTTACAATGCAAACCACCGCACGAAAAAAGACGTATTAGAAGAGAAAGAGAAAGTTTTTATATAGTGTCGAAAATGGCCATTTTTGGCAAACCAGCAAATAGGGGACCATAGGAAAGTTTCCAACAATGGACGATTTTTTGGGCAAACTTCGGAAGGCTGCAAAATGAGAAATACAAGTCGCACAATACCCTAATTAGTATGGATTGAAAGCGTAACTATCATAAATTGTTACAATGCAAACAACCGCACGAAAAAAGACGTATTAGAAGAGAAATTTCAAGTTTTTATATAGTGTCGAAAATGGCCATTTTTGGCAAAATAGCAAAGGGGGGACCATAGGAAAATTTTCAAAAATGGACGATTTTTTGGGCAATTTTCAAAAGGCTGCAAAATGAGAAATACAAGTCGCACAATACCCTAATTTGTATGGATTAAAAGCGTAACTATCATGAATTCTTAAGATGCAAAACACCGCATGAAGAAAGACGTATTAGAAGAGAAAGAGCAAGTTTTTATATAGTGTCAAAAATAACCATTTTTTGCAAAACAGCAAAGGGGGGACCATAGGAAAATTTCCAAAAATGGACGATTTTTTGGGCAAACTTCGGAAGGCTGCAAAATGAGAAATACAAGTCGCACAATACCCTAATTAGTATGGATTGAAAGCGTAACTATCATAAAGTGTTACAATGCAAAAAACCGCACGAAAAAAGACGTATTAGAAGAGAAATTTCAAGTTTTTTATTAGTGTCTAAAATGGCCATTTTTGGCAAAACAGCAAAGGGGGGACCATAGGAAAGTTTCCAAAAATGGACGATTTTTCTGGCAAACTTCGGAAGGCTGCAAAATGAGAAATACAAGTCGTACAATACCCTAATTTGTATGGAGTAAAAGCGTAACTATCATGAATTCTTAAGATGCAAAACACCGCATGAAGAAAGACGTATTAGAAGAGAAAGAGCAAGTTTTTATATAGTGTCAAAAATAACCATTTTTTGCAAAAAAGCAAAAAGGGGACCATAGGAAAATTTCCAAAAATGGACGATTTTTTGGGCAAACTTCGGAAGGCTGCAAAATGAGAAATACAAGTCGCACAATACCCTAATTAGTATGGATTGAAAGCGTAACTATCATAAATTGTTACAATGCAAAAAACCGCACGAAAAAAGACGAATTAGAAGAGAAATTGCAAGTTTTGATATAGTGTCGAAAATGGCCATTTTTGGCAAAACAGCAAAGGGGGGACCATAGGAAAGTTTCCAAAAATGGACGATTTTTCTGGCAAACTTCGGAAGGCTGCAAAATGAGAAATACAAGTCGTACAATACCCTAATTTGTATGGAGTAAAAGCGTAACTATCATGAATTCTTAAGATGCAAAACACCGCATGAAGAAAGACGTATTAGAAGAGAAAGAGCAAGTTTTTATATAGTGTCAAAAATAACCATTTTTTGCAAAACAGCAAAAAGGGGACCATAGGAAAATTTCCAAAAATGGACGATTTTTTGGGCAAACTTCGGAAGGCTGCAAAATGAGAAATACAAGTCGCACAATACCCTAATTAGTATGGATTGAAAGCGTAACTATCATAAATTGTTACAATGCAAAAAACCGCACGAAAAAAGACGAATTAGAAGAGAAATTGCAAGTTTTTATATAGTGTCGAAAATGGCCATTTTTGGCAAAACAGCAAAGGGGGGACCATAGGAAAATTTCCAAAAATGGACGATTCTTTTGTCAAACTTCGGAAGGCTGCAAAATGAGAAATACAAGTCGCACAATACCCTAATTAGTATGGATTGAAAGCGTAACTATCATAAATTGTTACAATGCAAAAAACCGCATGAAAAAAGACGTATTAGAAGAGAAAGAGAAAGTTTTTATATAGTGTCGAAAATGGCCATTTTTGGCAAAACAGCAGATGGGGGACCATAGGAAAATTTTCAAAAATGGGCGATTATTTGGTCAAACTTCGGAAGGCTGCAAAATGAGAAATACAAGTCGCACAATACCCTAATTAGTATGGATTGAAAGCGTAACTATCATAAATTGTTACAATGCAAAAAACCCCACGAAAAAAGACGTATTAGAAGAGAAATTGCAAGTTTTTATATAGTGTCGAAAATGGCCATTTTTGGCAAACCAGCAAATAGGGGACCATAGGAAAGTTTCCAACAATGGACGATTTTTTGGGCAAACTTCGGAAGGCTGCAAAATGAGAAATACAAGTCGCACAATACCCTAATTAGTATGGATTGAAAGCGTAACTATCATAAATTGTTACAATGCAAACAACCGCACAATAAAAGACGTATTAGAAGAAAAATTTCAAGTTTTTATATAGTGTCGAAAATGGCCATTTTTGGCAAAATAGCAAAGGGGGGACCATAGGAAAATTTTCAAAAATGGACGATTTTTTGGGCAATTTTCAAAAGGCTGCAAAATGAGAAATACAAGTCGCACAATACCCTAATTTGTATGGATTAAAAGCGTAACTATCATGAATTCTTAAGATGCAAAACACCGCATGAAGAAAGACGTATTAGAAGAGAAAGAGCAAGTTTTTATATAGTGTCAAAAATAACCATTTTTTGCAAAACAGCAAAGGGGGGACCATAGGAAAATTTCCAAAAATGGACGATTTTTTGGGCAAACTTCGGAAGGCTGCAAAATGAGAAATACAAGTCGCACAATACCCTAATTAGTATGGATTGAAAGCGTAACTATCATAAATTGTTACAATGCAAAAAACCGCACGAAAAAAGACGAATTAGAAGAGAAATTGCAAGTTTTTATATAGTGTCGAAAATGGCCATTTTTGGCAAAACAGCAAAGGGGGGACCATAGGAAAATTTCCAAAAATGGACGATTTTTTGGGCAAACTTCGGAAGGCTGCAAAATGAGAAATACAAGTCGCACAATACCCTAATTAGTATGGATTGAAAGCGTAACTATCATAAATTTTTACAATGCAAAAAACCGCATGAAAAAAGACGTATTAGAAGAGAAAGAGAAAGTTTTTATATAGTGTCGAAAATGGCCATTTTTGGCAAAACAGCAGATGGGGGACCATAGGAAAATTTTCAAAAATGGGCGATTATTTGGTCAAACTTCGGAAGGCTGCAAAATGAGAAATACAAGTCGCACAATACCCTAATTAGTATGGATTGAAAGCGTAACTATCATAAAGTGTTACAATGCAAAAAACCGCACGAAAAAAGACGTATTAGAAGAGAAATTTCAAGTTTTTTAATAGTGTCTAAAATGGCCATTTTTGGCAAAACAGCAAAGGGGGGACCATAGGAAAGTTTCCAAAAATGGACGATTTTTCTGGCAAACTTCGGAAGGCTGCAAAATGAGAAATACAAGTCGTACAATACCCTAATTTGTATGGAGTAAAAGCGTAACTATCATGAATTCTTAAGATGCAAAACACCGCATGAAGAAAGACGTATTAGAAGAGAAAGAGCAAGTTTTTATATAGTGTCAAAAATAACCATTTTTTGCAAAACAGCAAAAAGGGGACCATAGGAAAATTTCCAAAAATGGATGATTTTTTGGGCAAAATTCGGAAGGCTGCAAAATGAGAAATACAAGTCGCACAATACCCTAATTAGTATGGATTGAAAGCGTAACTATCATAAATTGTTACAATGCAAAAAACCGCACGAAAAAAGACGAATTAGAAGAGAAATTGCAAGTTTTTATATAGTGTCGAAAATGGCCATTTTTGGCAAAACAGCAAAGGGGGGACCATAGGAAAATTTCCAAAAATGGACGATTATTTTGTCAAACTTCGGAAGGCTGCAAAATGAGAAATACAAGTCGCACAATACCCTAATTAGTATGGATTGAAAGCGTAACTATCATAAATTGTTACAATGCAAAAAACCGCATGAAAAAAGACGTATTAGAAGAGAAAGAGAAAGTTTTTATATAGTGTCGAAAATGGCCATTTTTGGCAAAACAGCAGATGGGGGACCATAGGAAAATTTTCAAAAATGGGCGATTATTTGGTCAAACTTCGGAAGGCTGCAAAATGAGAAATACAAGTCGCACAATACCCTAATTAGTATGGATTGAAAGCGTAACTATCATAAATTGTTACAATGCAAAAAACCGCACGAAAAAAGACGTATTAGAAGAGAAATTGCAAGTTTTTATATAGTGTCGAAAATGGCCATTTTTGGCAAACCAGCAAATAGGGGACCATAGGAAAGTTTTCAAAAATGGACGATTTTTTGGGCAATTTTCAAAAGGCTGCAAAATGAGAAATACAAGTCGCACAATACCCTAATTTGTATGGATTAAAAGCGTAACTATCATGAATTCTTAAGATGCAAAACACCGCATGAAGAAAGACGTATTAGAAGAGAAAGAGCAAGTTTTTATATAGTGTCAAAAATAACCATTTTTTGCAAAACAGCAAAGGGGGGACCATAGGAAAATTTCCAAAAATGGACGATTTTTTGGGCAAACTTCGGAAGGCTGCAAAATGAGAAATACAAGTCGCACAATACCTTAATTAGTATGGATTGAAAGCGTAACTATCATAAATTGTTACAATGCAAACAACCGCACGAAAAAAGACGAATTAGAACAGAAATTGCAAGTTTTTATATAGTGTCGAAAATGGCCATTTTTGGCAAAACAGCAAATGGGGGACCATAGGAAAATTTTCAAAAATGGGCGATTATTTGGTCAAACTTCGGAAGGCTGCAAAATGAGAAATACAAGTCGCACAATACCCTAATTAGTATGGATTGAAAGCGTAACTATCATAAATTGTTACAATGCAAAAAACCGCACGAAAAAAGACGTATTAGAAGAGAAATGGCAAGTTTTTTAATAGTGTCTAAAATGGCCATTTTTGGCAAAACAGCAAAGGGGGGACCATAGGAAAGTTTCCAAAAATGGACGATTTTTTGGGCAAACTTCGGAAGGCTGCAAAATGAGAAATACAAGTCGCACAATACCCTAATTAGTATGGATTGAAAGCGTAACTATCATAAATTGTTACAATGCAAACCACCGCACGAAAAAAGACGTATTAGAAGAGAAATTTTAAGTTTTTATATAGTGTCGAAAATGGCCATTTTTGGCAAAATAGCAAAGGGGGGACCATAGGAAAATTTTCAAAAATGGACGATTTTTTGGGCAATTTTCAAAAGGCTGCAAAATGAGAAATACAAGTCGCACAATACCCTAATTTGTATGGATTAAAAGCGTAACTATCATGAATTCTTAAGATGCAAAACACCGCATGAAGAAAGACGTATTAGAAGAGAAAGAGCAAGTTTTTATATAGTGTCAAAAATAACCATTTTTTGCAAAACAGCAAAGGGGGGACCATAGGAAAATTTCCAAAAATGGACGATTTTTTGGGCAAACTTCGGAAGGCTGCAAAATGAGAAATACAAGTCGCACAATACCTTAATTAGTATGGATTGAAAGCGTAACTATCATAAATTGTTACAATGCAAACAACCGCACGAAAAAAGACGAATTAGAACAGAAATTGCAAGTTTTTATATAGTGTCGAAAATGGCCATTTTTGGCAAAACAGCAAATGGGGGACCATAGGAAAATTTTCAAAAATGGGCGATTATTTGGTCAAACTTCGGAAGGCTGCAAAATGAGAAATACAAGTCGCACAATACCCTAATTAGTATGGATTGAAAGCGTAACTATCATAAATTGTTACAATGCAAAAAACCGCACGAAAAAAGACGTATTAGAAGAGAAATGGCAAGTTTTTTAATAGTGTCTAAAATGGCCATTTTTGGCAAAACAGCAAAGGGGGGACCATAGGAAAGTTTCCAAAAATGGACGATTTTTTGGGCAAACTTCGGAAGGCTGCAAAATGAGAAATACAAGTCGCACAATACCCTAATTAGTATGGATTGAAAGCGTAACTATCATAAATTGTTACAATGCAAACCACCGCACGAAAAAAGACGTATTAGAAGAGAAATTTTAAGTTTTTATATAGTGTCGAAAATGGCCATTTTTGGCAAAATAGCAAAGGGGGGACCATAGGAATATTTCCAAAAATGGACGATTTTTTGGGCAAACTTCGGAAGGCTGCAAAATGAGAAATACAAGTCGCACAATACCCTAATTAGTATGGATTGAAAGCGTAACTATCATAAATTGTTACAATGCAAAAAACCGCACGAAAAAAGACGAATTAGAAGAGAAATTGCAAGTTTTTATATAGTGTCGAAAATGGCCATTTTTGGCAAAACAGCAAAGGGGGGACCATAGGAAAATTTCCAAAAATGGACGATTTTTTGGGCAAACTTCGGAAGGCTGCAAAATGAGAAATACAAGTCGCACAATACCCTAATTAGTATGGATTGAAAGCGTAACTATCATAAATTGTTACAATGCAAAAAACCGCATGAAAAAAGACGTATTAGAAGAGAAAGAGAAAGTTTTTATATAGTGTCGAAAATGGCCATTTTTGGCAAAACAGCAAAGGGGGGACCATAGGAAAATTTCCAAAAATGGACGATTTTTTGGGCAAACTTCGGAAGGCTGCAAAATGAGAAATACAAGTCGCACAATACCCTAATTAGTATGGATTGAAAGCGTAACTATCATAAATTGTTACAATGCAAAAAACCGCATGAAAAAAGACGTATTAGAAGAGAAAGAGAAAGTTTTTATATAGTGTCGAAAATGGCCATTTTTGGCAAAACAGCAAATGGGGGACCATAGGAAAATTTTCAAAAATGGGCGATTTTTTGGGCAATTTTCAAAAGGCTGCAAAGTGAGAAATACAAGTCGCACAATACCCTAATTTTTATGGATTAAAAGCGTAACTATCATGAATTCTTAAGATGCAAAACACCGCATGAAGAAAGACGTATTAGAAGAGAAATTGCAAGTTTTTTAATATTGTCTAAAATGGCCATTTTTGGCAAAACAGCAAAGGGGGGACCATAGGAAAGTTTCCAAAAATGGACGATTTTTCTGGCAAACTTCGGAAGGCTGCAAAATGAGAAATACAAGTCGCACAATACCCTAATTTGTATGGATTGAAAGCGTAACTATCATAAATTGTTAGAATGCAAAAAACCGCACGAAAAAAGACGAATTAGAAGAGAAATTGCAAGTTTTTATATAATGTCGAAAATGGCCATTTTTGGCAAAACAGCAAAGGGGGGACCATAGGAAAATTTCCAAAAATGGACGATTTTTTTGGCAAACTTCGGAAGGCTGCAAAATGAGAAATACAAGTCGCACAATACCTTAATTAGTATGGATTGAAAGCGTAACTGTCATAAATTGTTACAATGCAAAAAACCGCATGAAAAAAGACGTATTAGAAGAGAAAGAGAAAGTTTTTATATAGTGTCGAAAATGGCCATTTTTGGAAAAAAAGCAAATGGGGGACCATAGGAAAATTTTCAAAAATGGGCGATTATTTGGTCAAACTTCGGAAGGCTGCAAAATGAGAAACACAAGTCGCACAATACCCTAATTAGTATGGATTGAAAGCGTAACTATCATAAATTGTTACAATGCAAAAAACCGCACGAAAAAAGACGTATTAGAAGAGAAATGGCAAGTTTTTTAATAGTGTCTAAAATGGCCATTTTTGGCAAAACAGCAAAGGGGGGACCATAGGAAAGTTTCCAAAAATGGACGATTTTTCTGGCAAATTTATGAAGGCTGCAAAATGAGAAATACAAGTCGTACAATACCCTAATTAGTATGGATTGAAAGCGTAACTCTCATAAATTGTTACAATGCAAAAAACCGCACGAAAAAAGACGTATTAGAAGAGAAATTGCAAGTTTTTATATAGTGTCGAAAATGGCCATTTTTGGCAAACCAGCAAAAAGGGGACCATAGGAAAATTTCCAACAATGGAAGATTTTTTGGGCAAACTTCGGAAGGCTGCAAAATGAGAAATACAAGTCGCACAATACCCTAATTAGTATGGATTGAAAGCGTAACTATCATAAATTGTTACAATGCAAAAAACCGCACGAAAAAAGACGTATTAGAAGAGAAATTTCAAGTTTTTATATAGTGTCGAAAATGGCAATTTTTGGCAAAATAGCAAAGGGGGGACCGTAGGAAAATTTTCAAAAATGGACGAATTTTTGGGCAATTTTCAAAAGGCTGCAAAATGAGAAATACAAGTCGCACAATACCCTAATTTGTATGGATTAAAAGCGTAACTATCATGAATTCTTAAGATGCAAAACACCGCATGAAGAAAGACGTATTAGAAGAGAAATTGCAAGTTTTTTAATATTGTCTAAAATGGCCATTTTTGGCAAAACAGCAAAGGGGGGACCATAGGAAAGTTTCCAAAAATGGACGATTTTTCTGGCAAACTTCGGAAGGCTGCAAAATGAGAAATACAAGTCGCACAATACCCTAATTTGTATGGATTGAAAGCGTAACTATCATAAATTGTTAGAATGCAAAAAACCGCACGAAAAAAGACGAATTAGAAGAGAAATTGCAAGTTTTTATATAATGTCGAAAATGGCCATTTTTGGCAAAACAGCAAAGGGGGGACCATAGGAAAATTTCCAAAAATGGACGATTTTTTTGGCAAACTTCGGAAGGCTGCAAAATGAGAAATACAAGTCGCACAATACCTTAATTAGTATGGATTGAAAGCGTAACTGTCATAAATTGTTACAATGCAAAAAACCGCATGAAAAAAGACGTATTAGAAGAGAAAGAGAAAGTTTTTATATAGTGTCGAAAATGGCCATTTTTGGAAAAAAAGCAAATGGGGGACCATAGGAAAATTTTCAAAAATGGGCGATTATTTGGTCAAACTTCGGAAGGCTGCAAAATGAGATACACAAGTCGCACAATACCCTAATTAGTATGGATTGAAAGCGTAACTATCATAAATTGTTACAATGCAAAAAACCGCACGAACAAAGACGTATTAGAAGAGAAATGGCAAGTTTTTTAATAGTGTCTAAAATGGCCATTTTTGGCAAAACAGCAAAGGGGGGACCATAGGAAAGTTTCCAAAAATGGACGATTTTTCTGGCAAATTTATGAAGGCTGCAAAATGAGAAATACAAGTCGTACAATACCCTAATTAGTATGGATTGAAAGCGTAACTCTCATAAATTGTTACAATGCAAAAAACCGCACGAAAAAAGACGTATTAGAAGAGAAATTGCAAGTTTTTATATAGTGTCGAAAATGGCCATTTTTGGCAAACCAGCAAAAAGGGGACCATAGGAAAATTTCCAACAATGGAAGATTTTTTGGGCAAACTTCGGAAGGCTGCAAAATGAGAAATACAAGTCGCACAATACCCTAATTAGTATGGATTGAAAGCGTAACTATCATAAATTGTTACAATGCAAAAAACCGCACGAAAAAAGACGTATTAGAAGAGAAATTTCAAGTTTTTATATAGTGTCGAAAATGGCAATTTTTGGCAAAATAGCAAAGGGGGGACCGTAGGAAAATTTTCAAAAATGGACGAATTTTTGGGCAATTTTCAAAAGGCTGCAAAATGAGAAATACAAGTCGCACAATACCCTAATTTGTATGGATTAAAAGCGTAACTATCATGAATTCTTAAGATGCAAAACACCGCATGAAGAAAGACGTATTAGAAGAGAAATTGCAAGTTTTTATATAGTGTCGAAAATGGGCATTTTTGGCAAAACAGCAAATAGGGGACCATAGGAAAATTTCCAACAATGGACGATTTTTTGGGCAAACTTCGGAAGGCTGCAAAATGAGAAATACAAGTCGCACAATACCCTAATTAGTATGGATTGAAAGCGTAACTATCATAAATTGTTACAATGCAAAAAACCGCATGAAAAAAGACGTATTAGAAGAGAAAGAGAAAGTTTTTATATAGTGTCGAAACTGGCCATTTTTGGCAAAACAGCAAATGGGGGACCATAGGAAAATTTTCAAAAATGGGCGATTATTTGGTCAAACTTCGGAAGGCTGCAAAATGAGAAATACAAGTCGCACAATACCCTAATTAGTATGGATTGAAAGCGTAACTATCATAAATTGTTACAATGCAAAAAACCGCACGAAAAAAGACGTATTAGAAGAGAAATGGCAAGTTTTTTAATAGTGTCTAAAATGGCCATTTTTGGCAAAACAGCAAAGGGGGGACCATAGGAAAGTTTCCAAAAATGGACGATTTTTCTGGCAAATTTCGGAAGGCTGCAAAATGAGAAATACAAGTCGTACAATACCCTAATTAGTATGGATTGAAAGCGTAACTCTCATAAATTGTTACAATGCAAAAAACCGCACGAAAAAAGACGTATTAGAAGAGAAATTGCAAATTTTTATATAGTGTCGAAAATGGCCATTTTTGGCAAACCAGCAAATAGGGGACCATAGGAAAATTTCCAACAATGGACGATTTTTTAGGCAAACTTCGGAAGGCTGAAAAATGAGAAATACAAGTCGCGCAATACCCTAATTAGTATGGATTGAAAGCGTAACTATCATAAATTATTACAATGCAAAAAAACGCACGAAAAAAGACGAATTAGAAGAGAAATTGCAAGTTTTTATATAGTGTCGAAAATGGCCATTTTTGGTAAACCAGCAAATAGGGGACCATAGGAAAATTTCCAACAATGGACGATATTTTGGGCAAACTTCGGAAGGCTGCAAAATGAGAAATACAAGTCGCACAATACCCTAATTAGTATGGATTGAAAGCGTAACTATCATAAATTGTTACAATGCAAACCACCGCACGAAAAAAGACGTATTAGAAGAGAAATTTCAAGTTTTTATATAGTATCGAAAATGGCCATTTTTGGCAAAATAGCAAAGGGGGGACCATAGGAAAATTTTCAAAAATGGACGATTTTTTGGGCAATTTTCAAAAGGCTGCTAAATGATTAATACAAGTCGCACAATACCCTAATTTGTATGGATTAAAAGCGTAACTATCATGAATTCTTAAGATGCAAAACACGGCATGAAGAAAGACGTATTAGAAGAGAAAGAGCAAGTTCTTATATAGTGTCAAAAATAACCATTTTTTGCAAAACAGCAAAGGGGGGACCATAGGAAAATTTCCAAAAATGGACCATTTTTTTGGGCAAACTTCGGAAGGCTGCAAAATGAGAAATACAAGTCGCACAATACCCTAATTAGTATGGATTGAAAGCGTAACTATCATAAATTGTTACAATGCAAAAAACCGCATGAAAAAAGACGTATTAGAAGAGAAAGAGAAAGTTTTTATATAGTGTCGAAAATGGCCATTTTTGGCAAAACAGCAAATGGGGGACCATAGGAAAATTTTCAAAAATGGGCGATTATTTGGTCAAACTTCGGAAGGCTGCAAAATGAGAAATACAAGTCGCACAATACCCTAATTAGTATGGATTGAAAGCGTAACTATTATAAATTGTTACAATGCAAAAAACCGCATGAGAAAAGACGTATTAGAAGAGAAATGGCAAGTTTTTTAATAGTGTCTAAAATGGCCATTTTTGGCAAAACAGCAAACGGGGGACCATAGGAAAGTTTCCAAAAATGAACAATTTTTTGGGCAAACTTCGGAAGGCTGCAAAATGAGAAATACAAGTCGCACAATACCCTAATTAGTATGGATTGAAAGCCTAACTATCATAAATTGTTACAATGCAAAAAACCGCACGAAAAAAGACGAATTAGAAGAGAAATTGCAAGTTTTTATATAGTGTCGAAAATGGCCATTTTTGGCAAAACAGCAAATGGGGGACCATAGGAAAATTTTCAAAAATGGGCGATTATTTGGTCAAACTTCGGAAGGCTGCAAAATGAGAAATACAAGTCGCACAATACTCTAATTAGTATGGATTGAAAGCGTAACTATCATAAATTGTTACAATGCAAAAAACCGCACGAAAAAAGACGTATTAGAAGAGAAATGGCAAGTTTTTTAATAGTGTCTAAAATGGCCATTTTTGGCAAAACAGCAAAGGGGGGACCATAGGAAAGTTTCCAAAAACGGACGATTTTTCTGGCAAACTTCGGAAGGCTGCAAAATGAGAAATACAAGTCGTACAATACCCTAATTAGTATGGATTGAAAGCGTAACTCTCATAAATTGTTACAATGCAAAAAACCGCACGAAAAAAGACGTATTAGAAGAGAAATTTCAAGTTTTTATATAGTGTCGAAAATGGCCATTTTTGGCAAAATAGCAAAGGGGGGACCATAGGAAAATTTTCAAAAATGGACGATTTTTTGGGCAATTTTCAAAAGGCTGCAAAATGAGAAATACAAGTCGCACAATACCCTAATTTGTATGGATTAAAAGCGTAACTATCATGAATTCTTAAGATTCAAAACACCGCATGAAGAAAGACGTATTAGAAGAGAAAGAGCAAGTTTTTATATAGTGTCAAAAATAACCATTTTTTGCAAAACAGCAAAGGGGGGACCATAGGAAAATTTCCAAAAATGGACGATTTTTTGGGCAAACTTCGGAAGGCTGCAAAATGAGAAATAGAAGTCGCACAATACCCTAATTAGTATGGATTGAAAGCGTAACTATCATAAATTGTTACAATGCAAAAAACCGCATGAAAAAAGACGTATTAGAAGAGAAATTTCAAGTTTTTATATAGTGTCGAAAATGGCAATTTTTGGCAAAATAGCAAAGGGGGGACCGTAGGAAAATTTTCAAAAATGGACGAATTTTTGGGCAATTTTCAAAAGGCTGCAAAATGAGAAATACAAGTCGCACAATACCCTAATTTGTATGGATTAAAAGCGTAACTATCATGAATTCTTAAGATGCAAAACACCGCATGAAGAAAGACGTATTAGAAGAGAAATTGCAAGTTTTTATATAGTGTCGAAAATGGGCATTTTTGGCAAAACAGCAAATAGGGGACCATAGGAAAATTTCCAACAATGGACGATTTTTTGGGCAAACTTCGGAAGGCTGCAAAATGAGAAATACAAGTCGCACAATACCCTAATTAGTATGGATTGAAAGCGTAACTATCATAAATTGTTACAATGCAAAAAACCGCATGAAAAAAGACGTATTAGAAGAGAAAGAGAAAGTTTTTATATAGTGTCGAAACTGGCCATTTTTGGCAAAACAGCAAATGGGGGACCATAGGAAAATTTTCAAAAATGGGCGATTATTTGGTCAAACTTCGGAAGGCTGCAAAATGAGAAATACAAGTCGCACAATACCCTAATTAGTATGGATTGAAAGCGTAACTATCATAAATTGTTACAATGCAAAAAACCGCACGAAAAAAGACGTATTAGAAGAGAAATGGCAAGTTTTTTAATAGTGTCTAAAATGGCCATTTTTGGCAAAACAGCAAAGGGGGGACCATAGGAAAGTTTCCAAAAATGGACGATTTTTCTGGCAAATTTCGGAAGGCTGCAAAATGAGAAATACAAGTCGTACAATACCCTAATTAGTATGGATTGAAAGCGTAACTCTCATAAATTGTTACAATGCAAAAAACCGCACGAAAAAAGACGTATTAGAAGAGAAATTGCAAATTTTTATATAGTGTCGAAAATGGCCATTTTTGGCAAACCAGCAAATAGGGGACCATAGGAAAATTTCCAACAATGGACGATTTTTTAGGCAAACTTCGGAAGGCTGAAAAATGAGAAATACAAGTCGCGCAATACCCTAATTAGTATGGATTGAAAGCGTAACTATCATAAATTATTACAATGCAAAAAAACGCACGAAAAAAGACGAATTAGAAGAGAAATTGCAAGTTTTTATATAGTGTCGAAAATGGCCATTTTTGGTAAACCAGCAAATAGGGGACCATAGGAAAATTTCCAACAATGGACGATATTTTGGGCAAACTTCGGAAGGCTGCAAAATGAGAAATACAAGTCGCACAATACCCTAATTAGTATGGATTGAAAGCGTAACTATCATAAATTGTTACAATGCAAACCACCGCACGAAAAAAGACGTATTAGAAGAGAAATTTCAAGTTTTTATATAGTATCGAAAATGGCCATTTTTGGCAAAATAGCAAAGGGGGGACCATAGGAAAATTTTCAAAAATGGACGATTTTTTGGGCAATTTTCAAAAGGCTGCTAAATGATTAATACAAGTCGCACAATACCCTAATTTGTATGGATTAAAAGCGTAACTATCATGAATTCTTAAGATGCAAAACACGGCATGAAGAAAGACGTATTAGAAGAGAAAGAGCAAGTTCTTATATAGTGTCAAAAATAACCATTTTTTGCAAAACAGCAAAGGGGGGACCATAGGAAAATTTCCAAAAATGGACCATTTTTTTGGGCAAACTTCGGAAGGCTGCAAAATGAGAAATACAAGTCGCACAATACCCTAATTAGTATGGATTGAAAGCGTAACTATCATAAATTGTTACAATGCAAAAAACCGCATGAAAAAAGACGTATTGGAAGAGAAAGAGAAAGTTTTTATATAGTGTCGAAAATGGCCATTTTTGGCAAAACAGCAAATGGGGGACCATAGGAAAATTTTCAAAAATGGGCGATTATTTGGTCAAACTTCGGAAGGCTGCAAAATGAGAAATACAAGTCGCACAATACTCTAATTAGTATGGATTGAAAGCGTAACTATCATAAATTGTTACAATGCAAAAAACCGCACGAAAAAAGACGTATTAGAAGAGAAATGGCAAGTTTTTTAATAGTGTCTAAAATGGCCATTTTTGGCAAAACAGCAAAGGGGGGACCATAGGAAAGTTTCCAAAAACGGACGATTTTTCTGGCAAACTTCGGAAGGCTGCAAAATGAGAAATACAAGTCGTACAATACCCTAATTAGTATGGATTGAAAGCGTAACTCTCATAAATTGTTACAATGCAAAAAACCGCACGAAAAAAGACGTATTAGAAGAGAAATTTCAAGTTTTTATATAGTGTCGAAAATGGCCATTTTTGGCAAAATAGCAAAGGGGGGACCATAGGAAAATTTTCAAAAATGGACGATTTTTTGGGCAATTTTCAAAAGGCTGCAAAATGAGAAATACAAGTCGCACAATACCCTAATTTGTATGGATTAAAAGCGTAACTATCATGAATTCTTAAGATTCAAAACACCGCATGAAGAAAGACGTATTAGAAGAGAAAGAGCAAGTTTTTATATAGTGTCAAAAATAACCATTTTTTGCAAAACAGCAAAGGGGGGACCATAGGAAAATTTCCAAAAATGGACGATTTTTTGGGCAAACTTCGGAAGGCTGCAAAATGAGAAATAGAAGTCGCACAATACCCTAATTAGTATGGATTGAAAGCGTAACTATCATAAATTGTTACAATGCAAAAAACCGCATGAAAAAAGACGTATTAGAAGAGAAATTTCAAGTTTTTATATAGTGTCGAAAATGGCAATTTTTGGCAAAATAGCAAAGGGGGGACCGTAGGAAAATTTTCAAAAATGGACGAATTTTTGGGCAATTTTCAAAAGGCTGCAAAATGAGAAATACAAGTCGCACAATACCCTAATTTGTATGGATTAAAAGCGTAACTATCATGAATTCTTAAGATGCAAAACACCGCATGAAGAAAGACGTATTAGAAGAGAAATTGCAAGTTTTTATATAGTGTCGAAAATGGGCATTTTTGGCAAAACAGCAAATAGGGGACCATAGGAAAATTTCCAACAATGGACGATTTTTTGGGCAAACTTCGGAAGGCTGCAAAATGAGAAATACAAGTCGCACAATACCCTAATTAGTATGGATTGAAAGCGTAACTATCATAAATTGTTACAATGCAAAAAACCGCATGAAAAAAGACGTATTAGAAGAGAAAGAGAAAGTTTTTATATAGTGTCGAAACTGGCCATTTTTGGCAAAACAGCAAATGGGGGACCATAGGAAAATTTTCAAAAATGGGCGATTATTTGGTCAAACTTCGGAAGGCTGCAAAATGAGAAATACAAGTCGCACAATACCCTAATTAGTATGGATTGAAAGCGTAACTATCATAAATTGTTACAATGCAAAAAACCGCACGAAAAAAGACGTATTAGAAGAGAAATGGCAAGTTTTTTAATAGTGTCTAAAATGGCCATTTTTGGCAAAACAGCAAAGGGGGGACCATAGGAAAGTTTCCAAAAATGGACGATTTTTCTGGCAAATTTCGGAAGGCTGCAAAATGAGAAATACAAGTCGTACAATACCCTAATTAGTATGGATTGAAAGCGTAACTCTCATAAATTGTTACAATGCAAAAAACCGCACGAAAAAAGACGTATTAGAAGAGAAATTGCAAATTTTTATATAGTGTCGAAAATGGCCATTTTTGGCAAACCAGCAAATAGGGGACCATAGGAAAATTTCCAACAATGGACGATTTTTTAGGCAAACTTCGGAAGGCTGAAAAATGAGAAATACAAGTCGCGCAATACCCTAATTAGTATGGATTGAAAGCGTAACTATCATAAATTATTACAATGCAAAAAAACGCACGAAAAAAGACGAATTAGAAGAGAAATTGCAAGTTTTTATATAGTGTCGAAAATGGCCATTTTTGGTAAACCAGCAAATAGGGGACCATAGGAAAATTTCCAACAATGGACGATATTTTGGGCAAACTTCGGAAGGCTGCAAAATGAGAAATACAAGTCGCACAATACCCTAATTAGTATGGATTGAAAGCGTAACTATCATAAATTGTTACAATGCAAACCACCGCACGAAAAAAGACGTATTAGAAGAGAAATTTCAAGTTTTTATATAGTATCGAAAATGGCCATTTTTGGCAAAATAGCAAAGGGGGGACCATAGGAAAATTTTCAAAAATGGACGATTTTTTGGGCAATTTTCAAAAGGCTGCTAAATGATTAATACAAGTCGCACAATACCCTAATTTGTATGGATTAAAAGCGTAACTATCATGAATTCTTAAGATGCAAAACACGGCATGAAGAAAGACGTATTAGAAGAGAAAGAGCAAGTTCTTATATAGTGTCAAAAATAACCATTTTTTGCAAAACAGCAAAGGGGGGACCATAGGAAAATTTCCAAAAATGGACCATTTTTTTGGGCAAACTTCGGAAGGCTGCAAAATGAGAAATACAAGTCGCACAATACCCTAATTAGTATGGATTGAAAGCGTAACTATCATAAATTGTTACAATGCAAAAAACCGCATGAAAAAAGACGTATTAGAAGAGAAAGAGAAAGTTTTTATATAGTGTCGAAAATGGCCATTTTTGGCAAAACAGCAAATGGGGGACCATAGGAAAATTTTCAAAAATGGGCGATTATTTGGTCAAACTTCGGAAGGCTGCAAAATGAGAAATACAAGTCGCACAATACCCTAATTAGTATGGATTGAAAGCGTAACTATTATAAATTGTTACAATGCAAAAAACCGCATGAGAAAAGACGTATTAGAAGAGAAATGGCAAGTTTTTTAATAGTGTCTAAAATGGCCATTTTTGGCAAAACAGCAAACGGGGGACCATAGGAAAGTTTCCAAAAATGAACAATTTTTTGGGCAAACTTCGGAAGGCTGCAAAATGAGAAATACAAGTCGCACAATACCCTAATTAGTATGGATTGAAAGCCTAACTATCATAAATTGTTACAATGCAAAAAACCGCACGAAAAAAGACGAATTAGAAGAGAAATTGCAAGTTTTTATATAGTGTCGAAAATGGCCATTTTTGGCAAAACAGCAAATGGGGGACCATAGGAAAATTTTCAAAAATGGGCGATTATTTGGTCAAACTTCGGAAGGCTGCAAAATGAGAAATACAAGTCGCACAATACTCTAATTAGTATGGATTGAAAGCGTAACTATCATAAATTGTTACAATGCAAAAAACCGCACGAAAAAAGACGTATTAGAAGAGAAATGGCAAGTTTTTTAATAGTGTCTAAAATGGCCATTTTTGGCAAAACAGCAAAGGGGGGACCATAGGAAAGTTTCCAAAAACGGACGATTTTTCTGGCAAACTTCGGAAGGCTGCAAAATGAGAAATACAAGTCGTACAATACCCTAATTAGTATGGATTGAAAGCGTAACTCTCATAAATTGTTACAATGCAAAAAACCGCACGAAAAAAGACGTATTAGAAGAGAAATTTCAAGTTTTTATATAGTGTCGAAAATGGCCATTTTTGGCAAAATAGCAAAGGGGGGACCATAGGAAAATTTTCAAAAATTGACGATTTTTTGGGCAATTTTCAAAAGGCTGCAAAATGAGAAATACAAGTCGCACAATACCCTAATTTGTATGGATTAAAAGCGTAACTATCATGAATTCTTAAGATTCAAAACACCGCATGAAGAAAGACGTATTAGAAGAGAAAGAGCAAGTTTTTATATAGTGTCAAAAATAACCATTTTTTGCAAAACAGCAAAGGGGGGACCATAGGAAAATTTCCAAAAATGGACGATTTTTTGGGCAAACTTCGGAAGGCTGCAAAATGAGAAATACAAGTCGCACAATACCCTAATTAGTATGGATTGAAAGCGTAACTATCATAAATTGTTACAATGCAAAAAACCGCATGAAAAAAGACGTATTAGAAGAGAAAGAGAAAGTTTTTATATAGTGTCGAAAATGGCCATTTTTGGCAAAACAGCAAATGGGGGACCATAGGAAAATTTTCAAAAATGGGCGATTATTTGGTCAAACTTCGGAAGGCTGCAAAATGAGAAATACAAGTCGCACAATACCCTAATTAGTATGGATTGAAAGCGTAACTATCATAAATTGTTACAATGCAAAAAACCGCACGAAAAAAGACGTATTAGAAGAGAAATGGCAAGTTTTTTAATAGTGTCTAAAATGGCCATTTTTGGCAAAACAGCAAAGGGGGGACCATAGGAAAGTTTCCAAAAATGGACGATTTTTCTGGCAAACTTCGGAAGGCTGCAAAATGAGAAATACAAGTCGTACAATACCCTAATTAGTATGGATTGAAAGCGTAACTCTCATAAATTGTTACAATGCAAAAAACCGCACGAAAAAAGACGTATTAGCAGAGAAATTGCAAGTTTTTATATATTGTCGAAAATGACCATTTTTGGTAAACCAGCAAATAGGGGACCATAGGAAAATTTCCAACAATGGACGATTTTTTGGGCAAACTTCGGAAGGCTGCAAAATGAGAAATACAAGTCGCACAATACCCTAATTAGTATGGATTGAAAGCGTAACTATCATAAATTGTTACAATGCAAACCACCGCACGAAAAAAGACGTATTAGAAGAGAAATTTCAAGTTTTTATATAGTGTCGAAAATGGCCATTTTTGGCAAAATAGCAAAGGGGGGACCATAGGAAAATTTTCAAAAATGGACGATTTTTTGGGCAATTTTTAAAAGCCTGCAAAAGGAGAAATACAAGTCGCACAATACCCTAATTTGTATGGATTAAAAGCGTAACTATCATGAATTCTTAAGATGCAAAACACCGCATGAAGAAAGACGTATTAGAAGAGAAAGAGCAAGTTTTTATATAGTGTCAAAAATAACAATTTTTTGCAAAACAGCAAAGGGGGGACCATAGGAAAATTTCCAAAAATGGACGATTTTTTGGGCAAACTTCGGAAGGCTGCAAAATGAGAAATACAAGTCGCACAATACCCTAATTAGTATGGATTGAAAGCGTAACTATCATAAATTGTTACAATGCAAAAAACCGCACGAAAAAAGACGTATTAGAAGAGAAATGGCAAGTTTTTTAATAGTGTCTAAAATGGCCATTTTTGGCAAAACAGCAAAGGGGGGACCATAGGAAAGTTTCCAAAAATGGACGATTTTTCTGGCAAACTTCGGAAGGCTGCAAAATGAGAAATACAAGTCGTACAATACCCTAATTAGTATGGATTCAAAGCGTAACTCTCATAAATTGTTACAATGCAAAAAACCGCACGAAAAAAGACGTTTTAGAAGAGAAATATCAAGTTTTTATATAGTGTCGAAAATGGCCATTTTTGGCAAACCAGCAAATAGGGGACCATAGGAAAATTTCCAACAATGGACGATTTTTTGGGCAAACTTCGGAAGGCTGCAAAATGAGAAATACAAGTCGCACAATACCCTAATTAGTATGGATTGAAAGCGTAACTATCATAAATTGTTACAATGCAAACCACCGCACGAAAAAAGACGTATTAGAAGAGAAATTTCAAGTTTTTATATAGTGTCGAAAATGGCCATTTTTGGCAAAATAGCAAAGGGGGGACCATAGGAAAATTTTCAAAAATGGACGATTTTTTGGGCAATTTTCAAAAGGCTGCAAAATGAGAAATACAAGTCGCACAATACCCTAATTTGTATGGATTAAAAGCGTAACTATCATGAATTCTTAAGATGCAAAAAACCGCATGAAGAAAGACGTATCAGAAGAGAAAATGCAAGTTTTTATATAGTGTCGTAAATGGCCATTTTTGGCAAAACAGCTAAGGGGGGACCATAGGAAAATTTCCAAAAATGGACGATTTGTTGGGCAAATTTCGGAAGGCTGCAAAATGAGAAATACAAGTCGCACAATACCCTAATTAGTATTGATTGAAAGCGTAACTATCATAAATTGTTACAATGCAAAAAACCGCATGAAAAAAGACGTATTAGAAGAGAAAGAGAAAGTTTTTATATAGTGTCGAAAATGGCCATTTTTGGCAAAACAGCAAATGGGGGACCATAGGAAAATTTTAAAAAATGGGCGATTATTTGGTCAAACTTCGGAAGGCTGCAAAATGAGAAATACAAGTCGCACAATACCCTAATTAGTATGGATTGAAAGCGTAACTATCATAAATTGTTACAATGCAAAAAACCGCACGAAAAAAGACGTATTAGAAGAGAAATGGCAAGTTTTTTAATAGTGTCTAAAATGGCCATATTTGGCAAAACAGCAAATGGGGGACCATAGGAAAGTTTCCAAAAATGGACGATTTTTCTGGCAAACTTCGGAAGGCTGCAAAATGAGAAATACAAGTCGTACAATACCCTAATTAGTATGGATTGAAAGCGTAACTCTCATAAATTGTTACAATGCAAAAAACCGCACGAAAAAAGACGTATTAGAAGAGAAATTGCAAGTTTTTATATAGTGTCGAAAATGGCCATTTTTGGTAAGCCAGCAAATAGGGGACCATAGGAAAATTTCCAACAATGGACGATTTTTTGGGCAAACTTCGGAAGGCTGCAAAATGAGAAATACAAGTCGCACAATACCCTAATTAGTATGGATTGAAAGCGTAACTATCATAAATTGTTACAATGCAAACCACCGCACGAAAAAAGACGTATTAGAAGAGAAATTTCAAGTTTTTATATAGTGTCGAAAATGGCCATTTTTGGCAAAATAGCAAAGGGGGGACCATAGGAAAATTTTCAAAAATGGACGATTTTTTGGGCAATTTTCAAAAGGCTGCAAAATGAGAAATACAAGTCGCACAATACCCTAATTTGTATGGATTAAAAGCGTAACTATCATGAATTCTTAAGATGCAAAACACCGCATGAAGAAAGACGTATTAGAAGAGAAAGAGCAAGTTTTTATATAGTGTCAAAAATAACCATTTTTTGCAAAACAGCAAAGGGGCGACCATAGGAAAATTTCCAAAAATGGACGATTTTTTGGGCAAACTTCGGAAGGCTGCAAAATGAGAAATACAAGTCGTACAATACCCTAATTAGTATGGATTGAAAGCGTAACTCTTATAAATTGTTACAATGCAAAAAACCGCACGAAAAAAGACGTATTAGAAGAGAAATTATAAGTTTTTATATAGTGTCGAAAATGGCCATTTTTGGCAATCCAGCAAATAGGGGACCATAGGAAAATTTCCAACAATGGACGATTTTTTGGGCAAACTTCGAAAGGCTGCAAAATGAGAAATACAAGTCGCACAATACCCTAATTAGTATGGATTGAAAGCGTAACTATCATAAATTGTTACAATGCAAAAAACCGCATGAAAAAAGACGTATTAGAAGAGAAAGAGAAAGTTTTTATATAGTGTCGAAAATGGCCATTTTTGGCAAAACAGCAAATGGGGGACCATAGGAAAATTTTCAAAAATGGGCGATTATTTGGTCAAACTTCGGAAGGCTGCAAAATGAGAAATACAAGTCGCACAATACCCTAATTAGTATGGATTGAAAGCGTAACTATCATAAATTGTTACAATGCAAAAAACCGCACGAAAAAAGACGTATTAGAAGAGAAATGGCAAGTTTTTTAATAGTGTCTAAAATGGCTATATTTGGCAAAACAGCAAAGGGGGGACCATAGGAAAGTTTCCAAAAATGGACGATTTTTCTGCCAAACTTCGGAAGGCTGCAAAATGAGAAATACAAGTCGTACAATACCCTAATTAGTATGGATTGAAAGCGTAACTCTCATAAATTGTTACAATGCAAAAAACCGCACGACAAAAGACGTATTAGAAGAGAAATTGCAAGTTTTTATATAGTGTCGAAAATGGCCATTTTTGGCAAACCAGCAAATAGGGGACCATAGGAAAATTTCCAACAATGGACGATTTTTTGGGCAAACTTCGGAAGGCTGCAAAATGAGAAATACAAGTCGCACAATACCCTAATTAGTATGGATTGAAAGCGTAACTATCATAAATTGTTACAATGCAAACCACCGCACGAAAAAAGACGTATTAGAAGAGAAAGTTCAAGTTTTTATATAGTGTCGAAAATGGCCATTTTTGGCAAAACAGCAAATGGGGGACCATAGGAAAATTTTCAAAAATGGGCGATTATTTGGTCAAACTTCGGAAGGCTGCAAAATGAGAAATACAAGTCGCACAATACCCTAATTAGTATGGATTGAAAGCGTAACTATCATAAATTGTTACAATGCAAAAAACCGCACGAAAAAAGACGTATTAGAAGAGAAATGGCAAGTTTTTTAATAGTGTCTAAAATGGCTATATTTGGCAAAACAGCAAAGGGGGGACCATAGGAAAGTTTCCAAAAATGGACGATTTTTCTGGCAAACTTCGGAAGGCTGCAAAATGAGAAATACAAGTCGTACAATACCCTAATTAGTATGGATTGAAAGCGTAACTCTCATAAATTGTTACAATGCAAAAAACCGCACGACAAAAGACGTATTAGAAGAGAAATTGCAAGTTTTTATATAGTGTCGAAAATGGCCATTTTTGGCAAACCAGCAAATAGGGGGCCATAGGAAAATTTCCAACAATGGACGATTTTTTGGGCAAACTTCGGAAGGCTGCAAAATGAGAAATACAAGTCGCACAATACCCTAATTAGTATGGATTGAAAGCGTAACTATCATAAATTGTTACAATGCAAACCACCGCACGAAAAAAGACGTATTAGAAGAGAAATTTCAAGTTTTTATATAGTGTCGAAAATGGCCATTTTTGGCAAAATAGCAAAGGGGGGACCATAGGAAAATTTTCAAAAATGGACGATTTTTTGGGCAATTTTCAAAAGCCTGCAAAATGAGAAATACAAGTCGCACAATACCCTAATTTGTATGGATTAAAAGCGTAACTATCATGAATTCTTAAGATGCAAAACACCGCATGAAGAAAGACGTATCAGAAGAGAAAATTCAAGTTTTTATATAGTGTCGAAAATGGCCATTTTTGGCAAAACAGCAAAGGGGGGACCATAGGAAAATTTCCAAAAATGGACGATTTTTTGGGCAAACTTCGGAAGGCTGCAAAATGAGAAATACAAGTCGCACAATACCCTAATTAGTATGGATTGAAAGCGTAACTATCATAAATTGTTACAATGCAAAAAACCGCATGAAAAAAGACGTATTAGAAGAGAAAGAGAAAGTTTTTATATAGTGTCGAAAATGGCCATTTTTGGCAAAACAGCAAATGGGGGACCATAGGAAAATTTTCAAAAATGGGCGATTATTTGGTCAAACTTCGGAAGGCTGCAAAATGAGAAATACAAGTCGCACAATACCCTAATTAGTATGGATTGAAAGCGTAACTATCATAAATTGTTACAATGCAAAAAACCGCACGAAAAAAGACGTATTAGAAGAGAAATGGCAAGTTTTTTAATAGTGTCTAAAATGGCCATATTTGGCAAAACAGCAAAGGGGCGACCATAGGAAAGTTTCCAAAAATGGACGATTTTTCTGGCAAACTTCGGAAGGCTGCAAAATGAGAAATACAAGTCGTACAATACCCTAATTAGTATGGATTGAAAGCGTAACTCTCATAAATTGTTACAATGCAAAAAACCGCACGAAAAAAGACGTATTAGAAGAGAAATTGCAAGTTTTTATATAGTGTCGAAAATGGCCATTTTTGGCAAACCAGCAAATAGGGGACCATAGGAAAATTTCCAACAATGGACGATTTTTTGGGCAAACTTCGGAAGGCTGCAAAATGAGAAATACAAGTCGCACAATACCCTAATTAGTATGGATTGAAAGCGTAACTATCATAAATTGTTACAATGCAAACCACCGCACGAAAAAAGACGTATTAGAAGAGAAATTTCAAGTTTTTATATAGTGTCGAAAATGGCCATTTTTGGCAAAATAGCAAAGGGGGGACCATAGGAAAATTTTCAAAAATGGACGATTTTTTGGGCAATTTTCAAAAGGCTGCAAAATGAGAAATACAAGTCGCACAATACCCTAATTTGTATGGATTAAAAGCGTAACTATCATGAATTCTTAAGATGCAAAACACCGCATGAAGAAAGACGTATTAGAAGAGAAAGAGCAAGTTATTATATAGTGTCAAGAATAACCATTTTTTGCAAAACAGCAAAGGGGGGACCATAGGAAAATTTCCAGAAATGGATGATTTTTTTTATTCAAACTTCGGAAGGCTGCAAAATGAGAAATACAAGTCGCACAATACCCTAATTAGTATGGATTGAAAGCGTAACTATCATAAATTGTTACAATGCAAAAAACCGCACGAAAAAAGACGAATTAGAAGAGAAATTGCAAGTTTTTATATAATGTCGAAAATGGCCATTTTTGGCAAAACAGCAAAGGGGGGACCATAGGAAAATTTCCAAAAATGGACGATTTTTTGCAAAATTCGGAAGGCTGCAAAATGAGAAATACAAGTCGCACAATACCCTAATTAGTATGGATTGAAAGCGTAACTCTCATAAATTGTTACAATGCAAAAAACCGCATGAAAAAAGACGTATTAGAAGAGAACGAGAAAGTTTTTATATAGTGTCGAAAATGGCCATTTTTGGCAAAACAGCAAATGGGGGACCATAGGAAAATTTTCAAAAATGGGCGATTATTTGGTCAAACTTCGGAAGGCTGCAAAATGAGAAATACAAGTCGCACAATACCCTAATTAGTATGGATTGAAAGCGTAACTATCATAAATTGTTACATTGCAAAAAACCGCACGAAAAAAGACGTACTAGAAGAGAAATGGCAAGTTTTTTAATAGTGTCTAAAATGGCCATATTTGGCAAAACAGCAAAGGGGGGACCATAGGAAAGTTTCCAAAAATGGACGATTTTTCTGGCAAACTTCGGAAGGCTGCAAAATGAGAAATACATGTCGTACAATACCCTAATTAGTATGGATTGAAAGCGTAACTCTCATAAATTGTTACAATGCAAAAAACCGCACGAAAAAAGACGTATTAGAAGAGAAATTTCAAGTTTTTATATAGTGTCGAAAATGGCCATTTTTGGCAAAATAGCAGAGGGGGGACCATAGGAAAATTTTCAAAAATGGACGATTTTTTGGGCAATTTTCAAAAGGCTGCAAAATGAGAAATACAAGTCGCACAATACCCTAATTTGTATGGATTAAAAGCGTAACTATCATGAATTCTTAAGATGCAAAACACCGCATGAAGAAAGACGTATTAGAAGAGAAAGAGCAAGTTTTTATATAGTGTCAAAAATAACCATTTTTTGCAAAACAGCAAAGGGGGGACAATAGGAAAATTTCCAAAAATGGACGATTTTTTGGGCAAACTTCGGAAGGCTGCAAAATGAGAAATACAAGTCGCACAATACCCTAATTAGTATGGATTGAAAGCGTAACTATCATAAATTGTTACAATGCAAAAAACCGCACGAAAAAAGACGAATTAGAAGAGAAATTGCAAGTTTTTATATAGTGTCGAAAATGGCCATTTTTGGGAAAACAGCAAAGAGGGGACCATAGGAAAATTTCCAAAAATGGACGATTTTTTGGGCAAACTTCGGAAGGCTGCAAAATGAGAAATACAAGTCGCACAATACCCTAATTAGTATGGATTGAAAGCGTAACTATCATAAATTGTTACAATGCAAAAAACCGCATGAAAAAAGACCTATTAGAAGAGAAAGAGAAAGTTTTTATATAGTGTCGAAAATGGCCATTTTTGGCAAAACAGCAAATGGGGGACCATAGGAAAATTTTCAAAAATGAGCGATTATTTTGTCAAACTTCGGAAGGCTGCAAAATGAGAAATACAAGTCGTACAATACCCTAATTAGTATGGATTGAAAGCGTAACTATCATAAATTGTTACAATGCAAAAAACCGCACGAAAAAAGACGTATTAGAAGAGAAATGGCAAGTTTTTTAATAGTGTCTAAAATGGCCATTTTTGGCAAAACAGCAAAGGGGGGACCATAGGAAAGTTTCCAAAAACGGACGATTTTTCTGGCAAACTTCGGAAGGCTGCAAAATGAGAAATACAAGTCGTACAATACCCTAATTAGTATGGATTGAAAGCGTAACTATCATAATTTGTTACAATACAAAAAACCGCACGAAAAAAGACGAATTAGAAGAGAAATTGCAAGTTTTTATATAGTGTCGAAAATGGCCATTTTTGGCAAAACAGCAAAGGGGGGACCATAGGAAAATTTCCAAAAATGGACGATTTTTTGGGCAAACTTCGGAAGGCTGCAAAATGAGAAATACAAGTCGCACAATACCCTAATTAGTATGGAATTAAAGCGTAACTATCATAAATTGTTACAAGGCAAAAAACCGCATGAAAAAAGACCTATTAGAAGAGAAAGAGAAAGTTTTTATATAGTGTCGAAAATGGCCATTTTTGGCAAAACAGCAAATGGGGGACCATAGGAAAATTTTCAAAAATGGGCGATTATTTTGTCAAACTTCGGAAGGCTGCAAAATGAGAAATACAAGTCGCACAATACCCTAATTAGTATGGATTGAAAGCGTAACTATCATAAATTGTTACAATGCAAAACACCGCACGAAAAAAGACGTATTAGAAGAGAAATGGCAAGTTTTTTAATAGTGTCTAAAATGGCCATTTTTGGCAAAACAGCAAAGGGGGGACCATAGGAAAGTTTCCAAAAACGGACGATTTTTCTGGCAAACTTCGGAAGGCTGCAAAATGAGAAATACATGTCGTACAATACCCTAATTAGTATGGATTGAAAGCGTAGTTCTCATAAATTGTTACAATGCAAAAAACCGCACGAAAAAAGACGTATTAGAAGAGAAATTGCAAGTTTTTATATAGTGTCGAAAATGGCCATTTTTGGTAAACCAGCAAATAGGGGACCATAGGAAAATTTCCAACAATGGACGATTTTTTGGGCAAACTTCGGAAGGCTGCAAAATGAGAAATACAAGTCGCACAATACCCTAATTAGTATGGATTGAAAGCGTAACTATCATAAATTGTTACAATGCAAACCACCGCACGAAAAAAGACGTATTAGAAGAGAAATTTCAAGTTTTTATATAGTGTCGAAAATGGCCATTTTTGGGAAAATAGCAAAGGGGGGACCATAGGAAAATTTTCAAAAATGGACGGTTTTTTGGGCAATTTTCAAAAGGCTGCAAAATGAGAAATACAAGTCGCACAATACCCTAATTTGTATGGATTAAAAGCGTAACTATCATGAATTCTTAAGATGCAAAACACCGCATGAAGAAAGACGTATTAGAAGAGAAAGAGCAAGTTTTTATATAGTGTCAAAAATAACCATTTTTTGCAAAACAGCAAAGGGGGGACCATAGGAAAATTTCCAAAAATGGACCATTTTTTGGGCAAACTTCGGAAGGCTGCAAAATGAGAAATACAAGTCGCACAATACCCTAATTAGTATGGATTGAAAGCGTAACTATCATAAATTGTTACAATGCAAAAAACCGCACGAAAAAAGACGAATTAGAAGAGAAATTGCAAGTTTTTATATAGTGTCGAAAATTGCCATTTTTGGCAAAACAGCAAAGGGGGGACCATAGGAAAATTTCCAAAAATGGACGATTTTTTGGGCAAACTTCGGAAGGCTGCAAAATGAGAAATACAAGTCGCACAATACCCTAATTAGTATGGAATTAAAGCGTAACTATCATAAATTGTTCCAATGCAAAAAACCGCATGAAAAAAGACCTATTAGAAGAGAAAGAGAAAGTTTTTATATAGTGTCGAAAATGGCCATTTTTGGCAAAACAGCAAATGGGGGACCATAGGAAAATTTTCAAAAATGGGCGATTATTTGGTCAAACTTCGGAAGGCTGCAAAATGAGAAATACAAGTCGCACAATACCCTAATTAGTATGGATTGAAAGCGTAACTATCATAAATTGTTACAATGCAAAAAACCGCACGAAAAAAGACGTATTAGAAGAGAAATGGCAAGTTTTTTAATAGTGTCTAAAATGGCCATTTTTGGCAAAACAGCAAAGGGGGGACCATAGGAAAATTTTCAAAAATGGACGGTTTTTTGGGCAATTTTCAAAAGGCTGCAAAATGAGAAATACAAGTCGCACAATACCCTAATTTGTATGGATTAAAAGCGTAACTATCATGAATTCTTAAGATTTAAAACACCGCATGAAGAAAGACGTATTAGAAGAGAAAGAGCAAGTTTTTATATAGTGTCAAAAATAACCATTTTTTGCAAAACAGCAAAGGGGGGACCATAGGAAAATTTCCAAAAATGGACCATTTTTTGGGCAAACTTCGGAAGGCTGCAAAATGAGAAATACAAGTCGCACAATACCCTAATTAGTATGGATTGAAAGCGTAACTATCATAAATTGTTACAATGCAAAAAACCGCACGAAAAAAGACGAATTAGAAGAGAAATTGCAAGTTTTTATATAGTGTCGAAAATTGCCATTTTTGGCAAAACAGCAAAGGGGGGACCATAGGAAAATTTCCAAAAATGGACGATTTTTTGGGCAAACTTCGGAAGGCTGCAAAATGAGAAATACAAGTCGCACAATACCCTAATTAGTATGGAATTAAAGCGTAACTATCATAAATTGTTACAATGCAAAAAACCGCATGAAAAAAGACCTATTAGAAGAGAAAGAGAAAGTTTTTATATAGTGTCGAAAATGGCCATTTTTGGCAAAACAGCAAATGGGGGACCATAGGAAAATTTTCAAAAATGGGCGATTATTTGGTCAAACTTCGGAAGGCTGCAAAATGAGAAATACAAGTCGCACAATACCCTAATTAGTATGGATTGAAAGCGTAACTATCATAAATTGTTACAATGCAAAAAACCGCACGAAAAAAGACGTATTAGAAGAGAAATGGCAAGTTTTTTAATAGTGTCTAAGATGGTTATTTTTGGCAAAACAGCAAAGGGGGGACCATAGGAAAGTTTCCAAAAACGGACGATTTTTCTGGCAAACTTCGGAAGGCTGCAAAATGAGAAATACAAGTCGTACAATACCCTAATTAGTATGGATTGAAAGCGTAACTCTCATAAATTGTTACAATGCAAAAAACCGCACGAAAAAAGACGTATTAGAAGAGAAATTGCAAGTTTTTATATAGTGTCGAAAATGGCCATTTTTGGCAAACCAGCAAATAGGGGACCATAGGAAAATTTCCAACAATGGACGATTTTTTGGGCAAACTTCGGAAGGCTGCAAAATGAGAAATACAAGTCGCACAATACCCTAATTAGTATGGATTGAAAGCGTAACTATCATAAATTGTTACAATGCAAACCACCGCACGAAAAAAGACGTATTAGAAGAGAAATTTCAAGTTTTTATATAGTGTCGAAAATGGCCATTTTTGGCAAAATAGCAAAGGGGGCACCATAGGAAAATTTTCAAAAATGGACGATTTTTTGGGCAATTTTCAAAAGGCTGAAAAATGAGAAATACAAGTCGCACAATACCCTAATTTGTATGGATTAAAAGCGTAACTATCATGAATTCTTAAGATGCAAAACACCGCATGAAGCAAGACGTATTAGAAGAGAAAGAGCAAGTTTTTATATAGTGTCAAAAATAACCATTTTTTGCAAAACAGCAAAGGGGGGACCATAGGAAAATTTCCAAAAATGGACCATTTTTTGGGCAAACTTCGGAAGGCTGCAAAATGAGAAATACAAGTCGCACAATACCCTAATTAGTATGGATTGAAAGCGTAACTATCATAAATTGTTACAATGCAAACCACCGCACGAAAAAAGACGTATTAGAAGAGAAATTTAAAGTTTTTGTATAGTGTCGAAAATGGCCATTTTTGGCAAAATAGCAAAGGGGGGACCATAGGAAAATTTTCAAAAATGGACGATTTTTTGGGCAATTTTCAAAAGGCTGCAAAATGAGAAATACAAGTCGCACAATACCCTAATTTGTATGGATTAAAAGCGTAACTATCATGAATTCTTAAGATGCAAAACACCGCATGAAGAAAGACGTATTAGAAGAGAAAGAGCAAGTTTTTATATAGTGTCAAAAATAACCATTTTTTGCAAAACAGCAAAGGGGGGACCATGGGAAAATTTCAAAAAATGGACTATTTTTTTAGGCAAACTTCGGAAGGCTGCAAAATGAGAAATACAAGTCGCACAATACCCTAATTAGTATGGATTGAAAGCGTAACTATCATAAATTGTTACAATGCAAAAAACCGCACGAAAAAAGACGTATTAGAAGAGAAATTGCAAGTTTTTTAATAGTGTCTAAAATGGCCATTTTTTGGAAAACAGCAAAGGGGGGACCATAGGAAAGTTTCCAAAAACGGACGATTTTTCTGGCAAACTTCGGAAGGCTGCAAAATGAGAAATACAAGTCGTACAATACCCTAATTAGTATGGATTGAAAGCGTAACTATCATAAATTGTTACAATGCAAAAAACCGCACGAAAAAAGACGTATTAGAAGAGAAATTGCAAGTTTTTATATAGTGTCGAAAATGGCCATTTTTGGCAAACCAGCAAATAGGAGACCATAGGAAAATTTCCAACAATGGACGATTTTTTGGGCAAACTTCGGAAGGCTGCAAAATGAGAAATACAAGTCGCACAATACCCTAATTAGTATGGATTGAAAGCGTAACTATCATAAATTGTTACAATGCAAACCACCGCACGAAAAAAGACGTATTAGAAGAGAAATTTCAAGTTTTTATATAGTGTCGAAAATGGCCATTTTAGGCAAAATAGCAAAGGGGGGACCATAGGCAAATTTTCAAAAATGGACGATTTTTTGGGCAATTTTCAAAAGGCTGAAAAATGAGAAATACAAGTCGCACAATACCCTAATTTGTATGGAATTAAAGCGTAACTATCATAAATTGTTCCAATGCAAAAAACCGCATGAAAAAAGACCTATTAGAAGAGAAAGAGAAAGTTTTTATATAGTGTCGAAAATGGCCATTTTTGGCAAAACAGCAAATGGGGGACCATAGGAAAATTTTCAAAAATGGGCGATTATTTGGTCAAACTTCGGAAGGCTGCAAAATGAGAAATACAAGTCGCACAATACCCTAATTAGTATGGATTGAAAGCGTAACTATCATAAATTGTTACAATGCAAAAAACCGCACGAAAAAAGACGTATTAGAAGAGAAATGGCAAGTTTTTTAATAGTGTCTAAAATGGCCATTTTTGGAAAAACAGCAAAGGGGGGACCATAGGAAAATTTTCAAAAATGGACGGTTTTTTGGGCAATTTTCAAAAGGCTGCAAAATGAGAAATACAAGTCGCACAATACCCTAATTTGTATGGATTAAAAGCGTAACTATCATGAATTCTTAAGATTTAAAACACCGCATGAAGAAAGACGTATTAGAAGAGAAAGAGCAAGTTTTTATATAGTGTCAAAAATAACCATTTTTTGCAAAACAGCAAAGGGGGGACCATAGGAAAATTTCCAAAAATGGACCATTTTTTGGGCAAACTTCGGAAGGCTGCAAAATGAGAAATACAAGTCGCACAATACCCTAATTAGTATGGATTGAAAGCGTAACTATCATAAATTGTTACAATGCAAAAAACCGCACGAAAAAAGACGAATTAGAAGAGAAATTGCAAGTTTTTATATAGTGTCGAAAATTGCCATTTTTGGCAAAACAGCAAAGGGGGGACCATAGGAAAATTTCCAAAAATGGACGATTTTTTGGGCAAACTTCGGAAGGCTGCAAAATGAGAAATACAAGTCGCACAATACCCTAATTAGTATGGAATTAAAGCGTAACTATCATAAATTGTTACAATGCAAAAAACCGCATGAAAAAAGACCTATTAGAAGAGAAAGAGAAAGTTTTTATATAGTGTCGAAAATGGCCATTTTTGGCAAAACAGCAAATGGGGGACCATAGGAAAATTTTCAAAAATGGGCGATTATTTGGTCAAACTTCGGAAGGCTGCAAAATGAGAAATACAAGTCGCACAATACCCTAATTAGTATGGATTGAAAGCGTAACTATCATAAATTGTTACAATGCAAAAAACCGCACGAAAAAAGACGTATTAGAAGAGAAATGGCAAGTTTTTTAATAGTGTCTAAGATGGTTATTTTTGGCAAAACAGCAAAGGGGGGACCATAGGAAAGTTTCCAAAAACGGACGATTTTTCTGGCAAACTTCGGAAGGCTGCAAAATGAGAAATACAAGTCGTACAATACCCTAATTAGTATGGATTGAAAGCGTAACTCTCATAAATTGTTACAATGCAAAAAACCGCACGAAAAAAGACGTATTAGAAGAGAAATTGCAAGTTTTTATATAGTGTCGAAAATGGCCATTTTTGGCAAACCAGCAAATAGGGGACCATAGGAAAATTTCCAACAATGGACGATTTTTTGGGCAAACTTCGGAAGGCTGCAAAATGAGAAATACAAGTCGCACAATACCCTAATTAGTATGGATTGAAAGCGTAACTATCATAAATTGTTACAATGCAAACCACCGCACGAAAAAAGACGTATTAGAAGAGAAATTTCAAGTTTTTATATAGTGTCGAAAATGGCCATTTTTGGCAAAATAGCAAAGGGGGCACCATAGGAAAATTTTCAAAAATGGACGATTTTTTGGGCAATTTTCAAAAGGCTGAAAAATGAGAAATACAAGTCGCACAATACCCTAATTTGTATGGATTAAAAGCGTAACTATCATGAATTCTTAAGATGCAAAACACCGCATGAAGCAAGACGTATTAGAAGAGAAAGAGCAAGTTTTTATATAGTGTCAAAAATAACCATTTTTTGCAAAACAGCAAAGGGGGGACCATAGGAAAATTTCCAAAAATGGACCATTTTTTGGGCAAACTTCGGAAGGCTGCAAAATGAGAAATACAAGTCGCACAATACCCTAATTAGTATGGATTGAAAGCGTAACTATCATAAATTGTTACAATGCAAACCACCGCACGAAAAAAGACGTATTAGAAGAGAAATTTAAAGTTTTTGTATAGTGTCGAAAATGGCCATTTTTGGCAAAATAGCAAAGGGGGGACCATAGGAAAATTTTCAAAAATGGACGATTTTTTGGGCAATTTTCAAAAGGCTGCAAAATGAGAAATACAAGTCGCACAATACCCTAATTTGTATGGATTAAAAGCGTAACTATCATGAATTCTTAAGATGCAAAACACCGCATGAAGAAAGACGTATTAGAAGAGAAAGAGCAAGTTTTTATATAGTGTCAAAAATAACCATTTTTTGCAAAACAGCAAAGGGGGGACCATGGGAAAATTTCAAAAAATGGACTATTTTTTTAGGCAAACTTCGGAAGGCTGCAAAATGAGAAATACAAGTCGCACAATACCCTAATTAGTATGGATTGAAAGCGTAACTATCATAAATTGTTACAATGCAAAAAACCGCACGAAAAAAGACGTATTAGAAGAGAAATTGCAAGTTTTTTAATAGTGTCTAAAATGGCCATTTTTTGGAAAACAGCAAAGGGGGGACCATAGGAAAGTTTCCAAAAACGGACGATTTTTCTGGCAAACTTCGGAAGGCTGCAAAATGAGAAATACAAGTCGTACAATACCCTAATTAGTATGGATTGAAAGCGTAACTATCATAAATTGTTACAATGCAAAAAACCGCACGAAAAAAGACGTATTAGAAGAGAAATTGCAAGTTTTTATATAGTGTCGAAAATGGCCATTTTTGGCAAACCAGCAAATAGGAGACCATAGGAAAATTTCCAACAATGGACGATTTTTTGGGCAAACTTCGGAAGGCTGCAAAATGAGAAATACAAGTCGCACAATACCCTAATTAGTATGGATTGAAAGCGTAACTATCATAAATTGTTACAATGCAAACCACCGCACGAAAAAAGACGTATTAGAAGAGAAATTTCAAGTTTTTATATAGTGTCGAAAATGGCCATTTTAGGCAAAATAGCAAAGGGGGGACCATAGGCAAATTTTCAAAAATGGACGATTTTTTGGGCAATTTTCAAAAGGCTGAAAAATGAGAAATACAAGTCGCACAATACCCTAATTTGTATGGATTAAAAGCGTAACTATCATGAATTCTTAAGATGCAAAACACCGCATGAAGAAAGACGTATCAGAAGAGAAAATGCAAGTTTTTATATAGTGTCGAAAATGGCCATTTTTGGCAAAACAGCAAATAGGGGACCATAGGAAAATTTCCAAAAATGGACGATTTTTTGGGCAAACTTCGGAAGGCTGCAAAATGAGAAATACAAGTCGCACAATACCCTAATTAGTATGGATTGAAAGCGTAACTATCATAATTTGTTACAATGCAAAAAACCGCACGAAAAAAGACGAATTAGAAGAGAAATTGCAAGTTTTTATATAGTGTTGAAAATGGCCATTTTTGGCAAAACAGCAAAGGGGGGACCATAGGAAAATTTCCAAAAATGGACGATTTTTTGGGCAAACTTCGGAAGGCTGAAAAATGAGAAATACAAGTCGCACAATACCCTAATTAGTATGGATTGAAAGCGTAACTATCATAAATTGTTACAATGCAAAAAACCGCATGAAGAAAGACGTATTAGAAGAGAAAGAGCAAGTTTTTATATAGTGTCAAAAATAACCATTTTTTGCAAAACAGCAAAGGGGGGACCATAGGAAAATTTTCAAAAATGGACGATTTTTTGGGCAAACTTCGGAAGGCTGCAAAATGAGAAATACAAGTGGCAAAATACCCTAATTAGTATGCATTGAAAGCGTAACTATCATAAATTGTTACAATGCAAAAAACCGCACGAAAAAAGACGAATTAGAAGAGAAATTGCAAGTTTTTATATAGTGTCCAAAATGGCCATTTTTGGCAAAACAGCAAATGCGGGACCATAGGAAAATTTTCAAAAATGGGCGATTATTTGGTCAAACTTCGGAAGGCTGCAAAATGAGAAATACAAAACGCACAATACCCTAATTAGTATGGATTGAAAGCGTAACTATCATAAATTGTTACAATGCAAAAAACCGCACGAAAAAAGACGTATTAGAAGAGAAATGGCAAGTTTTTTAATAGTGTCTAAAATGGCCATTTTTGGCAAAACAGCAAAGGGGGGACCATAGGAAAGTTTCCAAGAACGGACGATTTTTCTGGCAAACTTCGGAAGGCTGCAAAATGAGAAATACAAGTCGTACAATACCCTTATTAGTATGGATTGAAAGCGTAACTCTCATAAATTGTTACAATGCAAAAAACCGCACGAAAAAAGACGTATTAGAAGAGAAATTGCAAGTTTTTATATAGTGTCGAAAATGGCCATTTTTGGCAAACCAGCAAATAGGGGACCATAGGAAAATTTCCAACAATGGACGATTTTTTGGGCAAACTTCGGAAGGCTGCAAAATGAGAAATACAAGTCGCACAATACCCTAATTAGTATGGATTGAAAGCGTAACTATCATAAATTGTTACAATGCAAACCACCGCACGAAAAAAGACGTATTAGAAGAGAAATTTCAAGTTTTTATATAGTGTCGAAAATTGCCATTTTTGGCAAAATAGCAAAGGGGGGACCATAGGAAAATTTTCAAAAATGGACGATTTTTTGGGCAATTTTTAAAAGGCTGCAAAATGAGAAATACAAGTCGCACAATACCCTAATTTGTATGGATTAAAAGCGTAACTATCATGAATTCTTAAGATGCAAAACACCGCATGAAGAAAGACGTATTAGAAGAGAAAGAGCAAGTTTTTATATAGTGTCAAAAATAACCATTTTTTGCAAAACAGCAAAGGGGGGACCATAGGAAAATTTCCAAAAATGGACGATTTTTTGGGCAAACTTCGGAAGGCTGCAAAATAAGAAATACAAGTCGCACAATACCCTAATTAGTATGGATTGAAAGCGTAACTATCATAAATTGTTACAATGCAAAAAACCGCACGAAAAAAGACGAATTAGAAGAGAAATTGCAAGTTTTTATATAGTGTCGAAAATGGCCATTTTTGGCAAAACAGCAAATAGGGGACCATAGGAAAATTTCCAAAAATGGACGATTTTTTGGGCAAACTTCGGAAGGCTGCAAAATGAGAAATACAAGTCGCACAATACCCTAATTAGTATGGATTGAAAGCGTAACTATCATAAATTGTTACAATGCAAAAAACCGCACGAAAAAAGACGTATTAGAAGAGAAATGGCAAGTTTTTTAATAGTGTCTAAAATGGCCATTTTTGGCAAAACAGCAAAGGGGGGACCATAGGAAAGTTTCCAAAAACGGACGATTTTTCTGGCAAACTTCGGAAGGCTGCAAAATGAGAAATACAAGTCGTACAATACCCTAATTAGTATGGATTGAAAGCGTAACTCTCATAAATTGTTACAATGCAAAAAACCGCACGAAAAAAGACGTATTAGAAGAGAAATTGCAAGTTTTTATATAGTGTCGAGAATGGCCATTTTTGGTAAACCAGCAAATAGGGGACCATAGGAAAATTTCCAACAATGGACGATTTTTTGGGCAAACTTCGGAAGGCTGCAAAATGAGAAATACAAGTCGCACAATACCCTAATTAGTATGGATTGAAAGCGTAACTATCATAAATTGTTACAATGCAAACCACCGCACGAAAAAAGACGTATTAGAAGAGAAATTTCAAGTTTTTATATAGTGTCTAAAATGGCCATTTTTGGCAAAATAGCAAAGGGGGGACCATAGGAAAATTTTCAAAAATGGACGATTTTTTGGGCAATTTTCAAAAGGCTGCAAAATGAGAAATACAAGTCGCACAATACCCTAATTTGTATGGATTAAAAGCGTAACTATCATGAATTCATAAGATGCAAAACACCGCATAAAGAAAGACGTATTAGAAGAGAAAGAGCAAGTTTTTATATAGTGTCAAAAATAACCATTTTTTGCAAAACAGCAAAGGGGGGACCATAGGAAAATTTCCAAAAATGGACGATTTTTTGGGCAAACTTCGGAAGGCTGCAAAATGAGAAATACAAGTCGCACAATACCCTAATTAGTATGGATTGAAAGCGTAACTATCATAAATTGTTACAATGCAAAAAACCGCACGAAAAAAGACGAATTAGAAGAGAAATTGCAAGTCTTTATATAGTGTCGAAAATGGCCATTTTTGGCAAAACAGCAAATGGGGGACCATAGGAAAATTTTCAAAAATGGGCGATTATTTGGTCAAACTTCGGAATCCTGCAAAATCAGAAATACAAGTCGCACAATACCCTAATTAGTATGGATTGAAAGCGTAACTATCATAAATTGTTACAATGCAAAAAACCGCACGAAAAAAGACGTATTAGAAGAAAAATGGCAAGTTTTTTAATAGTGTCTAAAATGGCCATTTTTGGCAAAACAGCAAATGGGGGACCATAGGAAAGTTTCCAAAAACGGACGATTTTTCTGGGAAACTTCGGAAGGCTGCAAAATGAGAAATACAAGTCGTACAATACCCTAATTAGTATGGATTGAAAGCGTAACTCTCATAAATTGTTACAATGCAAAAAACCGCACGAAAAAAGACGTATTAGAAGAGAAATTGCAAGTTTTTATATAGTGTCGAAAATGGCCATTTTTGGTAAACCAGCAAATAGGGGACCATAGGAAAATTTTCAACAATGGACGATTTTTTGGGCAAACTTCGGAAGGCTGCAAAATGAGAAATACAAGTCGCACAATACCCTAATTAGTATGGATTGAAAGCGTAACTATCATAAATTGTTACAATGCAAAAAACCGCACGAAAAAAGACGTATTAGAAGAGAAATGGCAAGTTTTTTAATAGTGTCTAAAATGGCCATTTTTGGCAAAACAGCAAAGGGGGGACCATAGGAAAGTTTCCAAAAACGGACGATTTTTCTGGCAAACTTCGGAAGGCTGCAAAATGAGAAATACAAGTCGTACAATACCCTAATTAGTATGGATTGAAAGCGTAACTCTCATAAATTGTTACAATGCAAAAAACCGCACGAAAAAAGACGTATTAGAAGAGAAATTGCAAGTTTTTATATAGTGTCGAAAATGGCCATTTTTGGTAAACCAGCAAATAGGGGACCATAGGAAAATTTCCAACAATGGACGATTTTTTGGGCAAACTTCGGAAGGCTGCAAAATGAGAAATACATGTCGCACAATACCCTAATTAGTATGGATTGAAAGCGTAACTATCATAAATTGTTACAATGCAAACCACCGCACGAAAAAAGACGTATTAGAAGAGAAATTTCAAGTTTTTATATAGTGTCGAAAATGGCCATTTTTGGCAAAACAGCAAAGGGGGGACCATAGGAAAATTTTCAAAAATTGACGATTTTTACGGAAAACTTTGCAAGGCTGCAAAATGAGAAATACAAGTCGCACAATACCCTAATTAGTATGGATTAAAAGCGTACCTATCATAAATTCTTAGGATGCAAAACACCGCATGAAGAAAGACGTATCAGAAGAGAAATGGCAAGTTTTTCAATAGTGTCTGAAATGGCCATTTTTGGCAAAACAGCAAAGGGGGGACCATAGGAAAATTTTCAAAAATGGACGATTTTTTGGGCAAACTTTGGAAGCCTGCAAGATTAGAAATACAAGTCGCAGAATACCCTAATTAGTATTGATTGAAAGCGTAACTATCATAAAGTGTTACAATGAAAAAAACCGCATGAAAAAAGACGTATTAGAAGAGAAAGAGCAAGTTTTTATATAGTGTCAAAATTGGCCATTTTTTGCAAAACACCAAAGGGGGGACCATAGGAAAATTTTCAAAAATGGACGATTTTCTGGGCAAACTTCGGAAGGCTGCAAAATGAGAAATACAAGTCGCACAATACCCTAATTAGTATGGATTGAAAGCGTAGCTATCATAAATTGTTACAATGCAAAAAACCGCATGAAGAAAGACGTATTAGGAGAGAAATGGCAAGTTTTTCAATAGTGTCGAAAATGGCCATTTTTGGCAAAACAGCAAAGGGGGGACCATAGGAAAATTTTCAAAAATGGACGATTTTTTGGGAAAACTTCGAAATGCTGCAAAATGAGAAATACAAGTCGCACAATACCCTAATTAGTATGGATTGAAAGCGTAACTATCATAAATTGTTACAATGCAAACAACCGCATGAAAAAAGACGTATTAGAAGGAAAATTGCAAGATTTTTAATAGTGTCTAAGATGGCCATTTTTAGCAAAACAGCAAAGGGGGGATCATAAAAAAATTTTGAAAAATGGACGATTTTTTGGGCAAGCTTCGGAAGGCTGCAAAATGAGAAATACAAGTCGTACAATACCCTAATTAGTATGGATTGAAAGCGTAACTATCATAAATTGTTACAATGCAAACCACCGCACGAAAAAAGACGTATTAGAAGAGAAATTTCAAGTTTTTATATAGTGTCTAAAATGGCCATTTTTGGCAAAATAGCAAAGGGGGGACCATAGGAAAATTTTCAAAAATGGACGATTTTTTGGGCAATTTTCAAAAGGCTGCAAAATGAGAAATACAAGTCGCACAATACCCTAATTTGTATGGATTAAAAGCGTAACTATCATGAATTCATAAGATGCAAAACACCGCATGAAGAAAGACGTATTAGAAGAGAAAGAGCAAGTTTTTATATAGTGTCAAAAATAACCATTTTTTGCAAAACAGCAAAGGGGGGACCATAGGAAAATTTCCAAATATGGACGATTTTTTGGGCAAACTTCGGAAGGCTGCAAAATGAGAAATACAAGTCGCACAATACCCTAATTAGTATGGATTGAAAGCGTAACTATCATAAATTGTTACAATGCAAAAAACCGCACGAAAAAAGACGAATTAGAAGAGAAATTGCAAGTTTTTATATAGTGTCCAAAATGGCCATTTTTGGCAAAACAGCAAATGCGGGACCATAGGAAAATTTTCAAAAATGGGCGATTATTTGGTCAAACTTCGGAAGGCTGCAAAATGAGAAATACAAGTCGCACAATACCCTAATTAGTATGGATTGAAAGCGTAACTATCATAAATTGTTACAATGCAAAAAACCGCACGAAAAAAGACGTATTAGAAGAGAAATGGCAAGTTTTTTAATAGTGTCTAAAATGGCCATTTTTGGCAAAACAGCAAAGGGGGGACCATAGGAAAGTTTCCAAGAACGGACGATTTTTCTGGCAAACTTCGGAAGGCTGCAAAATGAGAAATACAAGTCGTACAATACCCTTATTAGTATGGATTGAAAGCGTAACTCTCATAAATTGTTACAATGCAAAAAACCGCACGAAAAAAGACGTATTAGAAGAGAAATTGCAAGTTTTTATATAGTGTCGAAAATGGCCATTTTTGGCAAACCAGCAAATAGGGGACCATAGGAAAATTTCCAACAATGGACGATTTTTTGGGCAAACTTCGGAAGGCTGCAAAATGAGAAATACAAGTCGCACAATACCCTAATTAGTATGGATTGAAAGCGTAACTATCATAAATTGTTACAATGCAAACCACCGCACGAAAAAAGACGTATTAGAAGAGAAATTTCAAGTTTTTATATAGTGTCGAAAATTGCCATTTTTGGCAAAATAGCAAAGGGGGGACCATAGGAAAATTTTCAAAAATGGACGATTTTTTGGGCAATTTTTAAAAGGCTGCAAAATGAGAAATACAAGTCGCACAATACCCTAATTTGTATGGATTAAAAGCGTAACTATCATGAATTCTTAAGATGCAAAACACCGCATGAAGAAAGACGTATTAGAAGAGAAAGAGCAAGTTTTTATATAGTGTCAAAAATAACCATTTTTTGCAAAACAGCAAAGGGGGGACCATAGGAAAATTTCCAAAAATGGACGATTTTTTGGGCAAACTTCGGAAGGCTGCAAAATGAGAAATACAAGTCGCACAATACCCTAATTAGTATGGATTGAAAGCGTAACTATCATAAATTGTTACAATGCAAAAAACCGCACGAAAAAAGACGTATTAGAAGAGAAATGGCAAGTTTTTTAATAGTGTCTAAAATGGCCATTTTTGGCAAAACAGCAAAGGGGGGACCATAGGAAAGTTTCCAAAAACGGACGATTTTTCTGGCAAACTTCGGAAGGCTGCAAAATGAGAAATACAAGTCGTACAATACCCTAATTAGTATGGATTGAAAGCGTAACTCTCATAAATTGTTACAATGCAAAAAACCGCACGAAAAAAGACGTATTAGAAGAGAAATTGCAAGTTTTTATATAGTGTCGAGAATGGCCATTTTTGGTAAACCAGCAAATAGGGGACCATAGGAAAATTTCCAACAATGGACGATTTTTTGGGCAAACTTCGGAAGGCTGCAAAATGAGAAATACAAGTCGCACAATACCCTAATTAGTATGGATTGAAAGCGTAACTATCATAAATTGTTACAATGCAAACCACTGCACGAAAAAAGACGTATTAGAAGAGAAATTTCAAGTTTTTATATAGTGTCTAAAATGGCCATTTTTGGCAAAATAGCAAAGGGGGGACCATAGGAAAATTTTCAAAAATGGACGATTTTTTGGGCAATTTTCAAAAGGCTGCAAAATGAGAAATACAAGTCGCACAATACCCTAATTTGTATGGATTAAAAGCGTAACTATCATGAATTCATAAGATGCAAAACACCGCATGAAGAAAGACGTATTAGAAGAGAAAGAGCAAGTTTTTATATAGTGTCAAAAATAACCATTTTTTGCAAAACAGCAAAGGGGGGACCATAGGAAAATTTCCAAAAATGGACGGTTTTTTGGGCAAACTTCGGAAGGCTGCAAAATGAGAAATACAAGTCGCACAATACCCTAATTAGTATGGATTGAAAGCGTAACTATCATAAATTGTTACAATGCAAAAAACCGCACGAAAAAAGACGAATTAGAAGAGAAATTGCAAGTCTTTATATAGTGTCGAAAATGGCCATTTTTGGCAAAACAGCAAATGGGGGACCATAGGAAAATTTTCAAAAATGGGCGATTATTTGGTCAAACTTCGGAATCCTGCAAAATCAGAAATACAAGTCGCACAATACCCTAATTAGTATGGATTGAAAGCGTAACTATCATAAATTGTTACAATGCAAAAAACCGCACGAAAAAAGACGTATTAGAAGAAAAATGGCAAGTTTTTTAATAGTGTCTAAAATGGCCATTTTTGGCAAAACAGCAAATGGGGGACCATAGGAAAGTTTCCAAAAACGGACGATTTTTCTGGGAAACTTCGGAAGGCTGCAAAATGAGAAATACAAGTCGTACAATACCCTAATTAGTATGGATTGAAAGCGTAACTCTCATAAATTGTTACAATGCAAAAAACCGCACGAAAAAAGACGTATTAGAAGAGAAATTGCAAGTTTTTATATAGTGTCGAAAATGGCCATTTTTGGTAAACCAGCAAATAGGGGACCATAGGAAAATTTTCAACAATGGACGATTTTTTGGGCAAACTTCGGAAGGCTGCAAAATGAGAAATACAAGTCGCACAATACCCTAATTAGTATGGATTGAAAGCGTAACTATCATAAATTGTTACAATGCAAAAAACCGCACGAAAAAAGACGTATTAGAAGAGAAATGGCAAGTTTTTTAATAGTGTCTAAAATGGCCATTTTTGGCAAAACAGCAAAGGGGGGACCATAGGAAAGTTTCCAAAAACGGACGATTTTTCTGGCAAACTTCGGAAGGCTGCAAAATGAGAAATACAAGTCGTACAATACCCTAATTAGTATGGATTGAAAGCGTAACTCTCATAAATTGTTACAATGCAAAAAACCGCACGAAAAAAGACGTATTAGAAGAGAAATTGCAAGTTTTTATATAGTGTCGAAAATGGCCATTTTTGGTAAACCAGCAAATAGGGGACCATAGGAAAATTTCCAACAATGGACGATTTTTTGGGCAAACTTCGGAAGGCTGCAAAATGAGAAATACATGTCGCACAATACCCTAATTAGTATGGATTGAAAGCGTAACTATCATAAATTGTTACAATGCAAACCACCGCACGAAAAAAGACGTATTAGAAGAGAAATTTCAAGTTTTTATATAGTGTCGAAAATGGCCATTTTTGGCAAAACAGCAAAGGGGGGACCATAGGAAAATTTTCAAAAATTGACGATTTTTACGGAAAACTTTGCAAGGCTGCAAAATGAGAAATACAAGTCGCACAATACCCTAATTAGTATGGATTAAAAGCGTACCTATCATAAATTCTTAGGATGCAAAACACCGCATGAAGAAAGACGTATCAGAAGAGAAATGGCAAGTTTTTCAATAGTGTCTGAAATGGCCATTTTTGGCAAAACAGCAAAGGGGGGACCATAGGAAAATTTTCAAAAATGGACGATTTTTTGGGCAAACTTTGGAAGCCTGCAAGATTAGAAATACAAGTCGCAGAATACCCTAATTAGTATTGATTGAAAGCGTAACTATCATAAAGTGTTACAATGAAAAAAACCGCATGAAAAAAGACGTATTAGAAGAGAAAGAGCAAGTTTTTATATAGTGTCAAAATTGGCCATTTTTTGCAAAACACCAAAGGGGGGACCATAGGAAAATTTTCAAAAATGGACGATTTTCTGGGCAAACTTCGGAAGGCTGCAAAATGAGAAATACAAGTCGCACAATACCCTAATTAGTATGGATTGAAAGCGTAGCTATCATAAATTGTTACAATGCAAAAAACCGCATGAAGAAAGACGTATTAGGAGAGAAATGGCAAGTTTTTCAATAGTGTCGAAAATGGCCATTTTTGGCAAAACAGCAAAGGGGGGACCATAGGAAAATTTTCAAAAATGGACGATTTTTTGGGAAAACTTCGAAATGCTGCAAAATGAGAAATACAAGTCGCACAATACCCTAATTAGTATGGATTGAAAGCGTAACTATCATAAATTGTTACAATGCAAACAACCGCATGAAAAAAGACGTATTAGAAGGAAAATTGCAAGATTTTTAATAGTGTCTAAGATGGCCATTTTTAGCAAAACAGCAAAGGGGGGATCATAAAAAAATTTTGAAAAATGGACGATTTTTTGGGCAAGCTTCGGAAGGCTGCAAAATGAGAAATACAAGTCGTACAATACCCTAATTAGTATGGATTGAAAGCGTAACTATCATAAATTGTTACAATGCAAACCACCGCACGAAAAAAGACGTATTAGAAGAGAAATTTCAAGTTTTTATATAGTGTCTAAAATGGCCATTTTTGGCAAAATAGCAAAGGGGGGACCATAGGAAAATTTTCAAAAATGGACGATTTTTTGGGCAATTTTCAAAAGGCTGCAAAATGAGAAATACAAGTCGCACAATACCCTAATTTGTATGGATTAAAAGCGTAACTATCATGAATTCATAAGATGCAAAACACCGCATGAAGAAAGACGTATTAGAAGAGAAAGAGCAAGTTTTTATATAGTGTCAAAAATAACCATTTTTTGCAAAACAGCAAAGGGGGGACCATAGGAAAATTTCCAAATATGGACGATTTTTTGGGCAAACTTCGGAAGGCTGCAAAATGAGAAATACAAGTCGCACAATACCCTAATTAGTATGGATTGAAAGCGTAACTATCATAAATTGTTACAATGCAAAAAACCGCACGAAAAAAGACGAATTAGAAGAGAAATTCCAAGTCTTTATATAGTGTCAAAAATGGCCATTTTTGGCAAAACAGCAAATGGGGGACCATAGGAAAATTTTCAAAAATGGGCGATTATTTGGTCAAACTTCGGAAGGCTGCAAAATCAGAAATACAAGTCGCACAATACCCTAATTAGTATGGATTGAAAGCGTAACTATCATAAATTGTTACAATGCAAAAAACCGCACGAAAAAAGACGTATTAGAAGAGAAATGGCAAGTTTTTTAATAGTGTCTAAAATGGCCATTTTTGGCAAAACAGCAAATGGGGGACCATAGGAAAGTTTCCAAAAACGGACGATTTTTCTGGGAAACTTCGGAAGGCTGCAAAATGAGAAATACAAGTCGTACAATACCCTAATTAGTATGGATTGAAAGCGTAACTCTCATAAATTGTTACAATGCAAAAAACCGCACGAAAAAAGACGTATTAGAAGAGAAATTGCAAGTTTTTATATAGTGTCGAAAATGGCCATTTTTGGTAAACCAGCAAATAGGGGACCATAGGAAAATTTTCAACAATGGACGATTTTTTGGGCAAACTTCGGAAGGCTGCAAAATGAGAAATACAAGTCGCACAATACCCTAATTAGTATGGATTGAAAGCGTAACTATCATAAATTGTTACAATGCAAAAAACCGCACGAAAAAAGACGTATTAGAAGAGAAATGGCAAGTTTTTTAATAGTGTCTAAAATGGCCATTTTTGGCAAAACAGCAAAGGGGGGACCATAGGAAAGTTTCCAAAAACGGACGATTTTTCTGGCAAACTTCGGAAGGCTGCAAAATGAGAAATACAAGTCGTACAATACCCTAATTAGTATGGATTGAAAGCGTAACTCTCATAAATTGTTACAATGCAAAAAACCGCACGAAAAAAGACGTATTAGAAGAGAAATTGCAAGTTTTTATATAGTGTCGAAAATGGCCATTTTTGGTAAACCAGCAAATAGGGGACCATAGGAAAATTTCCAACAATGGACGATTTTTTGGGCAAACTTCGGAAGGCTGCAAAATGAGAAATACAAGTCGCACAATACCCTAATTAGTATGGATTGAAAGCGTAACTATCATAAATTGTTACAATGCAAACCACCGCACGAAAAAAGACGTATTAGAAGAGAAATTTCAAGTTTTTATATAGTGTCGAAAATGGCCATTTTTGGCAAAATAGCAAAGGGGGGACCATAGGAAAATTTTTCAAAAATGGATGATTTTTTGGGCAATTTTCAAAAGGCTTCAAAATGAGAAATACAAGTCGCACAATACCCTAATTTGTATGGATTAAAAGCGTAACTATCATGAATTCTTAAGATGCAAAACACCGCATGAAGAAAGACGTATTAGAAGAGAAAGAGCAAGTTTTTATATAGTGTCAAAAATAACCATTTTTTGCAAAACAGCAAAGGGGGGACCATAGGAAAGTTTCCAAAAATGGACGATTTTTCTGGCAAACTTCGGAAGGCTGCAAAATGAGAAATACAAGTCGTACAATACCCTAATTAGTATGGATTGAAAGCGTAACTCTCATAAATTGTTACAATGCAAAAAACCGCACGAAAAAAGACGTATTAGAAGAGAAATTGCAAGTTTTTATATAGTGTCGAAAATGGCCATTTTTGGCAAACCAGCAAATAGGGGACCATAGGAAAATTTCCAACAATGGACGATTTTTTGGGCAAACTTCGGAAGGCTGCAAAATGAGAAATACAAGTCGCACAATACCCTAATTAGTATGGATTGAAAGCGTAACTATCATAAATTGTTACAATGCAAAGCACCGCACGAAAAAAGACGTATTAGAAGAGAAATTTCAAGTTTTTATATAGTGTCGAAAATGGCCATTTTTGGCAAAATAGCAAAGGGGGGACCATAGGAAAATTTTCAAAAATGGACGATTTTTTGGGCAATTTTCAAAAGGCTGCAAAATGAGAAATACAAGTCGCACAATACCCTAATTTGTATGGATTAAAAGCGTAACTATCATGAATTCTTAAGATGCAAAAAACCGCATGAAAAAAGACGTATTAGAAGAGAAAGAGCAAGTTTTTATATAGTGTCAAAAATAACCATTTTTTGCAAAACAGCAAAAAGGGGACCATAGGCAAATTTCCAAAAATGGGCGATTTTTTAGGCAAATTTCGGAAGGCTGCAAAATGAGAAATACAAGTCGCACAATACCCTAATTGGTATGGATAGAAGGCGTAACTATCATAAATTGTTACAATGCAAAAAACCGCATGAAGAAAGACGTATTAGGAGAGAAATGGCAAGTTTTTTAATAGTGTCGAAAATAGCCATTTCTGGCAAAACAGCAAAGGGGGGACCATAGGAAAATTTTCAAAAATTGACGATTTTTACGGAAAACTTTGCAAGGCTGCAAAATGAGAAATACAAGTCGCACAATACCCTAATTAGTATGGATTAAAAGCGTACCTATCATAAATTCTTAGGATGCAAAACACCGCATGAAGAAAGACGTATCAGAAGAGAAATGGCAAGTTTTTCAATAGTGTCTGAAATGGCCATTTTTGGCAAAACAGCAAAGGGGGGACCATAGGAAAATTTTCAAAAATGGACGATTTTTTTGGCAAACTTTGGAAGCCTGCAAGATTAGAAATACAAGTCGCAGAATACCCTAATTAGTATTGATTGAAAGCGTAACTATCATAAAGTGTTACAATGAAAAAAACCGCATGAAAAAAGACGTATTAGAAGAGAAAGAGCAAGTTTTTATATAGTGTCAAAATTGGCCATTTCTTGCAAAACACCAAAGGGGGGACCATAGGAAAATTTTCAAAAATGGACGATTTTCTGGGCAAACTTCGGAAGGCTGCAAAATGAGAAATACAAGTCGCACAATACCCTAATTAGTATGGATTGAAAGCGTAGCTATCATAAATTGTTACAATGCAAAAAACCGCATGAAGAAAGACGTATTAGGAGAGAAATGGCAAGTTTTTCAATAGTGTCGAAAATGGCCATTTTGGGCAAAACAGCAAAGGGGGGACCATAGGAAAATTTTCAAAAATGGACGATTTTTTGGGAAAACTTCGAAATGCTGCAAAATGAGAAATACAAGTCGCACAATACCCTAATTAGTATGGATTGAAAGCGTAACTATCATAAATTGTTACAATGCAAACAACCGCATGAAAAAAGACGTATTAGAAGGAAAATGGCAAGATTTTTAATAGTGTCTAAGATGGCCATTTTTAGCAAAACAGCAAAGGGGGGATCATAAAAGAATTTTGAAAAATGGACGATTTTTTGGGCAAGCTTCGGAAGGCTGCAAAATGAGAAATACAAGTCGTACAATACCCTAATTAGTATGGATTGAAAGCGTAACTATCATAAATTGTTACAATGCAAAAAACCGCACGAAAAAAGACGTATTAGAAGAGAAAGAGAAAGTTTTTATATAGTGTCGAAAATGGCAATTTTTGGCAAAACAGCAAATGGGGGACCATAGGAAAATTTTCAAAAATGGGCGATTATTTGGTCAAACTTCGGAAGGCTGCAAAATGAGAAATACAAGTCGCACAATACCCTAATTAGTATGGATTGAAAGCGTAACTATCATAAATTGTTACAATGCAAAAAACCGCACGAAAAAAGACGTATTAGAAGAGAAAGAGAAAGTTTTTATATAGTGTCGAAAATGGCCATTTTTGGCAAAACAGCAAATGGGGGACCATAGGAAAATTTTAAAAAATGGGCGATTATTTGGTCAAACTTCGGAAGGCTGCAAAATGAGAAATACAAGTCGCACAATACCCTAATTAGTATGGATTGAAAGCGTAACTATCATAAATTGTTACAATGCAAAAAGCCGCACGAAAAAAGACGTATTAGAAGAGAAATGGCAAGTTTTTTAATAGTGTCTAAAATGGCCATTTTTGGCAAAACAGCAAAGGGGGGACCATAGGAAAGTTTCCAAAAATGGACGATTTTTCTGGCAAATTTCGGAAGGCTGCAAAATGAGAAATACTAGTCGTACAATACCCTAATTAGTATGGATTGAAAGCGTAACTCTCATAAATTGTTACAATGCAAAAAACCGCACGAAAAAAGACGTATTAGAAGAGAAATGGCAAGTTTTTTAATAGTGTCTAAAATGGCCATTTTTGGCAAAACAGCAAAGGGGGGACCATAGGAAAGTTTCCAAAAATGGACGATTTTTCTGGCAAACTTCGGAAGGCGTCAAAATGAGAAATACAAGTCGCACAATACCCTAATTAGTATGGATTGAAAGGGTAACTCTCATAAATTGTTACAATGCAAAAAACCGCACGAAAAAAGACGTATTAGAAGAGAAATTGCAAGTTTTTAAATAGTGTCGAAAATGGCCATTTTTGGCAAACCAGCAAATAGGGGACCATAGGAAAATTTTCAAAAATGGACGATTTTTTGGGCAAACTTCGGAAGGCTGCAAAATGAGAAATACAAGTCGCACAATACCCTAATTAGTATTGATTGAAAGCGTAACTATCATAAATTGTTACAATGCAAAAAACCGCATGAAAAAAGACGTATTAGAAGAGAAAGAGCAAGTTTTTATATAGTGTCAAAAATGGCCATTTTTTGCAAAACAGCAAAGGGGGGACCATAAGAAAATTTTCAAAAATGGACGATTTTTTAGGCAAACTTCGGAAGGCTGCAAAATGAGAAATACAAGTCGCAAAATACCCTAATTAGTATGGATTGAAAGCGTAACTATCATAAATTGTTACAATGCAAAAAACCGCATGAAGAAAGACGTATTAGGAGAGAAATGGCAAGTTTTTTAATAGTGTCGAAAATAGCCATTTTTGGCAAAACAGCAAAGGGGGGACCATAGGAAAATTTTCAAAAATTGACGATTTTTTGGGAAAACTTTGCAAGGCTGCAAAATGAGAAATACAAGTCGCACAATACCCTAATTAGTATGGATTAAAAGCGTACCTATCATAAATTCTTAGGATTCAAAACACCGCATGAAGAAAGACGTATCAGAAGAGAAATGGCAAGTTTTTCAATAGTGTCTGAAATGGCCATTTTTGGCAAAACAGCAAAGGGGGGACCATAGGAAAATTTTCAAAAATGGACGATTTTTTGGGCAAACTTTGGAAGCCTGCAAGATTAGAAATAGAAGTCGCAGAATACCCTAATTAGTATTGATTGAAAGCGTAACTATCATAAATTGTTACAATGAAAAAAACCGCATGAAAAAAGACGTATTAGAAGAGAAAGAGCAAGTTTTTATATAGTGTCAAAATTGGCCATTTTTTGCAAAACACCAAAGGGGGGACCATAGGAAAATTTTCAAAAATGGACGATTTTCTGGGCAAACTTCGGAAGGCTGCAAAATGAGAAATACAAGTCGCACAATACCCTAATTAGTATGGATTGAAAGCGTAGCTATCATAAATTGTTACAATGCAAAAAACCGCATGAAGAAAGACGTATTAGGAGAGAAATGGCAAGTTTTTCAATAGTGTCGAAAATGGCCATTTTTGGCAAAACAGCAAAGGGGGGACCATAGGAAAATTTTCAAAAATGGACGATTTTTTGGGAAAACTTCGAAATGCTGAAAAATGAGAAATACAAGTCGCACAATACCCTAATTAGTATGGATTGAAAGCGTAACTATCATAAATTGTTACAATGCAAACAACCGCATGAAAAAAGACGTATTAGAAGGAAAATGGCAAGTTTTTCAATAGTGTCTAAGATGGCCATTTTTACCAAAACAGCAAAGGGGGGACCATAAAAAAATTTTGAAAAATGGACGATTTTTTGGGCAAGCTTCGGAAGGCTGCAAAATGAGAAATACAAGTCGCAAAATACTCTAATTAATATGGATTGAAAGCGTAACTATCATAAATTGTTACAATGCAAAAAACCGCATGAAAAAAGATGTATTATAAGACAAATTGAGAGTTTTTATATAGTGACGAAAATGGGCATTTTTGGCAAAACAGCAAAGGGGGGACCATAGGAAAATTTTCAAAAAGGGACGATTTTTTTGGCAAACTTCGGAAGGCTGCAAGATGAGAAATACAAGTCGCACAATACCCTAATTAGTATGGATTGAAAGCGTAACTATCATAAATTGTTACAATGCAAAAAACCGCACGAAAAAAGACGTATTAGAAGAGAAATGGCAAGTTTTTTAATAGTGTCTAAAATGGCCATTTTTGGCAAAACAGCAAAGGGGGGACCATAGGAAAGTTTCCAAAAATGGACGATTTTTCTGGCAAACTTCGGAAGGCTGCAAAATGAGAAATACAAGTCGTACAATACCCTAATTAGTATGGATTGAAAGCGTAACTCTCATAAATTGTTACAATGCAAAAAACCGCACGAAAAAAGACGTATTAGAAGAGAAATTGCAAGTTTTTATATAGTGTCGAAAATGGCCATTTTTGGCAAACCAGCAAATAGGGGACCATAGGAAAATTTCCAACAATGGACGATTTTTTGGGCAAACTTCGGAAGGCTGCAAAATGAGAAATACAAGTCGCACAATACCCTAATTAGTATGGATTGAAAGCGTAACTATCATAAATTGTTACAATGCAAAAAACCGCATGAAAAAAGACGTATTAGAAGAGAAAGAGAAAGTTTTTATGTAGTGTCGAAAATGGCCATTTTTGGCAAAACAGCAAATGGGGGACCATAGAAAAATTTTCAAAAATGGGCGATTATTTGGTCAAACTTCGGAAGGCTGCAAAATGAGAAATACAAGCCGCACAATACCCTAATTAGTATGGATTGAAAGCGTACCTATCATAAATTGTTACAATGCAAACAACCGCATGAAAAAAGACGTATTAGAAGGAAAATGGCAACTTTTTCAATAGCGTCTAAAATGGCCATTTTTAGCAAAACAGCAAAGGGGGGACCATAAAAAAATTTTGAAAAATTGACGATTTTTTGGGCAAGCTTCGGAAGGCTGCAAAATGAGAAATACAAGTCGCACAATACTCTAATTAATATGGATTGAAAGCGTAACTATCATAAATTGTTCCAATGCAAAAAACCGCATGAAAGAAGATGTATTAGAGGACAAATTGAGAGTTTTTATATAGTGACGAAAATGGGCATTTTTGGCAAAACAGCAAAGGGGGGACCATAGGAAAATTTTCAAAAAGGGACGATTTTTTTGGCAAACTTCGGAAGGCTGCAAGATGAGAAATACAAGTCGCACAATACCCTAATTAGTATGGATTGAAAGCGTAACTATCATAAATTGTTACAATGCAAAAAACCGCACGAAAAAAGACGTATTAGAAGAGAAATGGCAAGTTTTTTAATAGTGTCTAAAATGGCCATTTTTGGCAAAACAGCAAAGGGGGGACCATAGGAAAGTTTCCAAAAATGGACGATTTTTCTGGCAAACTTCGGAAGGCTGCAAAATAAGAAATACAAGTCGTACAATACCCTAATTAGTATGGATTGAAAGCGTAACTCTCATAAATTGTTACAATGCAAAAAACCGCACGAAAAAAGACGTATAAGAAGAGAAATTGCATGTTTTTATATAGTGTCGAAAATGGCCATTTTTGGCAAACCAGCAAATAGGGGACCATAGGAAAATTTCCAACAATGGACGATTTTTTGGGCAAACTTCGGAAGGCTGCAAAATGAGAAATACAAGTCGCACAATACCCTAATTTGTATGGATTAAAAGCGTAACTATCATGAATTCTTAAGATGCAAAACACCGCATGAAGAAAGGCGTATTAGAAGAGAAAGAGCAAGTTTTTATATGGTGTCAAAAATAACCATTTTTTGCAAAACAGCAAAGGGGGGACCATAGGAAAATTTCCAAAAATGGACGATTTTTTGGGCAAACTTCGGAAGGCCGCAAAATGAGAAATACAAGTCGCACAATACCCTAATTAGTATGGATTGAAAGCGTAACTATCATAAATTGTTACAATGCAAAAAACCGCACGAAAAAAGACGAATAAGAAGAGAAATTGTAAGTTTTTATATAGTGTCGAAAATGGCCATTTTTGGCAAAACAGCAAAGGGGGGACCATAGGAAAATTTCCAAATATGGACGATTTTTTGGGCAAACTTCGGAAGGCTGCAAAATGAGAAATACAAGTCGCACAATACCCTAATTAGTATGGATTGAAAGCGTAACTATCATAAATTGTTACAATGCAAAAAACCGCACGAAAAAAGACGTATTATAAGAGAAATGGCAAGTTTTTTAATAGTGTCTAAAATGGCCATTTTTGGCAAAACAGCAAAGGGGGGACCATAGGAAAGTTTCCAAAAATGGACGATTTTTCTGGCAAACTACGGAAGGCTGCAAAATGAGAAATACAAGTCGTACAATACCCTAATTAGTATGGATTGAAAGCGTAACTCTCATAAATTGTTACAATGCAAAAAACCGCACGAAAAAAGACGTATTAGAAGAGAAATTGCAAGTTTTTATATAGTGTCGAAAATGGCCATTTTTGGCAAACCAGCAAATAGGGGACCATAGGAAAATTTCCAACAATGGACGATTTTTTGGGCAAACTTCGGAAGGCTGCAAAATGAGAAATACAAGTCGCACAATACCCTAATTAGTATGGATTGAAAGCGTAACTATCATAAATTGTTACAATGCAAACCACCGCACGAAAAAAGACGTATTAGAAGAGAAATTTCAAGTTTTTATATAGTGTCGAAAATGGCCATTTTTGGCAAAATAGCAAAGGGGGGACCATAGGAAAATTTTCAAAAATGGACGATTTTTTGAGCAATTTTCAAAAGGCTGCAAAATGAGTAATACAAGTCGCACAATACCCTAATTAGTATGGATTGAAAGCGTAACTATCATAAATTGTTACAATGCAAAAAACCGCACGAAAAAAGACGAATTAGAAGAGAAAGAGAAAGTTTTTATATAGTGTCGAAAATGGCCATTTTTGGCAAAACAGCAAATGGGGGACCATAGGAAAATTTTCAAAAATGGGCGATTATTTGGTCAAACTTCGGAAGGCTGCAAAATGAGAAATACAAGTCGCACAATACCCTAATTAGTATGGATTGAAAGCGTAACTATCATAAATTGTTACAATGCAAACCACCGCACGAAAAAAGACGTATTAGAAGAGAAATTTCAAGTTTTTATATAGTGTCGAAAATGGCCATTTTTGGCAAAATAGCAAAGCGGGGACCATAGGAAAATTTTCAAAAATGGACGATTTTTTGGGCAATTTTCAAAAGGTTGCAAAATGAGAAATACAAGTCGCACAATACCCTAATTAGTATGGATTAAAAGCGTAACTATCATGAATTCTTAAGATGCAAAACACCGCATGAAGAAAGACGTATTAGAAGAGAAAGAGCAAGTTTTTATATAGTGTCAAAAATAACCATTTTTGGCAAAACAGCAAAGGGGGGACCATAGGAAAATTTCCAAAAATGGACGATTTTTTGGGCAAACTTCGGAAGGCTGCAAAATGAGAAATACAAGTCGCACAATACCCTAATTAGTATGGATTGAAAGCGTAACTATCATAAATTGTTACAATGCAAAAAACCGCACGAAAAAATACGTATTAGAAGAGAAAGAGAAAGTTTTTATATAGTGTCGAAAATGGCCATTTTTTGCAAAACAGCAAATGGGGGACCATAGGAAAATTTTCAAAAATGGGCGATTATTTGGTCAAACTTCGGAAGGCTGCAAAATGAGAAATACAAGTCGCACAATACCCTAATTAGTATGGATTGAAAGCGTAACTATCATAAATTGTTACAATGCAAAAAACCGCACGAAAAAAGACGTATTAGAAGAGAAATGGCAAGTTTTTTAATAGTGTCTAAAATGGCCATTTTTGGCAAAACAGCAAAGGGGGGACCATAGGAAAGTTTCCAAAAATGGACGATTTTTCTGGCAAACTTCGGAAGGCTGCAAAATGAGAAATACAAGTCGTACAATACCCTAATTAGTATGGATTGAAAGCGTAACTCTCATAAATTGTTACAATGCAAAAAACCGCACGAAAAAAGACGTATTAGAAGAGAAATTGCAAGTTTTTATATAGTGTCGAAAATGGCCATTTTTGGCAAACCAGCAAATAGGGGACCATAGGAAAATTTCCAACAATGGACGATTTTTTGGGCAAACTTCGGAAGGCTGCAAAATGAGAAATACAAGTCGCACAATACCCTAATTAGTATGGATTGAAAGCGTAACTATCATAAATTGTTACAATGCAAAAAACCGCACGAAAAAAGACGTATTAGAAGAGAAATGGCAAGTTTTTTAATAGTGTCTAAAATGGCCATTTTTGGCAAAACAGCAAAGGGGGGACCATAGGAAAGTTTCCAAAAATGGACGATTTTTCAGGCAAACTTCGGAAGGCTGCAAAATGAGAAATACAAGTCGTACAATACCCTAATTAGTATGGATTGAAAGCGTAACTCTCATAAATTGTTACAATGCAAAAAACCGCACGAAAAAAGACGTATTAGAAGAGAAATTGCAAGTTTTTATATAGTGTCGAAAATGGCCATTTTTGGCAAAATAGCAAAGGGGGGACCATAGGAAAATTTTCAAAAATCGACGATTTTTTGGGCAATTTTCAAAAGGCTGCAAAATGAGAAATACAAGTCGCACAATACCCTAATTTGTATGGATTAAAAGCGTAACTATCATGAATTCTTAAGATGCAAAACACCGCATGAAGAAAGACGTATTAGAAGAGAAAGAGCAAGTTTTTATATAGTGTCAAAAATAACCATTTTTTGCAAAACAGCAAAGGGGGGACCATAGGAAAATTTCCAAAAATGGACGATTTTTTGGGCAAACTTCGGAAGGCTGCAAAATGAGAAATACAAGTCGCACAATACCCTAATTAGTATGGATTGAAAGCGTAACTATCATAAATTGTTACAATGCAAAAAACCGCACGAAAAAAGACGAATTAGAAGAGAAATTGCAAGTTTTTATATAGTGTCGAAAATGACCATTTTTGGGAAAACAGCAAAGGGGGGACCATAGGAAAATTTCCAAAAATGGACGATTTTTTGGGCAAACTTCGGAAGGCTGCAAAATGAGAAATACAAGTCGCACAATACCCTAATTAGTATGGATTGAAAGCGTAACTATCATAAATTGTTACAATGCAAAAAACCGCACGAAAAAAGACGAATTAGAAGAGAAATTGCAAGTTTTTATATAGTGTCGAAAATGGCCATTTTTGGCAAAACAGCAAAGGGGGGACCATAGGAAAATTTCCAAAAATGGACGATTTTTTGGGCAAACTTCGGAAGGCTGCAAAATGAGAAATACAAGTCGCACAATACCCTAATTAGTATGGATTGAAAGCGCAACTATCATAAATTGTTACAATGCAAAAAACCGCACGAAAAAAGACGTATTAGAAGAGAAAGAGAAAGTTTTTATATAGTGTCGAAAATGGCCATTTTTGGCAAAACAGCAAATGGGGGACCATAGGAAAATTTTCAAAAATGGGCGATTATTTGGTCAAACTTCGGAAGGCTGCAAAATGAGAAATACAAGTCGCACAATACCCTAATTAGTATGGATTGAAAGCGTAACTATCATAAATTGTTACAATGCAAAAAACCGCACGAAAAAAGACGTATTAGAAGAGAAATGGCAAGTTTTTTAATAGTGTCTAAAATGGCCATTTTTGGCAAAACAGCAAAGGGGGGACCATAGGAAAGTTTCCAAAAATGGACGATTTTTCTGGCAAACTTCGGAAGGCTGCAAAATGAGAAATACAAGTCGTACAATACCCTAATTTGTATGGAATTAAAGCGTAACTCTCATAAATTGTTACAATGCAAAAAACCGCACGAAAAAAGACGTATTAGAAGAGAAATTGGAAGTTTTTATATAGTGTCGAAAATGGCCATTTTTGGCAAACCAGCAAATAGGGGACCATAGGAAAATTTCCAACAATGGACGATTTTTTGGGCAAACTTCGGAAGGCTGCAAAATGAGAAATACAAGTCGCACAATACTCTAATTAGTATGGATTGAAAGCGTAACTATCATAAATTGTTACAATGCAAACCACCGCACGAAAAAAGACGTATTAGAAGAGAAATTTCAAGTTTTTATATAGTGTGGAAAATGGCCATTTTTGGCAAAATAGCAAAGGGGGGACCATAGGAAAATTTTCAAAAATGGACGATTTTTTGGGCAATTTTCAAAAGGCTGCAAAATGAGAAATACAAGTCGCACAATACCCTAATTTGTATGGATTAAAAGCGTAACTATCATGAATTCTTAAGATGCAAAACACCGCATGAAGAAAGACGTATTAGAAGAGAAAGAGCAAGTTTTTATATAGTATCAAAAATAACCATTTTTTGCAAAACAGCAAAGGGGGGACCATAGGAAAATTTCAAAAAATGGACGATTTTTTGGGCAAACTTCGGAAGGCTGCAAAATGAGAAATACAAGTCGCACAATACCCTAATTAGTATGGATTGAAAGCGTAACTCTCATAAATTGTTACAATGCAAAAAACCGCACGAAAAAAGACGAATTAGAAGAGAAATTGCAAGTTTTTATATAGTGTCGAAAATGGCCATTTTTGGCAAAACAGCAAAGGGGGGACCATAGGAAAATTTCTAAAAATGGACGATTTTTTGGGCAAACTTCGGAAGGCTGCAAAATGAGAAATACAAGTCGCAAAATACCCTAATTAGTATGGATTGAATGCGTAACTATCATAAATTGTTACAATGCAAAAAACCGCATGAAAAAAGACGTATTAGAAGAGAAAGAGAAAGTTTTTATATAGTGTCGAAAATGGCAATTTTTGGCAAAACAGCAAATGGGGGACCATAGGAAAATTTTCAAAAATGGGCGATTATTTGGTCAAACTTCGGAAGGCTGCAAAATGAGAAATACAAGTCGCACAATACCCTAATTAGTATGGATTGAAAGCGTAACTATCATAAATTGTTACAATGCAAAAAACCGCACGAAAAAAGACGTATTAGAAGAGAAATGGCAAGTTTTTTAATAGTGTCTAAAATGGCCATTTTTGGCAAAACAGCAAAGGGGGGACCATAGGAGAGTTTCCAAAAATGGACGATTTTTTGGGCAAACTTCGGTAGGCTACAAAGTGAGAAATACAAGTCGCACAATACCCTAATTAGTATGGATTGAAAGCGTAACTTTCATAAATTGTTACAATGCAAAAAACCGCACGAAAAAAGACGAATTAGAAGAGAAATTGCAAGTTTTTATATAGTGTCGAAAATGGCCATTTTTGGCAAAACAGCAAAGGGGGGACGATTGGAAAATTTCCAAAAATGGACCATTTTTTGGGAAATCTTCGGAAGGCTGCAAAATGAGAAATACAAGTCGCACAATACCCTAATTAGTATGGATTGAAAGCGTAACTATCATAAATTGTTACAATGCAAAAAACCGCATGAAAAAAGACGTATTAGAAGAGAAAGAGAAAGTTTTTATATAGTGTCGAAAATGGCAATTTTTGGCAAAACAGCAAATGGGGGACCATAGGAAAATTTTCAAAAATGGGCGATTATTTGGTCAAACTTCGGAAGGCTGCAAAATGAGAAATACAAGTCGCACAATACCCTAATTAGTATGGATTGAAAGCGTAACTATCATAAATTGTTACAATGCAAAAAACCGCACGAAAAAAGACGAATTAGAAGAGAAATTGCAAGTTTTTATATAGTGTCGAAAATGGCCATTTTTGGCAAAACAGCAAAGGGGGGACCATAGGAAAATTTCTAAAAATGGACGATTTTTTGGGCAAACTTCGGAAGGCTGCAAAATGAGAAATACAAGTCGCAAAATACCCTAATTAGTATGGATTGAATGCGTAACTATCATAAATTGTTACAATGCAAAAAACCGCATGAAAAAAGACGTATTAGAGGAGAAAGAGAAAGTTTTTATATAGTGTCGAAAATGGCAATTTTTGGCAAAACAGCAAATGGGGGACCATAGGAAAATTTTCAAAAATGGGCGATTATTTGGTCAAACTTCGGAAGGCTGCAAAATGAGAAATACAAGTCGCACAATACCCTAATTAGTATGGATTGAAAGCGTAACTATCATAAATTGTTACAATGCAAAAAACCGCACGAAAAAAGACGTATTAGAAGAGAAATGGCAAGTTTTTTAATAGTGTCTTAAATGGCCATTTTTGGCAAAACAGCAAAGGGGGGACCATAGGAGAGTTTCCAAAAATGGACGATTTTTTGGGCAAACTTCGGTAGGCTACAAAGTGAGAAATACAAGTCGCACAATACCCTAATTAGTATGGATTGAAAGCGTAACTTTCATAAATTGTTACAATGCAAAAAACCGCACGAAAAAAGACGAATTAGAAGAGAAATTGCAAGTTTTTATATAGTGTCGAAAATGGCCATTTTTGGCAAAACAGCAAAGGGGGGACCATTGGAAAATTTCCAAAAATGGACCATTTTTTGGGAAATCTTCGGAAGGCTGCAAAATGAGAAATACAAGTCGCACAATACCCTAATTAGTATGGATTGAAAGCGTAACTATCATAAATTGTTACAATGCAAAAAACCGCATGAAAAAAGACGTATTAGAAGAGAAAGAGAAAGTTTTTATATAGTGTCGAAAATGGCAATTTTTGGCAAAACAGCAAATGGGGGACCATAGGAAAATTTTCAAAAATGGGCGATTATTTGGTCAAACTTCGGAAGGCTGCAAAATGAGAAATACAAGTCGCACAATACCCTAATTAGTATGGATTGAAAGCGTAACTATCATAAATTGTTACAATGCAAAACACCGCACGAAAAAAGACGTATTAGAAGAGAAATGGCAAGTTTTTTAACAGTGTCTAAAATGGCCATTTTTGGCAAAACAGCAAAGGGGGGACCATAGGAGAGTTTCCAAAAATGGACGATTTTTTGGGCAAACATCGGTAGGCTACAAAGTGAGAAATACAAGTCGCACAATACCCTAATTAGTATGGATTGAAAGCGTAACTTTCATAAATTGTTACAATGCAAAAAACCGCACGAAAAAAGACGAATTAGAAGAGAAATTGCAAGTTTTTATATAGTGTCGAAAATGGCCATTTTTGGCAAAACAGCAAAGGGGGGACCATTGGAAAATTTCCAAAAATGGACCATTTTTTGGGAAATCTTCGGAAGGCTGCAAAATGAGAAATACAAGTCGCACAATACCCTAATTAGTATGGATTGAAAGCGTAACTATCATAAATTGTTACAATGCAAAAAACCGCATGAAAAAAGACGTATTAGAAGAGAAAGAGAAAGTTTTTATATAGTGTCGAAAATGGCCATTTTTATGAAAAACAGCAAATGGGGGACCATAGGAAAATTTTCAAAAATGGGCGATTATTTGGTCAAAATTCGGAAGGCTGCAAAATGAGAAATACAAGTCGCACAATACCCTAATTAGTATGGATTGAAAGCGTAACTATCATAAATTGTTACAATGCAAAAAACCGCACGAAAAAAGACGTATTAGAAGAGAAATGGCAAGTTTTTTAATAGTGTCTAAAATGGCCATTTTTGGCAAAACAGCAAAGGGGGGACCATAGGAAAGTTTCCAAAAATGGACGATTTTTCTGGCAAATTTCGGAAGGCTGCAAAATGAGAAATACAGGTCGTACAATACCCTAATTAGTATGGATTGAAAGCGTAACTCTCATAAATTGTTACAATGCAAAAAACCGCACGAAAAAAGACGTATTAGAAGAGAAATTGCAAGTTTTTATATAGTGTCGAAAATGGCCATTTTTGGCAAACCAGCAAATAGGGGACCATAGGAAAATTTCCAACAATGGACGATTTTTTGGGCAAACTTCGGAAGGCTGCAAAATGAGAAATACAAGTCGCACAATACCCTAATTAGTATGGATTGAAAGCGTAACTATCATAAATTGTTACAATGCAAACCACCGCACGAAAAAAGACGTATTAGAAGAGAAATTTCAAGTTTTTATATAGTGTCGAAAATGGCTATTTTTGGCAAAATAGCAAAGGGGGGACCATAGGAAAATTTTCAAAAATGGACGATTTTTTGGGCATTTTTCAAAAGGCTGCAAAATGAGAAATACAAGTCGCACAATACCCTAATTTGTATGGATTAAAAGCGTAACTATCATGAATTCTTAAGATGCAAAACACCGCATGAAGAAAGACGTATTAGAAGAGAAAGAGCAAGTTTTTATATAGTGTCAAAAATAACCATTTTTTGCAAAACAGCAAAGGGGGGACCATAGGAAAATTTCCAAAAATGGACGATTTTTTGGGCAAACTTCGGAAGGCTGCAAAATGAGAAATACAAGTCGCACAATACCCTAATTAGTATGGATTGAAAGCGCAACTATCATAAATTGTTACAATGCAAAAAACCGCACGAAAAATGACGTATTAGAAGAGAAAGAGAAAGTTTTTATATAGTGTCAAAAATGGCCATTTTTGGGAAAACAGCAAAGGGGGGACCATAGGAAAATTTCCAAAAATGGACGAGTTTTTGGGCAAACTTCGGAAGGCTTCAAAATGAGAAATACAAGTCGCACAATACCCTAATTAGTATGGATTGAGAGCGCAACTATCATAAATTGTTACAATGCAAAAAACCGCACGAAAAAAGACGAATTAGAAGAGAAATTGCAAGTTTTTATATAGTGTCGAAAATGGCCATTTTTGGCAAAACAGCAAAGGGGCGACAATAGGAAAATTTCCAAAAATGGACGATTTTTTGGGCAAACTTCGGAAGGCTGCAAAATGAGAAATACAAGTCGCACAATACCCTAATTAGTATGGATTGAAAGCGTAACTATCATAAATTGTTACAATGCAAAAAACCGCACGAAAAAAGACGAATTAGAAGAGAAATTGCAAGTTTTTATATAGTGTCGAAAATGGCCATTTTTGGCAAAACAGCAAAGGGGGGACCATAGGAAAATTTCTAAAAATGGACGATTTTTTGGGCAAACTTCGGAAGGCTGCAAAATGAGAAATACAAGTCGCAAAATACCCTAATTAGTATGGATTGAATGCGTAACTATCATAAATTGTTACAATGCAAAAAACCGCATGAAAAAAGACGTATTAGAAGAGAAAGAGAAAGTTTTTATATAGTGTCGAAAATGGCAATTTTTGGCAAAACAGCAAATGGGGGACCATAGGAAAATTTTCAAAAATGGGCGATTATTTGGTCAAACTTCGGAAGGCTGCAAAATGAGAAATACAAGTCGCACAATACCCTAATTAGTATGGATTGAAAGCGTAACTATCATAAATTGTTACAATGCAAAAAACCGCACGAAAAAAGACGTATTAGAAGAGAAATGGCAAGTTTTTTAATAGTGTCTAAAATGGCCATTTTTGGCAAAACAGCAAAGGGGGGACCATAGGAGAGTTTCCAAAAATGGACGATTTTTTGGGCAAACTTCGGTAGGCTACAAAGTGAGAAATACAAGTCGCACAATACCCTAATTAGTATGGATTGAAAGCGTAACTTTCATAAATTGTTACAATGCAAAAAACCGCACGAAAAAAGACGAATTAGAAGAGAAATTGCAAGTTTTTATATAGTGTCGAAAATGGCCATTTTTGGCAAAACAGCAAAGGGGGGACCATTGGAAAATTTCCAAAAATGGACCATTTTTTGGGAAATCTTCGGAAGGCTGCAAAATGAGAAATACAAGTCGCACAATACCCTAATTAGTATGGATTGAAAGCGTAACTATCATAAATTGTTACAATGCAAAAAACCGCATGAAAAAAGACGTATTAGAAGAGAAAGAGAAAGTTTTTATATAGTGTCGAAAATGGCAATTTTTGGCAAAACAGCAAATGGGGGACCATAGGAAAATTTTCAAAAATGGGCGATTATTTGGTCAAACTTCGGAAGGCTGCAAAATGAGAAATACAAGTCGCACAATACCCTAATTAGTATGGATTGAAAGCGTAACTATCATAAATTGTTACAATGCAAAAAACCGCACGAAAAAAGACGTATTAGAAGAGAAATGGCAAGTTTTTTAATAGTGTCTAAAATGGCCATTTTTGGCAAAACAGCAAAGGGGGGACCATAGGAGAGTTTCCAAAAATGGACGATTTTTTGGGCAAACTTCGGTAGGCTACAAAGTGAGAAATACAAGTCGCACAATACCCTAATTAGTATGGATTGAAAGCGTAACTTTCATAAATTGTTACAATGCAAAAAACCGCACGAAAAAAGACGAATTAGAAGAGAAATTGCAAGTTTTTATATAGTGTCGAAAATGGCCATTTTTGGCAAAACAGCAAAGGGGGGACCATTGGAAAATTTCCAAAAATGGACCATTTTTTGGGAAATCTTCGGAAGGCTGCAAAATGAGAAATACAAGTCGCACAATACCCTAATTAGTATGGATTGAAAGCGTAACTATCATAAATTGTTACAATGCAAAAAACCGCATGAAAAAAGACGTATTAGAAGAGAAAGAGAAAGTTTTTATATAGTGTCGAAAATGGCCATTTTTATGAAAAACAGCAAATGGGGGACCATAGGAAAATTTTCAAAAATGGGCGATTATTTGGTCAAAATTCGGAAGGCTGCAAAATGAGAAATACAAGTCGCACAATACCCTAATTAGTATGGATTGAAAGCGTAACTATCATAAATTGTTACAATGCAAAAAACCGCACGAAAAAAGACGTATTAGAAGAGAAATGGCAAGTTTTTTAATAGTGTCTAAAATGGCCATTTTTGGCAAAACAGCAAAGGGGGGACCATAGGAAAGTTTCCAAAAATGGACGATTTTTCTGGCAAATTTCGGAAGGCTGCAAAATGAGAAATACAGGTCGTACAATACCCTAATTAGTATGGATTGAAAGCGTAACTCTCATAAATTGTTACAATGCAAAAAACCGCACGAAAAAAGACGTATTAGAAGAGAAATTGCAAGTTTTTATATAGTGTCGAAAATGGCCATTTTTGGCAAACCAGCAAATAGGGGACCATAGGAAAATTTCCAACAATGGACGATTTTTTGGGCAAACTTCGGAAGGCTGCAAAATGAGAAATACAAGTCGCACAATACCCTAATTAGTATGGATTGAAAGCGTAACTATCATAAATTGTTACAATGCAAACCACCGCACGAAAAAAGACGTATTAGAAGAGAAATTTCAAGTTTTTATATAGTGTCGAAAATGGCTATTTTTGGCAAAATAGCAAAGGGGGGACCATAGGAAAATTTTCAAAAATGGACGATTTTTTGGGCAATTTTCAAAAGGCTGCAAAATGAGAAATACAAGTCGCACAATACCCTAATTTGTATGGATTAAAAGCGTAACTATCATGAATTCTTAAGATGCAAAACACCGCATGAAGAAAGACGTATTAGAAGAGAAAGAGCAAGTTTTTATATAGTGTCAAAAATAACCATTTTTTGCAAAACAGCAAAGGGGGGACCATAGGAAAATTTCCAAAAATGGACGATTTTTTGGGCAAACTTCGGAAGGCTGCAAAATGAGAAATACAAGTCGCACAATACCCTAATTAGTATGGATTGAAAGCGCAACTATCATAAATTGTTACAATGCAAAAAACCGCACGAAAAATGACGTATTAGAAGAGAAAGAGAAAGTTTTTATATAGTGTCAAAAATGGCCATTTTTGGGAAAACAGCAAAGGGGGGACCATAGGAAAATTTCCAAAAATGGACGAGTTTTTGGGCAAACTTCGGAAGGCTTCAAAATGAGAAATACAAGTCGCACAATACCCTAATTAGTATGGATTGAAAGCGCAACTATCATAAATTGTTACAATGCAAAAAACCGCACGAAAAAAGACGAATTAGAAGAGAAATTGCAAGTTTTTATATAGTGTCGAAAATGGCCATTTTTGGCAAAACAGCAAAGGGGCGACAATAGGAAAATTTCCAAAAATGGACGATTTTTTGGGCAAACTTCGGAAGGCTGCAAAATGAGAAATACAAGTCGCACAATACCCTAATTAGTATGGATTGAAAGCGTAACTATCATAAATTGTTACAATGCAAAAAACCGCACGAAAAAAGACGTATTAGAAGAGAAAGAGAAAGTTTTTATATAGTGTCGAAAATGGCCATTTTTGGCAAAACAGCAAATGGGGGACCATAGGAAAATTTTCAAAAATGGGCGATTATTTGGTCAAACTTCGGAAGGCTGCAAAATGAGAAATACAAGTCGCACAATACCCTAATTAGTATGGATTGAAAGCGTAACTATCATAAATTGTTACAATGCAAAAAACCGCACGAAAAAAGACGAATTAGAAGAGAAATTGCAAGTTTTTATATAGTGTCGAAAATGGCCATTTTTGGCAAAACAGCAAAGGGGGGACCACAGGAAAATTTCCAAAAATGGACGATTTTTTTTGCAAACTTCGGAAGGCTGCAAAATGAGAAATACAAGTCGCACAATACCCTAATTAGTATGGATTGAAAGCGCAACTATCATAAATTGTTACAATGCAAAAAACCGCACGAAAAATGACGTATTAGAAGAGAAAGAGAAAGTTTTTATATAGTGTCGAAAATGGCCATTTTTGGCAAAACAGCAAATGGGGGACCATAGGAAAATTTTCAAAAATGGGCGATTATTTGGTCAAACTTCGGAAGGCTGCAAAATGAGACATACAAGTCGCACAATACCCTAATTAGTATGGATTGAAAGCGTAACTATCATAAATTGTTACAATGCAAAAAACCGCACGAAAAAAGACGTATTAGAAGAGAAATGGCAAGTTTTTTAATAGTGTCTAAAATGGCCATTTTTGGCAAAACAGCAAAGGGGGGACCATAGGAAAGTTTCCAAAAATGGACGATTTTTCTGGCAAACTTCGGAAGGCTGCAAAATGAGAAATACAAGTCGTACAATACCCTAATTAGTATGGATTGAAAGCGTAACTCTCATAAATTGTTACAATGCAAAAAACCGCACGAAAAAAGACGTATTAAAAGAGAAATTGCAAGTTTTTATATAGTGTCGAAAATGGCCATTTTTGGCAAACCAGCAAATAGGGGACCATAGGAAAATTTCCAACAATGGACGATTTTTTGGGCAAACTTCGGAAGGCTGCAAAATGAGAAATACAAGTCGCACAATACCCTAATTAGTATGGATTGAAAGCGTAACTATCATAAATTGTTACAATGCAAACCACCGCACGAAAAAAGACGTATTAGAAGAGAAATTTCAAGTTTTTATATAGTGTCGAAAATGGCCATTTTTGGCAAAATAGCAAAGGGGGGACCATAGGAAAGTTTTCAAAAATGGACGATTTTTTGGGCAATTTTCAAAAGGCTGCAAAATGAGAAATACAAGTCGCACAATACCCTAATTTGTATGGATTAAAAGCGTAACTATCATGAATTCTTAAGATGCAAAACACCGCATGAAGAAAGACGTATTAGAAGAGAAAGAGCAAGTTTTTATATAGTGTCAAAAATAACCATTTTTTGAAAAACAGCAAAGGGGGGACCATAGGAAACTTTCCAAAAATGGACGATTTTTTGGGCAAACTTCGGAAGGCTGCAAAATGAGAAATACAAGTCGCACAATACCCTAATTAGTATGGATTGAAAGCGTAACTCTCATAAATTGTTACAATGCAAAAAACTTCACGAAAAAAGACGAATTAGAAGAGAAATGGCAAGTTTTTATATAGTGTCTAAAATGGCCATTTTCTGCAAAACAGCAAAGGGGCGACCATAGGAAAATTTCCAAAAATGGACGATTTTTTCGGCAAACTTCGGAAGGCTGCAAAATGAGAAATACAAGTCGCACAATACCCTAATTAGTATGGATTGAAAGCGTAACTATCATAAATTGTTACAATGCAAAAAACCGCACGAAAAAAGACGTATTAGAAGAGAAAGAGAAAGTTTTTATATAGTGTCGAAAATGGCCATTTTTGGCAAAACAGCAAATGGGGGACCATAGGAAAATTTTCAAAAATGGGCGATTATTTGGTCAAACTTCGGAAGGCTGCAAAATGAGAAATACAAGTCGCACAATACCCTAATTAGTATGGATTGAAAGCGTAACTATCATAAATTGTTACAATGCAAAAAACCGCACGAAAAAAGACGAATTAGAAGAGAAATTGCAAGTTTTTATATAGTGTCGAAAATGGCCATTTTTGGCAAAACAGCAAAGGGGGGACCACAGGAAAATTTCCAAAAATGGACGATTTTTTGGGCAAACTTCGGAAGGCTGCAAAATGAGAAATACAAGTCGCACAATACCCTAATTAGTATGGATTGAAAGCGCAACTATCATAAATTATTACAATGCAAAAAACCGCGCGAAAAAAGACGTATTAGAAGAGAAAGAGAAAGTTTTTATATAGTGTCGAAAATGGCCATTTTTGGCAAAACAGCAAATGGGGGACCATAGGAAAATTTTCAAAAATGGGCGATTATTTGGTCAAACTTCGGAAGGCTGCAAAATGAGACATACAAGTCGCACAATACCCTAATTAGTATGGATTGAAAGCGTAACTATCATAAATTGTTACAATGCAAAAAACCGCACGAAAAAAGACGTATTAGAAGAGAAATGGCAAGTTTTTTAATAGTGTCTAAAATGGCCATTTTTGGCAAAACAGCAAAGGGGGGACCATAGGAAAGTTTCCAAAAATGGACGATTTTTCTGGCAAACTTCGGAAGGCTGCAAAATGAGAAATACAAGTCGTACAATACCCTAATTTGTATGGATTGAAAGCGTAACTCTCATAAATTGTTACAATGCAAAAAACCGCACGAAAAAAGACGTATTAGAAGAGAAATTGCAAGTTTTTATATAGTGTCGAAAATGGCCATGTTTGGCAAACCAGCAAATAGGGGACCATAGGAAAATTTCCAACAATGGACGATTTTTTGGGCAAACTTCGGAAGGCTGCAAAATGAGAAATACAAGTCGCACAATACCCTAATTAGTATGGATTGAAAGCGTAACTATCATAAATTGTTACAATGCAAACCACCGCACGAAAAAAGACGTATTAGAAGAGAAATTTCAAGTTTTTATATAGTGTCGAAAATGGCCATTTTTGGCAAAATAGCAAAGGGGGGACCATAGGAAAATTTTCAAAAATGGACGATTTTTTGGGCAATTTTCAAAAGGCTGCAAAATGAGAAATACAAGTCGCACAATACCCTAATTTGTATGGATTAAAAGCGTAACTATCATGAATTCTTAAGATGCAAAACACCGCATGAAGAAAGACGTATTAGAAGAGAAAGAGCAAGTTTTTATATAGTGTCAAAAATAACCATTTTTTGCAAAACAGCAAAGGGGGGACCATAGGAAACTTTCCAAAAATGGACGATTTTTTGGGCAAACTTCCGAAGGCTGCAAAATGAGAAATACAAGTCGCACAATACCCTAATTAGTATGGATTGAAAGCGTAACTCTCATAAATTGTTACAATGCAAAAATCCGCACGAAAAAAGACGAATTAGAAGAGAAATTGCAAGTTTTTATATAGTGTCTAAAATGGCCATTTTTGGCAAAACAGCAAAGGGGGGACCACAGGAAAATTTTCAAAAATGGGCGATTTTTTCGGCAAACTTCATAAAGCTGCAAAATGAGAAATACAAGTCGCACAATACCCTAATTAGTATGGATTGAAAGCGCAACTATCATAAATTGTTACAATGCAAAAAACCGCACGAAAAAAGACGTATTAGAAGAGAAAGAGAAAGTTTTTATATAGTGTCGAAAATGGCCATTTTTGGCAAAACAGCAAATGGGGGACCATAGGAAAATTTTCAAAAATGGGCGATTATTTGGTCAAACTTCGGAAGGCTGCAAAATGAGACATACAAGACACACAATACCCTAATTAGTATGAATTGAAAGCGTAACTATCATAAATTGTTACAATGCAAAAAACCGCACGAAAAAAGACGTATTAGAAGAGAAATGGCAAGTTTTTTAATAGTGTCTAAAATGGCCATTTTTGGCAAAACAGCAAAGGGGGGACCATAGGAAAGTTTCCAAAAATGGACGATTTTTCTGGCAAACTTCGGAAGGCTGCAAAATGAGAAATACAAGTCGTACAATACCCTAATTTGTATGGATTGAAAGCGTAACTCTCATAAATTGTTACAATGCAAAAAACCGCACGAAAAAAGACGTATTAGAAGAGAAATTGCAAGTTTTTATATAGTGTCGAAAATGGCCATGTTTGGCAAACCAGCAAATAGGGGACCATAGGAAAATTTCCAACAATGGACGATTTTTTGGGCAAACTTCGGAAGGCTGCAAAATGAGAAATACAAGTCGCACAATACCCTAATTAGTATGCATTGAAAGCGTAACTATCATAAATTGTTACAATGCAAAAAACCGCACGAAAAAAGACGTATTAGAAGAGAAATTTCAAGTTTTTATATAGTGTGGAAAATGGCCATTTTTGGCAAAATAGCAAAGGGGGGACCATAGGAAAATTTCCAAAAATGGACGATTTTTTGGGCAATTTTCAAAAGGCTGCAAAATGAGAAATACAAGTCGCACAATACCCTAATTTGTATGGATTAAAAGCGTAACTATCATGAATTCTTAAGATGCAAAACACCGCATGAAGAAAGACGTATTAGAAGAGAAAGAGCAAGTTTTTATATAGTGTCAAAAATAACCATTTTTTGCAAAACAGCAAAGGGGGGACCATAGGAAACTTTCCAAAAATGGACGATTTTTTGGGCAAACTTCGGAAGGCTGCAAAATGAGAAATACAAGTCGCACAATACCCTAATTAGTATGGATTGAAAGCGTAACTCTCATAAATTGTTACAATGCAAAAAACCGCACGAAAAAAGACGAATTAGAAGAGAAATTGCAAGTTTTTATATAGTGTCGACAATGGCCATTTTTGGCAAAACAGCAAAGGGGGGACCATAGGAAAATTTCCAAAAATGGACGATTTTTTGGGCAAACTTCGGAAGGCTGCAAAATGAGAAATACAAGTCGCAAAATACCCTAATTAGTATGGATTGAATGCGTAACTATCATAAATTGTTACAATGCAAAAAACCGCATGAAAAAAGACGTATTAGAAGAGAAAGAGAAAGTTTTTATATAGTGTCGAAAATGGCAATTTTTGGCAAAACAGCAAATGGGGGACCATAGGAAAATTTTCAAAAATGGGCGATTATTTGGTCAAACTTCGGAAGGCTGCAAAATGAGAAATACAAGTCGCACAATACCCTAATTAGTATGGATTGAAAGCGTAACTATCATAAATTGTTAAAATGCAAAAAACCGCACGAAAAAAGACGTATTAGAAGAGAAATGGCAAGTTTTTTAATAGTGTCTAAAATGGCCATTTTTGGCAAAACAGCAAAGGGGGGACCATAGGAAAGTTTTCAAAAATGGACGATTTTTTGGGCAAACTTCGGAAGGCTGCAAAATGAGAAATACAAGTCGCACAATACCCTAATTCGTATGGATTGAAAGCGTAACTTTCATAAATTGTTACAATGCAAAAAACCGCACGAAAAAAGACGAATTAGAAGAGAAATTGCAAGTTTTTATATAGTGTCGAAAATGGCCATTTTTTGCAAAACAGCAAAGGGGGGACCATAGGAAAATTTCCAAAAATGGACCATTTTTTGGGCAATCTTCGGAAGGCTGCAAAATGAGAAATACAAGTCGCACAATACCCTAATTAGTATGGATTGAAAGCGTAACTATCATAAATTGTTACAATGAAAAAACCGCATGAAAAAAGACGTATTAGAAGAGAAAGAGAAAGTTTTTATATAGTGTCGAAAATGGCCATTTTTGGGAAAAAAGCAAATGGGGGACCATAGGAAAATTTTCAAAAATGGGCGATTATTTGGTCAAACTTCGGAAGGCTGCAAAATGAGAAATACAAGTCGCACAATACCCTAATTAGTATGGATTGAAAGCGTAACTATCATAAATTGTTACAATGCAAAAAACCGCACGAAAAAAGACGTATTAGAAGAGAAATGGCAAGTTTTTTAATAGTGTCTAAAATGGCCATTTTTGGAAAAACAGCAAAGGGGGGACCATAGGAAAGTTTTCAAAAATGGACGATTTTTTGGGCAAAATTCGGAAGGCTGCAAAATGAGAAATACAAGTCGCACAATACCCTAATTAGTATGGATTGAAAGCGTAACTCTCATAAATTGTTACAATGCAAAAAACCGCACGGAAAAAGACGAATTAGAAGAGAAATTGCAAGTTTTTATATAGTGTCGAAAATGGCCATTTTTGGCAAAACAGCAAAGGGGGGACCATAGGAAAATTTCCAAAAATGGACCATTTTTTGGGCAATCTTCGGAAGGCTGCAAAATGAGAAATACAAGTCGCACAATACCCTAATTAGTATCGATTGAAAGCGTAACTATCATAAATTGTTACAATGAAAAAACCGCATGAAAAAAGACGTATTAGAAGAGAAAGAGAAAGTTTTTATATAGTGTCGAAAATGGCCATTTTTGGGAAAACAGCAAATGGAGGACCATAGGAAAATTTTCAAAAATGGGCGATTATTTGGTCAAACTTCGGAAGGCTGCAAAATGAGAAATACAAGTCGCACAATACCCTAATTAGTATGGATTGAAAGCGTAACTATCATAAATTGTTACAATGCAAAAAACCGCACGAAAAAAGTCGTATTAGAAGAGAAATGGCAAGTTTTTTAATAGTGTCTAAAATGGCCATTTTTGGCAAAACAGCAAAGGGGGGACCATAGGAAAGTTTCCAAAAATGGACGATTTTTCTGGCAAACTTCGGAAGGCTGCAAAATGAGAAATACAAGTCGTACAATACCCTAATTAGTATGGATTGAAAGCGTAACTCTCATAAATTGTTACAATGCAAAAAACCGCACGAAAAAAGACGTATTAGAAGAGAAATGGCAAGTTTTTATATAGTGTCGAAAATTGCCATGTTTGGCAAACCAGCAAATAGGGGACAATAGGAAAATTTCCAACAATGGACGATTTTTTGGGCAAACTTCGGAAGGCTGCAAAATGAGAAATACAAGTCGCACAATACCCTAATTAGTATGGATTGAAAGCGTAACTATCATAAATTGTTACAATGCAAACCACCGCACGAAAAAAGACGTATTAGAAGAGAAATTTCAAGTTTTTATATAGTGTCGAAAATGGCCATTTTTGGCAAAATAGCAAAGGGGGGACCATAGGAAAATTTTCAAAAATGGACGATTTTTTGGGCAATTTTCAAAAGGCTGCAAAATGAGAAATACAAGTCGCACAATACCCTAACTTGTATGGATTAAAAGCGTAACTATCATGAATTCTTAAGATGCAAAACACCGCATGAAGAAAGACGTATTAGAAGAGAAAGAGCAAGTTTTTATATAGTGTCAAAAATAACCATTTTTTGCAAAACAGCAAAGGGGGGACCATAGGAAACTTTCCAAAAATGGACGATTTTTTGGGCAAACTTCGGAAGGCTGCAAAATGAGAAATACAAGTCGCACAATACCCTAATTAGTATGGATTGAAAGCGTAACTCTCATAAATTGTTACAATGCAAAAAACCGCACGAAAAAAGACGAATTAGAAGAGAAATTGCAAGTTTTTATATAGTGTCAAAAATGGCCATTTTTGGCAAAACAGCAAAGGGGGGACCATAGGAAAATTTCCAAAAATGGACGATTTTTTGGGCAAACTTCGGAAGGCTGCAAAATGAGAAATACAAGTCGCAAAATAATCTAATTAGTATGGATTGAATGCGTAACTATCATAAATTGTTACAATGCAAAAAACCGCATGAAAAAAGACGTATTAGAAGAGAAAGAGAAAGTTTTTATATAGTGTCGAAAATGGCAATTTTTGGCAAAACAGCAAATGGGGGACCATAGGAAAATTTTCAAAAATGGGCGATTATTTGGTCAAACTTCGGAAGGCTGCAAAATGAGAAATACAAGTCGCACAATACCCTAATTAGTATATATTGAAAGCGTAACTATCATAAATTGTTACAATGCAAAAAACCGCACCAAAAAAGACGTATTAGAAGAGAAATGGCAAGTTTTTTAATAGTGTCTAAAATGGCCATTTTTGGCAAAACAGCAAAGGGGGGACCATAGAAAAGTTTGCAAAAATGGACGATTTTTTTGGGCAAACTTCGGAAGGCTGCAAAATGAGAAATACAAGTCGCACAATACCCTAATTAGTATGGCTTGAAAGCGTAACTTTCATAAATTGTTACAATGCAAAAAACCGCACGAAAAAAGACGAATTAGAAGAGAAATTGCAAGTTTTTATATAGTGTCGAAAATGGCCATTTTTGGCAAAACAGCAAAGGGGGGACCATTGGAAAATTTCCAATAATGGACCATTTTTTCGGCAATCTTCGGAAGGCTGCAAAATGAGAAATACAAGTCGCACAATACCCTAATTAGTATGGATTGAAAGCGTAACTATCATAAATTGTTACAATGCAAAAAACCGCATGAAAAAAGACGTATTAGAAGAGAAAGAGAAAGTTTTTATATAGTGTCGAAAATGGCCATTTTTGGAAAAACAGCAAATGGGGGACCATAGGAAAATTTTCAAAAATGGGCGATTATTTGGTCAAACTTCGGAAGGCTGCAAAATGAGAAATACAAGTCGCACAATACCCTAATTAGTATGGATTGAAAGCGTAACTATCATAAATTGTTACATTGCAAAAAACCGCACGAAAAAAGACGTACTAGAAGAGAAATGGCAAGTTTTTTAATAGTGTCTAAAATGGCCATTTTTGGCAAAACAGCAAAGGGGGGACCATAGGAAAGTTTCCAAAAATGGACGATTTTTTGGGCAAACTTCGGAAGGCTGCAAAATGAGAAATACAAGTCGCACAATACCCTAATTAGTATGGATTGAAAGCGTAACTTTCATAAATTGTTACAATGCAAAAAACCGCACGAAAAAAGACGAATTAGAAGAGAAATTGCAAGTTTTTATATAGTGTCGAAAATGGCCATTTTTGGCAAAACAGCAAGGGGGGGACCATAGGAAAATTTCCAAAAATGGACGATTTTTCTGGCAAACTTCGGAAGGCTGCAAAATGAGAAATACAAGTCGTACAATACCCTAATTAGTATGGATTGAAAGCGTAACTCTCATAAATTGTTACAATGCAAAAAACCGCACGAAAAAAGACGTATTAGAAGAGAAATGGCAAGTTTTTTGATAGTGTCTAACATGGCCATTTTTGGCAAAACAGCAAAGGGGGGACCATAGGAAAGTTTTCAAAAATGGACGATTTTTCTGGCAAAATTCGGAAGGCTGCAAAATGAGAAATACAAGTCGCACAATACCCTAATTAGTATGGATTGAAAGCGTAACTTTCATAAATTGTTACAATGCAAAAAACCGCACGGAAAAAGACGAATTAGAAGAGAAATTGCAAGTTTTTATATAGTGTCGAAAATGGCCATTTTTGGCAAAACAGCAAAGGGGGGACCATAGGAAAATTTCCAAAAATGGACCATTTTTTGGGCAATCTTCGGAAGGCTGCAAAATGAGAAATACAAGTCGCACAATACCCTAATTAGTATGGATTGAAAGCGTAACTATCATAAATTGTTACAATGAAAAAACCGCATGAAAAAAGACGTATTAGAAGAGAAAGAGCAAGTTTTTATATAGTGTCAAAAATGGCCATTTTTGGGAAAACAGCAAATGGGGGACCATAGGAAAATTTTCAAAAATGGGCGATTATTTGGTCAAACTTCGGAAGGCTGCAAAATGAGAAATACAAGTCGCACAATACCCTAATTAGTATGAATTGAAAGCGTAACTATCATAAATTGTTACAATGCAAAAAACCGCACGAAAAAAGACGTATTAGAAGAGAAATGGCAAATTTTTTAATAGTGTCTAAAATGGCCATTTTTGGCAAAACAGCAAAGGGGGGACCATAGGAAAGTTTCCAAAAATGGACGATTTTTCTGGCAAACTTCGGAAGGCTGCAAAATGAGAAATACAAGTCGTACAATACCCTAATTAGTATGGATTGAAAGCGTAACTCTCATAAATTGTTACAATGCAAAAAACCGCACGAAAAAAGACGTATTAGAAGAGAAATTGCAAGTTTTTATATAGTGTCGAAAATGGCCATGTTTGGCAAACCAGCAAATAGGGGACAATAGGAAAATTTCCAACAATGGACGATTTTTTGGGCAAACTTCGGAAGGCTGCAAAATGAGAAATACAAGTCGCACAATACCCTAATTAGTATGGATTGAAAGCGTAACTATCATAAATTGTTACAATGCAAACCACCGCACGAAAAAAGACGTATTAGAAGAGAAATTTCAAGTTTTTATATAGTGTCGAAAATGGCCATTTTTGGCAAAATAGCAAAGGGGGGACCATAGGAAAATTTTCAAAAATGGACGATTTTTTGGGCAATTTTCAAAAGGCTGCAAAATGAGAAATACAAGTCGCACAATACCCTAATTTGTATGGATTAAAAGCGTAACTATCATGAATTCTTAAGATGCAAAACACCGCATGAAGAAAGACGTATTAGAAGAGAAAGAGCAAGTTTTTATATAGTGTCAAAAATAACCATTTTTTGCAAAACAGCAAAGGGGGCACCATAGGAAAATTTCCAAAAATGGACGATTTTTTGGGCAAACTTCGGAAGGCTGCAAAATGAGAAATACAAGTCGCACAATACCCTAATTAGTATGGATTGAAAGCGTAACTATCATAAATTGTTACAATGCAAAAAACCGCACGAAAAAAGACGAATTAGAAGAGAAATTGCAAGTTTTTATATAGTGTCGAAAATGGCCATTTTTGGCAAAACAGCAAAGGGGGGACCATAGGAAAATTTCCAAAAATGGACGATTTTTGGGCAAACTTCGGAAGGCTGCAAAATGAGAAATACAAGTCGCACAATACCCTAATTAGTATGGATTGAAAGCGTAACTATCATAAATTGTTACAATGCAAAAAACCGCATGAAAAAAGACGTATTAGAAGAGAAAGAGAAAGTTTTTATATAGTGTCGAAAATGGCCATTTTTGGAAAAACAGCAAATGGGGGACCATAGAAAAATTTTCAAAAATGGGCGATTATTTGGTCAAACTTCGGAAGGCTGCAAAATGAGAAATACAAGTCGCACAATACCCTAATTAGTATGGATTGAAAGCGTAACTTTCATAAATTGTTACAATGCAAAAAACCGCACGAAAAAAGACGTATTAGAAGAGAAATGGCAAGTTTTTTAATAGTGTCTAAAATGGCCATTTTTGGCAAAACAGCAAAGGGGGGACCATAGGAAAGTTTCCAAAAATGGACGATTTTTTGGGCAAACTTCGGAAGGCTGCAAAATGAGAAATACAAGTCGCACAATACCCTAATTAGTATGGATTGAAAGCGTAACTTTCATAAATTGTTACAATGCAAAAAACCGCACGAAAAAAGACGAATTAGAAGAGAAATTGCAAGTTTTTATATAGTGTCGAAAATGGCCATTTTTGGCAAAACAGCAAGGGGGGGACCATAGGAAAATTTCGAAAAATGGACGATTTTTCTGGCAAACTTCGGAAGGCTGCAAAATGAGAAATACAAGTCGTACAATACCCTAATTAGTATGGATTGAAAGCGTAACTCTCATAAATTGTTACAATGCAAAAAACCGCACGAAAAAAGACGTATTAGAAGAGAAATGGCAAGTTTTTTGATAGTGTCTAACATGGCCATTTTTGGCAAAACAGCAAAGGGGGGACCATAGGAAAGTTTTCAAAAATGGACGATTTTTCTGGCAAAATTCGGAAGGCTGCAAAATGAGAAATACAAGTCGCACAATACCCTAATTAGTATGGATTGAAAGCGTAACTTTCATAAATTGTTACAATGCAAAAAACCGCACGGAAAAAGACGAATTAGAAGAGAAATTGCAAGTTTTTATATAGTGTCGAAAATGGCCATTTTTGGCAAAACAGCAAAGGGGGGACCATAGGAAAATTTCCAAAAATGGACCATTTTTTGGGCAATCTTCGGAAGGCTGCAAAATGAGAAATACAAGTCGCACAATACCCTAATTAGTATGGATTGAAAGCGTAACTATCATAAATTGTTACAATGAAAAAACCGCATGAAAAAAGACGTATTAGAAGAGAAAGAGCAAGTTTTTATATAGTGTCAAAAATGGCCATTTTTGGGAAAACAGCAAATGGGGGACCATAGGAAAATTTTCAAAAATGGGCGATTATTTGGTCAAACTTCGGAAGGCTGCAAAATGAGAAATACAAGTCGCACAATACCCTAATTAGTATGGATTGAAAGCGTAACTATCATAAATTGTTACAATGCAAAAAACCGCACGAAAAAAGACGTATTAGAAGAGAAATGGCAAATTTTTTAATAGTGTCTAAAATGGCCATTTTTGGCAAAACAGCAAAGGGGGGACCATAGGAAAGTTTCCAAAAATGGACGATTTTTCTGGCAAACTTCGGAAGGCTGCAAAATGAGAAATACAAGTCGTACAATACCCTAATTAGTATGGATTGAAAGCGTAACTCTCATAAATTGTTACAATGCAAAAAACCGCACGAAAAAAGACGTATTAGAAGAGAAATTGCAAGTTTTTATATAGTGTCGAAAATGGCCATGTTTGGCAAACCAGCAAATAGGGGACAATAGGAAAATTTCCAACAATGGACGATTTTTTGGGCAAACTTCGGAAGGCTGCAAAATGAGAAATACAAGTCGCACAATACCCTAATTAGTATGGATTGAAAGCGTAACTATCATAAATTGTTACAATGCAAACCACCGCACGAAAAAAGACGTATTAGAAGAGAAATTTCAAGTTTTTATATAGTGTCGAAAATGGCCATTTTTGGCAAAATAGCAAAGGGGGGACCATAGGAAAATTTTCAAAAATGGACGATTTTTTGGGCAATTTTCAAAAGGCTGCAAAATGAGAAATACAAGTCGCACAATACCCTAATTTGTATGGATTAAAAGCGTAACTATCATGAATTCTTAAGATGCAAAACACCGCATGAAGAAAGACGTATTAGAAGAGAAAGAGCAAGTTTTTATATAGTGTCAAAAATAACCATTTTTTGCAAAACAGCAAAGGGGGCACCATAGGAAAATTTCCAAAAATGGACGATTTTTTGGGCAAACTTCGGAAGGCTGCAAAATGAGAAATACAAGTCGCACAATACCCTAATTAGTATGGATTGAAAGCGTAACTATCATAAATTGTTACAATGCAAAAAACCGCACGAAAAAAGACGAATTAGAAGAGAAATTGCAAGTTTTTATATAGTGTCGAAAATGGCCATTTTTGGCAAAACAGCAAAGGGGGGACCATAGGAAAATTTCCAAAAATGGACGATTTTTTGGGCAAACTTCGGAAGGCTGCAAAATGAGAAATACAAGTCGCACAATACCCTAATTAGTATGGATTGAAAGCGTAACTATCATAAATTGTTACAATGAAAAAACCGCATAAAAAAAGACGTATTAGAAGAGAAAGAGAAAGTTTTTATATAGTGTCGAAAATGGCCATTTTTGGCAAAACAGCAAATGGGGGACCATAGGAAAATTTTCAAAAATGGGCGATTATTTGGTCAAACTTCGGAAGGCTGCAAAATGAGAAATACAAGTCGCACAATACCCTAATTAGTATGGATTGAAAGCGTAACTATCATAAATTGTTACAATGCAAAAAACCGCACGAAAGAAGACGTATTAGTAGAGAAATTGCAAGTTTTTTAATAGTGTCTAAAATGGCCATTTTTGGCAAAACAGCAAAGGGGGGACCATAGGAAAGTTTCCAAAAATGGACGATTTTTCTGGCAAACTTCGGAAGGCTGCAAAATGAGAAATACAAGTCGTACAATACCCTAATTAGTATGGATTGAAAGCGTAACTCTCATAAATTGTTACAATGCAAAAAACCGCACGAAAAAAGACGTATTAGAAGAGAAATTGCAAGTTTTTATATAGTGTCGAAAATGGCCATGTTTGGCAAACCAGCAAATAGGGGACAATAGGAAAATTTCCAACAATGGACGATTTTTTGGGCAAACTTCGGAAGGCTGCAAAATGAGAAATACAAGTCGCACAATACCCTAATTAGTATGGATTGAAAGCGTAACTATCATAAATTGTTACAATGCAAACCACCGCACGAAAAAAGACGTATTAGAAGAGAAATTTCAAGTTTTTATATAGTGTCGAAAATGGCCATTTTTGGCAAAATAGCAAAGGGGGGACCATAGGAAAATTTTCAAAAATGGACGATTTTTTGGGCAATTTTCAAAAGGCTGCAAAATGAGAAATACAAGTCGCACAATACCCTAATTTGTATGGATTAAAAGCGTAACTATCATGAATTCTTAAGATGCAAAACACCGCATGAAGAAAGACGTATTAGAAGAGAAAGAGCAAGTTTTTATATAGTGTCAAAAATAACCATTTTTTGCAAAACAGCAAAGGGGGGACCATAGGAAACTTTCCAAAAATGGACGATTTTTTGGGCAAACTTCGGAAGGCTGCAAAATGAGAAATACAAGTCGCACAATACCCTAATTAGTATGGATTGAAAGCGTAACTCTCATAAATTGTTACAATGCAAACAACCGCACGAAAAAAGACGAATTAGAAGAGAAATTGCAAGTTTTTATATAGTGTCAAAAATGGCCATTTTTGGCAAAACAGCAAAGGGGGGACCATAGGAAAATTTCCAAAAATGGACGATTTTTTGGGCAAACTTCGGAAGGCTGCAAAATGAGAAATACAAGTCGCAAAATAATCTAATTAGTATGGATTGAATGCGTAACTATCATAAATTGTTACAATGCAAAAAACCGCATGAAAAAAGACGTATTAGAAGAGAAAGAGAAAGTTTTTATATAGTGTCGAAAATGGCAATTTTTGGCAAAACAGCAAATGGGGGACCATAGGAAAATTTTCAAAAATGGGCGATTATTTGGTCAAACTTCGGAAGGCTGCAAAATGAGAAATACAAGTCGCACAATACCCTAATTAGTATATATTGAAAGCGTAACTATCATAAATTGTTACAATGCAAAAAACCGCACCAAAAAAGACGTATTAGAAGAGAAATGGCAAGTTTTTTAATAGTGTCTAAAATGGCCATTTTTGGCAAAACAGCAAAGGGGGGACCATAGAAAAGTTTGCAAAAATGGACGATTTTTTTGGGCAAACTTCGGAAGGCTGCAAAATGAGAAATACAAGTCGCACAATACCCTAATTAGTATGGCTTGAAAGCGTAACTTTCATAAATTGTTACAATGCAAAAAACCGCACGAAAAAAGACGAATTAGAAGAGAAATTGCAAGTTTTTATATAGTGTCGAAAATGGCCATTTTTGGCAAAACAGCAAAGGGGGGACCATTGGAAAATTTCCAATAATGGACCATTTTTTCGGCAATCTTCGGAAGGCTGCAAAATGAGAAATACAAGTCGCACAATACCCTAATTAGTATGGATTGAAAGCGTAACTATCATAAATTGTTACAATGCAAAAAACCGCATGAAAAAAGACGTATTAGAAGAGAAAGAGAAAGTTTTTATATAGTGTCGAAAATGGCCATTTTTGGAAAAACAGCAAATGGGGGACCATAGGAAAATTTTCAAAAATGGGCGATTATTTGGTCAAACTTCGGAAGGCTGCAAAATGAGAAATACAAGTCGCACAATACCCTAATTAGTATGGATTGAAAGCGTAACTTTCATAAATTGTTACAATGCAAAAAACCGCACGAAAAAAGACGTATTAGAAGAGAAATGGCAAGTTTTTTAATAGTGTCTAAAATGGCCATTTTTGGCAAAACAGCAAAGGGGGGACCATAGGAAAGTTTCCAAAAATGGACGATTTTTTGGGCAAACTTCGGAAGGCTGCAAAATGAGAAATACAAGTCGCACAATACCCTAATTAGTATGGATTGAAAGCGTAACTTTCATAAATTGTTACAATGCAAAAAACCGCACGAAAAAAGACGAATTAGAAGAGAAATTGCAAGTTTTTATATAGTGTCGAAAATGGCCATTTTTGGCAAAACAGCAAGGGGGGGACCATAGGAAAATTTCCAAAAATGGACGATTTTTCTGGCAAACTTCGGAAGGCTGCAAAATGAGAAATACAAGTCGTACAATACCCTAATTAGTATGGATTGAAAGCGTAACTCTCATAAATTGTTACAATGCAAAAAACCGCACGAAAAAAGACGTATTAGAAGAGAAATGGCAAGTTTTTTGATAGTGTCTAACATGGCCATTTTTGGCAAAACAGCAAAGGGGGGACCATAGGAAAGTTTTCAAAAATGGACGATTTTTCTGGCAAAATTCGGAAGGCTGCAAAATGAGAAATACAAGTCGCACAATACCCTAATTAGTATGGATTGAAAGCGTAACTTTCATAAATTGTTACAATGCAAAAAACCGCACGGAAAAAGACGAATTAGAAGAGAAATTGCAAGTTTTTATATAGTGTCGAAAATGGCCATTTTTGGCAAAACAGCAAAGGGGGGACCATAGGAAAATTTCCAAAAATGGACCATTTTTTGGGCAATCTTCGGAAGGCTGCAAAATGAGAAATACAAGTCGCACAATACCCTAATTAGTATGGATTGAAAGCGTAACTATCATAAATTGTTACAATGAAAAAACCGCATGAAAAAAGACGTATTAGAAGAGAAAGAGCAAGTTTTTATATAGTGTCAAAAATGGCCATTTTTGGGAAAACAGCAAATGGGGGACCATAGGAAAATTTTCAAAAATGGGCGATTATTTGGTCAAACTTCGGAAGGCTGCAAAATGAGAAATACAAGTCGCACAATACCCTAATTAGTATGAATTGAAAGCGTAACTATCATAAATTGTTACAATGCAAAAAACCGCACGAAAAAAGACGTATTAGAAGAGAAATGGCAAATTTTTTAATAGTGTCTAAAATGGCCATTTTTGGCAAAACAGCAAAGGGGGGACCATAGGAAAGTTTCCAAAAATGGACGATTTTTCTGGCAAACTTCGGAAGGCTGCAAAATGAGAAATACAAGTCGTACAATACCCTAATTAGTATGGATTGAAAGCGTAACTCTCATAAATTGTTACAATGCAAAAAACCGCACGAAAAAAGACGTATTAGAAGAGAAATTGCAAGTTTTTATATAGTGTCGAAAATGGCCATGTTTGGCAAACCAGCAAATAGGGGACAATAGGAAAATTTCCAACAATGGACGATTTTTTGGGCAAACTTCGGAAGGCTGCAAAATGAGAAATACAAGTCGCACAATACCCTAATTAGTATGGATTGAAAGCGTAACTATCATAAATTGTTACAATGCAAACCACCGCACGAAAAAAGACGTATTAGAAGAGAAATTTCAAGTTTTTATATAGTGTCGAAAATGGCCATTTTTGGCAAAATAGCAAAGGGGGGACCATAGGAAAATTTTCAAAAATGGACGATTTTTTGGGCAATTTTCAAAAGGCTGCAAAATGAGAAATACAAGTCGCACAATACCCTAATTTGTATGGATTAAAAGCGTAACTATCATGAATTCTTAAGATGCAAAACACCGCATGAAGAAAGACGTATTAGAAGAGAAAGAGCAAGTTTTTATATAGTGTCAAAAATAACCATTTTTTGCAAAACAGCAAAGGGGGCACCATAGGAAAATTTCCAAAAATGGACGATTTTTTGGGCAAACTTCGGAAGGCTGCAAAATGAGAAATACAAGTCGCACAATACCCTAATTAGTATGGATTGAAAGCGTAACTATCATAAATTGTTACAATGCAAAAAACCGCACGAAAAAAGACGAATTAGAAGAGAAATTGCAAGTTTTTATATAGTGTCGAAAATGGCCATTTTTGGCAAAACAGCAAAGGGGGGACCATAGGAAAATTTCCAAAAATGGACGATTTTTGGGCAAACTTCGGAAGGCTGCAAAATGAGAAATACAAGTCGCACAATACCCTAATTAGTATGGATTGAAAGCGTAACTATCATAAATTGTTACAATGCAAAAAACCGCATGAAAAAAGACGTATTAGAAGAGAAAGAGAAAGTTTTTATATAGTGTCGAAAATGGCCATTTTTGGAAAAACAGCAAATGGGGGACCATAGAAAAATTTTCAAAAATGGGCGATTATTTGGTCAAACTTCGGAAGGCTGCAAAATGAGAAATACAAGTCGCACAATACCCTAATTAGTATGGATTGAAAGCGTAACTTTCATAAATTGTTACAATGCAAAAAACCGCACGAAAAAAGACGTATTAGAAGAGAAATGGCAAGTTTTTTAATAGTGTCTAAAATGGCCATTTTTGGCAAAACAGCAAAGGGGGGACCATAGGAAAGTTTCCAAAAATGGACGATTTTTTGGGCAAACTTCGGAAGGCTGCAAAATGAGAAATACAAGTCGCACAATACCCTAATTAGTATGGATTGAAAGCGTAACTTTCATAAATTGTTACAATGCAAAAAACCGCACGAAAAAAGACGAATTAGAAGAGAAATTGCAAGTTTTTATATAGTGTCGAAAATGGCCATTTTTGGCAAAACAGCAAGGGGGGGACCATAGGAAAATTTCGAAAAATGGACGATTTTTCTGGCAAACTTCGGAAGGCTGCAAAATGAGAAATACAAGTCGTACAATACCCTAATTAGTATGGATTGAAAGCGTAACTCTCATAAATTGTTACAATGCAAAAAACCGCACGAAAAAAGACGTATTAGAAGAGAAATGGCAAGTTTTTTGATAGTGTCTAACATGGCCATTTTTGGCAAAACAGCAAAGGGGGGACCATAGGAAAGTTTTCAAAAATGGACGATTTTTCTGGCAAAATTCGGAAGGCTGCAAAATGAGAAATACAAGTCGCACAATACCCTAATTAGTATGGATTGAAAGCGTAACTTTCATAAATTGTTACAATGCAAAAAACCGCACGGAAAAAGACGAATTAGAAGAGAAATTGCAAGTTTTTATATAGTGTCGAAAATGGCCATTTTTGGCAAAACAGCAAAGGGGGGACCATAGGAAAATTTCCAAAAATGGACCATTTTTTTAGCAATCTTCGGAAGGCTGCAAAATGAGAAATACAAGTCGCACAATACCCTAATTAGTATGGATTGAAAGCGTAACTATCATAAATTGTTACAATGAAAAAACCGCATGAAAAAAGACGTATTAGAAGAGAAAGAGCAAGTTTTTATATAGTGTCAAAAATGGCCATTTTTGGGAAAACAGCAAATGGGGGACCATAGGAAAATTTTCAAAAATGGGCGATTATTTGGTCAAACTTCGGAAGGCTGCAAAATGAGAAATACAAGTCGCACAATACCCTAATTAGTATGGATTGAAAGCGTAACTATCATAAATTGTTACAATGCAAAAAACCGCACGAAAAAAGACGTATTAGAAGAGAAATGGCAAATTTTTTAATAGTGTCTAAAATGGCCATTTTTGGCAAAACAGCAAAGGGGGGACCATAGGAAAGTTTCCAAAAATGGACGATTTTTCTGGCAAATTTCGGAAGGCTGCAAAATGAGAAATACAAGTCGTACAATACCCTAATTAGTATGGATTGAAAGCGTAACTCTCATAAATTGTTACAATGCAAAAAACCGCACGAAAAAAGACGTATTAGAAGAGAAATTGCAAGTTTTTATATAGTGTCGAAAATGGCCATGTTTGGCAAACCAGCAAATAGGGGACAATAGGAAAATTTCCAACAATGGACGATTTTTTGGGCAAACTTCGGAAGGCTGCAAAATGAGAAATACAAGTCGCACAATACCCTAATTAGTATGGATTGAAAGCGTAACTATCATAAATTGTTACAATGCAAACCACCGCACGAAAAAAGACGTATTAGAAGAGAAATTTCAAGTTTTTATATAGTGTCGAAAATGGCCATTTTTGGCAAAATAGCAAAGGGGGGACCATAGGAAAATTTTCAAAAATGGACGATTTTTTGGGCAATTTTCAAAAGGCTGCAAAATGAGAAATACAAGTCGCACAATACCCTAATTTGTATGGATTAAAAGCGTAACTATCATGAATTCTTAAGATGCAAAACACCGCATGAAGAAAGACGTATTAGAAGAGAAAGAGCAAGTTTTTATATAGTGTCAAAAATAACCATTTTTTGCAAAACAGCAAAGGGGGCACCATAGGAAAATTTCCAAAAATGGACGATTTTTTGGGCAAACTTCGGAAGGCTGCAAAATGAGAAATACAAGTCGCACAATACCCTAATTAGTATGGATTGAAAGCGTAACTATCATAAATTGTTACAATGCAAAAAACCGCACGAAAAAAGACGAATTAGAAGAGAAATTGCAAGTTTTTATATAGTGTCGAAAATGGCCATTTTTGGCAAAACAGCAAAGGGGGGACCATAGGAAAATTTCCAAAAATGGACGATTTTTTGGGCAAACTTCGGAAGGCTGCAAAATGAGAAATACAAGTCGCACAATACCCTAATTAGTATGGATTGAAAGCGTAACTATCATAAATTGTTACAATGAAAAAACCGCATGAAAAAAGACGTATTAGAAGAGAAAGAGCAAGTTTTTATATAGTGTCAAAAATGGCCATTTTTGGGAAAACAGCAAATGGGGGACCATAGGAAAATTTTCAAAAATGGGCGATTATTTGGTCAAACTTCGGAAGGCTGCAAAATGAGAAATACAAGTCGCACAATACCCTAATTAGTATGGATTGAAAGCGTAACTATCATAAATTGTTACAATGCAAAAAACCGCACGAAAAAAGACGTATTAGAAGAGAAATGGCAAATTTTTTAATAGTGTCTAAAATGGCCATTTTTGGCAAAACAGCAAAGGGGGGACCATAGGAAAGTTTCCAAAAATGGACGATTTTTCTGGCAAATTTCGGAAGGCTGCAAAATGAGAAATACAAGTCGTACAATACCCTAATTAGTATGGATTGAAAGCGTAACTCTCATAAATTGTTACAATGCAAAAAACCGCACGAAAAAAGACGTATTAGAAGAGAAATTGCAAGTTTTTATATAGTGTCGAAAATGGCCATGTTTGGCAAACCAGCAAATAGGGGACAATAGGAAAATTTCCAACAATGGACGATTTTTTGGGCAAACTTCGGAAGGCTGCAAAATGAGAAATACAAGTCGCACAATACCCTAATTAGTATGGATTGAAAGCGTAACTATCATAAATTGTTACAATGCAAACCACCGCACGAAAAAAGACGTATTAGAAGAGAAATTTCAAGTTTTTATATAGTGTCGAAAATGGCCATTTTTGGCAAAATAGCAAAGGGGGGACCATAGGAAAATTTTCAAAAATGGACGATTTTTTGGGCAATTTTCAAAAGGCTGCAAAATGAGAAATACAAGTCGCACAATACCCTAATTTGTATGGATTAAAAGCGTAACTATCATGAATTCTTAAGATGCAAAACACCGCATGAAGAAAGACGTATTAGAAGAGAAAGAGCAAGTTTTTATATAGTGTCAAAAATAACCATTTTTTGCAAAACAGCAAAGGGGGCACCATAGGAAAATTTCCAAAAATGGACGATTTTTTGGGCAAACTTCGGAAGGCTGCAAAATGAGAAATACAAGTCGCACAATACCCTAATTAGTATGGATTGAAAGCGTAACTATCATAAATTGTTACAATGCAAAAAACCGCACGAAAAAAGACGAATTAGAAGAGAAATTGCAAGTTTTTATATAGTGTCGAAAATGGCCATTTTTGGCAAAACAGCAAAGGGGGGACCATAGGAAAATTTCCAAAAATGGACGATTTTTTGGGCAAACTTCGGAAGGCTGCAAAATGAGAAATACAAGTCGCACAATACCCTAATTAGTATGGATTGAAAGCGTAACTATCATAAATTGTTACAATGAAAAAACCGCATAAAAAAAGACGTATTAGAAGAGAAAGAGAAAGTTTTTATATAGTGTCGAAAATGGCCATTTTTGGCAAAACAGCAAATGGGGGACCATAGGAAAATTTTCAAAAATGGGCGATTATTTGGTCAAACTTCGGAAGGCTGCAAAATGAGAAATACAAGTCGCACAATACCCTAATTAGTATGGATTGAAAGCGTAACTATCATAAATTGTTACAATGCAAAAAACCGCACGAAAGAAGACGTATTAGTAGAGAAATTGCAAGTTTTTTAATAGTGTCTAAAATGGCCATTTTTGGCAAAACAGCAAAGGGGGGACCATAGGAAAGTTTCCAAAAATGGACGATTTTTCTGGCAAACTTCGGAAGGCTGCAAAATGAGAAATACAAGTCGTACAATACCCTAATTAGTATGGATTGAAAGCGTAACTCTCATAAATTGTTACAATGCAAAAAACCGCACGAAAAAAGACGTATTAGAAGAGAAATTGCAAGTTTTTATATAGTGTCGAAAATGGCCATGTTTGGCAAACCAGCAAATAGGGGACAATAGGAAAATTTCCAACAATGGACGATTTTTTGGGCAAACTTCGGAAGGCTGCAAAATGAGAAATACAAGTCGCACAATACCCTAATTAGTATGGATTGAAAGCGTAACTATCATAAATTGTTACAATGCAAACCACCGCACGAAAAAAGACGTATTAGAAGAGAAATTTCAAGTTTTTATATAGTGTCGAAAATGGCCATTTTTGGCAAAATAGCAAAGGGGGGACCATAGGAAAATTTTCAAAAATGGACGATTTTTTGGGCAATTTTCAAAAGGCTGCAAAATGAGAAATACAAGTCGCACAATACCCTAATTTGTATGGATTAAAAGCGTAACTATCATGAATTCTTAAGATGCAAAACACCGCATGAAGAAAGACGTATTAGAAGAGAAAGAGCAAGTTTTTATATAGTGTCAAAAATAACCATTTTTTGCAAAACAGCAAAGGGGGCACCATAGGAAAATTTCCAAAAATGGACGATTTTTTGGGCAAACTTCGGAAGGCTGCAAAATGAGAAATACAAGTCGCACAATACCCTAATTAGTATGGATTGAAAGCGTAACTATCATAAATTGTTACAATGCAAAAAACCGCACGAAAAAAGACGAATTAGAAGAGAAATTGCAAGTTTTTATATAGTGTCGAAAATGGCCATTTTTGGCAAAACAGCAAAGGGGGGACCATAGGAAAATTTCCAAAAATGGACGATTTTTTGGGCAAACTTCGGAAGGCTGCAAAATGAGAAATACAAGTCGCACAATACCCTAATTAGTATGGATTGAAAGCGTAACTATCATAAATTGTTACAATGCAAAAAACCGCACGAAAAAAGACGAATTAGAAGAGAAATTGCAAGTTTTTATATAGTGTCGAAAATGGCCATTTTTGGCAAAACAGCAAAGGGGGGACCATAGGAAAATTTCCAAAAATGGACGATTTTTTGCGCAAACTTCGGAAGGCTGCAAAATGAGAAATACAAGTCGCACAATACCCTAATTAGTATGGATTGAAAGCGTAACTATCATAAATTGTTACAATGAAAAAACCGCATGAAAAAAGACGTATTAGAAGAGAAAGAGAAAGTTTTTATATAGTGTCGAAAATGGCCATTTTTGGGAAAACAGCAAATGGGGGACCATAGGAAAATTTTCAAAAATGGGCGATTATTTGGTCAAACTTCGGAAGGCTGCAAAATGAGAAATACAAGTCGCACAATACCCTAATTAGTATGGATTGAAAGCGTAACTATCATAAATTGTTACAATGCAAAAAACCGCACGAAAAAAGACGTATTAGAGGAGAAATGGCAAGTTTTTTAATAGTGTTTAAAATGGCGATTTTTGGCAAAACAGCAAAGGGGGGACCATAGGAAAGTTTCCAAAAATGGACGATTTTTCTGGCAAACTTCGGAAGGCTGCAAAATGAGAAATACAAGTCGTACAATACCCTAATTAGTATGGATTGAAAGCGTAACTCTCATAAATTGTTACAATGCAAAAAACCGCACGAAAAAAGACGTATTAGAAGAGAAATTTCAAGTTTTTATATAGTGTCGAAAATGGCCATGTTTGGCAAACCAGCAAATAGGGGACAATAGGAAAATTTCCAACAATGGACGATTTTTTGGGCAAACTTCGGAAGGCTGCAAAATGAGAAATACAAGTCGCACAATACCCTAATTAGTATGGATTGAAAGCGTAACTATCATAAATTGTTACAATGCAAACCACCGCACGAAAAAAGACGTATTAGAAGAGAAATTTCAAGTTTTTATATAGTGTCGAAAATGGCTATTTTTGGCAAAATAGCAAAGGGGGGACCATAGGAAAATTTTCAAAAATGGACGATTTTTTGGGCAATTTTCAAAAGGCTGCAAAATGAGAAATACAAGTCGTACAATACCCTAATTTGTATGGATTAAAAGCGTAACTATCATGAATTCTTAAGATGCAAAACACCGCATGAAGAAAGACGTATTAGAAGAGAAAGAGCAAGTTTTTATATAGTGTCAAAAATAACCATTTTTTGCAAAACAGCAAAGGGGGGACCATAGGAAAATTTCCAAAAATGGACGATTTTTTGGGCAAACTTCGGAAGGCTGCAACATGAGAAATACAAGTCGCACAATACCCTAATTAGTATGGATTGAAAGCGTAACTATCATAAATTGTTACAATGCAAAAAACCGCACGAAAAAAGACGAATTAGAAGAGAAATTGCAAGTTTTTATATAGTGTCGAAAATGGCCATTTTTTGCAAAACAGCAAAGGGGGGACCATAGGAAAATTTCCAAAAATGGACGAGTTTTTGGGCAAACTTCGGAAGGCTGCAAAATGAGAAATACAAGTCGCACAATACCCTAATTAGTATGGATTGAAAGCGTAACTATCATAAATTGTTACAATGCAAAAAACCGCACGAAAAAAGACGAATTAGAAGAGAAATTGCAAGTTTTTATATAGTGTCGAAAATTGCCATTTTTGGCAAAACAGCAAAGGGGGGACCATAGGAAAATTTCCAAAAATGGACGATTTTTTGGGCAAACTTCGGAAGGCTGCAAAATGAGAAATACAAGTCGCACAATACCCTAATTAGTATGGATTGAAAGCGTAACTATCATAAATTGTTACAATGCAAAAAACCGCATGAAAAAAAACGTATTAGAAGAGAAAGAGAAAGTTTTTATATAGTGTCGAAAATGGCCATTTTTGGCAAAACAGCAAATGGGGGACCATAGGAAAATTTTCAAAAATGGGCGATTATTTTGTCAAACTTCGGAAGGCTGCAAAATGAGAAATACAAGTCGTACAATACCCTAATTAGTATGGATTGAAAGCGTAACTATCATAAATTGTTACAATGCAAAAAACCGCACGAAAAAAGACGTATTAGAAGAGAAATGGCAAGTTTTTTAATAGTGTCTAAAATGGCCATTTTTGGCAAAACAGCAAAGGGGGGACCATAGGAAAGTTTCCAAAAATGGACGATTTTTCTGGCAAACTTCGGAAGGCTGCAAAATGAGAAATACAAGTCGTACAATACCCTAATTAGTATGGATTGAAAGCGTAACTCTCATAAATTGTTACAATGCAAAAAACCGCACGAAAAAAGACGTATTAGAAGAGAAATTGCGAGTTTTTATATAGTGTCGAAAATGGCCATTTTTGGCAAACCAGCAAATAGGGGACCATAGGAAAATTTCCAACAATGGACGATTTTTTGGGCAAACTTCGGAAGGCTGCAAAATGAGAAATACAAGTCGCACAATACCCTAATTAGTATGGATTGAAAGCGTAACTATCATAAATTGTTACAATGCAAACCACCGCACGAAAAAAGACGTATTAGAAGAGAAATTTCAAGTTTTTATATAGTGTCGAAAATGGCCAATTTTGGCAAAATAGCAAAGGGGGGACCATAGGAAAATTTTCAAAAATGGACGATTTTTTGGGCAATTTTCAAAAGACTGCAAAATGAGAAATACAAGTCGCACAATACCCTAATTAGTATGGATTGAAAGCGTAACTATCATAAATTGTTACAATGCAAAAAACCGCACGAAAAAAGACGAATTAGAAGAGAAATTGCAAGTTTTTATATAGTGTCGAAAATTGCCATTTTTGGCAAAACAGCAAAGGGGGGACCATAGGAAAATTTCCAAAAATGGACGATTTTTTGGGCAAACTTCGGAAGGCTGCAAAATGAGAAATACAAGTCGCACAATACCCTAATTAGTATGGATTGAAAGCGTAACTATCATAAATTGTTACAATGCAAAAAACCGCATGAAAAAAAACGTATTAGAAGAGAAAGAGAAAGTTTTTATATAGTGTCGAAAATGGCCATTTTTGGCAAAACAGCAAATGGGGGACCATAGGAAAATTTTCAAAAATGGGCGATTATTTTGTCAAACTTCGGAAGGCTGCAAAATGAGAAATACAAGTCGTACAATACCCTAATTAGTATGGATTGAAAGCGTAACTATCATAAATTGTTACAATGCAAAAAACCGCACGAAAAAAGACGTATTAGAAGAGAAATGGCAAGTTTTTTAATAGTGTCTAAAATGGCCATTTTTGGCAAAACAGCAAAGGGGGGACCATAGGAAAGTTTCCAAAAATGGACGATTTTTCTGGAAAACTTCGGAAGGCTGCAAAATGAGAAATACAAGTCGTACAATACCCTAATTAGTATGGATTGAAAGCATAACTCTCATAAATTGTTACAATGCAAAAAACCGCACGAAAAAAGACGTATTAGAAGAGAAATTGCGAGTTTTTATATAGTGTCGAAAATGGCCATTTTTGGCAAACCAGCAAATAGGGGACCATAGGAAAATTTCCAACAATGGACGATTTTTTGGGCAAACTTCGGAAGGCTGCAAAATGAGAAATACAAGTCGCACAATACCCTAATTAGTATGGATTGAAAGCGTAACTATCATAAATTGTTACAATGCAAACCACCGCACGAAAAAAGACGTATTAGAAGAGAAATTTCAAGTTTTTATATAGTGTCGAAAATGGCCAATTTTGGCAAAATAGCAAAGGGGGGACCATAGGAAAATTTTCAAAAATGGACGATTTTTTGGGCAATTTTCAAAAGACTGCAAAATGAGAAATACAAGTCGCACAATACCCTAATTAGTATGGATTGAAAGCGTAACTATCATAAATTGTTACAATGCAAAAAACCGCACGAAAAAAGACGAATTAGAAGAGAAATTGCAAGTTTTTATATAGTGTCGAAAATTGCCATTTTTGGCAAAACAGCAAAGGGGGGACCATAGGAAAATTTCCAAAAATGGACGATTTTTTGGGCAAACTTCGGAAGGCTGCAAAATGAGAAATACAAGTCGCACAATACCCTAATTAGTATGGATTGAAAGCGTAACTATCATAAATTGTTACAATGCAAAAAACCGCATGAAAAAAAACGTATTAGAAGAGAAAGAGAAAGTTTTTATATAGTGTCGAAAATGGCCATTTTTGGCAAAACAGCAAATGGGGGACCATAGGAAAATTTTCAAAAATGGGCGATTATTTTGTCAAACTTCGGAATGCTGCAAAATGAGAAATACAAGTCGTACAATACCCTAATTAGTATGGATTGAAAGCGTAACTATCATAAATTGTTACAATGCAAAAAACCGCACGAAAAAAGACGTATTAGAAGAGAAATGGCAAGTTTTTTAATAGTGTCTAAAATGGCCATTTTTGGCAAAACAGCAATGCGCGGACCATAGGAAAGTTTCCAAAAATGGACGATTTTTCTGGCAAACTTCGGAAGGCTCCAAAATGAGAAATACAAGTCGTACAATACCCTAATTAGTATGGATTGAAAGCGTAACTCTCATAAATTGTTACAATGCAAAAAACCGCACGAAAAAAGACGTATTAGAAGAGAAATTGCAAGTTTTTATATAGTGTCGAAAATGGCCATGTTTGGCAAACCAGCAAATAGGGGACCATAGGAAAATTTCCAACAATGGACGATTTTTTGGGCAAACTTCGGAAGGCTGCAAAATGAGAAATACAAGTCGCACAATACCCTAATTAGTATGGATTGAAAGCGTAACTATCATAAATTGTTACAATGCAAACCACCGCACGAAAAAAGACGTATTAGAAGAGAAATTTCAAGTTTTTATATAGTGTCGAAAATGGCCATTTTTGGCAAAATAGCAAAGGGGGGACCATAGGAAAATTTTCAAAAATGGACGATTTTTTGGGCAATTTTCAAAAGACTGCAAAATGAGAAATACAAGTCGCACAATACCCTAATTTGTATGGATTAAAAGCGTAACTATCATGAATTCTTAAGATGCAAAACACCGCATGAAGAAAGACGTATTAGAAGAGAAAGAGCAAGTTTTTATATAGTGTCAAAAATAACCATTTTTTGCAAAACAGCAAAGGGGGGACCATAGGAAAATTTCCAAAAATGGACGATTTTTTGGGCAAACTTCGGAAGGCTGCAAAATGAGAAATACAAGTCGCACAATACCCTAATTAGTATGGATTGAAAGCGTAACTATCATAAATTGTTACAATGCAAAAGACCGCACGAAAAAAGACGAATTAGAAGAGAAATTGCAAGTTTTTATATAGTGTCGAAAATGGCCATTTTTGGCAAAACAGCAAAGGGGGGACCATAGGAAAATTTCCAAAAATGGACGATTTTTTGGGCAAACTTCGGAAGGCTGCAAAATGAGAAATACAAGTCGCACAATACCCTAATTAGTATGGATTGAAAGCGTAACTATCATAAATTGTTACAATGCAAAAAACCGCATGAAAAAAGACGTATTAGAAGAGAAAGAGAAAGTTTTTATATAGTGTCGAAAATGGCCATTTTTGGCAAAACAGCAAATGGGGGACCATAGGAGAATTTTCAAAAATAAGTGATTATTTGGTCAAACTTCGGAAGGCTGCAAAATGAGAAATACAAGTCGCACAATACCCTAATTAGCATGGATTGAAAGCGTAACTATCATAAATTGTTACAATGCAAAAAACCGCACGAAAAAAGACGTATTAGAAGAGAAAGAGAAAGTTTTTATATAGTGTCGAAAATGGCCATTTTTGGCAAACCAGCAAATAGGGGACCATAGGAAAATTTCCAACAATGGACGATTTTTTGGGCAAACTTCGGAAGGCTGCAAAATGAGAAATACAAGTCGCACAATACCCTAATTAGTATGGATTGAAAGCGTAACTATCATAAATTGTTACAATGCAAACCACCGCACGAAAAAAGACGTATTAGAAGAGAAATTTCAAGTTTTTATATAGTGTCGAAAATGGCCATTTTTTGCAAAACAGCAAAGGGGGGACCATAGGAAAATTTCCAAAAATGGACGAGTTTTTGGGCAAACTTCGGAAGGCTGCAAAATGAGAAATACAAGTCGCACAATACCCTAATTAGTATGGATTGAAAGCGTAACTATCATAAATTGTTACAATGCAAAAAACCGCACGAAAAAAGACGAATTAGAAGAGAAATTGCAACTTTTTATATAGTGTCGAAAATTGCCATTTTTGGCAAAACAGCAAAGGGGGGACCATAGGAAAATTTCCAAAAATGGACGATTTTTTGGGCAAACTTCGGAAGGCTGCAAAATGAGAAATACAAGTCGCACAATACCCTAATTAGTATGGATTGAAAGCGTAACTATCATAAATTGTTACAATGCAAAAAACCGCATGAAAAAAAACGTATTAGAAGAGAAAGAGAAAGTTTTTATATAGTGTCGAAAATGGCCATTTTTGGCAAAACAGCAAATGGGGGACCATAGGAAAATTTTCAAAAATGGGCGATTATTTTGTCAAACTTCGGAAGGCTGCAAAATGAGAAATACAAGTCGTACAATACCCTAATTAGTATGGATTGAAAGCGTAACTATCATAAATTGTTACAATGCAAAAAACCGCACGAAAAAAGACGTATTAGAAGAGAAATGGCAAGTTTTTTAATAGTGTCTAAAATGGCCATTTTTGGCAAAACAGCAAAGGGCGGACCATAGGAAAGTTTCCAAAAATGGACTATTTTTCTGGCAAACTTCGGAAGGCTCCAAAATGAGAAATACAAGTCGTACAATACCCTAATTAGTATGGATTGAAAGCGTAACTCTCATAAATTGTTACAATGCAAAAAACCGCACGAAAAAAGACGTATTAGAAGAGAAATTGCAAGTTTTTATATAGTGTCGAAAATGGCCATGTTTGGCAAACCAGCAAATAGGGGACCATAGGAAAATTTCCAACAATGGACGATTTTTTGGGCAAACTTCGGAAGGCTGCAAAATGAGAAATACAAGTCGCACAATACCCTAATTAGTATGGATTGAAAGCGTAACTATCATAAATTGTTACAATGCAAACCACCGCACGAAAAAAGACGTATTAGAAGAGAAATTTCAAGTTTTTATATAGTGTTGAAAATGGCCATTTTTGGCAAAATAGCAAAGGGGGGACCATAGGAAAATTTTCAAAAATGGACGATTTTTTGGGCAATTTTCAAAAGACTGCAAAATGAGAAATACAAGTCGCACAATACCCTAATTAGTATGGATTGAAAGCGTAACTATCATAAATTGTTACAATGCAAAAAACCGCACGAAAAAAGACGAATTAGAAGAGAAATTGCAAGTTTTTATATAGTGTCGAAAATTGCCATTTTTGGCAAAACAGCAAAGGGGGGACCATAGGAAAATTTCCAAAAATGGACGATTTTTTGGGCAAACTTCGGAAGGCTGCAAAATGAGAAATACAAGTCGCACAATACCCTAATTAGTATGGATTGAAAGCGTAACTATCATAAATTGTTACAATGCAAAAAACCGCATGAAAAAAAACGTATTAGAAGAGAAAGAGAAAGTTTTTATATAGTGTCGAAAATGGCCATTTTTGGCAAAACAGCAAATGGGGGACCATAGGAAAATTTTCAAAAATGGGCGATTATTTTGTCAAACTTCGGAATGCTGCAAAATGAGAAATACAAGTCGTACAATACCCTAATTAGTATGGATTGAAAGCGTAACTATCATAAATTGTTACAATGCAAAAAACCGCACGAAAAAAGACGTATTAGAAGAGAAATGGCAAGTTTTTTAATAGTGTCTAAAATGGCCATTTTTGGCAAAACAGCAATGGGCGGACCATAGGAAAGTTTCCAAAAATGGACGATTTTTCTGGCAAACTTCGGAAGGCTCCAAAATGAGAAATACAAGTCGTACAATACCCTAATTAGTATGGATTGAAAGCGTAACTCTCATAAATTGTTACAATGCAAAAAACCGCACGAAAAAAGACGTATTAGAAGAGAAATTGCAAGTTTTTATATAGTGTCGAAAATGGCCATGTTTGGCAAACCAGCAAATAGGGGACCATAGGAAAATTTCCAACAATGGACGATTTTTTGGGCAAACTTCGGAAGGCTGCAAAATGAGAAATACAAGTCGCACAATACCCTAATTAGTATGGATTGAAAGCGTAACTATCATAAATTGTTACAATGCAAACCACCGCACGAAAAAAGACGTATTAGAAGAGAAATTTCAAGTTTTTATATAGTGTCGAAAATGGCCATTTTTGGCAAAATAGCAAAGGGGGGACCATAGGAAAATTTTCAAAAATGGACGATTTTTTGGGCAATTTTCAAAAGACTGCAAAATGAGAAATACAAGTCGCACAATACCCTAATTTGTATGGATTAAAAGCGTAACTATCATGAATTCTTAAGATGCAAAACACCGCATGAAGAAAGACGTATTAGAAGAGAAAGAGCAAGTTTTTATATAGTGTCAAAAATAACCATTTTTTGCAAAACAGCAAAGGGGGGACCATAGGAAAATTTCCAAAAATGGACGATTTTTTGGGCAAACTTCGGAAGGCTGCAAAATGAGAAATACAAGTCGCACAATACCCTAATTAGTATGGATTGAAAGCGTAACTATCATAAATTGTTACAATGCAAAAAACCGCACGAAAAAAGACGAATTAGAAGAGAAATTGCAAGTTTTTATATAGTGTCGAAAATGGCCATTTTTTGCAAAACAGCAAAGGGGGGACCATAGGAAAATTTCCAAAAATGGACGATTTTTTGGGCAAACTTCGGAAGGCTGCAACATGAGAAATACAAGTCGCACAATACCCTAATTAGTATGGATTGAAAGCGTAACTATCATAAATTGTTACAATGCAAAAAACCGCACGAAAAAAGACGAATTAGAAGAGAAATTGCAAGTTTTTATATAGTGTCGAAAATTGCCATTTTTGGCAAAACAGCAAAGGGGGGACCATAGGAAAATTTCCAAAAATGGACGATTTTTTGGGCAAACTTCGGAAGGCTGCAAAATGAGAAATACAAGTCGCACAATACCCTAATTTGTATGGATTGAAAGCGTAACTATCATAAATTGTTACAATGCAAAAAACCGCATGAAAAAAAACGTATTAGAAGAGAAAGAGAAAGTTTTTATATAGTGTCGAAAATGGCCATTTTTGGCAAAACAGCAAATGGGGGACCATAGGAAAATTTTCAAAAATGGGCGATTATTTTGTCAAACTTCGGAAGGCTGCAAAATGAGAAATACAAGTCGTACAATACCCTAATTAGTATGGATTGAAAGCGTAACTATCATAAATTGTTACAATGCAAAAAACCGCACGAAAAAAGACGTATTAGAAGAGAAATGGCAAGTTTTTTAATAGTGTCTAAAATGGCCATTTTTGGCAAAACAGCAAAGGGGGGACCATAGGAAAGTTTCCAAAAATGGACGATTTTTCTGGCAAACTTCGGAAGGCTGCAAAATGAGAAATACAAGTCGTACAATACCCTAATTAGTATGGATTGAAAGCGTAACTCTCATAAATTGTTACAATGCAAAAAACCGCACGAAAAAAGACGTATTAGAAGAGAAATTGCGAGTTTTTATATAGTGTCGAAAATGGCCATTTTTGGCAAACCAGCAAATAGGGGACCATAGGAAAATTTCCAACAATGGACGATTTTTTGGGCAAACTTCGGAAGGCTGCAAAATGAGAAATACAAGTCGCACAATACCCTAATTAGTATGGATTGAAAGCGTAACTATCATAAATTGTTACAATGCAAACCACCGCACGAAAAAAGACGTATTAGAAGAGAAATTTCAAGTTTTTATATAGTGTCGAAAATGGCCATTTTTGGCAAAATAGCAAAGGGGGGACCATAGGAAAATTTTCAAAAATGGACGATTTTTTGGGCAATTTTCAAAAGACTGCAAAATGAGAAATACAAGTCGCACAATACCCTAATTAGTATGGATTGAAAGCGTAACTATCATAAATTGTTACAATGCAAAAAACCGCACGAAAAAAGACGAATTAGAAGAGAAATTGCAAGTTTTTATATAGTGTCGAAAATTGCCATTTTTGGCAAAACAGCAAAGGGGGGACCATAGGAAAATTTCCAAAAATGGACGATTTTTTGGGCAAACTTCGGAAGGCTGCAAAATGAGAAATACAAGTCGCACAATACCCTAATTAGTATGGATTGAAAGCGTAACTATCATAAATTGTTACAATGCAAAAAACCGCATGAAAAAAAACGTATTAGAAGAGAAAGAGAAAGTTTTTATATAGTGTCGAAAATGGCCATTTTTGGCAAAACAGCAAATGGGGGACCATAGGAAAATTTTCAAAAATGGGCGATTATTTTGTCAAACTTCGGAATGCTGCAAAATGAGAAATACAAGTCGTACAATACCCTAATTAGTATGGATTGAAAGCGTAACTATCATAAATTGTTACAATGCAAAAAACCGCACGAAAAAAGACGTATTAGAAGAGAAATGGCAAGTTTTTTAATAGTGTCTAAAATGGCCATTTTTGGCAAAACAGCAATGGGCGGACCATAGGAAAGTTTCCAAAAATGGACGATTTTTCTGGCAAACTTCGGAAGGCTCCAAAATGAGAAATACAAGTCGTACAATACCCTAATTAGTATGGATTGAAAGCGTAACTCTCATAAATTGTTACAATGCAAAAAACCGCACGAAAAAAGACGTATTAGAAGAGAAATTGCAAGTTTTTATATAGTGTCGAAAATGGCCATGTTTGGCAAACCAGCAAATAGGCGACCATAGGAAAATTTCCAACAATGGACGATTTTTTGGGCAAACTTCGGAAGGCTGCAAAATGAGAAATACAAGTCGCACAATACCCTAATTAGTATGGATTGAAAGCGTAACTATCATAAATTGTTACAATGCAAACCACCGCACGAAAAAAGACGTATTAGAAGAGAAATTTCAAGTTTTTATATAGTGTCGAAAATGGCCATTTTTGGCAAAATAGCAAAGGGGGGACCATAGGAAAATTTTCAAAAATGGACGATTTTTTGGGCAATTTTCAAAAGACTGCAAAATGAGAAATACAAGTCGCACAATACCCTAATTAGTATGGATTGAAAGCGTAACTATCATAAATTGTTACAATGCAAAAAACCGCACGAAAAAAGACGAATTAGAAGAGAAATTGCAACTTTTTATATAGTGTCGAAAATTGCCATTTTTGGCAAAACAGCAAAGGGGGGACCATAGGAAAATTTCCAAAAATGGACGATTTTTTGGGCAAACTTCGGAAGGCTGCAAAATGAGAAATACAAGTCGCACAATACCCTAATTAGTATGGATTGAAAGCGTAACTATCATAAATTGTTACAATGCAAAAAACCGCATGAAAAAAAACGTATTAGAAGAGAAAGAGAAAGTTTTTATATAGTGTCGAAAATGGCCATTTTTGGCAAAACAGCAAATGGGGGACCATAGGAAAATTTTCAAAAATGGGCGATTATTTTGTCAAACTTCGGAAGGCTGCAAAATGAGAAATACAAGTCGTACAATACCCTAATTAGTATGGATTGAAAGCGTAACTATCATAAATTGTTACAATGCAAAAAACCGCACGAAAAAAGACGTATTAGAAGAGAAATGGCAAGTTTTTTAATAGTGTCTAAAATGGCCATTTTTGGCAAAACAGCAAAGGGCGGACCATAGGAAAGTTTCCAAAAATGGACTATTTTTCTGGCAAACTTCGGAAGGCTCCAAAATGAGAAATACAAGTCGTACAATACCCTAATTAGTATGGATTGAAAGCGTAACTCTCATAAATTGTTACAATGCAAAAAACCGCACGAAAAAAGACGAATTAGAAGAGAAATTGCAAGTTTTTATATAGTGTCGAAAATGGCCATTTTTGGCAAAACAGCAAAGGGGGGACCATAGGAAAATTTCCAAAAATGGACGATTTTTTGGGCAAACTTCGGAAGGCTGCAAAATGAGAAATACAAGTCGCACAATACCCTAATTAGTATGGATTGAAAGCGTAACTATCATAAATTGTTACAATGCAAAAAACCGCATGAAAAAAGACGTATTAGAAGAGAAAGAGAAAGTTTTTATATAGTGTCGAAAATGGCCATTTTTGGCAAAACAGCAAATGGGGGACCATAGGAGAATTTTCAAAAATAAGTGATTATTTGGTCAAACTTCGGAAGGCTGCAAAATGAGAAATACAAGTCGCACAATACCCTAATTAGCATGGATTGAAAGCGTAACTATCATAAATTGTTACAATGCAAAAAACCGCACGAAAAAAGACGTATTAGAAGAGAAAGAGAAAGTTTTTATATAGTGTCGAAAATGGCCATTTTTGGCAAACCAGCAAATAGGGGACCATAGGAAAATTTCCAACAATGGACGATTTTTTGGGCAAACTTCGGAAGGCTGCAAAATGAGAAATACAAGTCGCACAATACCCTAATTAGTATGGATTGAAAGCGTAACTATCATAAATTGTTACAATGCAAACCACCGCACGAAAAAAGACGTATTAGAAGAGAAATTTCAAGTTTTTATATAGTGTCGAAAATGGCCATTTTTTGCAAAACAGCAAAGGGGGGACCATAGGAAAATTTCCAAAAATAGACGAGTTTTTGGGCAAACTTCGGAAGGCTGCAAAATGAGAAATACAAGTCGCACAATACCCTAATTAGTATGGATTGAAAGCGTAACTATCATAAATTGTTACAATGCAAAAAACCGCACGAAAAAAGACGAATTAGAAGAGAAATTGCAAGTTTTTATATAGTGTCGAAAATTGCCATTTTTGGCAAAACAGCAAAGGGGGGACCATAGGAAAATTTCCAAAAATGGACGATTTTTTGGGCAAACTTCGGAAGGCTGCAAAATGAGAAATACAAGTCGCACAATACCCTAATTAGTATGGATTGAAAGCGTAACTATCATAAATTGTTACAATGCAAAAAACCGCATGAAAAAAAACGTATTAGAAGAGAAAGAGAAAGTTTTTATATAGTGTCGAAAATGGCCATTTTTGGCAAAACAGCAAATGGGGGACCATAGGAAAATTTTCAAAAATGGGCGATTATTTTGTCAAACTTCGGAAGGCTGCAAAATGAGAAATACAAGTCGTACAATACCCTAATTAGTATGGATTGAAAGCGTAACTATCATAAATTGTTACAATGCAAAAAACCGCACGAAAAAAGACGTATTAGAAGAGAAATGGCAAGTTTTTTAATAGTGTCTAAAATGGCCATTTTTGGCAAAACAGCAAAGGGCGGACCATAGGAAAGTTTCCAAAAATGGACTATTTTTCTGGCAAACTTCGGAAGGCTCCAAAATGAGAAATACAAGTCGTACAATACCCTAATTAGTATGGATTGAAAGCGTAACTCTCATAAATTGTTACAATGCAAAAAACCGCACGAAAAAAGACGAATTAGAAGAGAAATTGCAAGTTTTTATATAGTGTCGAAAATGGCCATTTTTGGCAAAACAGCAAAGGGGGGACCATAGGAAAATTTCCAAAAATGGACGATTTTTTGGGCAAACTTCGGAAGGCTGCAAAATGAGAAATACAAGTCGCACAATACCCTAATTAGTATGGATTGAAAGCGTAACTATCATAAATTGTTACAATGCAAAAAACCGCATGAAAAAAGACGTATTAGAAGAGAAAGAGAAAGTTTTTATATAGTGTCGAAAATGGCCATTTTTGGCAAAACAGCAAATGGGGGACCATAGGAGAATTTTCAAAAATAAGTGATTATTTGGTCAAACTTCGGAAGGCTGCAAAATGAGAAATACAAGTCGCACAATACCCTAATTAGCATGGATTGAAAGCGTAACTATCATAAATTGTTACAATGCAAAAAACCGCACGAAAAAAGACGTATTAGAAGAGAAAGAGAAAGTTTTTATATAGTGTCGAAAATGGCCATTTTTGGCAAACCAGCAAATAGGGGACCATAGGAAAATTTCCAACAATGGACGATTTTTTGGGCAAACTTCGGAAGGCTGCAAAATGAGAAATACAAGTCGCACAATACCCTAATTAGTATGGATTGAAAGCGTAACTATCATAAATTGTTACAATGCAAACCACCGCACGAAAAAAGACGTATTAGAAGAGAAATTTCAAGTTTTTATATAGTCTCGAAAATGGCCATTTTTTGCAAAACAGCAAAGGGGGGACCATAGGAAAATTTCCAAAAATAGACGAGTTTTTGGGCAAACTTCGGAAGGCTGCAAAATGAGAAATACAAGTCGCACAATACCCTAATTAGTATGGATTGAAAGCGTAACTATCATAAATTGTTACAATGCAAAAAACCGCACGAAAAAAGACGAATTAGAAGAGAAATTGCAACTTTTTATATAGTGTCGAAAATTGCCATTTTTGGCAAAACAGCAAAGGGGGGACCATAGGAAAATTTCCAAAAATGGACGATTTTTTGGGCAAACTTCGGAAGGCTGCAAAATGAGAAATACAAGTCGCACAATACCCTAATTAGTATGGATTGAAAGCGTAACTATCATAAATTGTTACAATGCAAAAAACCGCATGAAAAAAAACGTATTAGAAGAGAAAGAGAAAGTTTTTATATAGTGTCGAAAATGGCCATTTTTGGCAAAACAGCAAATGGGGGACCATAGGAAAATTTTCAAAAATGGGCGATTATTTTGTCAAACTTCGGAAGGCTGCAAAATGAGAAATACAAGTCGTACAATACCCTAATTAGTATGGATTGAAAGCGTAACTATCATAAATTGTTACAATGCAAAAAACCGCACGAAAAAAGACGTATTAGAAGAGAAATGGCAAGTTTTTTAATAGTGTCTAAAATGGCCATTTTTGGCAAAACAGCAAAGGGCGGACCATAGGAAAGTTTCCAAAAATGGACTATTTTTCTGGCAAACTTCGGAAGGCTCCAAAATGAGAAATACAAGTCGTACAATACCCTAATTAGTATGGATTGAAAGCGTAACTCTCATAAATTGTTACAATGCAAAAAACCGCACGAAAAAAGACGTATTAGAAGAGAAATTGCAAGTTTTTATATAGTGTCGAAAATGGCCATGTTTGGCAAACCAGCAAATAGGGGACCATAGGAAAATTTCCAACAATGGACGATTTTTTGGGCAAACTTCGGAAGGCTGCAAAATGAGAAATACAAGTCGCACAATACCCTAATTAGTATGGATTGAAAGCGTAACTATCATAAATTGTTACAATGCAAACCACCGCACGAAAAAAGACGTATTAGAAGAGAAATTTCAAGTTTTTATATAGTGTCGAAAATGGCCATTTTTGGCAAAATAGCAAAGGGGGGACCATAGGAAAATTTTCAAAAATGGACGATTTTTTGGGCAATTTTCAAAAGACTGCAAAATGAGAAATACAAGTCGCACAATACCCTAATTAGTATGGATTGAAAGCGTAACTATCATAAATTGTTACAATGCAAAAAACCGCACGAAAAAAGACGAATTAGAAGAGAAATTGCAAGTTTTTATATAGTGTCGAAAATTGCCATTTTTGGCAAAACAGCAAAGGGGGGACCATAGGAAAATTTCCAAAAATGGACGATTTTTTGGGCAAACTTCGGAAGGCTGCAAAATGAGAAATACAAGTCGCACAATACCCTAATTAGTATGGATTGAAAGCGTAACTATCATAAATTGTTACAATGCAAAAAACCGCATGAAAAAAAACGTATTAGAAGAGAAAGAGAAAGTTTTTATATAGTGTCGAAAATGGCCATTTTTGGCAAAATAGCAAAGGGGTGACCATAGGAAAATTTTCAAAAATGGACGATTTTTTGGGCAATTTTCAAAAGACTGCAAAATGAGAAATACAAGTCGCACAATACCCTAATTAGTATGGATTGAAAGCGTAACTATCATAAATTGTTACAATGCAAAAAACCGCACGAAAAAAGACGAATTAGAAGAGAAATTGCAAGTTTTTATATAGTGTCGAAAATTGCCATTTTTGGCAAAACAGCAAAGGGGGGACCATAGGAAAATTTCCAAAAATGGACGATTTTTTGGGCAAACTTCGGAAGGCTGCAAAATGAGAAATACAAGTCGCACAATACCCTAATTAGTATGGATTGAAAGCGTAACTATCATAAATTGTTACAATGCAAAAAACCGCATGAAAAAAAACGTATTAGAAGAGAAAGAGAAAGTTTTTATATAGTGTCGAAAATGGCCATTTTTGGCAAAACAGCAAATGGGGGACCATAGGAAAATTTTCAAAAATGGGCGATTATTTTGTCAAACTTCGGAATGCTGCAAAATGAGAAATACAAGTCGTACAATACCCTAATTAGTATGGATTGAAAGCGTAACTATCATAAATTGTTACAATGCAAAAAACCGCACGAAAAAAGACGTATTAAAAGAGAAATGGCAAGTTTTTTAATAGTGTCTAAAATGGCCATTTTTGGCAAAACAGCAATGGGCGGACCATAGGAAAGTTTCCAAAAATGGACGATTTTTCTGGCAAACTTCGGAAGGCTCCAAAATGAGAAATACAAGTCGTACAATACCCTAATTAGTATGGATTGAAAGCGTAACTCTCATAAATTGTTACAATGCAAAAAACCGCACGAAAAAAGACGTATTAGAAGAGAAATTGCAAGTTTTTATATAGTGTCGAAAATGGCCATGTTTGGCAAACCAGCAAATAGGGGACCATAGGAAAATTTCCAACAATGGACGATTTTTTGGGCAAACTTCGGAAGGCTGCAAAATGAGAAATACAAGTCGCACAATACCCTAATTAGTATGGATTGAAAGCGTAACTATCATAAATTGTTACAATGCAAACCACCGCACGAAAAAAGACGTATTAGAAGAGAAATTTCAAGTTTTTATATAGTGTCGAAAATGGCCATTTTTGGCAAAATAGCAAAGGGGGGACCATAGGAAAATTTTCAAAAATGGACGATTTTTTGGGCAATTTTCAAAAGACTGCAAAATGAGAAATACAAGTCGCACAATACCCTAATTTGTATGGATTAAAAGCGTAACTATCATGAATTCTTAAGATGCAAAACACCGCATGAAGAAAGACGTATTAGAAGAGAAAGAGCAAGTTTTTATATAGTGTCAAAAATAACCATTTTTTGCAAAACAGCAAAGGGGGGACCATAGGAAAATTTCCAAAAATGGACGATTTTTTGGGCAAACTTCGGAAGGCTGCAAAATGAGAAATACAAGTCGCACAATACCCTAATTAGTATGGATTGAAAGCGTAACTATCATAAATTGTTACAATGCAAAAAACCGCACGAAAAAAGACGAATTAGAAGAGAAATTGCAAGTTTTTATATAGTGTCGAAAATGGCCATTTTTGGCAAAACAGCAAAGGGGGGACCATAGGAAAATTTCCAAAAATGGACGATTTTTTGGGCAAACTTCGGAAGGCTGCAAAATGAGAAATACAAGTCGCACAATACCCTAATTAGTATGGATTGAAAGCGTAACTATCATAAATTGTTACAATGCAAAAAACCGCATGAAAAAAGACGTATTAGAAGAGAAAGAGAAAGTTTTTATATAGTGTCGAAAATGGCCATTTTTGGCAAAACAGCAAATGGGGGACCATAGGAGAATTTTCAAAAATGGGTGATTATTTGGTCAAACTTCGGAAGGCTGCAAAATGAGAAATACAAGTCGCACAATACCCTAATTAGCATGGATTGAAAGCGTAACTATCATAAATTGTTACAATGCTAAAAACTGCATGAAAAAAGACGTATTAGAAGAGAAAGAGAAAGTTTTTATATAGTGTCGAAAATGGCCATTTTTGGCAAAACACCAAATGGGGGACCACAGGAAAATTTTCAAAAATGGGCGATTACTTGGTCAAACTTCGGAAGGCTGCAAAATGAGAAATACAAGTCGTACAATACCCTAATTAGTATGGATTGAAAGCGTAACTATCATAAATTGTTACAATGCAAAAAACCGCACGAAAAAAGACGTATTAGATGAGAAATGGCAAGTTTTTTAATAGTGTCTAAAATGGCCATTTTTGGCAAAACAGCAAAGGGGGGACCATAGGAAAGTTTCCAAAAATGGACGATTTTTCTGGCAAACTTCGGAAGGCTGCAAAATGAGAAATACAAGTCGCACAATACCCTAATTAGTATGGATTGAAAGCGTAACTATCATAAATTGTTACAATGCAAACCACCGCACGATAAAAGACGTATTAGAGGAGAAATTTCAAGGTTTTATATAGTGTCGAAAATGGCCATTTTCGGCAAAATAGCAAAGGGGGGACCATAGGAAAATTTTCAAAAATTTACGATTTTTTGGGCAATTTTCAAAAGGCTGCAAAATGAGAAGTACAAGTCGCACAATACCCTAATTTGTATGGATTAAAAGCGTAACTATCATGAATTCTTAAGATGCAAAACACCGCATGAAGAAAGACGTATTAGAAGAGAAAGAGCAAGTTTTTATATAGTGTCAAAAATAACCATTTTTTGCAAAACAGCAAAGGGGGGACCATAGGAAAATTTCCAAAAATGGACGATTTTTTGGGCAAACTTTGGAAGGATGCAAAATGAGAAATACAAGTCGCACAATACCCTAATTAGTAAGGATTGAAAGCGTAACTATCATAAATTGTTACAATGCAAAAGACCGCACGAAAAAAGACGTATTAGAAGAGAAATTGCAAGTTTTTTAATAGTGTCTAAAATGGCCATTTTTGGCAAAACAGCAAAGGGGGGACCATAGGAAAGTTTCCAAAAATGGACGATTTTTCTGGCAAATTTCGGAAGGCTGCAAAATGAGAAATACAAGTCGTACAATACCCTAATTAGTATGGATTCAAAGCGTAACTCTCATAAATTGTTACAATGCAAAAAACGGCACGAAAAAAGACGTATTAGAAGAGAAATTGCAAGTTTTTATATAGTGTCGAAAATGGCCAAGTAGTATGTAATAAGGGGAATCCAACACAAATTAAGGAAAAAAATTGAAATACAAAAATTGAAAATTTTATCAGAGATTTATCAGAGATTTAACCAAGGATTTTGTTACTATATAAAGTATCACCAAATAAAAAAAAATTGAAAAAAAATTTTATCAAGGATTTTATCAATGAAATTTATAGGGAAATAAAAAAAAAATGAATTCAATTGTTATTTAAAAACAAAAATAATGAAATTAAAAAATGGAAGTTACAAAAGAAAACAGTTAAGGAATTATATCAAATTGTTAAAGACCGCGGCATTAAAAAAATGTCTAAATCGAATAAACCTGAACTCATTGAAGTGTTGAGGAATATTCCAGAAGTTATGGAAGAGATGCGAAATCTTCAGAATCAAAGACCCCCACCAACTTCAGAACCTAAAACTATTAAGTATCATTATTATTGTATTCATAAAAGGCAGAAATCAAGATGTAAAGAGTGTGGCGGATCACAAATATGTGAACATAATAGAAATAAAGCTTATTGTAAAGAGTGTGGTGGATCACAAATATGTGAACATAAAAAACAAAGGACGCATTGTAAAGATTGTGGAGGATCTCAAATATGTGAACATAAAAAACAGAAGGCACGTTGTAAAGAATGTAAAGGTAAAGGAATATGTATTCATGGAAAACAAAGAAATTTTTGTAAGGATTGTGGTGGATCTCAAATATGTGAACATAATAGACAGAAAGCATTTTGTAAAGAATGTTACGAAAAACATTAAGTTATATAACAATAAATATAAAATTGAATTAAATTGTAATTTAAAAACAAAAATAATAAAATTAAAATGGAGATAATTAATAAAATGGAGAAAGTTGAAGAAAATAGTTATATTGAGTTTGAATATATTAATGAAAAAAGATTAGGTATTTATGATTTTGTTAAGTCAATCAAGGCAGATTTAATAAAAAAGATATCAAAAAATCGCGGCTTTATTGATGAAAAATTCGTTGGGTTTGAAATTTGGAGTACTAATAATCGATGTGAAGAACAGGCTATTTGTTTTTCCGTTAATACTAAAAAATTTGATGTTGAAAGTTTACCAACTGATAAGTTTGTTTCAGTTATATTAAGAGAAGCTAATTATAAATATAGAGAATATTTGGAAGAAGAGTATTACGATATGAATGATGGTTTTTTTAATGATTTTATTATTGATTCATTTATTGTAACTATATACATGGATATATATAAGATATCACATAAAAATAAATTTTACAAACCCCTCCATAATGATATGATGGAAGTAGCATGGAATCCAGATAGGTATATGGATTGGTGTCTTGATTTTGTGGAGTCAAGGGATTTGAAAGAACGTTGGGGGAAAAATTAAGTTATATAACGCTATATGTGTTACATAACAAAAAAAAAAAAAATGAATTATGATTTAAAAATACAAAATAAAAAAAAAAATAATGAATAAAGAAGGCCAACAAGAGAAAATTATTAAAATTAGCACAAAGAATTTAATAGATTATGCTAAAAAAATTGGAATAAAAGATATGAATTATAATGTTGCTAATAATGTATTAAATAAATTACATAAAAAATTTGGAGGAGATAAAGTAATTACATTAGAAGAATTTCAAGAAGAAATGAAAAAAATAAGAGATAAAGTAACTAATGCATATGGAATAAAAAACGATCCTAATATAAGCGATGAAGAAATGTTGAAAAAACTAAGTTCAAAGTATAATGACTTTAAAGAAAATTCATTATATGGGAAAATGATGGAAGATAAATAAAAGATGCAGTATATTGATTTGAAGAGTTAATATATTAGAAATAATTGTGTTATATAACGCTTATGTGTTACATAACAAAAAAATTATCTAAATCTTAAGCTAAAAGTTATGGGAGAACCCTTAAGATCAAGTTTTTTCCATTCATTGTCTAATATGCTTAAATCAAAGTGGTTTATGACACTCTCATATTTTCGAACTGGAATTGTTGGATAATCCTTTGAGGGTATGTTTGCAAGTAGTTGTGATGGTGAGAGTTTCACAAGTTCTCCATATTTTGTTTTATTCATATATGAAGACTTATTATCAACTATACTACACATAAGCCTCAATGGTTCCTTAATCTGTATATTTATAGGGTATAATTTACCAGGATTTATGATTTCAGGCACCCCTAAACCAATCGACAACGCTCTAGTAAGTTTAACGTTAAAGTTCTTATTTGAATATAGATAGTTAACAGTATCAGTCTCAATTATTGTTATCTTTTCCCTATCAGGATCATTAAAAAAGATCGAATGAATATTGCGAAGAGAATATGTACCAGGTTCAATTATTATGAAGCCCAGATTCCTATCATTGAATAATATCTGTTGATCCTTGAAATTAATCAATCTTTTGGTTTTTATATTACAATGCAGGAGTTGTATCTCTCGAATATTTTTCAGTGGAGGATCTAAATAAATCCTAGTTTCAGAATCATACATGGTAATGCTCAACATTTTCCACGTAGTGGGGAGGGCTTTAGACCGATTTGTTTTGATTACACCATATTCATCTTTAAATTTCTATAATAACCGACTGTTATAAAAAACGACTTACGCGTAAGCCGAAAAAAATTGTTATGTTAATTAACCTGTTATAAAAAAACGACTTACGCGTAAGCCGAAAAATCCAGTCATCTAACGAAATAGATACCACGCTAGTCCACCAGCAACAATTATAAATGCTAATATATTCTTTTCATGTTGCGTTGAGTCAATATTATTTTCAGCGGAGCTGGTCCTGCGGATTTCCTGTTTCATCGAGTCTGTTTTCTTTGAGGTTTTTAGTTCCTGTGGGTTTTTATTCGTTTCAGTTTTACCTTCAAAAGGAATATGAGGTAACTTTAACTTTGAAGATCCTAAGTTATGACTTATTCCAACTTGTTTTGCTTCAGTGTTTATGGAATTATTCACACCAAAATTCATATCATTACTCGCTTTCATAAGTTTATTGTTAAAACCAGTCACGCTTTCAGTATTGATTATCATATTACTTGGCATCAACCATACACCAGGAGCAATAGCTAAATCAAGCCGTAATTTCGCTTCTTGTACAGCTAATTGATACCTTTGGATAGAACTAGAAATGTCATTCTCAATCACACTACTTTCAAATAAAGCCAAGAATTCTTGTTGTGTCTCAATCGCTCCGCCACCATTACCATAAATCGAGTTTCTAGTGTTAACTTGTGCACCTAGTATACAATAAACAAAAGCTTCAGCAGATCGATTTAATCTACCAAGTCCAGCTTTAGTGAGGCCATGCCCGCTTGTAGGAATAAACCAAGCATATTTGAAATCAGCAAAGTCATCATTACGTATAAATGAAATGAGATTACCCTTTTTCTTCTTTCCACCTTCATCAGCTAATTTATTTCCTTCACCAGGCCATCGATCTGCTTCGACATCATAATTTCTCACAATATGTACATTTTGGTATCCCCCTCCTTTTCCATGATACCCTGCACCATAATCAAGGAATATATCTCCTAATCCACCGTTTCTACCACCTTTTCATCTAAAGTCAACCAAAGGCTGGGACCCGCTCCGCGGAAAATCGGAATTATTTGCAATTCCAAATTCATCACACAATCGTTTATATGCAACTTTACTATATGGATTATTATTTATCACAAAAGGTTGCTCATCAGGTAAGGGAAGACTTAATTCATATAATATTCTCCTTATTGTGAAATATATATGAAACTTAATGAAGCTATTTACTACTTTAGGATAATTTAGACTTTCAAAAGGACTTATTCCACAACCAGATGTTGCACACCAAACTGCAAAGTTAAGTTGTTGAGGCCAATAATTCATATCAGGGGCGTTCAACCATTTTCTACTCCGTTTACCAAATTTGAAAGTAACAACTTGTGATGTAAATATGTTTCTCATCTTTGCTGTGAATTTCTTTGTATTTGAAACGTATATATCTAGTGAGGTTAGCATTTTTGTTATATCAGTTGAAAAGTCAATTCCTCCCGCTGGTCGGTCAAAATTAACAGCCGGTATAGGATAAGATATATTAGTCAATGTTAAACTATTTGGAAATGAACTCAATTCATCAGAGGTAAGCCCTAAATCTTTCCACAAAAGTTTTTTCATATTAGGTGATATGTCATCAATCCATGTTTTTCCAGTAGGATCATCATTTGACATTATTGTTGTACCATCAACTTGCCATTTAATATATCCACCATACGAATCAGGTACAAATATAAATTGAGTGTGATCAGCCTTTGGATACATATTTCTGAAATCATTGTATAATCCCATCTTATTTACCTTGATAATAGGATTTTTTTAAATCAATACCGTTCTTTCCTAATACCACCAAAACAATTACATCCTACACCTGTTCTTTCATATGAAATTTTTAATGTGTGGGACATGTTAGATCCTTTAATATTTCCGCCCGAACCTCTGTTCTTATCTGATTCATATTTAAGTTTTTTTCTGTCTCTTTCTGAGTTTTTTGACGGATTTCTAGTTTTAATTTTTCAAACTTATCAACCTCTGATAAAATTAACGAAAATTCTTGGTCGGATATAGCGTTATCTTTTAGTGCCTTTGAAACCAAGTCGTGAATGGTATTTACTTTTGCTTTTGCTAGAGAAACTGTCTGTTCATGTTTACTAACTTTATGAGAAAGTCGTTTATAAGCCGAACCGAATAAAACTGATATTCCCCCACAAATACCTCCCAAAGCTCCTAATGGTATACCAACAATAGCACCAAAACCAGTAAGGGAGGTTCCAAGTCCACTTGCAGATAGAATAACTGAAAGCACTCCACTACAAACACTGATTTTTGTAAATATGCCTCTTGCTCTATTGTATTTTTTCCTAACATCCTCATAATGTTTAATTTCCTTTTGAAGATTATTTAGTACTTCACAGGACTTTTGTAGTCTGAAATTATTTGGATCTCCATTAATAGGTAATTGTGGATAAATCGAGCTTTGCTCGGGACCGGCTACGCCGTAAATTCTCTTGTAGTCATCCATATTATATTTTACTGAACGGTATGATATCTTTAAATTAAGCTTTTAGTTTCTCTTCTTTTTAAATTGTTCCACAAAATATAGAACCACAGCCATTATCAAAAGCCAAGCATTCTTACCTAAAAAACCAATAACCTCGCCTGCTGTTTTGAATAAAAAGCTTACAATCGCTCCAACCATTCCGGGTAATATTTCACCGAGTTTCTTACCAATAGCTTTCAATCCATTTCCAACACCTTTACCTAAGTTGGATATGCCTCTAGAAAGATTAGAAACTATAACACCAATAACCACCCCTACAGCACTTACAACTGAAAATACTGTAAAACCATACTTTTTGAAGATGTACTTTACTCGATCCCTTAATGTTAGATTTTTAAGTATTTCTTCATTTTTACTCTCCATATCAGCTATTTGTTCTTGGTTGTAAATAATACTCTTTCTTGCTAGTTCTCTAAATTTATCAACTTCAGCTTGTAATCTTTCATCACCTCTTTCTAAAATTGTTAAATTTGACTGCCCATTCTTATACTTATCTATTTCATCTTTGTATACTTTCATTTCATTCAAAAGTGTATCTTTCTGTATTTTTAGTTCTATATTTTGTTTAGCAGTTTCATCAAAAAGACTTTTATTTTCAAATTGTTGTCTCTCAATGTTTTCACGAAGTTCTTTTTCTTTTTTAAGGAATTCACGAATTTTTTCTTCGTTTTCTTTATATCGACTAATCTCCGAAGGATATACTTTTGTGGTTGCTTCCAATCCTTGTAATGCATTATTTAAATCCCTAATTTTTTTATTCTTTTCATTCAAATCATTAATTAGTTTATCATTTTTTCTAAGAATGGTTTCATAATCAACACCTAGAGCTTTTCTGATTGTATCAGGAATTTCATCATTCAATTTACCTCCTTTGAATAATGAGTAAGTTTTTGCTCCTTTCCTATTCAATTTTACTTTTATTTGTCCATATTCATCAAACCAATGTAAAAACTGTGATGTGTCTGCATCAGGAAATTTTGATTTAATCTCATCTCCAGATTCATCTTGATTTTTTTCACGTTCACTAAAAATAGTTTTTGGTGATTTAGGTCTACCCTCCTCCTTCTCATAACTCGTATTACCTCTAGTTTTAGATGTTACTCGAACTGGTATTTTTGATGATTTTCTACCAAGTAGTGGATTTTTGTCATTAAAATCATCAGGATTTTCTTCTTCCCCTAATCCAATGGGATCATCTTCTGTTAATTGTGTATATCCTGATTTGGTTTTAGGTCTAGCACCCTCTTTTAAATTTTTGCTTGAAATATTTTTTCTGGGGGCTGGGATAGGTCTTTCCATTTTATCATCATAAGGGTTAATTACCGTAGTGGTGGATGATATTGGATTCATTTCAATCTGTTCTCTATCAACATCATCGTCTAGATCAGTTGGTTCAAAGTCTGGTACTTCTGGTAAATATCCTCCTTCTGCCATGATTTTTTACTCATCAGTAAGAAATCTTTTAAATTAAAACCTAAAAGAATTTACTAGCCATATAACCCAATGCTAACATACCACCACCAACATATAACATCTCACCCGTCTTTTGATTGCCACTGGGTTTATAATAATCCGCAAAGCGGGGCTCTTTCAGAATTTCAGAGAATTTTGGTTCCCCCGGATGCATTTCATTATATAATTTCAAAGCTTCATCGGTATTAGAAATATTTTTTGATGCTTGATTTTTTGCATCCTTTTGTTGTACTTTCCAATCAATTAGTTTCTGTCTATTTTCCTGAAATGTTGCATAATCTTTTTGATATTTTTCTAATGCTTTATCATGTCGTATTCGTTCTGCATCTGTTTTATCACCTGAGAGATATTTTGCAAGATATGATCCACCAACAAAGGCGGTTGCATTCAAAATAGCTCCTCCAAACATCATTGCTATTGTTGCCATGTTTAATTTGAGGTTCCTCCCCTTTAGGTCGGTAAAATCTTTTGATCCTCTAAATAAGTTTTTAGGTACATACTACCCGACAATACAGCCACCCATTTAGCATAATTTGTAATACTTGAGGATGGATCGTTCATAAATGATTCTTTCATAACCTTTTTAGCTACATAACCAACAGCAGCTGCTAAACCAATAAGTACTGCTGAATCAGTAACAGTTTTCACAAGTTTGTTTTCAGTTGACATAATTTTTTACTGTATCAGTGAGAAACCTTTAGATCCCTTTAGGGCCTTGAATCGGGCGGATCGGGCGGAGCAAAATCATATCATTCCCATTTTCGGTGGTTGTGTGGGTTGGGTGGTAATATTTTGTGGTTGTGTTTGAGTAACAATATTTGCAGGTGGAACATTAGATGGGACTTGGGATAAATCAACTATCCTATTTTTATAATATCTCATAAACATATCAAATGCAGTAAACCCTATTCCTACAATGGATAAAACGGTTGTGAAAGATAATTCTGGAAGCCATGCTTTTGATTCACCATCTTTATTAGTCTCTTCTTCCTGTTTCATTTTTTCTTCACGTTTCATCTGCTCCGAGGCCCGTTGGGTCTCCCTAGCTAATGCTTCTTTTGCTTTTTTATTATATTCAGCTAATTTCTTACCAGCAGCAACCTTTTTAGGGTCTTTCACCCGTTTTTTGACATCTTTATTTTCAGGTGCAGGATCGGCAGTAATTTGCTCCGCATAGCGGGGAGGGGCTTCGCCCCGATCAACTTCTGTTCCTCCTTCAATTTGTTCAGTTTGGTCAGACATTATTTTACATATCATTAAGAAATCTTTAAATCATGCTTAGTAAACAGTATCATACTCATCAACACCTTGATTAGTATACTGATCAGTTGTGTTCAGCGGAGCTGGTTGAGTTTTAGAATCATCTATATTTTTACTTGAAACCTCTTGTATTTCTGCTCGAAGAGCAGGCCCAGCTTCGCTGATTTTACCAATTTTAACATGTTTAGCAACCTTGAATAGCCCGCTAGCAAGTGCAGTCAATCTTCCTGCTTTCAATGCTAAGAGACCTACAATGTTTGTCAGTTCGCGATTAACCAAATCATCATTTTTCAAATCATCACAAAGAGATTCTATATCATCTACAGGAACCATGTAAGAAATAACTTTAGAAATTAATTGAAGAGATGAATCTACTAACCCACCATTAATTTTCTTACCTAATAATGACTGATATCTATTAAAATATTTTTCAATGTCTTTTACCGATAATTTTTTTATATCACCAAGACTCATATCAACACCTAAATATTCCTTTGTTGTTCCAAGAGCTGCGAGAATGGCTAGTGATTCTTGTTTTATTTCAACTTCATTATCTTTTACCTCAGTATTTCCTCCAGTCTTTTCTTGTTCAATATAATCTTCAACCTCTGACATTTTAAAATTTTCTTCCCTAAAGTCAGGTCTTTAAACCCGTTAGTGCTCCGAAGGTATCTCCAAATAGCAATTAAATGGATAACGTAAACATAAACAAAGTCTAGAATATTTTTCAGTTTTCAGGAGTTGCACAAACTTTTTACTAGTTTCAGGGTCTAAATCACCCCCATAATCTTCGAAAAACATCTTCATTCCCTTCTGTGATGGGTTATGGAATGAGACCACACAAGCTACATTTTCACGGAATGGTTTTGCTATCGATGTTAATTGCTGAGTTAGTACCCACATTGATAATCCATGATGCCTTCCAGAAAACGCTAAATCTATAAACTTGTTTGATCGTTTTTTCAGATCATTAGAAACAGCGCAATCGTCTAAAATTATTAGTGTATTTGTACCAGAGAACAAAGTTTGGCAATCACTTAGCAATTCATTAATCTCATCAATGTTACTAGCATCTGGTGATAATACATAGAAACGTTTATCTCCTCTAGCAAAATTATGATATGTTTTATTTTTAGAATAAGTTGGACATATTAAAACAATGAATTCAAACAATTTTCTAAATGGGCCTCTGAGTTGATCTATGATGTACTTTGTCTTTCCACAATTTGTTGGACCAGTTATAATACAGTGAAAAGGAATTTTATCTCTTAATTCTTCCATGATTTTTAAGTTAGTACATTATCGATCTTAAGTTTGAATTCATAACCTCCATTAACGCATCAGCTACAACAAACATGTAACAAGTCATAATACCAGACCCACTAACTTTTCTTTTTAATTCTATTTTAACACCATCTTGTGCATTGTTTAAGGCTAGACCACATCCATGAATATCATTATCTGGGTGAGTTCTCAAATCTATCCACAGAGCAAACTTTTTACTATAAAAATCCTTTTCCTTTACCGACCAACGGGCAGAACCTGAGTGAATCGACTGACTGAAGGGGGGAACGGAACCACTGAAACGTTTCTTTACCGACTCCCATAGGTCTGAAGGTACCATTCCCTTAGAGTAGAAACGGTTTGGCACACCATTAACATCGATATTTATTGAGGTGATACCAGGATTGAAAAAATTCTCAGAATCTCGCGCTCCTCCAACATATGGTAATGTAAACAAACATAATATCCCTGTAATTGATCTTCTAGGTAGATTAATATGTTGATTTATAACGCTGTCGGTGGGCCTGGATATGGTGAACGTTTTGTGAAGAGTTACATTCTCATAAAAGAATCCCTTACCAACCTGATAAGCCGCTTGTGCCTCACGAGCTAAGTATTCGCTTGATATGCAAGAATATTCCAACTCAAGGTTTGTGATTTTATAAGTTGGAGTCTTGGACGTATCAGAATAAACAACTATATTGTTAACTGGAGCTAGTGTAATCTCAAAGATTAGTTGATGATCTAATGCCTTTGGGTAGAAAACTCCATGATCGTTGAGAATAGGGTGGTTTAGTAGGATATTATACTTGGTATTGTGTACTACTGCAAGAGCTACTTCTTTTGCATCTGTGTCTACCTTATCACCCGCATTTGTCCGTAGCTTCCTCATGTTTTCAGAAGAAATACCTTGTCTTAATCTATCCTCACGCTCTTCATCTGATAAGAATAATTTATGGTATGTTTGAAAAAGATCGTATCTTTGAGTATCCTGTAATGTTTCACCACCAAAAAGAACCCTGAGTCTGGATACAAGATTACTACCTACATTATTCACGAGGGTGTTATCTTCATGACCATCAACAGTCAGGTTAAATACTAGAGATACACTTCCTGGCACAATCACTAAATTCTCAGAAAGTTTTGGGATATTTATATATAGTGTTTCTCCAGGATTAGCTGATGAAGGATTTAGTGTAATTCGGTTCAATATTGATTCCGCTTTCAAACCTAGTGGATCTCTTGGAATCCTGTTTGGGTTAATTTTTTCAGATACTGTTGTCATATTTATTTTAAGGAAGGGAGGAGTAATCTTTAAATGAGTAACGAAAACATATCCAAAAGGTTATCAAAAAATTTCAGTAGTATATATTATTCAACTTTTGGGTATTGGAAAGGATATTCTGCAATTACTAAATTAGCTGAGAAGGCGAAAGTAAGTGAAAATTTGGCCAAACAATGGCTTCAGAAACAAGCAATATGGCAAATATATCTACCAGCTCCAAAATATATTCCAAGACCACATTGGACTGTAGATAAACCTAATCAGATTCACCAAGCGGATTTATTATTTTTACCGCATGATAGAGTTGGAAGAAAAACATATAAATACGCGTTGGTTGTGGTTGATGTGGCCTCGAGATACAAAGATGCTGAACCATTAACCTCAAAAGAAAGTCGAGAAATTTCAAAAGCTTTTGAAAAAATATATTCCAGAAGAATGAAATATCCTAAAACATTAATTGCTGATCCAGGAAGAGAATTTATGGGTGATGTTACAAAACTTATGAATTACCATAATGTTAAAATACAGAGAAGTGAAGCTGGAAATCATAGAGCTCAAGCATTTGTCGAAAGAGCAAATAGAACATTAAGTGAACGATTATTTAGTCATCAATATGCACAAGAAATGCTGCAGGATGAAAGGTCAAGAGTATGGGTAAAACGATTGCCACATATTTTGAAAACTTTGAATAATACACCAACGAGAATAACTGGTAAAGAACCTGATAAGGCTATAAAACTGAAAGAAGTGGAACTTGAAACTAGAAGATACCGACGGGTTGTTGGTCCTGATGAGGTTAGATTGCCTCCTAGTGTTAAAGTTAGATATTTATTATCTCCTGGAGAACTTGAAGGTGGTGAAAAAAGACGAGCTACAGATCCAATTTGGAGTATCAAAGTTTATGATATTACGCGTAGCGTCGTTTCACCTAATCAACCTGTTTTATATTATTTGTTGGATGGGCCAAGACGTGGGTTTGTAAGGGAAGAATTGCAGGTTATACCCTATGATACTGAACTTCCTCCCGATTCTGTTTTAGTACGATAATGACCAATAGCTAAAGTATTTTTTCCATCTTCACAAATTATTCTCTTATCATCATCAGCAGATAATGCAATTTTATTAACAGTTTCAGTATAAACATCATGTAAGCGACTTCTAATTATATTCATCTCTCTCATTTGTGGTTTTCTAGTTTCTAAACAATCCTTATAATCATTATGAGTTATTGTATTTTTTACAACTGATTGCTTAATTCCTTTATCCTTATTTATCTCTTCATTTTTATCTGTTAATATAGAGTATAACTTAGACCTTAGACCTGTAAATTCTTTTATCGGAATTCCTCCCATTTCATCTTTAAACATTCCTATTACTTTTTTGTTTACACCAGTCTCAATTCCTGAAGGATGATCTTTAGGATAATTACTAGTGTCAAACTTTTCTATAACATCTGGACTTATATCTTTGTAGAAATCTGTAGTTTCTATTTCATATAAAAGTGAATCAGTATCCGTCATATTTAATTTAGCCTTATCCCCATATTTCTTTTTAATATAATTATAATGAAAATCATACATTATTGTTTTACTTAAATCCAGAATACACATACCCAAGTAAACAGGCTTATTAAATTTTATCTTTTTTCTTTTCATATGAATAGCTGCTAGATTTTTAGAAAAGATAGTACGATGTTGATAATTAGGTTGTTTTATTAGTTTTCTAGCTTCTTTTTTATTTGTAACTAAATGAATGTCTACCCTATTTCTAATATTTTCCATTGTTTTACCAAATACTGCATTATTCATTAACTTGAAAAAGTCTTTTTCAAAGTCATTGGTTGCTTTAGCTCTAAGGTTTGTATTCAAATCAATGTAAGGTTTTAACCATTCAGACTCTTCGAATTTAATTCCTCTATGAATCTTTGTTATTTTTAATCCTAAACTTTCATAAATTTTCAAAGTTTCACGGTGAACAACATACTTTTCCTTGTTGTTTAAGTTTGGTATTAATTTTTCCACCTTGTTAACAGTAAGTTTTTCTGGAGCTAGAGGATAATCATTATGTAAATCATGAAGATGTTCTGGATATTCTAGTTCAACCTCAACCACGCATGGGATATCTCTCCAGTTTTTAAACTCTTCCACAAACATCCATTCAAAACCGTGAGTGGGTAGTGGTTTACTCATTCCTCCTCCGTATAAGTTATTTGCATCAAGATAAACAATATATTTTGTTGGTAGATTTGGATCATATTCTTCCATATATGGATTATTAGCTTTAGCATATCTTTTTGATATTTGTGATACACCTCCTCTAATACCCTTCTCAAACATAAGTAACATATTATTATCTGTTAGTAACTCCAATTTCACTTTAGTAAACTTTAACATCGCATCCCAAGATAATCCGGGCGATGTATAATAGTGAGCAGGATCTAAACCATAATTCTTCATACAAGTATCCCTAAAATTCTCGAATACGTCCATTAAAAATAGTGTGTCTGACAAAAGATATAGATCATGATACTCCCTAAATGTTTTCATATTAAAAGTTTTCCACACATTTTTAGCATGTTGGTAATCTTCTTCATTTATATCTTCATTATTTAGTTTTGAGTAAAATTCTTTTATTGGTGGAAGTTTGGTTTCGTTTAATTTATCAAGGTTGTCAAAATAGTCGTATGGAAATACTCCTTTCCTCAACATTAAATACGTCTTATCGCCAAATACTTTTTTAGTTTCTTTTAATTTATCATCTCTTGGAGAAAGACACCTACTTTTTGCTAATAAACAATTATTACATTTTTCACAACTACCAATACCTTTATACTGAATGATTTTCCCATCTTTTATATATCTCTTGATACAATCTCCTGTTTTGCATGCTGCACATTTTCCACATTTTGTAAGATTAGCGACTAATTTGTCAAGACTTGTTGGCATAAATTTAAATGAATCAATGAATCTAATATCCAACTTATCTTCTTTTTCCTCTCCTTTTTTATTTATATATTTACCAAGCACAATCTGTTTTGTAAAAGAAATATATTTTTCCTCATTATTAGGTATACAGTCTACTTTACTTTTTGTTATACCAATATTCTTAATAAAAAGATGTGAGTCATATCCTGATAGATTGTGAAAAATGACTGGTATGAATTTTTTATTTTTGAAATTTAAATTACACGCACTATGTGCAGCTCCTCTATACTTTCCTGTATAATGACAGTGATCTTTTACCTTATTTTTTTCTAATAATTCTTCTTCACATATATGACAATGTGTAGCTTTTTTATATTCGTATTTTTCTCTTTGTGTCATCCAATTCATTTTCTTGTTAGGCTTAATTTTCCCACAAATTTCTCTAATATCCTTTTCTAATTCGATCATATATCTTTTCCCAACATCTTCGTCTGGTGATTCAGCAGTATATCTCCTAATAAGAGGTTCATAATTTTCATCAAAAAACTTTATTATATAACAGTAACCGGTTGGTTTATGTTTTGCATATTTAATTGTAAAACTTTTACTTTTGTCTGGTAGGTGAGTATCTATTGGTTCACCACAAAAATCAAAGTCATCAAATACAACAAATGGTACACTCATTTTTTTGTAAAAATCAATAAATTTAAGATATACAGGTTTTCCATTTTTATCCCCTAGCATTTCACTCCTAACAGCTTCATGTTCCTTATAATATTCTAGATGCTTTTGTAATGTTTCCTCTTTATGTGTATGATAAAGACATCTATGACATAGGTAAATCCTTTCTTTATGTTTAGTAACTTGTGAAACCACCAACCTGCAAAGATTCTTTATCCAACAATAGTGATTTGTTTCACCGTTTGATATTAGAAGTAAGTTTATTAAAAGCCCTATTTCTTTATCGCTTATTCTTAGAGGATATACTTCCTCATTATCATTATCATAACCATAAACATTAATCCTGTATAGGTTTTGTTTCTCAAACTTATCAATATCTGTCCATTTAGCAGGAAATTCTATTCCTTTCCAGTTAAAAATTTTAGAGTTTTCTATCAATTCTCTATTTACTCTTTGCGGATTTTTCTCTCTTTGATGTACTGCTTCAGTTACTGACCACTTAAAACATTCATTATCATTCTCATTCCTATGGTTTATAATCGCTCCTTTGTTTGCTAATTTTTCTGGTAGTGGGATATAACTACTTCCTAAAATTGGTTCAAACGGATCAATTTTTATATCAAAGTGATTCACACCATTAAACACCCAACCGCTGCCACGATTTATAAAAGTTTTAAAAAGTTCAAGTAAATATTTGGTCATCGTATCAAATAAGCTGGATAAATCTGTTGATGTTGTTACAACCTCTGGTCTTCTGCTGTGAAAAAATGGATTTGCATAAGCATATATTTTTCTAGTATTAGGATTAAACTTTATAAATTTACAGGCAAAAATAAATTTCAGCTTTATAGGTTTCTTTTGCTTATTAATTAAATCAATAACTTTCTGTTTTATTTTTCTGATAAATGTTAATTCATCTAATCCTAATTCTACGATATTTTCTGGGGATAAATATGCAAGTTCTTTAAAAAATAATCCATCATTTTTATATTTCTTTCCATATATTCTATACGTTTTCAGATATCCACCTAGCCCTGTTTCTTGTTCTATTGGTGTAAAATCTTCATAATGTTTTTGATATTCAGCCGTAGGTTTTTTAAACATTCGGTTAAATCTTTCCTTCAGACTTTCTTTTGGTGCAAAACGTTTTCTTATTTGAGCAGTCTTTTCATTCGAATTTTCTTTTTGATTTAAACGTTTAAATATTTTGTTAAACTTTTCCTTCATACTTTCTATTCTTTTGTCTACAATCTTTTTGGAAGGTTCTGGTATATAAGATAGTATCCAATCTGCAAACTCGTTAATATCTTTCATTAATGGTTTAGCAACTTTACTTTTCAAATTTTTAATTGGTATGGTTGCGGGTTTTGGTTTTTTAGGTCTTAGAATTTGAGTATTAATCCTAGGTATTGGTTCATTAAGAATGGGTCTTTGATTCTGAAGATTTCGCATCTCTTCCATAACTTCTGGAATATTCCTCAACACTTCAATGAGTTCAGGTTTATTCGATTTAGACATTTTTTTAATGCCGCGGTCTTTAACAATTTGATATAATTCCTTAACTGTTTTCTTTTGTAACTCTTCCATTTTTTAATTTCATTATTTTTGTTTTTAAATAACAATTGAATTCATTTTTTTTTTATTTCCCTATAAATTTCATTGATAAAATCCTTGATAAAATTTTTTTTCAATTTTTTTTTATTTGGTGATACTTTATATAGTAACAAAATCCTTGGTTAAATCTCTGATAAATCTCTGATAAAATTTTCAATTTTTGTATTTCAATTTTTTTCCTTAATTTGTGTTGGATTCCCCTTATTACATACTACTGGCCATTTTTGGCAAACCAGCAAATAGGGGACCATAGGAAAATTTCCAACAATGGACGATTTTTTGGGCAAACTTCGGAAGGCTGCAAAATGAGAAATACAAGTCGCACAATACCCTAATTAGTATGGATTGAAAGCGTAACTATCATAAATTGTTACAATGCAAACCACCGCACGAAAAAAGACGTATTAGAAGAGAAATTTCAAGTTTTTATATAGTGTCGAAAATGGCCATTTTTGGCAAAATAGCAAAGGGGGGACCATAGGAAAATTTTCAAAAATGGACGATTTTTTGGGCAATTTTCAAAAGGCTGCAAAATGAGAAATACAAGTCGCACAATACCCTAATTTGTATGGATTAAAAGCGTAACTATCATGAATTCTTAAGATGCAAAACACCGCATGAAGAAAGACGTATTAGAAGAGAAAGAGCAAGTTTTTATATAGTGTCAAAAATAACAATTTTCTGCAAAATAGCAAAGGGGGGACCATAGGAAAATTTCCAAAAATGGACGATTTTTTGGGCAAACTTCGGAAGGCTGCAAAATGAGAAATACAAGTCGCACAATACCCTAATTAGTATGGATTGAAAGCGTAACTATCATAAATTGTTACAATGCAAAAAACCGCACGAAAAAAGACGAATTAGAAGAGAAATTGCAAGTTTTTATATAGTGTCGAAAATGGCCATTTTTGGCAAAACAGCAAAGGGGGGACCATAGGAAAATTTCCAAAAATGGACGATTTTTTGGGCAAACTTCGGAAGGCTGCAAAATGAGAAATACAAGTCGCACAATACCCTAATTAGTATTGATTGAAAGCGTAACTATCATAAATTGTTACAATGCAAAAAACCGCATGAAAAAAGACGTATTAGAAGAGAAAGAGAAAGTTTTTATATAGTGTCGAAAATGGCCATTTTTGGCAAAACAGCAAATGGGGGACCATAGGAAAATTTTCAAAAATGGGCGATTATTTGGTCAAACTTCGGAAGGCTGCAAAATGAGAAATACAAGTCGTACAATACCCTAATTAGTATGGATTGAAAGCGTAACTATCATAAATTGTTACAATGCAAAAAACCGCACGAAAAAAGACGTATTAGAAGAGAAATGGCAAGTTTTTTAATAGTGTCTAAAATGGCCATTTTTGGCAAAACAGCAAAGGGGGGACCATAGGAAAGTTTCCAAAAATGGACGATTTTTCTGGCAAACTTCGGAAGGCTGCAAAATGAGAAATACAAGTCGTACAATACCCTAATTAGTATGGATTCAACGCGTAACTCTCATAAATTGTTACAATGCAAAAAACCGCACGAAAAAAGACGTATTAGAAGAGAAATTGCAAGTTTTTATATAGTGTCGAAAATGGCCATTTTTGGCAAACCAGCAAATAGGGGACCATAGGAAAATTTCCAACAATGGACGATTTTTTGGGCAAACTTCGGAAGGCTGCAAAATGAGAAATACAAGTCGCACAATACCCTAATAAGTATGGATTGAAAGCGTAACTATCATAAATTGTTACAATGCAAACCACCGCACGAAAAAAGACGTATTAGAAGAGAAATTTCAAGTTTTTATATAGTGTCGAAAATGGCCATTTTTGGCAAAATAGCAAAGGGGGGACCATAGGAAAATTTTCAAAAATGGACGATTTTTTGGGCAATTTTCAAAAGGATGCAAAATGAGAAATACAAGTCGCACAATACCCTAATTTGTATGGATTAAAAGCGTAACTATCATGAATTCTTAAGATGCAAAACACCGCATGAAGAAAGACGTATTAGAAGAGAAAGACCAAGTTTTTATATAGTGTCAAAAATAACAATTTTTTGCAAAATAGCAAAGGGGGGACCATAGGAAAATTTCCAAAAATGGACGATTTTTTGGGCAAACTTCGGAAGGCTGCAAAATGAGAAATACAAGTCGCACAATACCCTAATTAGTATGGATTGAAAGCGTAACTATCATAAATTGTTACAATGCAAGAAACCGCACGAAAAAAGACGAATTAGAAGAGAAATTGCAAGTTTTTATATAGTGTCGAAAATGGCCATTTTTGGCAAAACAGCAAAGGGGGGACCATAGGAAAATTTCCAAAAATGGACGATTTTTTGGGCAAACTTCGGAAGGCTGCAAAATGAGAAATACAAGTCGCACAATATCCTAATTAGTATTGATTGAAAGCGTAACTATCATAAATTGTTACAATGCAAAAAACCGCATGAAAAAAGACGTATTAGAAGAGAAAGAGAAAGTTTTTATATAGTGTCGAAAATGGCCATTTTTGGCAAAACAGCAAATGGGGGACCATAGGAAAATTTTCAAAAATGGGCGATTATTTGGTCAAACTTCGGAAGGCTGCAAAATGAGAAATACAAGTCGTACAATACCCTAATTAGTATGGATTGAAAGCGTAACTATCATAAATTGTTACAATACAAACCACCGCACGAAAAAAGACGTATTAGAAGAGAAATTTCAAGTTTTTATATAGTGTCGAAAATGGCCATTTTTGGCAAAATAGCAAAGGGGGGACCATAGGAAAATTTTCAAAAATGGACGATTTTTTGGGCAATTTTCAAAAGGCTGCAAAATGAGAAATACAAGTCGCACAATACCCTAATTTGTATGGATTAAAAGCGTAACTATCATGAATTCTTAAGATGCAAAACACCGCATGAAGAAAGACGTATTAGAAGAGAAAGACCAAGTTTTTATATAGTGTCAAAAATAACAATTTTTTGCAAAATAGCAAAGGGGGGACCATAGGAAAATTTCCAAAAATGGACGATTTTTTGGGCAAACTTCGGAAGGCTGCAAAATGAGAAATACAAGTCGCACAATACCCTAATTAGTATGGATTGAAAGCGTAACTATCATAAATTGTTACAATGCAAAAAACCGCACGAAAAAAGACGAATTAGAAGAGAAATTGCAAGTTTTTATATAGTGTCGAAAATGGCCATTTTTGGCAAAACAGCAAAGGGGGGACCATAGGAAAATTTCCAAAAATGGACGATTTTTTGGGCAAACTTCGGAAGGCTGCAAAATGAGAAATACAAGTCGCACAATATCCTAATTACTATTGATTGAAAGCGTAACTATCATAAATTGTTACAATGCAAAAAACCGCATGAAAAAAGACGTATTAGAAGAGAAAGAGAAAGTTTTTATATAGTGTCGAAAATGGCCATTTTTGGCAAAACAGCAAATGGGGGACCATAGGAAAATTTTCAAAAATGGGCGATTATTTGGTCAAACTTCGGAAGGCTGCAAAATGAGAAATACAAGTCGTACAATACCCTAATTAGTATGGATTGAAAGCGTAACTATCATAAATTGTTACAATGCAAAAAACCGCACGAAAAAAGACGTATTAGAAGAGAAATGGCAAGTTTTTTAATAGTGTCTAAAATGGCCATTTTTGGCAAAACAGCAAAGGGGGGACCATAGGAAAGTTTCCAAAAATGGACGATTTTTCTGGCAAACTTCGGAAGGCTGCAAAATGAGAAATACAAGTCGTACAATACCCTAATTAGTATGGATTGAAAGCGTAACTCTCATAAATTGTTAAAATGCAAAAAACCGCACGAAAAAAGACGTATTAGAAGAGAAATTGCAAGTTTTTATATAGTGTCGAAAATGGCCATTTTTGGCAAACCAGCAAATAGGGGACCATAGGAAAATTTCCAACAATGGACGATTTTTTGGGCAATCTTCGGAAGGCTGCAAAATGAGAAATACAAGTCGCACAATACCCTAATTAGTATGGATTTAAAGCGTAACTATCATAAATTGTTACAATGCAAAACACCGCATGAAGAAAGACGTATTAGAAGAGAAAGAGCAAGTTTTTATATAGTGTCAAAAATAACCATTTTTTGCAAAACAGCAAAGGGGGGACCATAGGAAAATTTCCAAAAATGGACGATTTTTTGGGCAAACTTCGGAAGGCTGCAAAATGAGAAATACAAGTCGCACAATACCCTAATTAGTATGGATTAAAAGCGTAACTATCATGAATTCTTAAGATGCAAAACACCGCATGAAGAAAGACGTATTAGAAGAGAAAGAGCAAGTTTTTATATAGTGTCAAAAATAACCATTTTTTGCAAAACAGCAAAGGGGGGACCATAGGAAAATTTCCAAAAATGGACGATTATTTGGTCAAACTTCGGAAGGCTGCAAAATGAGAAATACAAGTCGTACAATACCCTAATTAGTATGGATTGAAAGCGTAACTATCATAAATTGTTACAATGCAAAAAACCGCACGAAAAAAGACGTATTAGAAGAGAAATGGCAAGTTTTTTAATAGTGTCTAAAATGGCCATTTTTGGCAAAACAGCAAAGGGGGGACCATAGGAAAATTTCCAAAAATGGACGATTTTTTGGGCAAACTTCGGAAGGCTTCAAAATGAGAAATACAAGTCGCACAATATCCTAATTAGTATTGATTGAAAGCGTAACTATCATAAATTGTTACAATGCAAAAAACCGCATGAAAAAAGACGTATTAGAGGAGAAAGAGAAAGTTTTTATATAGTGTCGAAAATGGCCATTTTTGGCAAAACAGCAAATGGGGGACCATAGGAAAATTTTCAAAAATGGGCGATTATTTGGTCAAACTTCGGAAGGCTGCAAAATGAGAAATACAAGTCGTACAATACCCTAATTAGTATGGATTGAAAGCGTAACTCTCATAAATTGTTACAATGCAAACCACCGCACGAAAAAAGACGTATTAGAAGAGAAATTTCAAGTTTTTATATAGTGTCGAAAATGGCCATTTTTGGCAAAATAGCAAAGGGGGGACCATAGGAAAATTTTCAAAAATGGACGATTTTTTGGGCAATTTTCAAAAGGCTGCAAAATGAGAAATACAAGTCGCACAATACCCTAATTTGTATGGATTAAAAGCGTAACTATCATGAATTCTTAAGATGCAAAACACCGCATGAAGAAAGACGTATTAGAAGAGAAAGACCAAGTTTTTATATAGTGTCAAAAATAACAATTTTTTGCAAAATAGCAAAGGGAGGACCATAGGAAAATTTCCAAAAATGGACGATTTTTTGGGCAAACTTCGGAAGGCTGCACAATGAGAAATACAAGTCGCACAATACCCTAATTAGTATGGATTGAAAGCGTAACTATCATAAATTGTTACAATGCAAAAAACCGCACGAAAAAAGACGAATTAGAAGAGAAATTGCAAGTTTTTATATAGTGTCGAAAATGGCCATTTTTGGCAAAACAGCAAAGGGGGGACCATAGGAAAATTTCCAAAAATGGACGATTTTTTGGGCAAACTTCGGAAGGCTGCAAAATGAGAAATACAAGTCGCACAATATCCTAATTACTATTGATTGAAAGCGTAACTATCATAAATTGTTACAATGCAAAAAACCGCATGAAAAAAGACGTATTAGAAGAGAAAGAGAAAGTTTTTATATAGTGTCGAAAATGGCCATTTTTGGCAAAACAGCAAATGGGGGACCATAGGAAAATTTTCAAAAATGGGCGATTATTTGGTCAAACTTCGGAAGGCTGCAAAATGAGAAATACAAGTCGTACAATACCCTAATTAGTATGGATTGAAAGCGTAACTATCATAAATTGTTACAATGCAAAAAACCGCACGAAAAAAGACGTATTAGAAGAGAAATGGCAAGTTTTTTAATAGTGTCTAAAATGGCCATTTTTGGCAAAACAGCAAAGGGGGGACCATAGGAAAGTTTCCAAAAATGGACGATTTTTCTGGCAAACTTCGGAAGGCTGCAAAATGAGAAATACAAGTCGTACAATACCCTAATTAGTATGGATTGAAAGCGTAACTCTCATAAATTGTTAAAATGCAAAAAACCGCACGAAAAAAGACGTATTAGAAGAGAAATTGCAAGTTTTTATATAGTGTCGAAAATGGCCATTTTTGGCAAACCAGCAAATAGGGGACCATAGGAAAATTTCCAACAATGGACGATTTTTTGGGCAATCTTCGGAAGGCTGCAAAATGAGAAATACAAGTCGCACAATACCCTAATTAGTATGGATTGAAAGCGTAACTATCATAAATTGTTACAATGCAAAACACCGCATGAAGAAAGACGTATTAGAAGAGAAAGAGCAAGTTTTTATATAGTGTCAAAAATAACCATTTTTTGCAAAACAGCAAAGGGGGGACCATAGGAAAATTTCCAAAAATGGACGATTTTTTGGGCAAACTTCGGAAGGCTGCAAAATGAGAAATACAAGTCGCACAATACCCTAATTAGTATGGATTGAAAGCGTAACTATCATAAATTGTTACAATGCAAAAAACCGCATGAAAAAAGACGTATTAGAAGAGAAAGAGAAAGTTTTTATATAGTGTCGAAAATGGCCATTTTTGGGAAACCAGCAAATAGGGGACCATAGGAAAATTTCCAACAATGGACGATTTTTTGGGCAAACTTCGGAAGGCTGCAAAATGAGAAATACAAGTCGCACAATACCCTTATTAGTATGGATTGAAAGCGTAACTATCATAAATTGTTACAATGCAAACCACCGCACGAAAAAAGACGTATTAAAAGAGAAATTTCAAGTTTTTATATAGTGTCGAAAATGGCCATTTTTGGCAAAATAGCAAAGGGGGGACCATAGGAAAATTTTCAAAAATGGACGATTTCTTGGGCAATTTTCAAAAGGCTGCAAAATGAGAAATACAAGTCGCACAATACCCTAATTAGTATGGATTGAAAGCGTAACTATCATAAATTGTTACAATGCCAAAAACCGCACGAAAAAAGACGAATTAGAAGAGAAAGAGCAAGTTTTTATATAGTGTCAAAAATAACCATTTTTTGCAAAACAGCAAAGGGGGGACCATAGGAAAATTTCCAAAAATGGACGATTTTTTGGGCAATTTTCAAAAGGCTGCAAAATGAGAAATACAAGTCGCACAATACCCTAATTTGTATGGATTAAAAGCGTAACTATCATGAATTCTTAAGATGCAAAACACCGCATGAAGAAAGACGTATTAGAAGAGAAAGAGCAAGTTTTTATATAGTGTCAAAAATAACCATTTTTTGCAAAACAGCAAAGGGGGGACCATAGAAAAATTTCCAAAAATGGACGATTATTTGGTCAAACTTCGGAAGGCTGCAAAATGAGAAATACAAGTCGTACAATACCCTAATTAGTATGGATTGAAAGCGTAACTATCATAAATTGTTACAATGCAAAAAACCGCACGAAAAAAGACGTATTAGAAGAGAAATGGCAAGTTTTTTAATAGTGTCTAAAATGGCCATTTTTGGCAAAACAGCAAAGGGGGGACCATAGGAAAGTTTCCAAAAATGGACGATTTTTCTGGCAAACTTCGGAAGGCTGCAAAATGAGAAATACAAGTCGTACAATACCCTAATTAGTATGGATTGAAAGCGTAACTCTCATAAATTGTTACAATGCAAAAAACCGCACGAAAAAAGACGTATTAGAAGAGAAATTGCAAGTTTTTATATAGTGTCGAAAATGGCCATTTTTGGCAAACCAGCAAATAGGGGACCATAGGAAAATTTCCAACATTGGACGATTTTTTGGGCAAACTTTGGAAGGCTGCAAAATGAGAAATACAAGTCGCACAATACCCTAATTAGTATGGATTGAAAGCGTAACTATCATAAATTGTTACAATGCAAACCACCGCACGAAAAAAGACGTATTAGAAGGGAAATTTCAAGTTTTTATATAGTGTCGAAAATGGCCATTTTTGGCAAAATAGCAAAGGGGGGACCATAGGAAAATTTTCAAAAATGGACGATTTCTTGGGCAAATTTCAAAAGGCTGCAAAATGAGAAATACAAGTCGCACAATACCGTAATTAGTATGGATTGAAAGCGTAACTATCATAAATTGTTACAATGCCAAAAACCGCACAATAAAAGACGAATTAGAAGAGAAAGAGCAAGTTTTTATATAGTGTCAAAAATAACCATTTTTTGCAAAACAGCAAAGGGGGGACCATAGGAAAATTTCCAAAAATGGACGATTTTTTGGGCAATTTTCAAAAGGCTGCAAAATGAGAAATACAAGTCGCACAATACCCTAATTTGTATGGATTAAAAGCGTAACTATCATGAATTCTTAAGATGCAAAACACCGCATGAAGAAAGACGTATTAGAAGAGAAAGAGCAAGTTTTTATATAGTGTCAAAAATAACCATTTTTTGCAAAACAGCAAAGGGGGGACCATAGGAAAATTTCCAAAAATGGACGATTTTTTGGGCAAACTTCGGAAGGCTGCAAAATGAGAAATACAAGTCGCACAATACCCTAATTAGTATGGATTGAAAGCGTAACTATCATAAATTGTTACAATGCAAAAAACCGCACGAAAAAAGACGAATTAGAAGAGAAATTGCAAGTTTTTATATAGTGTCGAAAATGGCCATTTTTGACAAAACAGCAAAGGGGGGACCATAGGAAAATTTCCAAAAATGGACGATTTTTTGGGAAAACTTCGGCAGGCTGCAAAATGAGAAATACAAGTCGCACAATACCCTAATTAGCATGGATTGAAAGCGTAACTATCATAAATTGTTACAATGCAAAAAACCGCATGAAAAAAGACGTATTAGAAGAGAAAGAGAAAGTTTTTATATAGTGTCGAAAATGGCCATTTTTGGCAAAACAGCAAAGGGGGGACCATAGGAAAATTTTCAAAAATGGGCGATTATTTGGTCAAACTTCGGAAGGCTGCAAAATGAGAAATACAAGTCGTACAATACCCTAATTAGTATGGATTGAAAGCGTAACTATCATAAATTGTTACAATGCAAACCACCGCACGAAAAAAGACGTATTAGAAGAGAAATTTCAAGTTTTTATATAGTGTCGAAAATGGCCATTTTTGGCAAAATAGCAAAGGGGGGACCATAGGAAAATTTTCAAAAATGGACGATTTTTTGGGCAATTTTCAAAAGGCTGCAAAATGAGAAATACAAGTCGCACAATACCCTAATTTGTATGGATTAAAAGCGTAACTATCATGAATTCTTAAGATGCAAAACACCGCATGAAGAAAGACGTATTAGAAGAGAAAGACCAAGTTTTTATATAGTGTCAAAAATAACAATTTTTTGCAAAATAGCAAAGGGGGGACCATAGGAAAATTTCCAAAAATGGACGATTTTTTGGGCAAACTTCGGAAGGCTGCAAAATGAGAAATACAAGTCGCACAATACCCTAATTAGTATGGATTGAAAGCGTAACTATCATAAATTGTTACAATGCAAAAAACCGCACGAAAAAAGACGAATTAGAAGAGAAATTGCAAGTTTTTATATAGTGTCGAAAATGGCCATTTTTGGCAAAACAGCAAAGGGGGGACCATAGGAAAATTTCCAAAAATGGACCATTTTTTGGGCAATCTTCGGAAGGCTGCAAAATGAGAAATACAAGTCGAACAATATCCTAATTACTATTGATTGAAAGCGTAACTATCATAAATTGTTACAATGCAAAAAACCGCATGAAAAAAGACGTATTAGAAGAGAAAGAGAAAGTTTTTATATAGTGTCGAAAATGGCCATTTTTGGCAAAACAGCAAATGGGGGACCATAGGAAAATTTTCAAAAATGGGCGATTATTTGGTCAAACTTCGGAAGGCTGCAAAATGAGAAATACAAGTCGTACAATACCCTAATTAGTATGGATTGAAAGCGTAACTATCATAAATTGTTACAATGCAAAAAACCGCACGAAAAAAGACGTATTAGAAGAGAAATGGCAAGTTTTTTAATAGTGTCTAAAATGGCCATTTTTGGCAAAACAGCAAAGGGGGGACCATAGGAAAGTTTCCAAAAATGGACGATTTTTCTGGCAAACTTCGGAAGGCTGCAAAATGAGAAATACAAGTCGTACAATACCCTAATTAGTATGGATTGAAAGCGTAACTCTCATAAATTGTTAAAATGCAAAAAACCGCACGAAAAAAGACGTATTAGAAGAGAAATTGCAAGTTTTTATATAGTGTCGAAAATGGCCATTTTTGGCAAACCAGCAAATAGGGGACCATAGGAAAATTTCCAACAATGGACGATTTTTTCGGCAATCTTCGGAAGGCTGCAAAATGAGAAATACAAGTCGCACAATACCCTAATTAGTATGGATTGAAAGCGTAACTATCATAAATTGTTACAATGCAAAACACCGCATGAAGAAAGACGTATTAGAAGAGAAAGAGCAAGTTTTTATATAGTGTCAAAAATAACCATTTTTTGCAAAACAGCAAAGGGGGGACCATAGGAAAATTTCCAAAAATGGACGATTTTTTGGGCAAACTTCGGAAGGCTGCAAAATGAGAAATACAAGTCGCACAATACCCTAATTAGTATGGATTAAAAGCGTAACTATCATGAATTCTTAAGATGCAAAACACCGCATGAAGAAAGACGTATTAGAAGAGAAAGAGCAAGTTTTTATATAGTGTCAAAAATAACCATTTTTTGCAAAACAGCAAAGGGGGGACCATAGGAAAATTTCCAAAAATGGACGATTATTTGGTCAAACTTCGGAAGGCTGCAAAATGAGAAATACAAGTCGTACAATACCCTAATTAGTATGGATTGAAAGCGTAACTATCATAAATTGTTACAATGCAAAAAACCGCACGAAAAAAGACGTATTAGAAGAGAAATGGCAAGTTTTTTAATAGTGTCTAAAATGGCCATTTTTGGCAAAACAGCAAAGGGGGGACCATAGGAAAATTTCCAAAAATGGACGATTTTTTGGGCAAACTTCGGAAGGCTGCAAAATGAGAAATACAAGTCGCACAATATCCTAATTACTATTGATTGAAAGCGTAACTATCATAAATTGTTACAATGCAAAAAACCGCATGAAAAAAGACGTATTAGAAGAGAAAGAGAAAGTTTTTATATAGTGTCGAAAATGGCCATTTTTGGCAAAACAGCAAATGGGGGACCATAGGAAAATTTTCAAAAATGGGCGATTATTTGGTCAAACTTCGGAAGGCTGCAAAATGAGAAATACAAGTCGTACAATACCCTAATTAGTATGGATTGAAAGCGTAACTATCATAAATTGTTACAATGCAAACCACCGCACGAAAAAAGACGTATTAGAAGAGAAATTTCAAGTTTTTATATAGTGTCGAAAATGGCCATTTTTGGCAAAATAGCAAAGGGGGGACCATAGGAAAATTTTCAAAAATGGACGATTTTTTGGGCAATTTTCAAAAGGCTGCAAAATGAGAAATACAAGTCGCACAATACCCTAATTTGTATGGATTAAAAGCGTAACTATCATGAATTCTTAAGATGCAAAACACCGCATGAAGAAAGACGTATTAGAAGAGAAAGACCAAGTTTTTATATAGTGTCAAAAATAACAATTTTTTGCAAAATAGCAAAGGGAGGACCATAGGAAAATTTCCAAAAATGGACGATTTTTTGGGCAAACTTCGGAAGGCTGCAAAATGAGAAATACAAGTCGTACAATACCCTAATTAGTATGGATTGAAAGCGTAACTATCATAAATTGTTACAATGCAAAAAACCGCACGAAAAAAGACGTATTAGAAGAGAAATGGCAAGTTTTTTAATAGTGTCTAAAATGGCCATTTTTGGCAAAACAGCAAAGGGGGGACCATAGGAAAATTTCCAAAAATGGACGATTTTTTGGGCAAACTTCGGAAGGCTGCAAAATGAGAAATACAAGTCGCACAATATCCTAATTACTATTGATTGAAAGCGTAACTATCATAAATTGTTACAATGCAAAAAACCGCATGAAAAAAGACGTATTAGAAGAGAAAGAGAAAGTTTTTATATAGTGTCGAAAATGGCCATTTTTGGCAAAACAGCAAATGGGGGACCATAGGAAAATTTTCAAAAATGGGCGATTATTTGGTCAAACTTCGGAAGGCTGCAAAATGAGAAATACAAGTCGTACAATACCCTAATTAGTATGGATTGAAAGCGTAACTATCATAAATTGTTACAATGCAAACCACCGCACGAAAAAAGACGTATTAGAAGAGAAATTTCAAGTTTTTATATAGTGTCGAAAATGGCCATTTTTGGCAAAATAGCAAAGGGGGGACCATAGGAAAATTTTCAAAAATGGACGATTTTTTGGGCAATTTTCAAAAGGCTGCAAAATGAGAAATACAAGTCGCACAATACCCTAATTTGTATGGATTAAAAGCGTAACTATCATGAATTCTTAAGATGCAAAACACCGCATGAAGAAAGACGTATTAGAAGAGAAAGACCAAGTTTTTATATAGTGTCAAAAATAACAATTTTTTGCAAAATAGCAAAGGGAGGACCATAGGAAAATTTCCAAAAATGGACGATTTTTTGGGCAAACTTCGGAAGGCTGCAAAATGAGAAATACAAGTCGCACAATACCCTAATTAGTATGGATTGAAAGCGTAACTATCATAAATTGTTACAATGCAAAAAACCGCACGAAAAAAGACGAATTAGAAGAGAAATTGCAAGTTTTTATATAGTGTCGAAAATGGCCATTTTTGGCAAAACAGCAAAGGGGGGACCATAGGAAAATTTCCAAAAATGGACGATTTTTTGGGCAAACTTCGGAAGGCTGCAAAATGAGAAATACAAGTCGCACAATATCCTAATTACTATTGATTGAAAGCGTAACTATCATAAATTGTTACAATGCAAAAAACCGCATGAAAAAAGACGTATTAGAAGAGAAAGAGAAAGTTTTTATATAGTGTCGAAAATGGCCATTTTTGGCAAAACAGCAAATGGGGGACCATAGGAAAATTTTCAAAAATGGGCGATTATTTGGTCAAACTTCGGAAGGCTGCAAAATGAGAAATACAAGTCGTACAATACCCTAATTAGTATGGATTGAAAGCGTAACTATCATAAATTGTTACAATGCAAAAAACCGCACGAAAAAAGACGTATTAGAAGAGAAATGGCAAGTTTTTTAATAGTGTCTAAAATGGCCATTTTTGGCAAAACAGCAAAGGGGGGACCATAGGAAAGTTTCCAAAAATGGACGATTTTTCTGGCAAACTTCGGAAGGCTGCAAAATGAGAAATACAAGTCGTACAATACCCTAATTAGTATGGATTGAAAGCGTAACTCTCATAAATTGTTAAAATGCAAAAAACCGCACGAAAAAAGACGTATTAGAAGAGAAATTGCAAGTTTTTATATAGTGTCGAAAATGGCCATTTTTGGCAAACCAGCAAATAGGGGACCATAGGAAAATTTCCAACAATGGACGATTTTTTGGGCAATCTTCGGAAGGCTGCAAAATGAGAAATACAAGTCGCACAATACCCTAATTAGTATGGATTGAAAGCGTAACTATCATAAATTGTTACAATGCAAAACACCGCATGAAGAAAGACGTATTAGAAGAGAAAGAGCAAGTTTTTATATAGTGTCAAAAATAACCATTTTTTGCAAAACAGCAAAGGGGGGACCATAGGAAAATTTCCAAAAATGGACGATTTTTTGGGCAAACTTCGGAAGGCTGCAAAATGAGAAATACAAGTCGCACAATACCCTAATTAGTATGGATTGAAAGCGTAACTATCATAAATTGTTACAATGCAAAAAACCGCATGAAAAAAGACGTATTAGAAGAGAAAGAGAAAGTTTTTATATAGTGTCGAAAATGGCCATTTTTGGGAAACCAGCAAATAGGGGACCATAGGAAAATTTCCAACAATGGACGATTTTTTGGGCAAACTTCGGAAGGCTGCAAAATGAGAAATACAAGTCGCACAATACCCTTATTAGTATGGATTGAAAGCGTAACTATCATAAATTGTTACAATGCAAACCACCGCACGAAAAAAGACGTATTAAAAGAGAAATTTCAAGTTTTTATATAGTGTCGAAAATGGCCATTTTTGGCAAAATAGCAAAGGGGGGACCATAGGAAAATTTTCAAAAATGGACGATTTCTTGGGCAATTTTCAAAAGGCTGCAAAATGAGAAATACAAGTCGCACAATACCCTAATTAGTATGGATTGAAAGCGTAACTATCATAAATTGTTACAATGCCAAAAACCGCACGAAAAAAGACGAATTAGAAGAGAAAGAGCAAGTTTTTATATAGTGTCAAAAATAACCATTTTTTGCAAAACAGCAAAGGGGGGACCATAGGAAAATTTCCAAAAATGGACGATTTTTTGGTTAATTTTCAAAAGGCTGCAAAATGAGAAATACAAGTCGCACAATACCCTAATTTGTATGGATTAAAAGCGTAACTATCATGAATTCTTAAGATACAAAACACCGCATGAAGAAAGACGTATTAGAAGAGAAAGAGCAAGTTTTTATATAGTGTCAAAAATAACCATTTTTTGCAAAACAGCAAAGGGGGGACCATAGAAAAATTTCCAAAAATGGACGATTATTTGGTCAAACTTCGGAAGGCTGCAAAATGAGAAATACAAGTCGTACAATACCCTAATTAGTATGGATTGAAAGCGTAACTATCATAAATTGTTACAATGCAAAAAACCGCACGAAAAAAGACGTATTAGAAGAGAAATGGCAAGTTTTTTAATAGTGTCTAAAATGGCCATTTTTGGCAAAACAGCAAAGGGGGGACCATAGGAAAGTTTCCAAAAATGGACGATTTTTCTGGCAAATTTCGGAAGGCTGCAAAATGAGAAATACTAGTCGTACAATACCCTAATTAGTATGGATTGAAAGCGTAACTCTCATAAATTGTTACAATGCAAAAAACCGCACGAAAAAAGACGTATTAGAAGAGAAATTGCAAGTTTTTATATAGTGTCGAAAATGGCCATTTTTGGCAAACCAGCAAATAGGGGACCATAGGAAAATTTCCAACAATGGACGATTTTTTGGGCAAACTTTGGAAGGCTGCAAAATGAGAAATACAAGTCGCACAATACCCTAATTAGTATGGATTGAAAGCGTAACTATCATAAATTGTTACAATGCAAACCACCGCACGAAAAAAGACGTATTAGAAGGGAAATTTCAAGTTTTTATATAGTGTCGAAAATGGCCATTTTTGGCAAAATAGCAAAGGGGGGACCATAGGAAAATTTTCAAAAATGGACGATTTCTTGGGCAAATTTCAAAAGGCTGCAAAATGAGAAATACAAGTCGCACAATACCCTAATTAGTATGGATTGAAAGCGTAACTATCATAAATTGTTACAATGCCAAAAACCGCACAATAAAAGACGAATTAGAAGAGAAAGAGCAAGTTTTTATATAGTGTCAAAAATAACCATTTTTTGCAAAACAGCAAAGGGGGGACCATAGGAAAATTTCCAAAAATGGACGATTTTTTGGGCAATTTTCAAAAGGCTGCAAAATGAGAAATACAAGTCGCACAATACCCTAATTTGTATGGATTAAAAGCGTAACTATCATGAATTCTTAAGATGCAAAACACCGCATAATGAAAGACGTATTAGAAGAGAAAGAGCAAGTTTTTATATAGTGTCAAAAATAACCATTTTTTGCAAAACAGCAAAGGGGGGACCATAGGAAAATTTCCAAAAATGGACGATTTTTTGGGCAAACTTCGGAAGGCTGCAAAATGAGAAATACAAGTCGCACAATACCCTAATTAGTATGGATTGAAAGCGTAACTCTCATAAATTGTTACAATGCAAAAAACCGCACGAAAAAAGACCAATTAGAAGAGAAATTGCAAGTTTTTATATAGTGTCGAAAATGGCCATTTTTGACAAAACAGCAAAGGGGGGACCATAGGAAAATTTCCAAAAATGGACGATTTTTTGGGCAAACTTCGGAAGGCTGCAAAATGAGAAATACAAGTCGCACAATATCCTAATTACTATTGATTGAAAGCGTAACTATCATAAATTGTTACAATGCAAAAAACCGCATGAAAAAAGACGTATTAGAAGAGAAAGAGAAAGTTTTTATATAGTGTCGAAAATGGCCATTTTTGGCAAAACAGCAAATGGGGGACCATAGGAAAATTTTCAAAAATGGGCGATTATTTGGTCAAACTTCGGAAGGCTGCAAAATGAGAAATACAAGTCGTACAATACCCTAATTAGTATGGATTGAAAGCGTAACTATCATAAATTGTTACAATGCAAACCACCGCACGAAAAAAGACGTATTAGAAGAGAAATTTCAAGTTTTTATATAGTGTCGAAAATGGCCATTTTTGGCAAAATAGCAAAGGGGGGACCATAGGAAAATTTTCAAAAATGGACGATTTTTTGGGCAATTTTCAAAAGGCTGCAAAATGAGAAATACAAGTCGCACAATACCCTAATTTGTATGGATTAAAAGCGTAACTATCATGAATTCTTAAGATGCAAAACACCGCATGAAGAAAGACGTATTAGAAGAGAAAGACCAAGTTTTTATATAGTGTCAAAAATAACAATTTTTTGCAAAATAGCAAAGGGAGGACCATAGGAAAATTTCCAAAAATGGACGATTTTTTGGGCAAACTTCGGAAGGCTGCAAAATGAGAAATACAAGTCGCACAATACCCTAATTAGTATGGATTGAAAGCGTAACTATCATAAATTGTTACAATGCAAAAAACCGCACGAAAAAAGACGAATTAGAAGAGAAATTGCAAGTTTTTATATAGTGTCGAAAATGGCCATTTTTGGCAAAACAGCAAAGGGGGGACCATAGGAAAATTTCCAAAAATGGACGATTTTTTGGGCAAACTTCGGAAGGCTGCAAAATGAGAAATACAAGTCGCACAATATCCTAATTACTATTGATTGAAAGCGTAACTATCATAAATTGTTACAATGCAAAAAACCGCATGAAAAAAGACGTATTAGAAGAGAAAGAGAAAGTTTTTATATAGTGTCGAAAATGGCCATTTTTGGCAAAACAGCAAATGGGGGACCATAGGAAAATTTTCAAAAATGGGCGATTATTTGGTCAAACTTCGGAAGGCTGCAAAATGAGAAATACAAGTCGTACAATACCCTAATTAGTATGGATTGAAAGCGTAACTATCATAAATTGTTACAATGCAAAAAACCGCACGAAAAAAGACGTATTAGAAGAGAAATGGCAAGTTTTTTAATAGTGTCTAAAATGGCCATTTTTGGCAAAACAGCAAAGGGGGGACCATAGGAAAGTTTCCAAAAATGGACGATTTTTCTGGCAAACTTCGGAAGGCTGCAAAATGAGAAATACAAGTCGTACAATACCCTAATTAGTATGGATTGAAAGCGTAACTCTCATAAATTGTTAAAATGCAAAAAACCGCACGAAAAAAGACGTATTAGAAGAGAAATTGCAAGTTTTTATATAGTGTCGAAAATGGCCATTTTTGGCAAACCAGCAAATAGGGGACCATAGGAAAATTTCCAACAATGGACGATTTTTTGGGCAATCTTCGGAAGGCTGCAAAATGAGAAATACAAGTCGCACAATACCCTAATTAGTATGGATTGAAAGCGTAACTATCATAAATTGTTACAATGCAAAACACCGCATGAAGAAAGACGTATTAGAAGAGAAAGAGCAAGTTTTTATATAGTGTCAAAAATAACCATTTTTTGCAAAACAGCAAAGGGGGGACCATAGGAAAATTTCCAAAAATGGACGATTTTTTGGGCAAACTTCGGAAGGCTGCAAAATGAGAAATACAAGTCGCACAATACCCTAATTAGTATGGATTGAAAGCGTAACTATCATAAATTGTTACAATGCAAAAAACCGCATGAAAAAAGACGTATTAGAAGAGAAAGAGAAAGTTTTTATATAGTGTCGAAAATGGCCATTTTTGGGAAACCAGCAAATAGGGGACCATAGGAAAATTTCCAACAATGGACGATTTTTTGGGCAAACTTCGGAAGGCTGCAAAATGAGAAATACAAGTCGCACAATACCCTTATTAGTATGGATTGAAAGCGTAACTATCATAAATTGTTACAATGCAAACCACCGCACGAAAAAAGACGTATTAAAAGAGAAATTTCAAGTTTTTATATAGTGTCGAAAATGGCCATTTTTGGCAAAATAGCAAAGGGGGGACCATAGGAAAATTTTCAAAAATGGACGATTTCTTGGGCAATTTTCAAAAGGCTGCAAAATGAGAAATACAAGTCGCACAATACCCTAATTAGTATGGATTGAAAGCGTAACTATCATAAATTGTTACAATGCCAAAAACCGCACGAAAAAAGACGAATTAGAAGAGAAAGAGCAAGTTTTTATATAGTGTCAAAAATAACCATTTTTTGCAAAACAGCAAAGGGGGGACCATAGGAAAATTTCCAAAAATGGACGATTTTTTGGTTAATTTTCAAAAGGCTGCAAAATGAGAAATACAAGTCGCACAATACCCTAATTTGTATGGATTAAAAGCGTAACTATCATGAATTCTTAAGATACAAAACACCGCATGAAGAAAGACGTATTAGAAGAGAAAGAGCAAGTTTTTATATAGTGTCAAAAATAACCATTTTTTGCAAAACAGCAAAGGGGGGACCATAGAAAAATTTCCAAAAATGGACGATTATTTGGTCAAACTTCGGAAGGCTGCAAAATGAGAAATACAAGTCGTACAATACCCTAATTAGTATGGATTGAAAGCGTAACTATCATAAATTGTTACAATGCAAAAAACCGCACGAAAAAAGACGTATTAGAAGAGAAATGGCAAGTTTTTTAATAGTGTCTAAAATGGCCATTTTTGGCAAAACAGCAAAGGGGGGACCATAGGAAAGTTTCCAAAAATGGACGATTTTTCTGGCAAATTTCGGAAGGCTGCAAAATGAGAAATACTAGTCGTACAATACCCTAATTAGTATGGATTGAAAGCGTAACTCTCATAAATTGTTACAATGCAAAAAACCGCACGAAAAAAGACGTATTAGAAGAGAAATTGCAAGTTTTTATATAGTGTCGAAAATGGCCATTTTTGGCAAACCAGCAAATAGGGGACCATAGGAAAATTTCCAACAATGGACGATTTTTTGGGCAAACTTTGGAAGGCTGCAAAATGAGAAATACAAGTCGCACAATACCCTAATTAGTATGGATTGAAAGCGTAACTATCATAAATTGTTACAATGCAAACCACCGCACGAAAAAAGACGTATTAGAAGGGAAATTTCAAGTTTTTATATAGTGTCGAAAATGGCCATTTTTGGCAAAATAGCAAAGGGGGGACCATAGGAAAATTTTCAAAAATGGACGATTTCTTGGGCAAATTTCAAAAGGCTGCAAAATGAGAAATACAAGTCGCACAATACCCTAATTAGTATGGATTGAAAGCGTAACTATCATAAATTGTTACAATGCCAAAAACCGCACAATAAAAGACGAATTAGAAGAGAAAGAGCAAGTTTTTATATAGTGTCAAAAATAACCATTTTTTGCAAAACAGCAAAGGGGGGACCATAGGAAAATTTCCAAAAATGGACGATTTTTTGGGCAATTTTCAAAAGGCTGCAAAATGAGAAATACAAGTCGCACAATACCCTAATTTGTATGGATTAAAAGCGTAACTATCATGAATTCTTAAGATGCAAAACACCGCATAATGAAAGACGTATTAGAAGAGAAAGAGCAAGTTTTTATATAGTGTCAAAAATAACCATTTTTTGCAAAACAGCAAAGGGGGGACCATAGGAAAATTTCCAAAAATGGACGATTTTTTGGGCAAACTTCGGAAGGCTGCAAAATGAGAAATACAAGTCGCACAATACCCTAATTAGTATGGATTGAAAGCGTAACTCTCATAAATTGTTACAATGCAAAAAACCGCACGAAAAAAGACCAATTAGAAGAGAAATTGCAAGTTTTTATATAGTGTCGAAAATGGCCATTTTTGACAAAACAGCAAAGGGGGGACCATAGGAAAATTTCCAAAAATGGACGATTTTTTGGGCAAACTTCGGAAGGCTGCAAAATGAGAAACACAAGTCGCACAATACCCTAATTAGTATGGATTGAAAGCGTAACTATCATAAATTGTTACAATGCAAAAAACCGCATGAAAAAAGACGTATTAGAAGAGAAAGAGAAAGTTTTTATATAGTGTCGAAAATGGCCATTTTTGGCAAAACAGCAAAGGGGGGACCATAGGAAAATTTTCAAAAATGGGCGATTATTTGGTCAAACTTCGGAAGGCTGCAAAATGAGAAATACAAGTCGCACAATACCCTAATTAGTATGGATTGAAAGCGTAACTATCATAAATTGTTACAATGCAAAAAACCGCACGAAAAAAGACGTATTAGAAGAGAAATGGCAAGTTTTTTAATAGTGTCTAAAATGGCCATTTTTGGCAAAACAGCAAAGGGGGGACCATAGGAAAGTTTCCAAAAATGGACGATTTTTCTGGCAAACTTCGGAAGGCTGCAAAATGAGAAATACAAGTCGTACAATACCCTAATTAGTATGGATTGAAAGCGTAACTCTCATAAATTGTTACAATGCAAAAAACCGCACGACAAAAGACGTATTAGAAGAGAAATTGCAAGTTTTTATATAGTGTCGAAAATGGCCATTTTTTGCAAACCAGCAAATAGGGGACCATAGGAAAATTTCCAACAATGGACGATTTTTTGGGCAAACTTCGGAAGGCTGCAAAATGAGAAATACAAGTCGCACAATACCCTAATTAGTATGGATTGAAAGCGTAACTATCATAAATTGTTACAATGCAAACCACCGCACGAAAAAAGACGTATTAGAAGAGAAATTTCAAGTTTTTATATAGTGTCGAAAATGGCCATTTTTGGCAAAATAGCAAAGGGGGGACCATAGGAAAATTTTCAAAAATGGACGATTTTTTGGGCAATTTTCAAAAGGCTGCAAAATGAGAAATACAAGTCGCACAATACCCTAATTTGTATGGATTAAAAGCGTAACTATCATGAATTCTTAAGATGCAAAACACCGCATGAAGAAAGACGTATTAGAAGAGAAAGAGCAAGTTTTTATATAGTGTCAAAAATAACCATTTTTTGCAAAACAGCAAAGGGGGGACCATAGGAAAATTTCCAAAAATGGACGATTTTTTGGGCAAACTTCGGAAGGCTGCAAAATGAGAAATACAAGTCGCACAATACCCTAATTAGTATGGATTGAAAGCGTAACTATCATAAATTGTTACAATGCAAAAAACCGCACGAAAAAAGACCAATTAGAAGAGAAATTGCAAGTTTTTATATAGTGTCGAAAATGGCCATTTTTGACAAAACAGCAAAGGGGGGACCATAGGAAAATTTCCAAAAATGGACGATTTTTTGGGCAAACTTCGGAAGGCTGCAAAATGAGAAATACAAGTCGCACAATACCCTAATTAGTATGGATTGAAAGCGTAACTATCATAAATTGTTACAATGCAAAAAACCGCACGAAAAAAGACGAATTAGAAGAGAAATTGCAAGTTTTTATATAGTGTCGAAAATGGCCATTTTTGGCAAAACAGCAAAGGGGGGACCATAGGAAAATTTCCAAAAATGGACGATTTTTTGGGCAAACTTCGGAAGGCTGCAAAATGAGAAATACAAGTCGCACAATACCCTAATTAGTATGGATTGAAAGCGTAACTATCATAAATTGTTACAATGCAAAAAACCGCATGAAAAAAGACGTATTAGAAGAGAAAGAGAAAGTTTTTATATAGTGTCGAAAATGGCCATTTTTGGCAAAACAACAAAGGGGGGACCATAGGAAAGTTTCCAAAAATGGACGATTTTTCTGGCAAACTTCGGAAGGCTGCAAAATGAGAAATACAAGTCGTACAATACCCTAATTAGTATGGATTGAAAGCGTAACGCTCATAAATTGTTACAATGCAAAAAACCGCACGAAAACAGACGTATTAGAAGAGAAATTGCAAGTTTTTATATAGTGTCGAAAATGACCATGTTTGACAAAACAGCAAAGGGGGGACCATAGGAAAATTTCCAAAAATGGACGATTTTTTGGGCAAACTTCGGAAGGCTGCAAAATGAGAAATACAAGTCGCACAATACCCTAATTAGTATGGATTGAAAGCGTAACTATCATAAATTGTTACAATGCAAAGAACCGCATGAAAAAAGACGTATTAGAAGAGAAAGAGAAAGTTTTTATATAGTGTCGAAAATGGCCATTTTTGGCAAAACAGCAAAGGGGGGACCATAGGAAAATTTTAAAAAATGGGCGATTATTTGGTCAAACTTCGGAAGGCTGCAAAATGAGAAATACAAGTCGCACAATACCCTAATTAGTATGGATTGAAAGCGTAACTATCATAAATTGTTACAATGCAAAAAACCGCACGAAAAAAGACGTATTAGAAGAGAAATTGCAAGTTTTTATATAGTGTCGAAAATGGCCATTTTTGGCAAACCAGCAAATAGGGGACCATAGGAAAATTTCCAACAATGGACGATTTTTTGGGCAAACTTCGGAAGGCTGCAAAATGAGAAATACAAGTCGCACAATACCCTAATTAGTATGGAGTTAAAGCGTAACTATCATAAATTGTTACAATGCAAACCACCGCACGAAAAAAGACGTATTAGAAGAGAAATTTCAAGTTTTTATATAGTGTCGAAAATGGCCATTTTTGGCAAAATAGCAAAGGGGGGACCATAGGAAAATTTTCAAAAATGGACGATTTTTTGGGCAATTTTCAAAAGGCTGCAAAATGAGAAATACAAGTCGCACAATACCCTAATTTGTATGGATTAAAAGCGTAACTATCATGAATTCCTAAGATGCAAAACACCGCATGAAGAAAGACGTATTAGAAGAGAAAGAGCAAGTTTTTATATAGTGTCAAAAATAACCATTTTTTGCAAAACAGCAAAGGGGGGACCAAAGGAAAATTTCCAAAAATGGACGATTTTTTGGGCAAACTTCGGAAGGCTGCAAAATGAGAAATACAAGTCGCACAATACCCTAATTAGTATGGATTGAAAGCGTAACTATCATAAATTGTTACAATGCAAAAAACCGCACGAAAAAAGACCAATTAGAAGAGAAATTGCAAGTTTTTATATAGTGTCGAAAATGGCCATTTTTGACAAAACAGCAAAGGGGGGACCATAGGAAAATTTTCAAAAATGGACGATTTTTTGGGCAATTTTCAAAAGGCTGCAAAATGAGAAGTACAAGTCGCACAATACCCTAATTTGTATGGATTAAAAGCGTAACTATCATGAATTGTTACAATGCAAAAAACCGCATGAAAAAAGACGTATTAGAAGAGAAAGAGAAAGTTTTTATATAGTGTCGAAAATGGCCATTTTTGGCAAAACAGCAAAGGGGGGACCATAGGAAAATTTTCAAAAATGGGCGATTATTTGGTCAAACTTCGGAAGGCTGCAAAATGAGAAATACAAGTCGCACAATACCCTAATTAGTATGGATTGAAAGCGTAACTATCATAAATTGTTACAATGCAAACCACCGCACGAAAAAAGACGTATTAGAAGAGAAATTTCAAGTTTTTATATAGTGTCGAAAATGGCCATTTTTGGCAAAATAGCAAAGGGGGGACCATAGGAAAATTTCCAAAAATGGACGATTTTTGGGGCAAACTTCGGAAGGCTGCAAAATGAGAAATACAAGTCGCACAATACCCTAATTAGTATGGATTGAAAGCGTAACTATCATAAATTGTTACAATGCAAAAAACCATACGAAAAAAGACCAATTAGAAGAGAAATTGCAAGTTTTTATATAGTGTCGAAAATGGCCATTTTTGGCAAAACAGCAAAGGGGGGACCATAGGAAAATTTCCAAAAATGGACGATTTTTTGGGCAAACTTCGGAAGGCTGCAAAATGAGAAATACAAGTCGCACAATACCCTAATTAGTATGGATTGAAAGCGTAACTATCATAAATTGTTACAATGCAAAAAACCGCATGAAAAAAGACGTATTAGAAGAGAAAGAGAAAGTTTTTATATAGTGTCGAAAATGGCCATTTTTGGCAAAACAGCAAAGGGGGGACCATAGGAAAATTTTCAAAAATGGGCGATTATTTGGTCAAACTTCGGAAGGCTGCAAAATGAGAAATACAAGTCGCACAATACCCTAATTAGTATGGATTGAAAGCGTAACTATCATAAATTGTTACAATGCAAAAAACCGCACGAAAAAAGACGTATTAGAAGAGAAATGGCAAGTTTTTTAATAGTGTCTAAAATGGCCATTTTTGGCAAAACAGCAAAGGGGGGACCATAGGAAAGTTTCCAAAAATGGACGATTTTTCTGGCAAACTTCGGAAGGCTGCAAAATGAGAAATACAAGTCGTACAATACCCTAATTAGTATGGATTGAAAGCGTAACTCTCATAAATTGTTACAATGCAAAAAACCGCACGACAAAAGACGTATTAGAAGAGAAATTGCAAGTTTTTATATAGTGTCGAAAATGGCCATTTTTGGCAAACCAGCAAATAGGGGACCATAGGAAAATTTCCAACAATGGACGATTTTTTGGGCAAACTTCGGAAGGCTGCAAAATGAGAAATACAAGTCGCACAATACCCTAATTAGTATGGATTGAAAGCGTAACTATCATAAATTGTTACAATGCAAACCACCGCACGAAAAAAGACGTATTAGAAGAGAAATTTCAAGTTTTTATATAGTGTCGAAAATGGCCATTTTTGGCAAAATAGCAAAGGGGGGACCATAGGAAAATTTTCAAAAATGGACGATTTTTTGGGCAATTTTCAAAAGGCTGCAAAATGAGAAATACAAGTCGCACAATACCCTAATTTGTATGGATTAAAAGCGTAACTATCATGAATTCTTAAGATGCAAAACACCGCATGAAGAAAGACGTATTAGAAGAGAAAGAGCAAGTTTTTATATAGTGTCAAACATAACCATTTTTTGCAAAACAGCAAAGGGGGGACCATAGGAAAATTTCCAAAAATGGACGATTTTTTGGGCAAACTTCGGAAGGCTGCAAAATGAGAAATACAAGTCGCACAATACCCTAATTAGTATGGATTGAAAGCGTAACTATCATAAATTGTTACAATGCAAAAAACCGCACGAAAAAAGACCAATTAGAAGAGAAATTGCAAGTTTTTATATAGTGTCGAAAATGGCCATTTTTGACAAAACAGCAAAGGGGGGACCATAGGAAAATTTCCAAAAATGGACGATTTTTTGGGCAAACTTCGGAAGGCTGCAAAATGAGAAATACAAGTCGCAGAATACCCTAATTAGTATGGATTGAAAGCGTAACTATCATAAATTGTTACAATGCAAAAAACCGCACGAAAAAAGACGAATTAGAAGTGAAATTGCAAGTTTTTATATAGTGTCGAAAATGGCCATTTTTGACAAAACAGCAAAGGGGGGACCATAGGAAAATTTCCAAAAATGGACGATTTTTTGGGCAAACTTCGGAAGGCTGCAAAATGAGAAATACAAGTCGCACAATACCCTAATTAGTATGGATTGAAACCGTAACTATCATAAATTGTTACAATGCAAAAAACCGCATGAAAAAAGACGTATTAGAAGAGAAAGAGAAAGTTTTTATATAGTGTCGAAAATGGCCATTTTCTGCAAAACAGCAAATGGGGGACCATAGGAAAATTTTCAAAAATGGGCGATTATTTGGTCAAACTTGGGAAGGCTGCAAAATGAGAAATACAAGTCGCACAATACCCTAATTAGTATGGATTGAAAGCGTAACTATCATAAATTGTTACAATGCAAAAAACCGCATGAAAAAAGACGTATTAGAAGAGAAAGAGAAAGTTTTTATATAGTGTCGAAAATGGCCATTTTTGGCAAAACAGCAAAGGGGGGACCATAGGAAAATTTTCAAAAATGGGCGATTATTTGGTCAAACTTCGGAAGGCTGCAAAATGAGAAATACAAGTCGCACAATACCCTAATTAGTATGGATTGAAAGCGTAACTATCATAAATTGTTACAATGCAAAAAGCCGCACGAAAAAAGACGTACTAGAAGAGAAATGGCAAGTTTTTTAATAGTGTCTAAAATGGCCATTTTTGGCAAAACAGCAAAGGGGGGACCATAGGAAAGTTTCCAAAAATGGACGATTTTTCTGGCAAACTTCGGAAGGCTGCAAAATGAGAAATACAAGTCGTACAATACCCTAATTAGTATGGATTGAAAGCGTAACTCTCATAAATTGTTACAATGCAAAAAACCGCACGACAAAAGACGTATTAGAAGAGAAATTGCAAGTTTTTATATAGTGTCGAAAATGGCCATTCTTGGCAAACCAGCAAATAGGGGACAATAGGAAAATTTCCAACAATGGACGATTTTTTGGGCAAACTTCGGAAGGCTGCAAAATGAGAAATACAAGTCGCACAATACCCTAATTAGTATGGATTGAAAGCGTAACTATCATAAATTGTTACAATGCAAACCACCGCACGAAAAAAGACGTATTAGAAGAGAAATTTCAAGTTTTTATATAGTGTCGAAAATGGCCATTTTTGGCAAAATAGCAAAGGGGGGATTATAGGAAAATTTTCAAAAATGGACGATTTTTTGGGCAATTTTCAAAAGGCTGCAAAATGAGAAGTACAAGTCGCACAATACCCTAATTTGTATGGATTAAAAGCGTAACTATCATGAATTCTTAAGATGCAAAACACCGCATGAAGAAAGACGTATTAGAAGAGAAAGAGCAAGTTTTTATATAGTGTCAAAAATAACAATTTTTTGCAAAACAGCAAAGGGGGGACCATAGGAAAATTTCCAAAAATGGACGATTTTTTGGGCAAATTTCGGAAGGCTGCAAAATGAGAAATACAAGTCGCACAATACCCTAATTAGTATGGATTGAAAGCGTAACTATCATAAATTGTTACAATGCAAAAAACCGCATGAAAAAAGACGTATTAGAAGAGAAAGAGAAAGTTTTTATATAGTGTCGAAAATGGCCATTTTTGACAAAACAGCAAAGGGGGGACCATAGGGAAATTTTCAAAAATGGACGATTTTTTGGGCAAACTTCGGAAGGCTGCAAAATGAGAAATACAAGTCGCACAATACCCTAATTAGTATGGATTGAAAGCGTAACTATCATAAATTGTTACAATGCAAAAAACCGCAGGAAAAAAGACGTATTAGAAGAGAAAGAGAAAGTTTTTATATAGTGTCGAAAATGGCCATTTTTGGCAAAACAGCAAAGGGGGGACCATAGGAAAATTTTCAAAAATGGGCGATTATTTGGTCAAACTTCGGAAGGCTGCAAAATGAGAAATACAAGTCGCACAATACCCTAATTAGTATGGATTGAAAGCGTAACTATCATAAATTGTTACAATGCAAAAAACCGCACGAAAAAAGACGTACTAGAAGAGAAATGGCAAGTTTCTTAATAGTGTCTAAAATGGCCATTTTTGGCAAAACAGCAAAGGGGGGACCATAGGAAAGTTTCCAAAAATGGACGATTTTTCTGGCAAACTTCGGAAGGTTGCAAAATGAGAAATACAAGTCGTACAATACCCTAATTAGTATGGATTGAAAGCGTAACTCTCATAAATTGTTACAATGCAAAAAACCGCACGACAAAAGACGTATTAGAAGAGAAATTGCAAGTTTTTATATAGTGTCGAAAATGGCCATTTTTGGCAAACCAGCAAATAGGGGACCATAGGAAAATTTCCAACAATGGACTATTTTTTGGGCAAACTTCGGAAGGCTGCAAAATGAGAAATACAAGTCGCACAATACCCTAATTAGTATGGATTGAAAGCGTAACTATCATAAATTGTTACAATGCAAACCACCGCACGAAAAAAGACGTATTAGAAGAGAAATTTCAAGTTTTTATATAGTGTCGAAAATGGCCATTTTTGGCAAAATAGCAAAGGGGGGACCATAGGAAAATTTTCAAAAATGGACGATTTTTTGGGCAATTTTCAAAAGGCTGCAAAATGAGAAATACAAGTCGCACAATACCCTAATTTGTATGGATTAAAAGCGTAACTATCATGAATTCTTAAGATGCAAAACACCGCATGAAGAAAGACGTATTAGAAGAGAAAGAGCAAGTTTTTATATAGTGTCAAAAATAACCATTTTTTGCAAAACAGCAAAGGGGGGACCATAGGAAAATTTCAAAAAATGGACGATTTTTTGGGCAAACTTCGGAAGGCTGCAAAGTGAGAAATACAAGTCGCACAATACCCTAATTAGTATGGATTGAAAGCGTAACTATCATAAATTGTTACAATGCAAAAAACCGCATGAAAAAAGACGTATTAGAAGAGAAAGAGAAAGTTTTTATATAGTGTCGAAAATGGCCATTTTTGGCAAAACAGCAAAGGGGGGACCATAGGAAAATTTTCAAAAATGGACGATTTTTTGGGCAAACTTCGGAAGGCTGCAAAATGAGAAATACAAGTCGCACAATACCCTAATTAGTATGGATTGAAAGCGTAACTATCATAAATTGTTACAATGCAAGAAACCGCATGAAAAAAGACGTATTAGAAGAGAAAGAGAAAGTTTTTATATAGTGTCGAAAATGGCCATTTTTGGCAAAACAGCAAAGGGGGGACCATAGGAAAATTTTCAAAAATGGGCGATTATTTGGTCAAACTTCGGAAGGCTGCAAAATGAGAAATACAAGTCGCACAATACCCTAATTAGTATGGATTGAAAGCGTAACTATCATAAATTGTTACAATGCAAAAAACCGCACGAAAAAAGACGTACTAGAAGAAAAATGGCAAGTTTCTTAATAGTGTCTAAAATGGCCATTTTTGGCAAATTAGCAAAGGGGGGACCATAGGAAAGTTTCCAAAAATGGACGATTTTTCTGGCAAACTTCGGAAGGCTGCAAAATGAGAAATACAAGTCGTACAATACCCTAATTAGTATGGATTGAAAGCGTAACTCTCATAAATTGTTACAATGCAAAAAACCGCACGACAAAAGACGTATTAGAAGAGAAATTGCAAGTTTTTATATAGTGTCGAAAATGGCCATTTTTGGCAAACCAGCAAATAGGGGACCATAGGAAAATTTCCAACAATGGACTATTTTTTGGGCAAACTTCGGAAGGCTGCAAAATGAGAAATACAAGTCGCACAATACCCTAATTAGTATGGATTGAAAGCGTAACTATCATAAATTGTTACAATGCAAACCACCGCACGAAAAAAGACGTATTAGAAGAGAAATTTCAAGTTTTTATATAGTGTCGAAAATGGCCATTTTTGGCAAAATAGCAAAGGGGGGACCATAGGAAAATTTTCAAAAATGGACGATTTTTTGGGCAATTTTCAAAAGGCTGCAAAATGAGAAGTACAAGTCGCACAATACCCTAATTTGTATGGATTAAAAGCGTAACTATCATGAATTCTTAAGATGCAAAACACCGCATGAAGAAAGACGTATTAGAACAGAAAGAGCAAGTTTTTATATAGTGTCAAAAATAACAACTTCCTGCAAAACAGCAAAGGGGGGACCATAGGAAAATTTCCAAAAATGGACGATTTTTTGGGCAAACTTCGGAAGGCTGCAAAATGAGAAATACAAGTCGCACAATACCCTAATTAGTATGGATTGAAAGCGTAACTATCATAAATTGTTACAATGCAAAAAACCGCATGAAAAAAGACGTATTAGAAGAGAAAGAGAAAGTTTTTATATAGTGTCGAAAATGGCCATTTTTGGCAAAACAGCAAATGGGGGACCATAGGAAAATTTTCAAAAATGGGCGACTATTTGGTCAAACTTCGGAAGGCTGCAAAATGAGAAATACAAGTCGCACAATACCCTAATTAGTATGGATTGAAAGCGTAACTATCATAAATTGTTACAATGCAAAAAACCGCATGAAAAAAGACGTATTAGAAGAGAAAGAGAAAGTTTTTATATAGTGTCGAAAATGGCCATTTTTGGCAAAACAGCAAAGGGGGGACCATAGGAAAATGTTCAAAAATGGGCGATTATTTGGTCAAACTTCGGAAGGCTGCAAAATGAGAAATACAAGTCGCACAATACCCTAATTAGTATGGATTGAAAGCGTAACTATCATAAATTGTTACAATGCAAAAAACCGCACGAAAAAAGACGTACTAGAAGAGAATTGGCAAGTTTTTTAATAGTGTCTAAAATGGCCATTTTTGGCAAAACAGCAAAGGGGGGACCATAGGAAAGTTTCCAAAAATGGACGATTTTTCTGGCAAACTTCGGAAGGCTGCAAAATGAGAAATACAAGTCGTACAATACCCTAATTAGTATGGATTGAAAGCGTAACTCTCATCAATTGTTACAATGCAAAAAACCGCACGACAAAAGACGTATTAGAAGAGAAATTGCAAGTTTTTATATAGTGTCGAAAATGGCCATTTTTGGCAAACCAGCAAATAGGGGACCATAGGAAAATTTCCAACAATGGACGATTTTTTGGGCAAACTTCGGAAGGCTGCAAAATGAGAAATACAAGTCGCACAATACCCTAATTAGTATGGATTGAAAGCGTAACTATCATAAATTGTTACAATGCAAACCACCGCACGAAAAAAGACGTATTAGAAGAGAAATTTCAAGTTTTTATATAGTGTCGAAAATGGCCATTTTTGGCAAAATAGCAAAGGGGGGACCATAGGAAAATTTTCAAAAATGGACGATTTCTTGGGAATTTTCAAAAGGCTGCAAAATGAGAAGTACAAGTCGCACAATACCCTAATTTGTATGGATTAAAAGCGTAACTATCATGAATTCTTAAGATGCAAAACACCGCATGAAGAAAGACGTATTAGAAGAGAAAGAGCAAGTTTTTATATAGTGTCAAAAATCACCATTTTTTGCAAAACAGCAAAGGGGGGACCATAGGAAAATTTCCAAAAATGGACGATTTTTTGGGCAAACTTCGGAAGGCTGCAAAATGAGAAATACAAGTCGCACAATACCCTAATTAGTATGGATTGAAACCGTAACTATCATAAATTGTTACAATTCAAAGAACCGCATGAAAAAAGACGTATTAGAAGAGAAAGAGAAAGTTTTTCTATAGTGTCGAAAATGGCCATTTTTGGCAAAACAGCAAATGGGGGACCATAGGAAAATTTTCAAAAATGGGCGATTATTTGGTCAAACTTCGGAAGGCTGCAAAATGAGAAATACAAGTCGCACAATACCCTAATTAGTATGGATTGAAAGCGTAACTATCATAAATTGTTACAATGCAAAAAACCGCACGAAAAAAGACGTATTAGAAGAGAAATGGCAAGTTTTTTAATAGTGTCTAAAATGGCCATTTTTGGCAAAACAGCAAAGGGGGGACCATAGGAAAGTTTCCAAAAATGGACGATTTTTCTGGCAAACTTCGGAAGGCTGCAAAATGAAAAATACAAGTCGTACAATACCCTACTTAGTATGGATTGAAAGCGTAACTCTCATAAATTGTCACAATGCAAAAAACCGCACGAAAAAAGACGTATTAGAAGAGAAATTGCAAGTTTTTATATAGTGTCGAAAATGGCCATTTTTGGCAAACCAGCAAATAGGGGACCATAGGAAAATTTCCAACAATGGACGATTTTTTGGGCAAACTTCGGAAGGCTGCAAAATGAGAAATACAAGTCGCACAATACCCTAATTAGTATGGATTGAAAGCGTAACTATCATAAATTGTTACAATGCAAACCACCGCACGAAAAAAGACGTATTAGAAGAGAAATTTTAAGTTTTTATATAGTGTCGAAAATGGCCATTTTTGGCAAAATAGCAAAGGGGGGACCATAGGAAAATTTTCAAAAATGGACGATTTTTTGGGCAATTTTCAAAAGGCTGCAAAATGAGAAATACAAGTCGCACAATACCCTAATTTGTATGGATTAAAAGCGTAACTATCATGAATTCTTAAGATGCAAAACACCGCATGAAGAAAGACGTATTAGAAGAGAAAGAGCAAGTTTTTATATAGTGTCAAAAATAACCATTTTTTGCAAAACAGCAAAGGGGGGACCATAGGAAAATTTCCAAAAATGGACGATTTTTTGGGCAAACTTCGGAAGGCCGCAAAATGAGAAATACAAGTCGCACAATACCCTAATTAGTATGGATTGAAAGCGTAACTATCATAAATTGTTACAATGCAAAAAACCGCACGAAAAAAGACGAATAAGAAGAGAAATTGCAAGTTTTTATATAGTGTCGAAAATGGCCATTTTTGGAAAAACAGCACAGGGGGGACCATAGGAAAATTTCCAAAAATGGACGATTTTTTGGGCAAACTTCGGAAGGCTCCAAAATGAGAAATACAAGTCGCACAATACCCTAATTAGTATGGATTGAAAGCGTAACTATCATAAATTGTTACAATGCAAAAAACCGCACGAAAAAAGACGTATTAGAAGAGAAATGGCAAGTTTTTTAATAGTGTCTAAAATGGCCATTTTTGGCAAAACAGCAAAGGGGGGACCATAGGAAAGTTTCCAAAAATGGACGATTTTTCTGGCAAACTTCGGAAGGCTGCAAAATGAGAAATACAAGTCGTACAATACCCTAATTAGTATGGATTGAAAGCGTAACTCTCATAAATTGTTACAATGCAAAAAACCGCACGAAAAAAGACGTATTAGAAGAGAAATTGCAAGTTTTTATATAGTGTCGAAAATGGCCATTTTTGGCAAACCAGCAAATAGGGGACCATAGGAAAATTTCCAACAATGGACGATTTTTTGGGCAAACTTCGGAAGGCTGCAAAATGAGAAATACAAGTCGCACAATACCCTAATTAGTATGGATTGAAAGCGTAACTATCATAAATTGTTACAATGCAAACCACCGCACGAAAAAAGACGTATTAGAAGAGAAATTTTAAGTTTTTATATAGTGTCGAAAATGGCCATTTTTGGCAAAATAGCAAAGGGGGGACCATAGGAAAATTTTCAAAAATGGACGATTTTTTGGGCAATTTTCAAAAGGCTGCAAAATGAGAAATACAAGTCGCACAATACCCTAATTTGTATGGATTAAAAGCGTAACTATCATGAATTCTTAAGATGCAAAACACCGCATGAAGAAAGACGTATTAGAAGAGAAAGAGCAAGTTTTTATATAGTGTCAAAAATAACCATTTTTTGCAAAACAGCAAAGGGGGGACCATAGGAAAATTTCCAAAAATGGACGATTTTTTGGGCAAACTTCGGAAGGCTGCAAAATGAGAAATACAAGTCGCACAATACCCTAATTAGTATGGATTGAAAGCGTAACTATCATAAATTCTTAAGATGCAAAACACCGCATGAAGAAAGACGTATTAGAAGAGAAAGAGCAAGTTTTTATATAGTGTCAAAAATAACCATTTTTTGCAAAACAGCAAAGGGGGGACCATAGGAAAATTTCCAAAAATGGACGATTTTTTGGGCAAACTTCGGAAGGCCGCAAAATGAGAAATACAAGTCGCACAATACCCTAATTAGTATGGATTGAAAGCGTAACTATCATAAATTGTTACAATGCAAAAAACCGCACGAAAAAAGACGAATAAGAAGAGAAATTGCAAGTTTTTATATAGTGTCGAAAATGGCCATTTTTGGCAAAACAGCAAAGGGGGGACCATAGGAAAATTTCCAAAAATGGACGATTTTTTGGGCAAACTTCGGAAGGCTGCAAAATGAGAAATACAAGTCGCACAATACCCTAATTAGTATGGATTGAAAGCGTAACTATCATAAATTGTTACAATGCAAAAAACCGCACGAAAAAAGACGTATTAGAAGAGAAATGGCAAGTTTTTTAATAGTGTCTAAAATGGCCATTTTTGGCAAAACAGCAAAGGGGGGACCATAGGAAAGTTTCCAAAAATGGACGATTTTTCTGGCAAACTTCGGAAGGCTGCAAAATGAGAAATACAAGTCGTACAATACCCTAATTAGTATGGATTGAAAGCGTAACTCTCATAAATTGTTACAATGCAAAAAACCGCACGAAAAAAGACGTATTAGAAGAGAAATTGCAAGTTTTTATATAGTGTCGAAAATGGCCATTTTTGGCAAACCAGCAAATAGGGGACCATAGGAAAATTTCCAACAATGGACGATTTTTTGGGCAAACTTCGGAAGGCTGCAAAATGAGAAATACAAGTCGCACAATACCCTAATTAGTATGGATTGAAAGCGTAACTATCATAAATTGTTACAATGCAAACCACCGCACGAAAAAAGACGTATTAGAAGAGAAATTTTAAGTTTTTATATAGTGTCGAAAATGGCCATTTTTGGCAAAATAGCAAAGGGGGGACCATAGGAAAATTTTCAAAAATGGACGATTTTTTGGGCAATTTTCAAAAGGCTGCAAAATGAGAAATACAAGTCGCACAATACCCTAATTTGTATGGATTAAAAGCGTAACTATCATGAATTCTTAAGATGCAAAACACCGCATGAAGAAAGACGTATTAGAAGAGAAAGAGCAAGTTTTTATATAGTGTCAAAAATAACCATTTTTTGCAAAACAGCAAAGGGGGGATCATAGGAAAATTTCCAAAAATGGACGATTTTTTGGGCAAACTTCGGAAGGCTGCAAAATGAGAAATACAAGTCGCACAATACCCTAATTAGTATGGATTGAAAGCGTAACTATCATAAATTGTTACAATGCAAACCACCGCACGAAAAAAGACGTATTAGAAGAGAAATTTTAAGTTTTTATATAGTGTCGAAAATGGCCATTGTTGGCAAAATAGCAAAGGGGGGACCATAGGAAAATTTTCAAAAATGGACGATTTTTTGGGCAATTTTCAAAAGGCTGCAAAATGAGAAATACAAGTCGCACAATACCCTAATTTGTATGGATTAAAAGCGTAACTATCATGAATTCTTAAGATGCAAAACACCGCATGAAGAAAGACGTATTAGAAGAGAAAGAGCAAGTTTTTATATAGTGTCAAAAATAACCATTTTTTGCAAAACAGCAAAGGGGGGACCATAGGAAAATTTCCAAAAATGGACGATTTTTTGGGCAAACTTCGGAAGGCCGCAAAATGAGAAATACAAGTCGCACAATACCCTAATTAGTATGGATTGAAAGCGTAACTATCATAAATTGTTACAATGCAAAAAACCGCACGAAAAAAGACGAATAAGAAGAGAAATTGCAAGTTTTTATATAGTGTCGAAAATGGCCATTTTTGGAAAAACAGCACAGGGGGGACCATAGGAAAATTTCCAAAAATGGACGATTTTTTGGGCAAACTTCGGAAGGCTCCAAAATGAGAAATACAAGTCGCACAATACCCTAATTAGTATGGATTGAAAGCGTAACTATCATAAATTGTTACAATGCAAAAAACCGCACGAAAAAAGACGTATTAGAAGAGAAATGGCAAGTTTTTTAATAGTGTCTAAAATGGCCATTTTTGGCAAAACAGCAAAGGGGGACCATAGGAAAGTTTCCAAAAATGGACGATTTTTCTGGCAAACTTCGGAAGGCTGCAAAATGAGAAATACAAGTCGTACAATACCCTAATTAGTATGGATTGAAAGCGTAACTCTCATAAATTGTTACAATGCAAAAAACCGCACGAAAAAAGACGTATTAGAAGAGAAATTGCAAGTTTTTATATAGTGTCGAAAATGGCCATTTTTGGCAAACCAGCAAATAGGGGACCATAGGAAAATTTCCAACAATGGACGATTTTTTGGGCAAACTTCGGAAGGCTGCAAAATGAGAAATACAAGTCGCACAATACCCTAATTAGTATGGATTGAAAGCGTAACTATCATAAATTGTTACAATGCAAACCACCGCACGAAAAAAGACGTATTAGAAGAGAAATTTTAAGTTTTTATATAGTGTCGAAAATGGCCATTTTTGGCAAAATAGCAAAGGGGGGACCATAGGAAAATTTTCAAAAATGGACGATTTTTTGGGCAATTTTCAAAAGGCTGAAAAATGAGAAATACAAGTCGCACAATACCCTAATTTGTATGGATTAAAAGCGTAACTATCATGAATTCTTAAGATGCAAAACACCGGATGAAGAAAGACGTATTAGAAGAGAAAGAGCAAGTTTTTATATAGTGTCAAAAATAACCATTTTTTGCAAAACAGCAAAGGGGGGACCATAGGAAAATTTCCAAAAATGGACGATTTTTTGGGCAAACTTCGGAAGGCTGCAAAATGAGAAATACAAGTCGCACAATACCTTAATTAGTATGGATTGAAAGCGTAACTATCATAAATTGTTACAATGCAAAAAACCGCACGAAAAAAGACGAATTAGAAGAGAAATTGCAAGTTTTTATATAGTGTCGAAAATGGCCATTTTTGACAAAACAGCAAAGAAGGGACCATAGGAAACTTTCCAAAAATGGACGATTTCTTGGGCAAACTTCGGAAGGCTGCAAAATGAGAAATACAAGTCGCACAATACCCTAATTAGTATGGATTGAAAGCGTAACTATCATAAATTGTTACAATGCAAAAAACCGCATGAAAAAAGACGTATTAGAAGAGAAAGAGAAAGTTTTTATATAGTGTCGAAAATGGCCATTTTTGGCAAAACAGCAAAGGGGGGACCATAGGAAAATTTTCAAAAATGGGCGATTATTTGGTCAAACTTCGGAAGGCTGCAAAATGAGAAATACAAGTCGCACAATACCCTAATTAGTATGGATTGAAAGCGTAACTATCATAAATTGTTACAATGCAAAACACCGCACGAAAAAAGACGTATTAGAAGAGAAATGGCAAGTTTTTTAATAGTGTCTAAAATGGCCATTTTTGGCAAAACAGCAAAGGGGGGACGATAGGAAAGTTTCCAAAAATGGACGATTTTTCTGGCAAACTTCGGAAGGCTGCAAAATGAGAAATACAAGTCGTACAATACCCTAATTAGTATGGATTGAAAGCGTAACTCTCATAAATTTTTACAATGCAAAAAACCGCACGACAAAAGACGTATTAGAAGAGAAATTGCAAGTTTTTATATAGTGTCGAAAATGGCCATTTTTGGCAAAATAGCAAAGGGGGGACCATAGGAAAATTTTCAAAAATGGACGATTTTTTTGGCAATTTTCAAAAGGCTGCAAAATGAGAAGTACAAGTCGCACAATACCCTAATTTGTATGGATTAAAAGCGTAACTATCATGAATTCTTAAGATGCAAAACACCGCATGAAGAAAGACGTATTAGAAGAGAAAGAGCAAGTTTTTATATAGTGTCAAAAATAACCATTTTTTGCAAAACAGCAAAGGGGGGACCATAGGAAAATTTCCAAAAATGGACGATTTTTTGGGCAAACTTCGGAAGGCTGCAAAATGAGAAATACAACTCGCACAATACCCTAATTAGTATGGATTGAAAGCGTAACTATCATAAATTGTTACAATGCAAAAAACCGCACGAAAAAAGACGAATTAGAAGAGAAATTGCAAGTTTTTATATAGTGTCGAAAATGGCCATTTTTGGCAAAACAGCAAAGGGGGGACCATAGGAAAATTTCCAAAAATGGACGATTTTTTGGGCAAACTTCGGAAGGCTGCAAAATGAGAAATACAAGTCGCAAAATACCCTAATTAGTATGGATTGAAAGCGTAACTATCATAAATTGTTACAATGCAAAAAACCGCATGAAAAAAGACGTATTAGAAGAGAAAGAGAAAGTTTTTATATAGAGTCGAAAATGGCCATTTTTGGCAAAACAGCAAATGGGGGACCATAGGAAAATTTTCAAAAATGGGCGATTATTTGGTCAAATTTTGGAAGGCTGCAAAATGAGAAATACAAGTCGCACAATACCCTAATTAGTATGGATTGAAAGCGTAACTATCATAAATTGTTACAATGCAAAACACCGCACGAAAAAAGACGTATTAGAAGAGAAATGGCAAGTTTTTTAATAGTGTCTAAAATGGCCATTTTTGGCAAAACAGCAAAGGGGGGACGATAGGAAAGTTTCCAAAAATGGACGATTTTTCTGGCAAACTTCGGAAGGCTGCAAAATGAGAAATACAAGTCGTACAATACCCTAATTAGTATGGATTGAAAGCGTAACTATCATAAATTGTTACAATGCAAAAAACCGCACGAAAAAAGACGAATTAGAAGAGAAATTGCAAGTTTTTATATAGTGTCGAAAATGGCCATTTTTGGCAAAACAGCAAAGGGGGGACCATAGGAAAATTTCCAAAAATGGACGATTTTTTGGGCAAACTTCGGAAGGCTGCAAAATGAGAAATACAAGTCGCAAAATACCCTAATTAGTATGGATTGAAAGCGTAACTATCATAAATTGTTACAATGCAAAAAACCGCATGAAAAAAGACGTATTAGAAGAGAAAGAGAAAGTTTTTATATAGAGTCGAAAATGGCCATTTTTGGCAAAACAGCAAATGGGGGACCATAGGAAAATTTTCAAAAATGGGCGATTATTTGGTCAAATTTTGGAAGGCTGCAAAATGAGAAATACAAGTCGCACAATACCCTAATTAGTATGGATTGAAAGCGTAACTATCATAAATTGTTACAATGCAAAACACCGCACGAAAAAAGACGTATTAGAAGAGAAATGGCAAGTTTTTTAATAGTGTCTAAAATGGCCATTTTTGGCAAAACAGCAAAGGGGGGACGATAGGAAAGTTTCCAAAAATGGACGATTTTTCTGGCAAACTTCGGAAGGCTGCAAAATGAGAAATACAAGTCGTACAATACCCTAATTAGTATGGATTGAAAGCGTAACTCTCATAAATTGTTACAATGCAAAAAAGCGCACGACAAAAGACGTATTAGAAGAGAAATTGCAAGTTTTTATATAGTGTCGAAAATGGCCATTTTGGGCAAAATAGCAAAGGGGGGACCATAGGAAAATTTTCAAAAATGGACGATTTTTTGGGCAATTTTAAAAAGGCTGCAAAATGAGAAGTACAAGTCGCACAATACCCTAATTTGTATGGATTAAAAGCGTAACTATCATGAATTCTTAAGATGCAAAACACCGCATGAAGAAAGACGTATTAGAAGAGAAAGAGCAAGTTTTTATATAGTGTCAAAAATAACCATTTTTTGCAAAACAGCAAAGGGGGGACCATAGGAAAATTTCCAAAAATGGACGATTTTTTGGGCAAACTTCGGAAGGCTGCAAAATGAGAAATACAACTCGCACAATACCCTAATTAGTATGGATTGAAAGCGTAACTATCATAAATTGTTACAATGCAAAAAACCGCACGAAAAAAGACGAATTAGAAGAGAAATTGCAAGTTTTTATATAGTGTCGAAAATGGCCATTTTTGGCAAAACAGCAAAGGGGGGACCATAGGAAAATTTCCAAAAATGGACGATTTTTTGGGCAAACTTCGGAAGGCTGCAAAATGAGAAATACAAGTCGCAAAATACCCTAATTAGTATGGATTGAAAGCGTAACTATCATAAATTGTTACAATGCAAAAAACCGCATGAAAAAAGACGTATTAGAAGAGAAAGAGAAAGTTTTTATATAGAGTCGAAAATGGCCATTTTTGGCAAAACAGCAAATGGGGGACCATAGGAAAATTTTCAAAAATGGGCGATTATTTGGTCAAATTTTGGAAGGCTGCAAAATGAGAAATACAAGTCGCACAATACCCTAATTAGTATGGATTGAAAGCGTAACTATCATAAATTGTTACAATGCAAAAAACCGCACGAAAAAAGACGTATTAGAAGAGAAATGGCAAGTTTTTTAATAGTGTCTAAAATGGCCATTTTTGGCAAAACAGCACAGGGGGGACCATAGGAAAGTTTCCAAAAATGGACGATTTTTCTGGCAAACTTCGGAAGGCTGCAAAATGAGAAATACAAGTCGTACAATACTCTAATTTGTATGGATTCAAAGCGTAACTGTCATAAATTGTTACAATGCAAAAAACCGCACGAAAAAAGACGTATTAGAAGAGAAATTGCAAGTTTTTATATAGTGTCGAAAATGGCCATTTTTGGCAAACTAGCAAATAGGGGACCATAGGAAAATTTCCAACAATGGACGATTTTTTGGGCAAACTTCGGAAGGCTGCAAAATGAGAAATGCAAGTCGCACAATACCCTAATTAGTATGGATTGAAAGCGTAACTATCATAAATTGTTACAATGCAAACCACCGCACGAAATAAGACGTATTAGAAGAGAAATTTCAAGTTTCTATATAGTGTCGAAAATGGCCATTTTTGGCAAAATAGCAAACGGGGGACCATAGGAAAATTTTCAAAAATGGACGATTTTTTGGGCAATTTTCAAAAGGCTGCAAAATGAGAAATACAAGTCGCACAATACCCTAATTTGTATGGATTAAAAGCGTAACTATCATGAATTCTTAAGATGCAAAACACCGCATGAAGAAAGACGTATTAGAAGAGAAAGAGCAAGTTTTTATATAGTGTCAAAAATAACCATTTTTTGCAAAACAGCAAAGGGGGGACCATAGGAAAATTTCCAAAAATGGACGATTTTTTGGGCAAACTTCGGAAGGCTGCAAAATGAGAAATACAAGTCGCACAATACCCTAATTAGTATGGATTGAAAGCGTAACTATCATAAATTGTTACAATGCAGAAAACCGCATGAAAAAAGACGTATTAGAAGAGAAAGAGAAAGTTTTTATATAGTGTCGAAAACTGCCATTTTTGGCAAAACAGCAAATGGGGGACCATAGGAAAATTTTCAAAAATGGGCGATTATTTGGTCAAACTTCGGAAGGCTGCAAAATGAGAAATACAAGTCGCACAATACCCTAATTAGTATGGATTGAAAGCGTAGCTATCATACATTGTTACAATGCAAAAAACCGCACGAAAAAAGACGTATTAGAAGAGAAATGACAAGTTTTTTAATAGTGTCTAAAATGGCCATTTTTGGCAAAACAGCAAAGGGGGGACCATAGGAAAGTTTCCAAAAATGGACGATTTTTCTGGCAAACTTCGGAAGGCTGCAAAATGAGAAATACAAGTCGTACAATACCCTAATTAGTATGGATTGAAAGCGTAACTCTCATAAATTGTTACAATGCAAAAAACCGCACGAAAAAAGACGTATTAGAAGAGAAATTTCAAGTTTTTATATAGTGTCGAAAATGGCCATTTTTGGCAAAATAGCAAAGGGGGGACCATAGGAAAATTTTCAAAAATGGACGATTTTTTGGGCAATTTTCAAAAGGCTGCAAAATGAGAAATACAAGTCGCACAATACCCTAATTTGTATGGATTAAAAGCGTAACTATCATGAATTCTTAAGATGCAAAACACCGCATGAAGAAAGACGTATTAGAAGAGAAAGAGCAAGTTTTTATATAGTGTCAAAAATAACCATTTTTTGCAAAACAGCAAAGGGGGGACCATACGAAAATTTCCAAAAATGGACGATTTTTTGGGCAAACTTTGGAAGGCTGCAAAATGAGAAATACAAGTCGCACAATACCCTAATTAGTATGGATTGAAAGCGTAACTATCATAAATTGTTACAATGCAAAAAACCGCAGGAAAAAAGACGAATTAAAAGAGAAATTGCAAGTTTTTATATAGTGTCGAAAATGGCCATTTTTGACAAAACAGCAAAGGGGGGACCATAGGAAAATTTCCAAAAATGGACGATTTTTTGGGCAAACTTCGGAAGGCTGCAAAATGAGAAATACAAGTCGCACAATACCCTAATTAGTATGGATTGAAAGCGTAACTATCATAAATTGTTACAATGCAAAAAACCGCATGAAAAAAGACGTATTAGAAGAGAAAGAGAAAGTTTTTATATAGTGTCGAAAATAGCCATTTTTGGCAAAAAAGCAAATGGGGGACCATAGGAAAATTTTCAAAAATGGGCGATTATTTGGTCAAATTTCGGAAGGCTGCAAAATGAGAAATACAAGTCGCACAATACCCTAATTTGTATGGATTAAAAGCGTAACTATCTTGAATTCTTAAGATGCAAAACACCGCATGAAGAAAGACGTATTAGAAGAGAAAGAGCAAGTTTTTATATAGTGTCAAAAATAACCATTTTTTGCAAAACAGCAAAGGGGGGACCATAGGAAAATTTCCAAAAATGGACGATTTTTTGGGCAAACTTCGGAAGGCTGCAAAATGAGAAATACAAGTCGCACAATACCCTAATTAGTAAGGATTGAAAGCGTAACTATCATAAATTGTTACAATGCAAAAAACCGCACGAAAAAAGACGTATTAGAAGAGAAATGGCAAGTTTTTAATAGTGTCTAAAATGGCCATTTTTGGCAAAACAACAAAGGGGGGACCATAGGAAAGTTTCCAAAAATGGACGATTTTTCTGGCAAATTTCGGAAGGCTGCAAAATGAGAAATACAAGTCGTACAATACCCTAATTAGTATGGATTGAAAGCGTAACTCTCATAAATTGTTACAATGCAAAAAACCGCACGAAAAAAGACGTATTAGAAGAGAAATTGCAAGTTTTTATATAGTGTCGAAAATGGCCATTTTTGGCAAACCAGCAAATAGGGGACCATAGGAAAATTTCCAACAATGGACGATTTTTTGGGCAAACTTCGGAAGGCTGCAAAATGAGAAATACAAGTCGCACAATACCCTAATTAGTATGGATTGAAAGCGTAACTATCATAAATTGTTACAATGCAAACCACCGCACGAAAAAAGACGTATTAGAAGAGAAATTTCAAGTTTTTATATAGTGTCGAAAATGGCCATTTTTGGCAAAATAGCAAAGGGGGGACCATAGGAAAATTTTCAAAAATGGACGATTTTTTGGGCAATTTTCAAAAGGCTGCAAAATGAGAAATACAAGTCGCACAATACCCTAATTTGTATGGATTAAAAGCGTAACTATCATGAATTCTTAAGATGCAAAACACCGCATGAAGAAAGACGTATTAGAAGAGAAAGAGCAAGTTTTTATATAGTGTCAAAAATAACAATTTTTTGCAAAACAGCAAAGGGGGGACCATAGGAAAATTTCCAAAAATGGACGATTTTTTGGGCAAACTTCGGAAGGCTGCAAAATGAGAAATACAAGTCGCACAATACCCTAATTAGTATGGATTGAAAGTGTAACTATCATAAATTGTTACAATGCAAAAAACCGCACGAAAAAAGACGAATTAGAAGAGAAATTGCAAGTTTTTATATAGTGTCGAAAATGGCCATTTTTGGCAAAACAGCAAAGGGGGGACCATAGGAAAATTTCCAAAAATGGACGATTTTTTGGGCAAACTTCGGAAGGCTGCAAAATGAGAAATACAAGTCGCACAATACCCTAATTAGTATGGATTGAAAGCGTAACTATCATAAATTGTTACAATGCAAAAAAACCGCATGAAAAAAGACGTATTAGAAGAGAAAGAGAAAGTTTTTATATAGTGTCGAAAATGGCCATTTTTGGCAAAACAGCAAATGGGGGACCATAGGAAAATTTTCAAAAATGGGCGATTATTTGGTCAAACTTCGCAAGGCTGCAAAATGAGAAATACAAGTCGTACAATACCCTATTTAGTATGGATTGAAAGCGTAACTATCATAAATTGTTACAATGCAAAAAACCGCACGAAAAAAGACGTATTAGAAGAGAAATGGCAAGTTTTTTAATAGTGTCTAAAATGGCCATTTTTGGCAAAAAAGCAAAGGGGGGACCATAGGAAAGTTTCCAAAAATAGACGATTTTTCTGGCAAACTTCGGAAGGATGCAAAATGAGAAATACAAGTCGTACAATACCCTAATTAGCATGGATTGAAAGCGTAACTCTAATAAATTGTTAAAATGCAAAAAACCGCACGAAAAAAGACGTATTAGAAGAGAAATTGCAAGTTTTTATATAGTGTCGAAAATGGCCATTTTTGGCAAACCAGCAAATAGGGGACCATAGGAAAATTTCCAACAATGGACGATTTTTTGGGCAAACTTCGGAAGGCTGCAAAATGAGAAATACAAGTCGCACAATACCCTAATTAGTATGGATTGAAAGCGTAACTATCATAAATTGTTACAATGCAAACCACCGCACGAAAAAAGACGTATTAGAAGAGAAATTTCAAGTTTTTATATAGTGTCGAAAATGGCCATTTTTGGCAAAATAGCAAAGGGGGGACCATAGGAAAATTTTCAAAAATGGACGATTTTTTGGGCAATTTTCAAAAGGCTGCAAAATGAGAAATACAAGTCGCACAATACCCTAATTTGTATGGATTAAAAGCGTAACTATCATGAATTCTTAAGATGCAAAACACCGCATGAAGAAAGACGTATTAGAAGAGAAAGAGCAAGTTTTTATATAGTGTCAAAAATAACCATTTTTTGCAAAACAGCAAAGGGGGGACCATAGGAAAATTTCCAAAAATGGACGATTTTTTGGGCAAACTTCGGAAGGCTGCAAAATGAGAAATACAAGTCGCACAATACCCTAATTAGCATGGATTGAAAGCGTAGCTATCATAAATTGTTACAATGCAAAAAACCGCACGAAAAAAGACGTATTAGAAGAGAAATGGCAAGTTTTTTAATAGTTTCTAAAATGGCCATTTTTGGCAAAACAGCAAAGGGGGGACCATAGGAAAGTTTCCAAAAATGGACGATTTTTCTGGCAAACTTCGGAAGGCTGCAAAATGAGAAATACAATTCGTACAATACCCTAATTAGTATGGATTCAAAGCGTAACTCTCATAAATTGTTACAATGCAAAAAACCGCACGAAAAAAGACGTATTAGAAGAGAAATTGCAAGTTTTTATATAGTGTCGAAAATGGCCATTTTTGGCAAACCAGCAAATAGGGGACCATAGGAAAATTTCCAACAATGGACGATTTTTTGGGCAAACTTCGGAAGGCTGCAAAATGAGAAATACAAGTCGCACAATACCCTAATTAGCATGGATTGAAAGCGTAGCTATCATAAATTGTTACAATGCAAAAAACCGCACGAAAAAAGACGTATTAGAAGAGAAATGGCAAGTTTTTTAATAGTGTCTAAAATGGCCATTTTTGGCAAAACAGCAAAGGGGGGACCATAGGAAAGTTTCCAAAAATGGACGATTTTTCTGGCAAACTTCGGAAGGCTGCAAAATGAGAAATACAATTCGTACAATACCCTAATTAGTATGGATTCAAAGCGTAACTATCATAAATTGTTACAATGCAAAAAACCGCACGAAAAAAGACGTATTAGAAGAGAAATTGCAAGTTTTTATATAGTGTCGAAAATGGCCATTTTTGGCAAACCAGCAAATAGGGGACCATAGGAAAATTTCCAACAATGGACGATTTTTTGGGCAAACTTCGGAATGCTGCAAAATGAGAAATACAAGTCGCACAATACCCTAATTAGTATGGATTGAAAGCGTAACTATCATAAATTGTTACAATGCAAACCACCGCACGAAAAAAGACGTATTAGAAGAGAAATTTCAAGTTTTTATATAGTGTCGAAAATGGCCATTTTTGGCAAAATAGCAAAGGGGGGACCATAGGAAAATTTTCAAAAATGGACGATTTTTTGGGCAATTTTCAAAAGGCTGCAAAATGAGAAATACAAGTCGCACAATACCCTTATTTGTATAGATTAAAAGCGTAACTATCATGAATTCTTAAGATGCAAAACACCGCATGAAGAAAGACGTATTAGAAGAGAAAGAGCAAGTTTTTATATAGTGTCAAAAATAACCATTTTTTGCAAAACAGCAAAGGGGGGACCATAGGAAAATTTCAAAAAATGGACGATTTTTTGGGCAAACTTCGGAAGGCTGCAAAATGAGAAATACAAGTCGCACAATACCCTAATTAGTATGGATTGAAAGCGTAACTATCATAAATTGTTACAATGCAAAAAACCGCATGAAAAAAGACGTATTAGAAGAGAAAGAGAAAGTTTTTATATAGTGTCGAAAATGGCCATTTTTGGCAAAACAGCAAAGGGGGGACCATAGGAAAATTTTCAAAAATGGGCGATTATTTGTTTAAACTTCGGAAGGCTGCAAAATGAGAAATACAAGTCGCACAATACCCTAATTAGCATGGATTGAAAGCGTAGCTATCATAAATTGTTACAATGCAAAAAACCGCACGAAAAAAGACGTATTAGAAGAGAAATGGCAAGTTTTTTAATAGTGTCTAAAATGGCCATTTTTGGCAAAACAGCAAAGGGGGGACCATAGGAAAGTTTCCAAAAATGGACGATTTTTCTGGCAAACTTCGGAAGGCTGCAAAATGAGAAATACAATTCGTACAATACCCTAATTAGTATGGATTCAAAGCGTAACTCTCATAAATTGTTACAATGCAAAAAACCGCACGAAAAAAGACGTATTAGAAGAGAAATTGCAAGTTTTTATATAGTGTCGAAAATGGCCATTTTTGGCAAACCAGCAAATAGGGGACCATAGGAAAATTTCCAACAATGGACGATTTTTTGGGCAAACTTCGGAAGGCTGCAAAATGAGAAATACAAGTCGCACAATACCCTAATTAGCATGGATTGAAAGCGTAGCTATCATAAATTGTTACAATGCAAAAAACCGCACGAAAAAAGACGTATTAGAAGAGAAATGGCAAGTTTTTTAATAGTGTCTAAAATGGCCATTTTTGGCAAAACAGCAAAGGGGGGACCATAGGAAAGTTTCCAAAAATGGACGATTTTTCTGGCAAACTTCGGAAGGCTGCAAAATGAGAAATACAATTCGTACAATACCCTAATTAGTATGGATTCAAAGCGTAACTCTCATAAATTGTTACAATGCAAAAAACCGCACGAAAAAAGACGTATTAGAAGAGAAATTGCAAGTTTTTATATAGTGTCGAAAATGGCCATTTTTGGCAAACCAGCAAATAGGGGACCATAGGAAAATTTCCAACAATGGACGATTTTTTGGGCAAACTTCGGAAGGCTGCAAAATGAGAAATACAAGTCGCACAATACCCTAATTAGCATGGATTGAAAGCGTAGCTATCATAAATTGTTACAATGCAAAAAACCGCACGAAAAAAGACGTATTAGAAGAGAAATGGCAAGTTTTTTAATAGTGTCTAAAATGGCCATTTTTGGCAAAACAGCAAAGGGGGGACCATAGGAAAGTTTCCAAAAATGGACGATTTTTCTGGCAAACTTCGGAAGGCTGCAAAATGAGAAATACAATTCGTACAATACCCTAATTAGTATGGATTCAAAGCGTAACTATCATAAATTGTTACAATGCAAAAAACCGCACGAAAAAAGACGTATTAGAAGAGAAATTGCAAGTTTTTATATAGTGTCGAAAATGGCCATTTTTGGCAAACCAGCAAATAGGGGACCATAGGAAAATTTCCAACAATGGACGATTTTTTGGGCAAACTTCGGAATGCTGCAAAATGAGAAATACAAGTCGCACAATACCCTAATTAGTATGGATTGAAAGCTTAACTATCATAAATTGTTACAATGCAAACCACCGCACGAAAAAAGACGTATTAGAAGAGAAATTTCAAGTTTTTATATAGTGTCGAAAATGGCCATTTTTGGCAAAATAGCAAAGGGGGGACCATAGGAAAATTTTCAAAAATGGACGATTTTTTGGGCAATTTTCAAAAGGCTGCAAAATGAGAAATACAAGTCGCACAATACCCTTATTTGTATGGATTAAAAGCGTAACTATCATGAATTCTTAAGATGCAAAACACCGCATGAAGAAAGACGTATTAGAAGAGAAAGAGCAAGTTTTTATATAGTGTCAAAAATAACCATTTTTTGCAAAACAGCAAAGGGGGGACCATAGGAAAATTTCAAAAAATGGACGATTTTTTGGGCAAACTTCGGAAGGCTGCAAAATGAGAAATACAAGTCGCACAATACCCTAATTAGTATGGATTGAAAGCGTAACTATCATAAATTGTTACAATGCAAAAAACCGCATGAAAAAAGACGTATTAGAAGAGAAAGAGAAAGTTTTTATATAGTGTCGAAAATGGCCATTTTTGGCAAAACAGCAAAGGGGGGACCATAGGAAAATTTTCAAAAATGGGCGATTATTTGGTCAAACTTCGGAAGGCTGCAAAATGAGAAATACAAGTCGCACAATACCCTAATTAGCATGGATTGAAAGCGTAGCTATCATAAATTGTTACAATGCAAAAAACCGCACGAAAAAAGACGTATTAGAAGAGAAATGGCAAGTTTTTTAATAGTGTCTAAAATGGCCATTTTTGGCAAAACAGCAAAGGGGGGACCATAGGAAAGTTTCCAAAAATGGACGATTTTTCTGGCAAACTTCGGAAGGCTGCAAAATGAGAAATACAATTCGTACAATACCCTAATTAGTATGGATTGAAAGCGTAACTCTCATAAATTGTTACAATGCAAAAAACCGCACGAAAAAAGACGTATTAGAAGAGAAATTGCAAGTTTTTATATAGTGTCGAAAATGGCCATTTTTGGCAAACCAGCAAATAGGGGACCATAGGAAAATTTCCAACAATGGACGATTTTTTGGGCAAACTTCGGAAGGCTGCAAAATGAGAAATACAAGTCGCACAATACCCTAATTAGCATGGATTGAAAGCGTAGCTATCATAAATTGTTACAATGCAAAAAACCGCACGAAAAAAGACGTATTAGAAGAGAAATGGCAAGTTTTTTAGTAGTGTCTAAAATGGCCATTTTTGGCAAAACAGCAAAGGGGGGACCATAGGAAAGTTTCCAAAAATGGACGATTTTTCTGGCAAACTTCGGAAGGCTGCAAAATGAGAAATACAATTCGTACAATACCCTAATTAGTATGGATTCAAAGCGTAACTCTCATAAATTGTTACAATGCAAAAAACCGCACGAAAAAAGACGTATTAGAAGAGAAATTGCAAGTTTTTATATAGTGTCGAAAATGGCCATTTTTGGCAAACCAGCAAATAGGGGACCATAGGAAAATTTCCAACAATGGACGATTTTTTGGGCAAACTTCGGAAGGCTGCAAAATGAGAAATACAAGTCGCACAATACCCTAATTAGCATGGATTGAAAGCGTAGCTATCATAAATTGTTACAATGCAAAAAACCGCACGAAAAAAGACGTATTAGAAGAGAAATGGCAAGTTTTTTAATAGTGTCTAAAATGGCCATTTTTGGCAAAACAGCAAAGGGGGGACCATAGGAAAGTTTCCAAAAATGGACGATTTTTCTGGCAAACTTCGGAAGGCTGCAAAATGAGAAATACAATTCGTACAATACCCTAATTAGTATGGATTCAAAGCGTAACTATCATAAATTGTTACAATGCAAAAAACCGCACGAAAAAAGACGTATTAGAAGAGAAATTGCAAGTTTTTATATAGTGTCGAAAATGGCCATTTTTGGCAAACCAGCAAATAGGGGACCATAGGAAAATTTCCAACAATGGACGATTTTTTGGGCAAACTTCGGAATGCTGCAAAATGAGAAATACAAGTCGCACAATACCCTAATTAGTATGGATTGAAAGCGTAACTATCATAAATTGTTACAATGCAAACCACCGCACGAAAAAAGACGTATTAGAAGAGAAATTTCAAGTTTTTATATAGTGTCGAAAATGGCCATTTTTGGCAAAATAGCAAAGGGGGGACCATAGGAAAATTTTCAAAAATGGACGATTTTTTGGGCAATTTTCAAAAGGCTGCAAAATGAGAAATACAAGTCGCACAATACCCTTATTTGTATGGATTAAAAGCGTAACTATCATGAATTCTTAAGATGCAAAACACCGCATGAAGAAAGACGTATTAGAAGAGAAAGAGCAAGTTTTTATATAGTGTCAAAAATAACCATTTTTTGCAAAACAGCAAAGGGGGGACCATAGGAAAGTTTCAAAAAATGGACGATTTTTTGGGCAAACTTCGGAAGGCTGCAAAATGAGAAATACAAGTCGCACAATACCCTAATTAGTATGGATTGAAAGCGTAACTATCATAAATTGTTACAATGCAAAAAACCGCATGAAAAAAGACGTATTAGAAGAGAAAGAGAAAGTTTTTATATAGTGTCGAAAATGGCCATTTTTGGCAAAACAGCAAATAGGGGACCATAGGAAAATTTCCAACAATGGACGATTTTTTGGGCAAACTTCGGAATGCTGCAAAATGAGAAATACAAGTCGCACAATACCCTAATTAGTATGGATTGAAAGCGTAACTATCATAAATTGTTACAATGCAAACCACCGCACGAAAAAAGACGTATTAGAAGAGAAATTTCAAGTTTTTATATAGTGTCGAAAATGGCCATTTTTGGCAAAATAGCAAAGGGGGGACCATAGGAAAATTTTCAAAAATGGACGATTTTTTGGGCAATTTTCAAAAGGCTGCAAAATGAGAAATACAAGTCGCACAATACCCTTATTTGTATGGATTAAAAGCGTAACTATCATGAATTCTTAAGATGCAAAACACCGCATGAAGAAAGACGTATTAGAAGAGAAAGAGCAAGTTTTTATATAGTGTCAAAAATAACCATTTTTTGCAAAACAGCAAAGGGGGGACCATAGGAAAATTTCAAAAAATGGACGATTTTTTGGGCAAACTTCGGAAGGCTGCAAAATGAGAAATACAAGTCGCACAATACCCTAATTAGTATGGATTGAAAGCGTAACTATCATAAATTGTTACAATGCAAACAACCGCACGAAAAAAGACGTATTAGAAGAGAAATTCAAGTTTTTATATAGTGTCGAAAATGGCCATTTTTGGCAAAATAGCAAAGGGGGGACCATAGGAAAATTTCCAAAAATGGACGAGTTTTTGGGCAATTTTCAAAAGGCTGCAAAATGAGAAATACAAGTCGCACAATACCCTAATTTGTATGGATTAAAAGCGTAACTATCATGAATTCTTAAGATGCAAAACACCGCATGAAGAAAGACGTATTAGAAGAGAAAGAGCAAGTTTTTATATAGTGTCAAAAATAACAATTTTTTGCAAAACAGCAAAGGGGGGACCATAGGAAAATTTCCAAAAATGGACGATTTTTTGGGCAAACTTCGGAAGGCTGCAAAATGAGAAATACAAGTCGCACAATACCCTAATTAGTATGGATTGAAAGCGTAACTATCATAAATTGTTACAATGCAAAAAACCGCATGAAAAAAGACGTATTAGAAGAGAAAGAGAAAGTTTTTATATAGTGTCGAAAATGGCCATTTTTGGCAAAACAGCAAAGGGGGGACCATAGGAAAATTTTCAAAAATGGGCGATTATTTGGTCAAACTTCGGAAGGCTGCAAAATGAGAAATACAAGTCGCACAATACCCTAATTAGCATGGATTGAAAGCGTAGCTATCATAAATTGTTACAATGCAAAAAACCGCACGAAAAAAGACGTATTAGAAGAGAAATGGCAAGTTTTTTAATAGTGTCTAAAATGGCCATTTTTGGCAAAACAGCAAAGGGGGGACCATAGGAAAGTTTCCAAAAATGGACGATTTTTCTGGCAAACTTCGGAAGGCTGCAAAATGAGAAATACAATTCGTACAATACCCTAATTAGTATGGATTGAAAGCGTAACTCTCATAAATTGTTACAATGCAAAAAACCGCACGAAAAAAGACGTATTAGAAGAGAAATTGCAAGTTTTTATATAGTGTCGAAAATGGCCATTTTTGGCAAACCAGCAAATAGGGGACCATAGGAAAATTTCCAACAATGGACGATTTTTTGGGCAAACTTCGGAAGGCTGCAAAATGAGAAATACAAGTCGCACAATACCCTAATTAGCATGGATTGAAAGCGTAGCTATCATAAATTGTTACAATGCAAAAAACCGCACGAAAAAAGACGTATTAGAAGAGAAATGGCAAGTTTTTTAGTAGTGTCTAAAATGGCCATTTTTGGCAAAACAGCAAAGGGGGGACCATAGGAAAGTTTCCAAAAATGGACGATTTTTCTGGCAAACTTCGGAAGGCTGCAAAATGAGAAATACAATTCGTACAATACCCTAATTAGTATGGATTCAAAGCGTAACTCTCATAAATTGTTACAATGCAAAAAACCGCACGAAAAAAGACGTATTAGAAGAGAAATTGCAAGTTTTTATATAGTGTCGAAAATGGCCATTTTTGGCAAACCAGCAAATAGGGGACCATAGGAAAATTTCCAACAATGGACGATTTTTTGGGCAAACTTCGGAAGGCTGCAAAATGAGAAATACAAGTCGCACAATACCCTAATTAGCATGGATTGAAAGCGTAGCTATCATAAATTGTTACAATGCAAAAAACCGCACGAAAAAAGACGTATTAGAAGAGAAATGGCAAGTTTTTTAATAGTGTCTAAAATGGCCATTTTTGGCAAAACAGCAAAGGGGGGACCATAGGAAAGTTTCCAAAAATGGACGATTTTTCTGGCAAACTTCGGAAGGCTGCAAAATGAGAAATACAATTCGTACAATACCCTAATTAGTATGGATTCAAAGCGTAACTATCATAAATTGTTACAATGCAAAAAACCGCACGAAAAAAGACGTATTAGAAGAGAAATTGCAAGTTTTTATATAGTGTCGAAAATGGCCATTTTTGGCAAACCAGCAAATAGGGGACCATAGGAAAATTTCCAACAATGGACGATTTTTTGGGCAAACTTCGGAATGCTGCAAAATGAGAAATACAAGTCGCACAATACCCTAATTAGTATGGATTGAAAGCGTAACTATCATAAATTGTTACAATGCAAACCACCGCACGAAAAAAGACGTATTAGAAGAGAAATTTCAAGTTTTTATATAGTGTCGAAAATGGCCATTTTTGGCAAAATAGCAAAGGGGGGACCATAGGAAAATTTTCAAAAATGGACGATTTTTTGGGCAATTTTCAAAAGGCTGCAAAATGAGAAATACAAGTCGCACAATACCCTTATTTGTATGGATTAAAAGCGTAACTATCATGAATTCTTAAGATGCAAAACACCGCATGAAGAAAGACGTATTAGAAGAGAAAGAGCAAGTTTTTATATAGTGTCAAAAATAACCATTTTTTGCAAAACAGCAAAGGGGGGACCATAGGAAAGTTTCAAAAAATGGACGATTTTTTGGGCAAACTTCGGAAGGCTGCAAAATGAGAAATACAAGTCGCACAATACCCTAATTAGTATGGATTGAAAGCGTAACTATCATAAATTGTTACAATGCAAAAAACCGCATGAAAAAAGACGTATTAGAAGAGAAAGAGAAAGTTTTTATATAGTGTCGAAAATGGCCATTTTTGGCAAAACAGCAAATAGGGGACCATAGGAAAATTTCCAACAATGGACGATTTTTTGGGCAAACTTCGGAATGCTGCAAAATGAGAAATACAAGTCGCACAATACCCTAATTAGTATGGATTGAAAGCGTAACTATCATAAATTGTTACAATGCAAACCACCGCACGAAAAAAGACGTATTAGAAGAGAAATTTCAAGTTTTTATATAGTGTCGAAAATGGCCATTTTTGGCAAAATAGCAAAGGGGGGACCATAGGAAAATTTTCAAAAATGGACGATTTTTTGGGCAATTTTCAAAAGGCTGCAAAATGAGAAATACAAGTCGCACAATACCCTTATTTGTATGGATTAAAAGCGTAACTATCATGAATTCTTAAGATGCAAAACACCGCATGAAGAAAGACGTATTAGAAGAGAAAGAGCAAGTTTTTATATAGTGTCAAAAATAACCATTTTTTGCAAAACAGCAAAGGGGGGACCATAGGAAAATTTCAAAAAATGGACGATTTTTTGGGCAAACTTCGGAAGGCTGCAAAATGAGAAATACAAGTCGCACAATACCCTAATTAGTATGGATTGAAAGCGTAACTATCATAAATTGTTACAATGCAAACAACCGCACGAAAAAAGACGTATTAGAAGAGAAATTCAAGTTTTTATATAGTGTCGAAAATGGCCATTTTTGGCAAAATAGCAAAGGGGGGACCATAGGAAAATTTCCAAAAATGGACGAGTTTTTGGGCAATTTTCAAAAGGCTGCAAAATGAGAAATACAAGTCGCACAATACCCTAATTTGTATGGATTAAAAGCGTAACTATCATGAATTCTTAAGATGCAAAACACCGCATGAAGAAAGACGTATTAGAAGAGAAAGAGCAAGTTTTTATATAGTGTCAAAAATAACAATTTTTTGCAAAACAGCAAAGGGGGGACCATAGGAAAATTTCCAAAAATGGACGATTTTTTGGGCAAACTTCGGAAGGCTGCAAAATGAGAAATACAAGTCGCACAATACCCTAATTAGTATGGATTGAAAGCGTAACTATCATAAATTGTTACAATGCAAAAAACCGCACGAAAAAAGACGAATTAGAAGAGAAATTGCAAGTTTTTATATAGTGTCGAAAATGGCCATTTTTGGCAAAACATCAAAGGGGGGACCATAGGAAAATTTCCAAAAACGGACGATTTTTTGGGCAAACTTCGGAATGCTGCAAAATGAGAAATACAAGTCGCACAATACCCTAATTAGTATGGATTGAAAGCGTAACTATCATAAATTGTTACAATGCAAACCACCGCACGAAAAAAGACGTATTAGAAGAGAAATTTCAAGTTTTTATATAGTGTCGAAAATGGCCATTTTTGGCAAAATAGCAAAGGGGGGACCATAGGAAAATTTTCAAAAATGGACGATTTTTTGGGCAATTTTCAAAAGGCTGCAAAATGAGAAATACAAGTCGCACAATACCCTTATTTGTATGGATTAAAAGCGTAACTATCATGAATTCTTAAGATGCAAAACACCGCATGAAGAAAGACGTATTAGAAGAGAAAGAGCAAGTTTTTATATAGTGTCAAAAATAACCATTTTTTGCAAAACAGCAAAGGGGGGACCATAGGAAAATTTCAAAAAATGGACGATTTTTTGGGCAAACTTCGGAAGGCTGCAAAATGAGAAATACAAGTCGCACAATACCCTAATTAGTATGGATTGAAAGCGTAACTATCATAAATTGTTACAATGCAAACCACCGCACGAAAAAAGACGTATTAGAAGAGAAATTCAAGTTTTTATATAGTGTCGAAAATGGCCATTTTTGGCAAAATAGCAAAGGGGGGACCATAGGAAAATTTCCAAAAATGGACGAGTTTTTGGGCAATTTTCAAAAGGCTGCAAAATGAGAAATACAAGTCGCACAATACCCTAATTTGTATGGATTAAAAGCGTAACTATCATGAATTCTTAAGATGCAAAACACCGCATGAAGAAAGACGTATTAGAAGAGAAAGAGCAAGTTTTTATATAGTGTCAAAAATAACAATTTTTTGCAAAACAGCAAAGGGGGGACCATAGGAAAATTTCCAAAAATGGACGATTTTTTGGGCAAACTTCGGAAGGCTGCAAAATGAGAAATACAAGTCGCACAATACCCTAATTAGTATGGATTGAAAGCGTAACTATCATAAATTGTTACAATGCAAAAAACCGAACGAAAAAAGACGAATTAGAAGAGAAATTGCAAGTTTTTATATAGTGTCGAAAATGGCCATTTTTGGCAAAACAGCAAAGGGGGGACCATAGGAAAATTTCCAAAAATGGACGATTTTTTGGGCAAACTTCGCAAGGCTGCAAAATGAGAAATACAAGTCGCACAATACCCTAATTAGTATGGATTGAAAGCGTAACTATCATAAATTGTTACAATGCAAAAAACCGCATGAAAAAGACGTATTAGAAGAGAAAGAGAAAGTTTTTATATAGTGTCGAAAATGGCCATTTTTGGCAAAACAGCAAAGGGGGGACCATAGGAAAGTTTCCAAAAATGGACGATTTTTCTGGCAAACTTCGGAAGGCTGCAAAATGAGAAATACAAGTCGTACAATACCCTAATTAGTATGGATTGAAAGCGTAACTCTCATAAATTGTTACAATGCAGAAAACCGCACGAAAAAAGACGTATTAGAAGAGAAATTGCAAGTTTTTATATAGTGTCGAAAATGGCCATGTTTGGCAAACCAGCAAATAGGGGACCATAGGAAAATTTCCAACAATGGACGATTTTTTGGGCAAACTTCGGAAGGCTGCAAAATGAGAAATACAAGTCGCACAATACCCTAATTAGTATGGATTGAAAGCGTAACTATCATAAATTGTTACAATGCAAACCACCGCACGAAAAAAGACGTATTAGAAGAGAAATTTCAAGTTTTTATATAGTGTCGAAAATGGCCATTTTTGGCAAAATAGCAAAGGGGGGACCATAGGAAAATTTTCAAAAATGGACGATTTTTTGGGCAATTTTCAAAAGGCTGCAAAATGAGAAATACAAGTCGCACAATACCCTAATTTGTATGGATTAAAAGCGTAACTATCATGAATTCTTAAGATGCAAAACACCGCATGAAGAAAGACGTATTAGAAGAGAAAGAGCAAGTTTTTATATAGTGTCAAAAATAACCATTTTTTGCAAAACAGCAAAGGGGGGACCATAGGAAAATTTCCAAAAATGGACGATTTTTTGGGCAAACTTCGGAAGGCTGCAAAATGAGAAATACAAGTCGCACAATACCCTAATTAGTATGGATTGAAAGCGTAACTATCATAAATTGTTACAATGCAAAAAACCGCACGAAAAAAGACGAATTAGAAGAGAAATTGCAAGTTTTTATATAGTGTCGAAAATGGCCATTTTTGGCAAAACAGCAAAGGGGGGACCATAGGAAAATTTCCAAAAATGGACGATTTTTTGGGCAAACTTCGGAAGGCTGCAAAATGAGAAATACAAGTCGCACAATACCCTAATTAGTATGGATTGAAAGCGTAACTATCATAAATTGTTACAATGCAAAAAACCGCATGAAAAAAGACGTATTAGAAGAGAAAGAGAAAGTTTTTATATAGTGTCGAAAATGGCCATTTTTGGCAAAACAGCAAATGGGGGACCATAGGAAAATTTTAAAAAATGGGCGATTATTTGGTCAAAATTCGCAAGGCTGCAAAATGAGAAATACAAGTCGCACAATACCCTAATTAGCATGCATTGAAAGTGTAACTATCATAAATTGTTACAATGCAAAAAACCGCACGAAAAAAGACGTATTAGAAGAGAAATGGCAAGTTTTTTAATAGTGTCTAAAATGGCCATTTTTGGCAAAACAGCAAAGGGGGGACCATAGGAAAGTTTCCAAAAATGGACGATTTTTCTGGCAAACTTCGGAAGGCTGCAAAATGAGAAATACAAGTCGTACAATACCCTAATTAGTATGGATTCAAAGCGTAACTCTCATAAATTGTTACAATGCAAAAAACCGCACGAAAAAAGACGTATTAGAAGAGAAATTGCAAGTTTTTATATAGTGTCGAAAATGGCCATTTTTGGCAAACCAGCAAATAGGGGACCATAGGAAAATTTCCAACAATGGACGATTTTTTGGGCAAACTTCGGAAGGCTGCAAAATGAGAAATACAAGTCGCACAATACCCTAATTAGCATGGATTGAAAGCGTAGCTATCATAAATTGTTACAATGCAAAAAACCGCACGAAAAAAGACGTATTAGAAGAGAAATGGCAAGTTTTTTAATAGTGTCTAAAATGGCCATTTTTGGCAAAACAGCAAAGGGGGGACCATAGGAAAGTTTCCAAAAATGGACGATTTTTCTGGCAAACTTCGGAAGGCTGCAAAATGAGAAATACAATTCGTACAATACCCTAATTAGTATGGATTCAAAGCGTAACTATCATAAATTGTTACAATGCAAAAAACCGCACGAAAAAAGACGTATTAGAAGAGAAATTGCAAGTTTTTATATAGTGTCGAAAATGGCCATTTTTGGCAAACCAGCAAATAGGGGACCATAGGAAAATTTCCAACAATGGACGATTTTTTGGGCAAACTTCGGAATGCTGCAAAATGAGAAATACAAGTCGCACAATACCCTAATTAGTATGGATTGAAAGCGTAACTATCATAAATTGTTACAATGCAAACCACCGCACGAAAAAAGACGTATTAGAAGAGAAATTTCAAGTTTTTATATAGTGTCGAAAATGGCCATTTTTGGCAAAATAGCAAAGGGGGGACCATAGGAAAATTTTCAAAAATGGACGATTTTTTGGGCAATTTTCAAAAGGCTGCAAAATGAGAAATACAAGTCGCACAATACCCTTATTTGTATGGATTAAAAGCGTAACTATCATGAATTCTTAAGATGCAAAACACCGCATGAAGAAAGACGTATTAGAAGAGAAAGAGCAAGTTTTTATATAGTGTCAAAAATAACCATTTTTTGCAAAACAGCAAAGGGGGGACCATAGGAAAATTTCAAAAAATGGACGATTTTTTGGGCAAACTTCGGAAGGCTGCAAAATGAGAAATACAAGTCGCACAATACCCTAATTAGTATGGATTGAAAGCGTAACTATCATAAATTGTTACAATGCAAAAAACCGCATGAAAAAAGACGTATTAGAAGAGAAAGAGAAAGTTTTTATATAGTGTCGAAAATGGCCATTTTTGGCAAAACAGCAAATAGGGGACCATAGGAAAATTTCCAACAATGGACGATTTTTTGGGCAAACTTCGGAATGCTGCAAAATGAGAAATACAAGTCGCACAATACCCTAATTAGTATGGATTGAAAGCGTAACTATCATAAATTGTTACAATGCAAACCACCGCACGAAAAAAGACGTATTAGAAGAGAAATTTCAAGTTTTTATATAGTGTCGAAAATGGCCATTTTTGGCAAAATAGCAAAGGGGGGACCATAGGAAAATTTTCAAAAATGGACGATTTTTTGGGCAATTTTCAAAAGGCTGCAAAATGAGAAATACAAGTCGCACAATACCCTTATTTGTATGGATTAAAAGCGTAACTATCATGAATTCTTAAGATGCAAAACACCGCATGAAGAAAGACGTATTAGAAGAGAAAGAGCAAGTTTTTATATAGTGTCAAAAATAACCATTTTTTGCAAAACAGCAAAGGGGGGACCATAGGAAAATTTCAAAAAATGGACGATTTTTTGGGCAAACTTCGGAAGGCTGCAAAATGAGAAATACAAGTCGCACAATACCCTAATTAGTATGGATTGAAAGCGTAACTATCATAAATTGTTACAATGCAAACAACCGCACGAAAAAAGACGTATTAGAAGAGAAATTCAAGTTTTTATATAGTGTCGAAAATGGCCATTTTTGGCAAAATAGCAAAGGGGGGACCATAGGAAAATTTCCAAAAATGGACGAGTTTTTGGGCAATTTTCAAAAGGCTGCAAAATGAGAAATACAAGTCGCACAATACCCTAATTTGTATGGATTAAAAGCGTAACTATCATGAATTCTTAAGATGCAAAACACCGCATGAAGAAAGACGTATTAGAAGAGAAAGAGCAAGTTTTTATATAGTGTCAAAAATAACAATTTTTTGCAAAACAGCAAAGGGGGGACCATAGGAAAATTTCCAAAAATGGACGATTTTTTGGGCAAACTTCGGAAGGCTGCAAAATGAGAAATACAAGTCGCACAATACCCTAATTAGTATGGATTGAAAGCGTAACTATCATAAATTGTTACAATGCAAAAAACCGCACGAAAAAAGACGAATTAGAAGAGAAATTGCAAGTTTTTATATAGTGTCGAAAATGGCCATTTTTGGCAAAACATCAAAGGGGGGACCATAGGAAAATTTCCAAAAACGGACGATTTTTTGGGCAAACTTCGGAATGCTGCAAAATGAGAAATACAAGTCGCACAATACCCTAATTAGTATGGATTGAAAGCGTAACTATCATAAATTGTTACAATGCAAACCACCGCACGAAAAAAGACGTATTAGAAGAGAAATTTCAAGTTTTTATATAGTGTCGAAAATGGCCATTTTTGGCAAAATAGCAAAGGGGGGACCATAGGAAAATTTTCAAAAATGGACGATTTTTTGGGCAATTTTCAAAAGGCTGCAAAATGAGAAATACAAGTCGCACAATACCCTTATTTGTATGGATTAAAAGCGTAACTATCATGAATTCTTAAGATGCAAAACACCGCATGAAGAAAGACGTATTAGAAGAGAAAGAGCAAGTTTTTATATAGTGTCAAAAATAACCATTTTTTGCAAAACAGCAAAGGGGGGACCATAGGAAAATTTCAAAAAATGGACGATTTTTTGGGCAAACTTCGGAAGGCTGCAAAATGAGAAATACAAGTCGCACAATACCCTAATTAGTATGGATTGAAAGCGTAACTATCATAAATTGTTACAATGCAAACCACCGCACGAAAAAAGACGTATTAGAAGAGAAATTCAAGTTTTTATATAGTGTCGAAAATGGCCATTTTTGGCAAAATAGCAAAGGGGGGACCATAGGAAAATTTCCAAAAATGGACGAGTTTTTGGGCAATTTTCAAAAGGCTGCAAAATGAGAAATACAAGTCGCACAATACCCTAATTTGTATGGATTAAAAGCGTAACTATCATGAATTCTTAAGATGCAAAACACCGCATGAAGAAAGACGTATTAGAAGAGAAAGAGCAAGTTTTTATATAGTGTCAAAAATAACAATTTTTTGCAAAACAGCAAAGGGGGGACCATAGGAAAATTTCCAAAAATGGACGATTTTTTGGGCAAACTTCGGAAGGCTGCAAAATGAGAAATACAAGTCGCACAATACCCTAATTAGTATGGATTGAAAGCGTAACTATCATAAATTGTTACAATGCAAAAAACCGAACGAAAAAAGACGAATTAGAAGAGAAATTGCAAGTTTTTATATAGTGTCGAAAATGGCCATTTTTGGCAAAACAGCAAAGGGGGGACCATAGGAAAATTTCCAAAAATGGACGATTTTTTGGGCAAACTTCGCAAGGCTGCAAAATGAGAAATACAAGTCGCACAATACCCTAATTAGTATGGATTGAAAGCGTAACTATCATAAATTGTTACAATGCAAAAAACCGCATGAAAAAGACGTATTAGAAGAGAAAGAGAAAGTTTTTATATAGTGTCGAAAATGGCCATTTTTGGCAAAACAGCAAAGGGGGGACCATAGGAAAGTTTCCAAAAATGGACGATTTTTCTGGCAAACTTCGGAAGGCTGCAAAATGAGAAATACAAGTCGTACAATACCCTAATTAGTATGGATTGAAAGCGTAACTCTCATAAATTGTTACAATGCAGAAAACCGCACGAAAAAAGACGTATTAGAAGAGAAATTGCAAGTTTTTATATAGTGTCGAAAATGGCCATGTTTGGCAAACCAGCAAATAGGGGACCATAGGAAAATTTCCAACAATGGACGATTTTTTGGGCAAACTTCGGAAGGCTGCAAAATGAGAAATACAAGTCGCACAATACCCTAATTAGTATGGATTGAAAGCGTAACTATCATAAATTGTTACAATGCAAACCACCGCACGAAAAAAGACGTATTAGAAGAGAAATTTCAAGTTTTTATATAGTGTCGAAAATGGCCATTTTTGGCAAAATAGCAAAGGGGGGACCATAGGAAAATTTTCAAAAATGGACGATTTTTTGGGCAATTTTCAAAAGGCTGCAAAATGAGAAATACAAGTCGCACAATACCCTAATTTGTATGGATTAAAAGCGTAACTATCATGAATTCTTAAGATGCAAAACACCGCATGAAGAAAGACGTATTAGAAGAGAAAGAGCAAGTTTTTATATAGTGTCAAAAATAACCATTTTTTGCAAAACAGCAAAGGGGGGACCATAGGAAAATTTCAGAAAATGGACGATTTTTTGGGCAAACTTCGGAAGGCTGCAAAATGAGAAATACAAGTCGCACAATACCCTAATTAGTATGGATTGAAAGCGTAACTATCATACATTGTTACAATGCAAACCACCGCACGAAAAAAGACGTATTAGAAGAGAAATTTCAAGTTTTTATATAGTGTCGAAAATGGCCATTTTTGGCAAAAATGCAAAGGGGGGACCATAGGAAAATTTCCAAAAATGGACGATTTTTTGGGCAAACTTCGGAAGGCTGCAAAATGAGAAATACAAAACGCACAATACCCTAATTAGTATGGATTGAAAGCGTAACTATCATAAATTGTTACAATGCAAAAAACCGCACGAAAAAAGACGTATTAAAAGAGAAATTGCAAGTTTTTATATAGTGTCGAAAATGGCCATTTTTGGCAAACCAGCAAATAGGGGACCATAGGAAAATTTCCAACAATGGACGATTTTTTGGGCAAACTTCGGAAGGCTGCAAAATGAGAAATACAAGTCGCACAATACCCTAATTAGTATGGATTGAAAGCGTAACTATCATAAATTGTTACAATGCAAACCACCGCACGAAAAAAGACGTATTAGAAGAGAAAGAGAAAGTTTTTATATAGTGTCGAAAATGGCAATTTTTGGCAAAACAGCAAAGGGGGGACCATAGGAGAGTTTCCAAAAATGGACGATTTTTCTGGCAAACTTCGGAAGGCTGCAAAATGAGAAATACAAGTCGTACAATACCCTAATTAGTATGGATTGAAAGCGTAACTCTCATAAATTGTTACAATGCAGAAAACCGCACGAAAAAAGACGTATTAGAAGAGAAATTGCAAGTTTTTATATAGTGTCGAAAATGGCCATGTTTGGCAAACCAGCAAATAGGGGACCATAGGAAAATTTCCAACAATGGACGATTTTTTGGGCAAACTTCGGAAGGCTGCAAAATGAGAAATACAAGTCGCACAATACCCTAATTAGTATGGATTGAAAGCGTAACTATCATAAATTGTTACAATGCAAACCACCGCACGAAAAAAGACGTATTAGAAGAGAAATTTCAAGTTTTTATATAGTGTCGAAAATGGCCATTTTTGGCAAAATAGCAAAGGGGGGACCATAGGAAAATTTTCAAAAATGGACGATTTTTTAGGCAATTTTCAAAAGGCTGCAAAATGAGAAATACAAGTCGCACAATACCCTAATTTGTATGGATTAAAAGCGTAACTATCATGAATTCTTAAGATGCAAAACACCGCATGAAGAAAGACGTATTAGAAGAGAAAGAGCAAGTTTTTATATAGTGTCAAAAATAACCATTTTTTGCAAAACAGCAAAGGGGGGACCATAGGAAAATTTCCAAAAATGGACGATTTTTTGGGCAAACTTCGGAAGGCTGCAAAATGAGAAATACAAGTCGCACAATACCCTAATTAGTATGGATTGAAAGCGTAACTATCATAAATTGTTACAATGCAAAAAACCGCACGAAAAAAGACGAATTAGAAGAGAAATTGCAAGTTTTTATATAGTGTCGAAAATGGCCATTTTTGGCAAAACAGCAAAGGGGGGACCATAGGAAAATTTCCAAAAATGGACGATTTTTTGGGCAAACTTCGGAAGGCTGCAAAATGAGAAATACAAGTCGCACAATACCCTAATTAGTATGGATTGAAAGCGTAACTATCATAAATTGTTACAATGCAAAAAACCGCATGAAAAAAGACGTATTAGAAGAGAAAGAGAAAGTTTTTATATAGTGTCGAAAATGGCCATTTTTGGCAAAACAGCAAATGGGGGACCATAGGAAAATTTTAAAAAATGGGCGATTATTTGGTCAAAATTCGCAAGGCTGCAAAATGAGAAATACAAGTCGCACAATACCCTAATTAGCATGCATTGAAAGTGTAACTATCATAAATTGTTACAATGCAAAAAACCGCACGAAAAAAGACGTATTAGAAGAGAAATGGCAAGTTTTTTAATAGTGTCTAAAATGGCCATTTTTGGCAAAACAGCAAAGGGGGGACCATAGGAAAGTTTCCAAAAATGGACGATTTTTCTGGCAAACTTCGGAAGGCTGCAAAATGAGAAATACAAGTCGTACAATACCCTAATTAGTATGGATTGAAAGCGTAACTCTCATAAATTGTTACAATGCAAAAAACCGCACGAAAAAAGACGTATTAGAAGAGAAATTGCAAGTTTTTATATAGTGTCGAAAATGGCCATTTTTGGCAAACCAGCAAATAGGGGACCATAGGAAAATTTCCAACAATGGACGATTTTTTGGGCAAACTTCGGAAGGCTGCAAAATGAGAAATACAAGTCGCACAATACCCTAATTAGTATGGATTGAAAGCGTAACTATCATAAATTGTTACAATGCAAACCACCGCACGAAAAAAGACGTATTAGAAGAGAAATTTCAAGTTTTTATATAGTGTCGAAAATGGCCATTTTTGGCAAAATAGCAAAGGGGGGACCATAGGAAAATTTTCAAAAATGGACGATTTTTTGGGCAATTTTCAAAAGGCTGCAAAATGAGAAATACAAGTCGCACAATACCCTAATTTGTATGGATTAAAAGCGTAACTATCATGAATTCTTAAGATGCAAAACACCGCATGAAGAAAGACGTATTAGAAGAGAAAGAGCAAGTTTTTATATAGTGTCAAAAATAACCATTTTTTGCAAAACAGCAAAGGGGGGACCATAGGAAAATTTCCAAAAATGGACGATTTTTTGGGCAAACTTCGGAAGGCTGCAAAATGAGAAATACAAGTCGCACAATACCCTAATTAGTATGGATTGAAAGCGTAACTATCATAAATTGTTACAATGCAAAAAACCGCACGAAAAAAGACGAATTAGAAGAGAAATTGCAAGTTTTTATATAGTGTCGAAAATGGCCATTTTTGGCAAAACAGCAAAGGGGGGACCATAGGAAAATTTCCAAAAATGGACGATTTTTTGGGCAAACTTCGGAAGGCTGCAAAATGAGAAATACAAGTCGCACAATACCCTAATTAGTATGGATTGAAAGCGTAACTATCATAAATTGTTACAATGCAAAAAACCGCATGAAAAAAGACGTATTAGAAGAGAAAGAGAAAGTTTTTATATAGTGTCGAAAATGGCCATTTTTGGCAAAACAGCAAATGGGGGACCATAGGAAAATTTTCAAAAATGGGCGATTATTTGGTCAAAATTCGCAAGGCTGCAAAATGAGAAATACAAGTCGCACAATACCCTAATTAGCATGCATTGAAAGTGTAACTATCATAAATTGTTACAATGCAAAAAACCGCACGAAAAAAGACGTATTAGAAGAGAAATGGCAAGTTTTTTAATAGTGTCTAAAATGGCCATTTTTGGCAAAACAGCAAAGGGGGGACCATAGGAAAGTTTCCAAAAATGGACGATTTTTCTGGCAAACTTCGGAAGGCTGCAAAATGAGAAATACAAGTCGTACAATACCCTAATTAGTATGGATTGAAAGCGTAACTCTCATAAATTGTTACAATGCAAAAAACCGCACGAAAAAAGACGTATTAGAAGAGAAATTGCAAGTTTTTATATAGTGTCGAAAATGGCCATTTTTGGCAAACCAGCAAATAGGGGACCATAGGAAAATTTCCAACAATGGACGATTTTTTGGGCAAACTTCGGAAGGCTGGAAAATGAGAAATACAAGTCGCACAATACCCTAATTAGTATGGATTGAAAGCGTAACTATCATAAATTGTTACAATGCAAACCACCGCACGAAAAAAGACGTATTAGAAGAGAAATTTCAAGTTTTTATATAGTGTCGAAAATGGCCATTATTGGCAAAATAGCAAAGGGGGGACCATAGGAAAATTTTCAAAAATGGACGATTTTTTGGGCAATTTTCAAAAGGCTGCAAAATGAGAAATACAAGTCGCACAATACCCTAATTTGTATGGATTAAAAGCGTAACTATCATGAATTCTTAAGATGCAAAACACCGCATGAAGAAAGACGTATTAGAAGAGAAAGAGCAAGTTTTTATATAGTGTCAAAAATAACCATTTTTTGCAAAACAGCAAAGGGGGGACCATAGGAAAATTTCCAAAAATGGACGATTTTTTGGGCAAACATCGGAAGGCTGCAAAATGAGAAATACAAGTCGCACAATACCCTAATTAGTATGGATTGAAAGCGTAACTATCATAAATTGTTACAATGCAAAAAACCGCACGAAAAAAGACGAATAAGAAGAGAAATTGCAAGTTTTTATATAGTGTCGAAAATGGCCATTTTTGACAAAACAGCAAAGGGGGGACCATAGGAAAATTTCCAAAAATGGACGATTTTTTGGGCAAACTTCGGAAGGCTGCAAAATGAGAAATACAAGTCGCACAATACCCTAATTAGTATGGATTGAAAGCGTAACTATCATAAATTGTTACAATGCAAACCACCGCACGAAAAAAGACGTATTAGAAGAGAAAGAGAAAGTTTTTATATAGTGTCGAAAATGGCCATTTTTGGCAAAACAGCAAAGGGGGGACCATAGGAAAGTTTCCAAAAATGGACGATTTTTCTGGCAAACTTCGGAAGGCTGCAAAATGAGAAATACAAGTCGCACAATACCCTAATTAGTATGGATTGAAAGCGTAACTATCATAAATTGTTACAATGCAAAAAACCGCATGAAAAAGACGTATTAGAAGAGAAAGAGAAAGTTTTTATATAGTGTCGAAAATGGCCATTTTTGGCAAAACAGCAAAGGGGGGACCATAGGAAAGTTTCCAAAAATGGACGATTTTTCTGGCAAACTTCGGAAGGCTGCAAAATGAGAAATACAAGTCGTACAATACCCTAATTAGTATGGATTGAAAGCGTAACTCTCATAAATTGTTACAATGCAGAAAACCGCACGAAAAAAGACGTATTAGAAGAGAAATTGCAAGTTTTTATATAGTGTCGAAAATGGCCATGTTTGGCAAACCAGCAAATAGGGGACCATAGGAAAATTTCCAACAATGGACGATTTTTTGGGCAAACTTCGGAAGGCTGCAAAATGAGAAATACAAGTCGCACAATACCCTAATTAGTATGGATTGAAAGCGTAACTATCATAAATTGTTACAATGCAAACAACCGCACGAAAAAAGACGTATTAGAAGAGAAATTTCAAGTTTTTATATAGTGTCGAAAATGGCCATTTTTGGCAAAATAGCAAAGGGGGGACCATAGGAAAATTTCCAAAAATGGACGATTTTTTGGGCAAACTTCGGAAGGCTGCAAAATGAGAAATACAAGTCGCACAATACCCTAATTAGTATGGATTGAAAGCGTAACTATCATAAATTGTTACAATGCAAAAAACCGCATGAAAAAAGACGTATTAGAAGAGAAAGAGAAAGTTTTTATATAGTGTCGAAAATGGCCATTTTTGGCAAAACAGCAAATGGGGGACCATAGGAAAATTTTAAAAAATGGGCGATTATTTGGTCAAAATTCGCAAGGCTGCAAAATGAGAAATACAAGTCGCACAATACCCTAATTAGCATGCATTGAAAGTGTAACTATCATAAATTGTTACAATGCAAAAAACCGCACGAAAAAAGACGTATTAGAAGAGAAATGGCAAGTTTTTTAATAGTGTCTAAAATGGCCATTTTTGGCAAAACAGCAAAGGGGGGACCATAGGAAAGTTTCCAAAAATGGACGATTTTTCTGGCAAACTTCGGAAGGCTGCAAAATGAGAAATACAAGTCGTACAATACCCTAATTAGTATGGATTGAAAGCGTAACTCTCATAAATTGTTACAATGCAAAAAACCGCACGAAAAAAGACGTATTAGAAGAGAAATTGCAAGTTTTTATATAGTGTCGAAAATGGCCATTTTTGGCAAACCAGCAAATAGGGGACCATAGGAAAATTTCCAACAATGGACGATTTTTTGGGCAAACTTCGGAAGGCTGCAAAATGAGAAATACAAGTCGCACAATACCCTAATTAGTATGGATTGAAAGCGTAACTATCATAAATTGTTACAATGCAAACCACCGCACGAAAAAAGACGTATTAGAAGAGAAATTTCAAGTTTTTATATAGTGTCGAAAATGGCCATTTTTGGCAAAATAGCAAAGGGGGGACCATAGGAAAATTTTCAAAAATGGACGATTTTTTGGGCAATTTTCAAAAGGCTGCAAAATGAGAAATACAAGTCGCACAATACCCTAATTTGTATGGATTAAAAGCGTAACTATCATGAATTCTTAAGATGCAAAACACCGCATGAAGAAAGACGTATTAGAAGAGAAAGAGCAAGTTTTTATATAGTGTCAAAAATAACCATTTTTTGCAAAACAGCAAAGGGGGGACCATAGGAAAATTTCCAAAAATGGACGATTTTTTGGGCAAACTTCGGAAGGCTGCAAAATGAGAAATACAAGTCGCACAATACCCTAATTAGTATGGATTGAAAGCGTAACTATCATAAATTGTTACAATGCAAAAAACCGCACGAAAAAAGACGAATTAGAAGAGAAATTGCAAGTTTTTATATAGTGTCGAAAATGGCCATTTTTGGCAAAACAGCAAAGGGGGGACCATAGGAAAATTTCCAAAAATGGACGATTTTTTGGGCAAACTTCGGAAGGCTGCAAAATGAGAAATACAAGTCGCACAATACCCTAATTAGTATGGATTGAAAGCGTAACTATCATAAATTGTTACAATGCAAAAAACCGCATGAAAAAAGACGTATTAGAAGAGAAAGAGAAAGTTTTTATATAGTGTCGAAAATGGCCATTTTTGGCAAAACAGCAAATGGGGGACCATAGGAAAATTTTCAAAAATGGGCGATTATTTGGTCAAAATTCGCAAGGCTGCAAAATGAGAAATACAAGTCGCACAATACCCTAATTAGCATGCATTGAAAGTGTAACTATCATAAATTGTTACAATGCAAAAAACCGCACGAAAAAAGACGTATTAGAAGAGAAATGGCAAGTTTTTTAATAGTGTCTAAAATGGCCATTTTTGGCAAAACAGCAAAGGGGGGACCATAGGAAAGTTTCCAAAAATGGACGATTTTTCTGGCAAACTTCGGAAGGCTGCAAAATGAGAAATACAAGTCGTACAATACCCTAATTAGTATGGATTGAAAGCGTAACTCTCATAAATTGTTACAATGCAAAAAACCGCACGAAAAAAGACGTATTAGAAGAGAAATTGCAAGTTTTTATATAGTGTCGAAAATGGCCATTTTTGGCAAACCAGCAAATAGGGGACCATAGGAAAATTTCCAACAATGGACGATTTTTGGGCAAACTTCGGAAGGCTGGAAAATGAGAAATACAAGTCGCACAATACCCTAATTAGTATGGATTGAAAGCGTAACTATCATAAATTGTTACAATGCAAACCACCGCACGAAAAAAGACGTATTAGAAGAGAAATTTCAAGTTTTTATATAGTGTCGAAAATGGCCATTTTTGGCAAAATAGCAAAGGGGGGACCATAGGAAAATTTTCAAAAATGGACGATTTTTTGGGCAATTTTCAAAAGGCTGCAAAATGAGAAATACAAGTCGCACAATACCCTAATTTGTATGGATTAAAAGCGTAACTATCATGAATTCTTAAGATGCAAAACACCGCATGAAGAAAGACGTATTAGAAGAGAAAGAGCAAGTTTTTATATAGTGTCAAAAATAACCATTTTTTGCAAAACAGCAAAGGGGGGACCACAGGAAAATTTCCAAAAATGGACGATTTTTTGGGCAAACATCGGAAGGCTGCAAAATGAGAAATACAAGTCGCACAATACCCTAATTAGTATGGATTGAAAGCGTAACTATCATAAATTGTTACAATGCAAAAAACCGCACGAAAAAAGACGAATAAGAAGAGAAATTGCAAGTTTTTATATAGTGTCGAAAATGGCCATTTTTGACAAAACAGCAAAGGGGGGACCATAGGAAAATTTCCAAAAATGGACGATTTTTTGGGCAAACTTCGGAAGGCTGCAAAATGAGAAATACAAGTCGCACAATACCCTAATTAGTATGGATTGAAAGCGTAACTATCATAAATTGTTACAATGCAAACCACCGCACGAAAAAAGACGTATTAGAAGAGAAAGAGAAAGTTTTTATATAGTGTCGAAAATGGCCATTTTTGGCAAAACAGCAAAGGGGGGACCATAGGAAAGTTTCCAAAAATGGACGATTTTTCTGGCAAACTTCGGAAGGCTGCAAAATGAGAAATACAAGTCGTACAATACCCTAATTAGTATGGATTGAAAGCGTAACTCTCATAAATTGTTACAATGCAGAAAACCGCACGAAAAAAGACGTATTAGAAGAGAAATTGCAAGTTTTTATATAGTGTCGAAAATGGCCATGTTTGGCAAACCAGCAAATAGGGGACCATAGGAAAATTTCCAACAATGGACGATTTTTTGGGCAAACTTCGGAAGGCTGCAAAATGAGAAATACAAGTCGCACAATACCCTAATTAGTATGGATTGAAAGCGTAACTATCATAAATTGTTACAATGCAAACAACCGCACGAAAAAAGACGTATTAGAAGAGAAATTTCAAGTTTTTATATAGTGTCGAAAATGGCCATTTTTGGCAAAATAGCAAAGGGGGGACCATAGGAAAATTTCCAAAAATGGACGATTTTTTGGGCAAACTTCGGAAGGCTGCAAAATGAGAAATACAAGTCGCACAATACCCTAATTAGTATGGATTGAAAGCGTAACTATCATAAATTGTTACAATGCAAAAAACCGCATGAAAAAAGACGTATTAGAAGAGAAAGAGAAAGTTTTTATATAGTGTCGAAAATGGCCATTTTTGGCAAAACAGCAAATGGGGGACCATAGGAAAATTTTCAAAAATGGGCGATTATTTGGTCAAAATTCGCAAGGCTGCAAAATGAGAAATACAAGTCGCACAATACCCTAATTAGCATGCATTGAAAGTGTAACTATCATAAATTGTTACAATGCAAAAAACCGCACGAAAAAAGACGTATTAGAAGAGAAATGGCAAGTTTTTTAATAGTGTCTAAAATGGCCATTTTTGGCAAAACAGCAAAGGGGGGACCATAGGAAAGTTTCCAAAAATGGACGATTTTTCTGGCAAACTTCGGAAGGCTGCAAAATGAGAAATACAAGTCGTACAATACCCTAATTAGTATGGATTGAAAGCGTAACTCTCATAAATTGTTACAATGCAAAAAACCGCACGAAAAAAGACGTATTAGAAGAGAAATTGCAAGTTTTTATATAGTGTCGAAAATGGCCATTTTTGGCAAACCAGCAAATAGGGGACCATAGGAAAATTTCCAACAATGGACGATTTTTTGGGCAAACTTCGGAAGGCTGCAAAATGAGAAATACAAGTCGCACAATACCCTAATTAGTATGGATTGAAAGCGTAACTATCATAAATTGTTACAATGCAAACCACCGCACGAAAAAAGACGTATTAGAAGAGAAATTTCAAGTTTTTATATAGTGTCGAAAATGGCCATTTTTGGCAAAATAGCAAAGGGGGGACCATAGGAAAATTTTCAAAAATGGACGATTTTTTGGGCAATTTTCAAAAGGCTGCAAAATGAGAAATACAAGTCGCACAATACCCTAATTTGTATGGATTAAAAGCGTAACTATCATGAATTCTTAAGATGCAAAACACCGCATGAAGAAAGACGTATTAGAAGAGAAAGAGCAAGTTTTTATATAGTGTCAAAAATAACCATTTTTTGCAAAACAGCAAAGGGGGGACCATAGGAAAATTTCCAAAAATGGACGATTTTTTGGGCAAACATCGGAAGGCTGCAAAATGAGAAATACAAGTCGCACAATACCCTAATTAGTATGGATTGAAAGCGTAACTATCATAAATTGTTACAATGCAAAAAACCGCACGAAAAAAGACGAATAAGAAGAGAAATTGCAAGTTTTTATATAGTGTCGAAAATGGCCATTTTTGACAAAACAGCAAAGGGGGGACCATAGGAAAATTTCCAAAAATGGACGATTTTTTGGGCAAACTTCGGAAGGCTGCAAAATGAGAAACACAAGTCGCACAATACCCTAATTAGTATGGATTGAAAGCGTAACTCTCATAAATTGTTACAATGCAGAAAACCGCACGAAAAAAGACGTATTAGAAGAGAAATGGCAAGTTTTTTAATAGTGTCTAAAATGGCCATTTTTGGCAAAACAGCAAAGGGGGGACCATAGGAAAGTTTCCAAAAATGGACGATTTTTCTGGCAAACTTCGGAAGGCTGCAAAATGAGAAATACAAGTCGTACAATACCCTAATTAGTATGGATTGAAAGCGTAACTCTCATAAATTGTTACAATGCAAAAAACCGCACGAAAAAAGACGTATTAGAAGAGAAATTGCAAGTTTTTATATAGTGTCGAAAATGGCCATTTTTGGCAAACCAGCAAATAGGGGACCATAGGAAAATTTCCAACAATGGACGATTTTTTGGGCAAACTTCGGAAGGCTGGAAAATGAGAAATACAAGTCGCACAATACCCTAATTAGTATGGATTGAAAGCGTAACTATCATAAATTGTTACAATGCAAACCACCGCACGAAAAAAGACGTATTAGAAGAGAAATTTCAAGTTTTTATATAGTGTCGAAAATGGCCATTTTTGGCAAAATAGCAAAGGGGGGACCATAGGAAAATTTTCAAAAATGGACGATTTTTTGGGCAATTTTCAAAAGGCTGCAAAATGAGAAATACAAGTCGCACAATACCCTAATTTGTATGGATTAAAAGCGTAACTATCATGAATTCTTAAGATGCAAAACACCGCATGAAGAAAGACGTATTAGAAGAGAAAGAGCAAGTTTTTATATAGTGTCAAAAATAACCATTTTTTGCAAAACAGCAAAGGGGGGACCATAGGAAAATTTCCAAAAATGGACGATTTTTTGGGCAAACATCGGAAGGCTGCAAAATGAGAAATACAAGTCGCACAATACCCTAATTAGTATGGATTGAAAGCGTAACTATCATAAATTGTTACAATGCAAAAAACCGCACGAAAAAAGACGAATAAGAAGAGAAATTGCAAGTTTTTATATAGTGTCGAAAATGGCCATTTTTGACAAAACAGCAAAGGGGGGACCATAGGAAAATTTCCAAAAATGGACGATTTTTTGGGCAAACTTCGGAAGGCTGCAAAATGAGAAATACAAGTCGCACAATACCCTAATTAGTATGGATTGAAAGCGTAACTATCATAAATTGTTACAATGCAAACCACCGCACGAAAAAAGACGTATTAGAAGAGAAAGAGAAAGTTTTTATATAGTGTCGAAAATGGCCATTTTTGGCAAAACAGCAAAGGGGTGACCATAGGAAAGTTTCCAAAAATGGACGATTTTTCTGGCAAACTTCGGAAGGCTGCAAAATGAGAAATACAAGTCGCACAATACCCTAATTAGTATGGATTGAAAGCGTAACTATCATAAATTGTTACAATGCAAAAAACCGCATGAAAAAGACGTATTAGAAGAGAAAGAGAAAGTTTTTATATAGTGTCGAAAATGGCCATTTTTGGCAAAACAGCAAAGGGGGGACCATAGGAAAGTTTCCAAAAATGGACGATTTTTCTGGCAAACTTCGGAAGGCTGCAAAATGAGAAATACAAGTCGTACAATACCCTAATTAGTATGGATTGAAAGCGTAACTCTCATAAATTGTTACAATGCAGAAAACCGCACGAAAAAAGACGTATTAGAAGAGAAATTGCAAGTTTTTATATAGTGTCGAAAATGGCCATGTTTGGCAAACCAGCAAATAGGGGACCATAGGAAAATTTCCAACAATGGACGATTTTTTGGGCAAACTTCGGAAGGCTGCAAAATGAGAAATACAAGTCGCACAATACCCTAATTAGTATGGATTGAAAGCGTAACTATCATAAATTGTTACAATGCAAACAACCGCACGAAAAAAGACGTATTAGAAGAGAAATTTCAAGTTTTTATATAGTGTCGAAAATGGCCATTTTTGGCAAAATAGCAAAGGGGGGACCATAGGAAAATTTCCAAAAATGGACGATTTTTTGGGCAAACTTCGGAAGGCTGCAAAATGAGAAATACAAGTCGCACAATACCCTAATTAGTATGGATTGAAAGCGTAACTATCATAAATTGTTACAATGCAAAAAACCGCATGAAAAAAGACGTATTAGAAGAGAAAGAGAAAGTTTTTATATAGTGTCGAAAATGGCCATTTTTGGCAAAACAGCAAATGGGGGACCATAGGAAAATTTTCAAAAATGGGCGATTATTTGGTCAAAATTCGCAAGGCTGCAAAATGAGAAATACAAGTCGCACAATACCCTAATTAGCATGCATTGAAAGTGTAACTATCATAAATTGTTACAATGCAAAAAACCGCACGAAAAAAGACGTATTAGAAGAGAAATGGCAAGTTTTTTAATAGTGTCTAAAATGGCCATTTTTGGCAAAACAGCAAAGGGGGGACCATAGGAAAGTTTCCAAAAATGGACGATTTTTCTGGCAAACTTCGGAAGGCTGCAAAATGAGAAATACAAGTCGTACAATACCCTAATTAGTATGGATTGAAAGCGTAACTCTCATAAATTGTTACAATGCAAAAAACCGCACGAAAAAAGACGTATTAGAAGAGAAATTGCAAGTTTTTATATAGTGTCGAAAATGGCCATTTTTGGCAAACCAGCAAATAGGGGACCATAGGAAAATTTCCAACAATGGACGATTTTTTGGGCAATTTTCAAAAGGCTGCAAAATGAGAAATACAAGTCGCACAATACCCTAATTTGTATGGATTAAAAGCGTAACTATCATGAATTCTTAAGATGCAAAACACCGCATGAAGAAAGACGTATTAGAAGAGAAAGAGCAAGTTTTTATATAGTGTCAAAAATAACCATTTTTTGCAAAACAGCAAAGGGGGGACCATAGGAAAATTTCCAAAAATAAACGATTTTTTGGGCAAACATCGGAAGGCTGCAAAATGAGAAATACAAGTCGCACAATACCCTAATTAGTATGGATTGAAAGCGTAACTATCATAAATTGTTACAATGCAAAAAACCGCACGAAAAAAGACGAATAAGAAGAGAAATTGCAAGTTTTTATATAGTGTCGAAAATGGCCATTTTTGACAAAACAGCAAAGGGGGGACCATAGGAAAATTTCCAAAAATGGACGATTTTTTGGGCAAACTTCGGAAGGCTGCAAAATGAGAAACACAAGTCGCACAATACCCTAATTAGTATGGATTGAAAGCGTAACTCTCATAAATTGTTACAATGCAGAAAACCGCACGAAAAAAGACGTATTAGAAGAGAAATTGCAAGTTTTTATATAGTGTCGAAAATGGCCATGTTTGGCAAACCAGCAAATAGGGGACCATAGGAAAATTTCCAACAATGGACGATTTTTTGGGCAAACTTCGGAAGGCTGCAAAATGAGAAATACAAGTCGCACAATACCCTAATTAGTATGGATTGAAAGCGTAACTATCATAAATTGTTACAATGCAAACAACCGCACGAAAAAAGACGTATTAGAAGAGAAATTTCAAGTTTTTAGATAGTGTCGAAAATGGCCATTTTTGGCAAAATAGCAAAGGGGGGACCATAGGAAAATTTCCAAAAATGGACGATTTTTTGGGCAAACTTCGGAAGGCTGCAAAATGAGAAATACAAGTCGCACAATACCCTAATTAGTATGGATTGAAAGCGTAACTATCATAAATTGTTACAATGCAAAAAACCGCATGAAAAAAGACGTATTAGAAGAGAAAGAGAAAGTTTTTATATAGTGTCGAAAATGGCCATTTTTGGCAAAACAGCAAATGGGGGACCATAGGAAAATTTTCAAAAATGGGCGATTATTTGGTCAAAATTCGCAAGGCTGCAAAATGAGAAATACAAGTCGCACAATACCCTAATTAGCATGCATTGAAAGTGTAACTATCATAAATTGTTACAATGCAAAAAACCGCACGAAAAAAGACGTATTAGAAGAGAAATGGCAAGTTTTTTAATAGTGTCTAAAATGGCCATTTTTGGCAAAACAGCAAAGGGGGGACCATAGGAAAGTTTCCAAAAATGGACGATTTTTCTGGCAAACTTCGGAAGGCTGCAAAATGAGAAATACAAGTCGTACAATACCCTAATTAGTATGGATTGAAAGCGTAACTCTCATAAATTGTTACAATGCAAAAAACCGCACGAAAAAAGACGTATTAGAAGAGAAATTGCAAGTTTTTATATAGTGTCGAAAATGGCCATTTTTGGCAAACCAGCAAATAGGGGACCATAGGAAAATTTCCAACAATGGACGATTTTTTGGGCAAACTTCGGAAGGCTGCAAAATGAGAAATACAAGTCGCACAATACCCTAATTAGTATGGATTGAAAGCGTAACTATCATAAATTGTTACAATGCAAACCACCGCACGAAAAAAGACGTATTAGAAGAGAAATTTCAAGTTTTTATATAGTGTCGAAAATGGCCATTTTTGGCAAAATATCAAAGGGGGGACCATAGGAAAATTTCCAAAAATGGACGATTTTTTGGGCAAACATCGGAAGGCTGCAAAATGAGAAATACAAGTCGCACAATACCCTAATTTGTATGGATTAAAAGCGTAACTATCATGAATTCTTAAGATGCAAAACACCGCATGAAGAAAGACGTATTAGAAGAGAAAGAGCAAGTTTTTATATAGTGTCAAAAATAACCATTTTTTGCAAAACAGCAAAGGGGGGACCATAGGAAAATTTCCAAAAATGGACGATTTTTTGGGCAAACATCGGAAGGCTGCAAAATGAGAAATACAAGTCGCACAATACCCTAATTAGTATGGATTGAAAGCGTAACTATCATAAATTGTTACAATGCAAAAAACCGCACGAAAAAAGACGAATAAGAAGAGAAATTGCAAGTTTTTATATAGTGTCGAAAATGGCCATTTTTGACAAAACAGCAAAGGGGGGACCATAGGAAAATTTCCAAAAATGGACGATTTTTTGGACAAACTTCGGAAGGCTGCAAAATGAGAAATACAAGTCGCACACTACCCTAATTAGTATGGATTGAAAGCGTAACTATCATAAATTGTTACAATGCAAAAAACCGCATGAAAAAAGACGTATTAGAAGAGAAAGAGAAAGTTTTTATATAGTGTCGAAAATGGCCATTTTTGGCAAAACAGCAAATGGGGCTCCATAGGAAAATTTTCAAAAATGGGCGATTATTTGGTCAAACTTCGGAAGGCTGCAAAATGAGAAATACAAGTCGCACAATACCCTAATTAGTATAGATTGAAAGCGTAACTATCATAAATTGTTACAATGCAAAAAACCGCACGAAAAAAGACGTATTAGAAGAGAAGTGGCAAGTTTTTTAATAGTGTCTAAAATGGCCATTTTTGGCAAAACAGCAAAGGGGGGACAATAGGAAAATTTCCAACAATGGACGATTTTTTGGGCAAACTTCGGAAGGCTGCAAAATGAGAAATACAAGTCGCACAATACCCTAATTAGTATGGATTGAAAGCGTAACTATCATAAATTGTTACAATGCAAACCACCGCACGAAAAAAGACGTATTAGAAGAGAAATTTCAAGTTTTTATATAGTGTCGAAAATGGCCATTTTTGGCAAAACAGCAAATGGGGGACCATAGGAAAATTTTCAAAAATGGGCGATTATTTGGTCAAAATTCGCAAGGCTGCAAAATGAGAAATACAAGTCGCACAATACCCTAATTAGTATAGATTGAAAGCGTAACTATCATAAATTGTTACAATGCAAAAAACCGCATGAAAAAAGACGTATTAGAAGAGAAAGAGAAAGTTTTTATATAGTGTCGAAAATGGCCATTTTTGGCAAAACAGCAAATGGGGGACCATAGGAAAATTTTCAAAAATGGGCGATTATTTGGTCAAAATTCGCAAGGCTGCAAAATGAGAAATACAAGTCGCACAATACCCTAATTAGCATGCATTGAAAGTGTAACTATCATAAATTGTTACAATGCAAAAAACCGCACGAAAAAAGACGTATTAGAAGAGAAATGGCAAGTTTTTTAATAGTGTCTAAAATGGCCATTTTTGGCAAAACAGCAAAGGGGGGACCATAGGAAAGTTTCCAAAAATGGACGATTTTTCTGGCAAACTTCGGAAGGCTGCAAAATGAGAAATACAAGTCGTACAATACCCTAATTAGTATGGATTGAAAGCGTAACTCTCATAAATTGTTACAATGCAAAAAACCGCACGAAAAAAGACGTATTAGAAGAGAAATTGCAAGTTTTTATATAGTGTCGAAAATGGCCATTTTTGGCAAACCAGCAAATAGGGGACCATAGGAAAATTTCCAACAATGGACGATTTTTTGGGCAAACTTCGGAAGGCTGCAAAATGAGAAATACAAGTCGCACAATACCCTAATTAGTATGGATTGAAAGCGTAACTATCATAAATTGTTACAATGCAAACCACCGCACGAAAAAAGACGTATTAGAAGAGAAATTTCAAGTTTTTATATAGTGTCGAAAATGGCCATTTTTGGCAAAATAGCAAAGGGGGGACCATAGGAAAATTTTCAAAAATGGACGATTTTTTGGGCAATTTTCAAAAGGCTGCAAAATGAGAAATACAAGTCGCACAATACCCTAATTTGTATGGATTAAAAGCGTAACTATCATGAATTCTTAAGATGCAAAACACCGCATGAAGAAAGACGTATTAGAAGAGAAAGAGCAAGTTTTTATATAGTGTCAAAAATAACCATTTTTTGCAAAACAGCAAAGGGGGGACCATAGGAAAATTTCCAAAAATAAACGATTTTTTGGGCAAACATCGGAAGGCTGCAAAATGAGAAATACAAGTCGCACAATACCCTAATTAGTATGGATTGAAAGCGTAACTATCATAAATTGTTACAATGCAAAAAACCGCACGAAAAAAGACGAATAAGAAGAGAAATTGCAAGTTTTTATATAGTGTCGAAAATGGCCATTTTTGACAAAACAGCAAAGGGGGGACCATAGGAAAATTTCCAAAAATGGACGATTTTTTGGGCAAACTTCGGAAGGCTGCAAAATGAGAAACACAAGTCGCACAATACCCTAATTAGTATGGATTGAAAGCGTAACTCTCATAAATTGTTACAATGCAGAAAACCGCACGAAAAAAGACGTATTAGAAGAGAAATTGCAAGTTTTTATATAGTGTCGAAAATGGCCATGTTTGGCAAACCAGCAAATAGGGGACCATAGGAAAATTTCCAACAATGGACGATTTTTTGGGCAAACTTCGGAAGGCTGCAAAATGAGAAATACAAGTCGCACAATACCCTAATTAGTATGGATTGAAAGCGTAACTATCATAAATTGTTACAATGCAAACAACCGCACGAAAAAAGACGTATTAGAAGAGAAATTTCAAGTTTTTATATAGTGTCGAAAATGGCCATTTTTGGCAAAATAGCAAAGGGGGGACCATAGGAAAATTTCCAAAAATGGACGATTTTTTGGGCAAACTTCGGAAGGCTGCAAAATGAGAAATACAAGTCGCACAATACCCTAATTAGTATGGATTGAAAGCGTAACTATCATAAATTGTTACAATGCAAAAAACCGCATGAAAAAAGACGTATTAGAAGAGAAAGAGAAAGTTTTTATATAGTGTCGAAAATGGCCATTTTTGGCAAAACAGCAAATGGGGGACCATAGGAAAATTTTCAAAAATGGGCGATTATTTGGTCAAAATTCGCAAGGCTGCAAAATGAGAAATACAAGTCGCACAATACCCTAATTAGCATGCATTGAAAGTGTAACTATCATAAATTGTTACAATGCAAAAAACCGCACGAAAAAAGACGTATTAGAAGAGAAATGGCAAGTTTTTTAATAGTGTCTAAAATGGCCATTTTTGGCAAAACAGCAAAGGGGGGACCATAGGAAAGTTTCCAAAAATGGACGATTTTTCTGGCAAACTTCGGAAGGCTGCAAAATGAGAAATACAAGTCGTACAATACCCTAATTAGTATGGATTGAAAGCGTAACTCTCATAAATTGTTACAATGCAAAAAACCGCACGAAAAAAGACGTATTAGAAGAGAAATTGCAAGTTTTTATATAGTGTCGAAAATGGCCATTTTTGGCAAACCAGCAAATAGGGGACCATAGGAAAATTTCCAACAATGGACGATTTTTTGGGCAAACTTCGGAAGGCTGCAAAATGAGAAATACAAGTCGCACAATACCCTAATTAGTATGGATTGAAAGCGTAACTATCATAAATTGTTACAATGCAAACCACCGCACGAAAAAAGACGTATTAGAAGAGAAATTTCAAGTTTTTATATAGTGTCGAAAATGGCCATTTTTGGCAAAATAGCAAAGGGGGGACCATAGGAAAATTTCCAAAAATGGACGATTTTTTGGGCAAACATCGGAAGGCTGCAAAATGAGAAATACAAGTCGCACAATACCCTAATTTGTATGGATTAAAAGCGTAACTATCATGAATTCTTAAGATGCAAAACACCGCATGAAGAAAGACGTATTAGAAGAGAAAGAGCAAGTTTTTATATAGTGTCAAAAATAACCATTTTTTGCAAAACAGCAAAGGGGGGACCATAGGAAAATTTCCAAAAATGGACGATTTTTTGGGCAAACATCGGAAGGCTGCAAAATGAGAAATACAAGTCGCACAATACCCTAATTAGTATGGATTGAAAGCGTAACTATCATAAATTGTTACAATGCAAAAAACCGCACGAAAAAAGACGAATAAGAAGAGAAATTGCAAGTTTTTATATAGTGTCGAAAATGGCCATTTTTGACAAAACAGCAAAGGGGGGACCATAGGAAAATTTCCAAAAATGGACGATTTTTTGGACAAACTTCGGAAGGCTGCAAAATGAGAAATACAAGTCGCACAATACCCTAATTAGTATGGATTGAAAGCGTAACTATCATAAATTGTTACAATGCAAAAAACCGCATGAAAAAAGACGTATTAGAAGAGAAAGAGAAAGTTTTTATATAGTGTCGAAAATGGCCATTTTTGGCAAAACAGCAAATGGGGCTCCATAGGAAAATTTTCAAAAATGGGCGATTATTTGGTCAAACTTCGGAAGGCTGCAAAATGAGAAATACAAGTCGCACAATACCCTAATTAGTATAGATTGAAAGCGTAACTATCATAAATTGTTACAATGCAAAAAACCGCACGAAAAAAGACGTATTAGAAGAGAAGTGGCAAGTTTTTTAATAGTGTCTAAAATGGCCATTTTTGGCAAAACAGCAAAGGGGGGACAATAGGAAAATTTCCAACAATGGACGATTTTTTGGGCAAACTTCGGAAGGCTGCAAAATGAGAAATACAAGTCGCACAATACCCTAATTAGTATGGATTGAAAGCGTAACTATCATAAATTGTTACAATGCAAACCACCGCACGAAAAAAGACGTATTAGAAGAGAAATTTCAAGTTTTTATATAGTGTCGAAAATGGCCATTTTTGGCAAAATAGCAAAGGGGGGACCATAGGAAAATTTTCAAAAATGCACGATTTTTTGGGCAATTTTCAAAAAGCTGCAAAATGAGAAATACAAGTCGCACAATACCCTAATTTGTATGGATTAAAAGCGTAACTATCATTAATTCTTAAGATGCAAAACACCGCATGAAGAAAGACGTATTAGAAGAGAAAGAGCAAGTTTTTATATAGTGTCGAAAATGGCCATTTTTGGCAAAACAGCAAAGGGGGGACCATAGGAAAGTTTCCAAAAATGGACGATTTTTCTGGCAAACTTCGGAAGGCTGCAAAATGAGAAATACAAGTCGCACAATACCCTAATTAGTATGGATTGAAAGCGTAACTATCATAAATTGTTACAATGCAAAAAACCGCATGAAAAAGACGTATTAGAAGAGAAAGAGAAAGTTTTTATATAGTGTCGAAAATGGCCATTTTTGGCAAAACAGCAAAGGGGGGACCATAGGAAAGTTTCCAAAAATGGACGATTTTTCTGGCAAACTTCGGAAGGCTGCAAAATGAGAAATACAAGTCGTACAATACCCTAATTAGTATGGATTGAAAGCGTAACTCTCATAAATTGTTACAATGCAGAAAACCGCACGAAAAAAGACGTATTAGAAGAGAAATTGCAAGTTTTTATATAGTGTCGAAAATGGCCATGTTTGGCAAACCAGCAAATAGGGGACCATAGGAAAATTTCCAACAATGGACGATTTTTTGGGCAAACTTCGGAAGGCTGCAAAATGAGAAATACAAGTCGCACAATACCCTAATTAGTATGGATTGAAAGCGTAACTATCATAAATTGTTACAATGCAAACAACCGCACGAAAAAAGACGTATTAGAAGAGAAATTTCAAGTTTTTATATAGTGTCGAAAATGGCCATTTTTGGCAAAATAGCAAAGGGGGGACCATAGGAAAATTTCCAAAAATGGACGATTTTTTGGGCAAACTTCGGAAGGCTGCAAAATGAGAAATACAAGTCGCACAATACCCTAATTAGTATGGATTGAAAGCGTAACTATCATAAATTGTTACAATGCAAAAAACCGCATGAAAAAAGACGTATTAGAAGAGAAAGAGAAAGTTTTTATATAGTGTCGAAAATGGCCATTTTTGGCAAAACAGCAAATGGGGGACCATAGGAAAATTTTAAAAAATGGGCGATTATTTGGTCAAAATTCGCAAGGCTGCAAAATGAGAAATACAAGTCGCACAATACCCTAATTAGCATGCATTGAAAGTGTAACTATCATAAATTGTTACAATGCAAAAAACCGCACGAAAAAAGACGTATTAGAAGAGAAATGGCAAGTTTTTTAATAGTGTCTAAAATGGCCATTTTTGGCAAAACAGCAAAGGGGGGACCATAGGAAAGTTTCCAAAAATGGACGATTTTTCTGGCAAACTTCGGAAGGCTGCAAAATGAGAAATACAAGTCGTACAATACCCTAATTAGTATGGATTGAAAGCGTAACTCTCATAAATTGTTACAATGCAAAAAACCGCACGAAAAAAGACGTATTAGAAGAGAAATTGCAAGTTTTTATATAGTGTCGAAAATGGCCATTTTTGGCAAACCAGCAAATAGGGGACCATAGGAAAATTTCCAACAATGGACGATTTTTTGGGCAAACTTCGGAAGGCTGCAAAATGAGAAATACAAGTCGCACAATACCCTAATTAGTATGGATTGAAAGCGTAACTATCATAAATTGTTACAATGCAAACCACCGCACGAAAAAAGACGTATTAGAAGAGAAATTTCAAGTTTTTATATAGTGTCGAAAATGGCCATTTTTGGCAAAATAGCAAAGGGGGGACCATAGGAAAATTTTCAAAAATGGACGATTTTTTGGGCAATTTTCAAAAGGCTGCAAAATGAGAAATACAAGTCGCACAATACCCTAATTTGTATGGATTAAAAGCGTAACTATCATGAATTCTTAAGATGCAAAACACCGCATGAAGAAAGACGTATTAGAAGAGAAAGAGCAAGTTTTTATATAGTGTCAAAAATAACCATTTTTTGCAAAACAGCAAAGGGGGGACCATAGGAAAATTTCCAAAAATGGACGATTTTTTGGGCAAACATCGGAAGGCTGCAAAATGAGAAATACAAGTCGCACAATACCCTAATTAGTATGGATTGAAAGCGTAACTATCATAAATTGTTACAATGCAAAAAACCGCACGAAAAAAGACGAATAAGAAGAGAAATTGCAAGTTTTTATATAGTGTCGAAAATGGCCATTTTTGACAAAACAGCAAAGGGGGGACCATAGGAAAATTTCCAAAAATGGACGATTTTTTGGGCAAACTTCGGAAGGCTGCAAAATGAGAAATACAAGTCGCACAATACCCTAATTAGTATGGATTGAAAGCGTAACTATCATAAATTGTTACAATGCAAAAAACCGCATGAAAAAAGACGTATTAGAAGAGAAAGAGAAAGTTTTTATATAGTGTCGAAACTGGCCATTTTTGGCAAACCAGCAAATGGGACTCCATAGGAAAATTTTCAAAAATGGGCGATTATTTGGTCAAACTTCGGAAGGCTGCAAAATGAGAAATACAAGTCGCACAATACCCTAATTAGTATGGATTGAAAGCGTAACTATCATAAATTGTTACAATGCAAAAAACCGCACGAAAAAAGACGTATTAGAAGAGAAGTGGCAAGTTTTTTAATAGTGTCTAAAATGGCCATTTTTGGCAAAACAGCAAAGGGGGGACAATAGGAAAATTTCCAAAAATGGACGATTTTTTGGGCAAACTTCGGAAGGCTGCAAAATGAGAAATACAAGTCGCACAATACCCTAATTAGTATGGATTGAAAGCGTAACTATCATAAATTGTTACAATGCAAACCACCGCACGAAAAAAGACGTATTAGAAGAGAAATTTCAAGTTTTTATATAGTGTCGAAAATGGCCATTTTTGGCAAAATAGCAAAGGGGGGACCATAGGAAAATTTTCAAAAATGCACGATTTTTTGGGCAATTTTCAAAAAGCTGCAAAATGAGAAATACAAGTCGCACAATACCCTAATTTGTATGGATTAAAAGCGTAACTATTATGAATTCTTAAGATGCAAAACACCGCATGAAGAAAGACGTATTAGAAGAGAAAGAGCAAGTTTTTATATAGTGTCAAAAATAACCATTTTTTGCAAAACAGCAAAGGGGGGACCATAGGAAAATTTCCAAAAATGGACGATTTTTTGGGCAAACTTCGGAAGGCTGCAAAATGAGAAATACAAGTCGCACAATACCCCAATTAGTATGGATTGAAAGCGTAACTATCATAAATTGTTACAATGCAAAAAACCGCACGAAAAAAGACGAATTAGAAGAGAAATTGCAAGTTTTTATATAGTGTCGAAAATGGCCATTTTTGACAAAACAGCAAAGGGGGGACCATAGGAAAATTTCCAAAAATGGACGATGTTTTGGGCAAACTTCGGAAGGCTGCAAAATGAGAAATACAAGTCGCACAATACCCTAATTAGTATGCATTGAAAGCGTAACTATCATAAATTGTTACAATGCAAAAAACCGCACGAAAAAAGACGAATTAGAAGAGAAATTTCAAGTTTTTATATAGTGTCGAAAATGGCCATTTTTGACAAAACAGCAAAGGGGGGACCATAGGAAAATTTCCAAAAATGGACGATTTTTTGGGCAAACTTCGGAAGGCTGCAAAATGAGAAATACAAGTCGCACAATACCCTAATTAGTATGGATTGAAAGCGTAACTATCATAAATTGTTACAATGCAAAAAACCGCATGAAAAAAGACGTATTAGAAGAGAAAGAGAAAGTTTTTATATAGTGTCGAAAATGGCTATTTTTGGCAAAACAGCAAAGGGGGGACCATAGGAAAATTTTCAAAAATGGGCGATTATTTGGTCAAACTTCGGAAGGCTGCAAAATGAGAAATACAAGTCGCACAATACCCTAATTAGTATGGATTGAAAGCGTAACTATCATAAATTGTTACAATGCAAAAAACCGCACGAAAAAAGACGTATTAGAAGAGAAATGGCAAGTTTTTTAATAGTGTCTAAAATGGCCATTTTTGGCAAAACAGCAAAGGGGGGACCATAGGAAAGTTTCCAAAAATGGACGATTTTTCTGGCAAACTTCGGAAGGCTGCAAAATGAGAAATACAAGTCGTACAATACCCTAATTAGTATGGATTCAAAGCGTAACTCTCATAAATTGTTACAATGCAAAAAACCGCACGAAAAAAGACGTATTAGAAGAGAAATTGCAAGTTTTTATAGAGTGTCGAAAATGGCCATTTTTGGCAAACCAGCAAATAGGGGACCATAGGAAAATTTCCAACAATGGACGATTTTTTGGGCAAACTTCGGAAGGCTGCAAAATGAGAAATACAAGTCGCACAATACCCTAATTAGTATGGATTGAAAGCGTAACTATCATAAATTGTTACAATGCAAACCACCGCACGAAAAAAGACGTATTAGAAGAGAAATTTCAAGTTTTTATATAGTGTCGAAAATGGCCATTTTTGGCAAAATAGCAAAGGGGGGACCATAGGAAAATTTTCAAAAATGGACGATTTGTTGGGCAATTTTCAAAAGGCTGCAAAATGAGAAGTACAAGTCGCACAATACCGTAATTTGTATGGATTAAAAGCGTAACTATCATGAATTCTTAAGATGCAAAACACCGCATGAAGAAAGACGTATTAGAAGAGAAAGAGCAAGTTTTTATATAGTGTCAAAAATAACCATTTTTTGCAAAACAGCAAAGGGGGGACCATAGGAAAATTTCCAAAAATGGACGATTTTTTGGGCAAACTTCGGAAGGCTGCAAAATGAGAAATACAAGTCGCACAATACCCTAATTAGTATGGATTGAAAGCGTAACTATCATAAATTGTTACAATGCAAAAAACCGCACGAAAAAAGACGAATTAGTAGAGAAATTGCAAGTTTTTATATAGTGTCGAAAATGGCCATTTTTGGCAAAACAGCAAAGGGGGGACCATAGGAAAATTTCCAAAAATGGACGATTTTTTGGGCAAACTTCGGAAGGCTGCAAAATGAGAAATACAAGTCGCACAATACCCTAATTAGTATGGATTGAAAGCGTAACTATCATAAATTGTTACAATGCAAAAAACCGCATGAAAAAAGACGTATTAGAAGAGAAAGAGAAAGTTTTTATATAGTGTCGAAAATGGCCATTTTTGGCAAAACAGCAAATGGGGGACCATAGGAAAATTTTCAAAAATGGGCGATTATTTGGTCAAACTTCGGAAGGCTGCAAAATGAGAAATACAAGTCGCACAATACCCTAATTAGTATGGATTGAAAGCGTAACTATCATAAATTGTTACAATGCAAAAAACCGCACGAAAAAAGACGTATTAGAAGAGAAATGGCAAGTTTTTTAATAGTGTCTAAAATGGCCATTTTTGGCAAAACAGCAAAGGGGGGACCATAGGAAAGTTTCCAAAAATGGACGATTTTTCTGGCAAACTTCGGAAGGCTGCAAAATGAGAAATACAAGTCGTACAATACCCTAATTAGTATGGATTCAAAGCGTAACTCTCATAAATTGTTACAATGCAAAAAACCGCACGAAAAAAGACGTATTAGAAGAGAAATTGCAAGTTTTTATAGAGTGTCGAAAATGGCCATTTTTGGCAAACCAGCAAATAGGGGACCATAGGAAAATTTCCAACAATGGACGATTTTTTGGGCAAACTTCGGAAGGCTGCAAAATGAGAAATACAAGTCGCACAATACCCTAATTAGTATGGATTGAAAGCGTAACTATCATAAATTGTTACAATGCAAACCACCGCACGAAAAAAGACGTATTAGAAGAGAAATTTCAAGTTTTTATATAGTGTCGAAAATGGCCATTTTTGGCAAAATAGCAAAGGGGGGACCATAGGAAAATTTTCAAAAATGGACGATTTTTTGGGCAATTTTCAAAAAGCTGCAAAATGAGAAATACAAGTCGCACAATACCCTAATTTGTATGGATTAAAAGCGTAACTATTATGAATTCTTAAGATGCAAAACACCACATGAAGAAAGTCGTATTAGAAGAGAAAGAGCAAGTTTTTATATCGTGTCAAAAATAACCATTTTTTGCAAAACAGCAAAGGGGGGACCATAGGAAAATTTCCAAAAATGGACGATTTTTTGGGCAAACTTCGGAAGGCTGCAAAATGAGAAATACAAGTCGCACAATACCCTAATTAGTATGGATTGAAAGCGTAACTATCATAAATTGTTACAATGCAAAAAACCGCACGAAAAAAGACGAATTAGAAGAGAAATTGCAAGTTTTTATATAGTGTCGAAAATGGCCATTTCCCCAGTTTCCCCAGTGTCAAAACAGCAAAGGGGGGACCATAGGAAAGTTTCCAAAAATGGACGATTTTTTGGGCAAACTTCGGAAGGCTGCAAAATGAGAAATACAAGTCGCACAATACCCTAATTAGTATGGATTGAAAGCGTAACTTTCATAAATTGTTACAATGCAAAAAACCGCACGAAAAAAGACGAATTACAAGAGAAAGAGAAAGGTTTAATATAGTGTCGAAAATGGCCATTTTTGGGAAAACAGCAAATGGGGGACCATAGGAAAATTTTCAAAAATGGGCGATTATTTGGTCAAACTTCGGAAGGCTGCAAAATGAGAAATACAAGTCGCACAATACCCTAATTAGTATGGATTGAAAGCGTAACTATCATAAATTGTTACAATGCAAAAAACCGCACGAAAAAAGACGTATTAGAAGAGAAATGGCAAGTTTTTTAATAGTGTCTAAAATGGCCATTTTTGGCAAAACAGCAAAGGGGGGACCATAGGAAAGTTTCCAAAAATGGACGATTTTTCTGGCAAACTTCGGAAGGCTGCAAAATGAGAAATACATGTCGTACAATACCCTAATTAGTATGGATTCAAAGCGTAACTCTCATAAATTGTTACAATGCAAAAAACCGCACGAAAAAAGACGTATTAGAAGAGAAATTGCAAGTTTTTATAGAGTGTCGAAAATGGCCATTTTTGCCAAACCAGCAAATAGGGGACCATAGGAAAATTTCCAACAATGGACGATTTTTTGGGCAAACTTCGGAAGGCTGCAAAATGAGAAATACAAGTCGCACAATACCCTAATTAGTATGGATTGAAAGCGTAACTATCATAAATTGTTACAATGCAAACCACCGCACGAAAAAAGACGTATTAGAAGAGAAATTTCAAGTTTTTATATAGTGTCGAAAATGGCCATTTTTGGCAAAATAGCAAAGGGGGGACCATAGGAAAATTTTCAAAAATGGACGATTTTTTGGGCAATTTTCAAAAAGCTGCAAAATGAGAAATACAAGTCGCACAATACCCTAATTTGTATGGATTAAAAGCGTAACTATTATGAATTCTTAAGATGCAAAACACCGCATGAAGAAAGACGTATTAGAAGAGAAAGAGCAAGTTTTTATATAGTGTCAAAAATAACCATTTTTTGCAAAACAGCAAAGGGGGGACCATAGGAAAATTTCCAAAAATGGACGATTTTTTGGGCAAACTTCGGAAGGCTGCAAAATGAGAAATACAAGTCGTACAATACCCTAATTAGTATGGATTGAAAGCGTAACTCTCATAAATTGTTACAATGCAAAAAACCGCACGAAAAAAGACGTATTAGAAGAGAAATTGCAAGTTTTTATATAGTGTCGAAAATGGCCATGTTTGGCAAACCAGCAAATAGGGGACCATAGGAAAATTTCCAACAATGGACGATTTTTTGGGCAAACTTCGGAAGGCTGCAAAATGAGAAATACAAGTCGCACAATACCCTAATTAGTATGGATTGAAAGCGTAACTATCATAAATTGTTACAATGCAAACCACCGCACGAAGAAAGACGTATTAGAAGAGAAATTTCAAGTTTTTATATAGTGTCAAAAATGGCCATTTTTGGCGAAATAGCAAAGGGGGGACCATAGGAAAATTTTCAAAAATGGACGATTTTTTGGGCAATTTTCAAAAAGCTGCAAAATGAGAAATACAAGTCGCACAATACCCTAATTTGTATGGATTAAAAGCGTAACTATTATGAATTCTTAAGATGCAAAACACCACATGAAGAAAGTCGTATTAGAAGAGAAAGAGCAAGTTTTTATATCGTGTCAAAAATAACCATTTTTTGCAAAACAGCAAAGGGGGGACCATAGGAAAATTTCCAAAAATGGACGATTTTTTGGGCAAACTTCGGAAGGCTGCAAAATAAGAAATACAAGTCGCACAATACCCTAATTAGTATGGATTGAAAGCGTAACTATCATAAATTGTTACAATGCAAAAAACCGCACGAAAAAAGACGAATTAGAAGAGAAATTGCAAGTTTTTATATAGTGTCGAAAATGGCCATTTCCCCAGTTTCCCCAGTGTCAAAACAGCAAAGGGGGGACCATAGGAAAGTTTCCAAAAATGGACGATTTTTTGGGCAAACTTCGGAAGGCTGCAAAATGAGAAATACAAGTCGCACAATACCCTAATTAGTATGGATTGAAAGCGTAACTTTCATAAATTGTTACAATGCAAAAAACCGCACGAAAAAAGACGAATTACAAGAGAAAGAGAAAGGTTTTATATAGTGTCGAAAATGGCCATTTTTGGGAAAACAGCAAATGGGGGACCATAGGAAAATTTTCAAAAATGGGCGATTATTTGGTCAAACTTCGGAAGGCTGCAAAATGAGAAATACAAGTCGCACAATACCCTAATTAGTATGGATTGAAAGCGTAACTATCATAAATTGTTACAATGCAAAAAACCGCACGAAAAAAGACGTATTAGAAGAGAAACTGCAAGTTTTTTAATAGTGTCTAAAATGGCCATTTTTGGCAAAACAGCAAAGGGGGGACCATAGGAAAGTTTCCAAAAATGGACGATTTTTCTGGCAAACTTCGGAAGGCTGCAAAATGAGAAATACATGTCGTACAATACCCTAATTAGTATGGATTCAAAGCGTAACTCTCATAAATTGTTACAATGCAAAAAACCGCACGAAAAAAGACGTATTAGAAGAGAAATTGCAAGTTTTTATAGAGTGTCGAAAATGGCCATTTTTGCCAAACCAGCAAATAGGGGACCATAGGAAAATTTCCAACAATGGACGATTTTTTGGGCAAACTTCGGAAGGCTGCAAAATGAGAAATACAAGTCGCACAATACCCTAATTAGTATGGATTGAAAGCGTAACTATCATAAATTGTTACAATGCAAACCACCGCACGAAAAAAGACGTATTAGAAGAGAAATTTCAAGTTTTTATATAGTGTCGAAAATGGCCATTTTTGGCAAAATAGCAAAGGGGGGACCATAGGAAAATTTTCAAAAATGGACGATTTTTTGGGCAATTTTCAAAAAGCTGCAAAATGAGAAATACAAGTCGAACAATACCCTAATTTGTATGGATTAAAAGCGTAACTATTATGAATTCTTAAGATGCAAAACACCGCATGAAGAAAGACGTATTAGAAGAGAAAGAGCAAGTTTTTATATAGTGTCAAAAATAACCATTTTTTGCAAAACAGCAAAGGGGGGACCATAGGAAAATTTCCAAAAATGGACGATTTTTTGGGCAAACTTCGGAAGGCTGCAAAATGAGAAATACAAGTCGCACAATACCCTAATTAGTATGGATTGAAAGCGTAACTATCATAAATTGTTACAATGCAAAAAAACCGCACGAAAAAAGACGAATTAGAAGAGAAATTGCAAGTTTTTATATAGTTTCGAAAATGGCCATTTTTGGCAAAACAGCAAAGGGGGGACCATAGGAAAATTTCCAAAAATGGACGATTTTTTGGGCAAACTTCGGAAGGCTGCAAAATGAGAAATACAAGTCGCAAAATACCCTAATTAGTATGGATTGAAAGCGTAACTATCATAAATTGTTACAATGCAAAAAACCGCATGAAAAAAGACGTATTAGAAGAGAAAGAGAAAGTTTTTATATAGTGTCGAAAATGGCCATTTTTGGCAAAACAGCAAATGGGGGACCATAGGAAAATTTTCAAAAATGGGCGATTATTTGGTCAAACTTCGGAAGGCTGCAAAATGAGAAATACAAGTCGTACAATACCCTAATTAGTATGGATTAAAAGCGTAACTATCATGAATTCTTAAGATGCAAAACACCGCATGAGGAAAGACGTATTAGAAGAGAAAGAGCAAGTTTTTATATAGTGTCGAAAATGGCCATTTTTGGCAAAACAGCAAAGGGGGGACCATAGGAAATTTTCCAAAAATGGACGATTTTTTGGGCAAACTTCGGAAGGCTGCAAAATGAGAAATACAAGTCGCAAAATACCCTAATTAGTATGGATTGAAAGCGTAACTATCATAAATTGTTACAATGCAAAAAACCGCATGAAAAAAGACGTATTAGAAGAGAAAGAGCAAGTTTTTATATAGTGTCGAAAATGGCCATTTTTGGCAAAACAGCAAATGGGGGACCATAGGAAAATTTTCAAAAATGGGCGATTATTTGGTCAAACTTCGGAAGGCTGCAAAATGAGAAATACAAGTCGTACAATACCCTAATTAGTATGGATTGAAAGCGTAACTATCATAAATTGTTACAATGCAAAAAACCGCACGAAAAAAGACGTATTAGAAGAGAAATGGCAAGTTTTTTAATAGTGTCTAAAATGGCCATTTTTGGCAAAACAGCAAAGGGGGGACCATAGGAAAGTTTCCAAAAATGGACGATTTTTTGGGCAATTTTCAAAAGGCTGCAAAATGAGAAATACAAGTCGCACAATACCCTAATTTGTATGGATTAAAAGCGTAACTATCATGAATTCTTAAGATGCAAAACACCGCATGAAGAAAGACGTATTAGAAGAAAAAGAGCAAGTTTTTATATAGTGTCAAAAATAACCATTTTTTGCAAAACAGCAAAGGGGGGACCATAGGAAAATTTCCAAAAATGGACGATTTTTTGGGCAAACTTCGGAAGGCTGCAAAATGAGAAATACAAGTCGCACAATACCCTAATTAGTATGGATTGAAAGCGTAACTATCATAAATTGTTACAATGCAAAAAACCGCATGAAAAAAGACGTATTAGAAGAGAAAGAGAAAGTTTTTATATAGTGTCGAAAATGGCAATTTTTGGCAAAACAGCAAATGGTGGACCATAGGAAAAATTTCAAAAATGGGCGATTATTTGGTCAAACTTCGGAAGGCTGCAAAATGAGAAATACAAGTCGCACAATACCCTAATTAGTATGGATTGAAAGCGTAACTATCATAAATTGTTACAATGCAAAAAACCGCACGAAAAAAGACGTATTAGAAGAGAAATGGCAAGTTTTTTAATAGTGTCTAAAATGGCCATTTTTGGCAAAACAGCAAAGGGGGGACCATAGGAAAGTTTCCAAAAATGGACGATTTTTTGGGCAAACTTCGGAAGGCTGCAAAATGAGAAATACAAGTCGCACAATACCCTAATTAGTATGGATTGAAAGCGTAACTTTCATAAATTGTTACAATGCAAAAAACCGCACGAAAAAAGACGAATTAGAAGAGAAATTGCAAGTTTTTATATAGTGTCGAAAATGGCCATTTTTGGCAAAACAGCAACGGTGGGACCATAGGAAAATTTCCAAAAATGGACCATTTTTTGGGCAATCTTCGGAAGGCTGCAAAATGAGAAATACAAGTCGCACAATACCCTAATTAGTATGGATTGAAAGCGTAACTATCATAAATTGTTACAATGCAAAAAACCGCACGAAAAAAGACGTATTAGAAGAGAAATGGCAAGTTTTTTAATAGTGTCTAAAATGGCCATTTTTGGCAAAACAGCAAAGGGGGGACCATAGGAAAGTTTCCAAAAATGGACGATTTTTCTGGCAAACTTCGGAAGGCTGCAAAATGAGAAATACAAGTCGTACAATACCCTAATTAGTATGGATTCAAAGCGTAACTCTCATAAATTGTTACAATGCAAAAAACCGCACGAAAAAAGACGTATTAGAAGAGAAATTGCAAGTTTTTATAGAGTGTCGAAAATGGCCATTTTTGGCAAACCAGCAAATAGGGGACCATAGGAAAATTTCCAACAATGGACGATTTTTTGGGCAAACTTCGGAAGGCTGCAAAATGAGAAATACAAGTCGCACAATACCCTAATTAGTATGGATTGAAAGCGTAACTATCATAAATTGTTACAATGCAAACCACCGCACGAAAAAAGACGTATTAGAAGAGAAATTTCAAGTTTTTATATAGTGTCGAAAATGGCCATTTTTGGCAAAATAGCAAAGGGGGGACCATAGGAAAATTTTCAAAAATGGACGATTTTTTGGGCAATTTTCAAAAAGCTGCAAAATGAGAAATACAAGTCGCACAATACCCTAATTTGTATGGATTAAAAGCGTAACTATTATGAATTCTTAAGATGCAAAACACCGCATGAAGAAAGACGTATTAGAAGAGAAAGAGCAAGTTTTTATATAGTGTCAAAAATAACCATTTTTTGCAAAACAGCAAAGGGGGGACCATAGGAAAGTTTCCAAAAATGGACGATTTTTTGGGCAAACTTCGGAAGGCTGCAAAATGAGAAATACAAGTCGGACAATACCCTAATTAGTATGGATTGAAAGCGTAACTATCATAAATTGTTACAATGCAAAAAACCGCACGAAAAAAGACGAATTAGAAGAGAAATTGCAAGTTTTTATATAGTGTCGAAAATGGCCATTTCCCCAGTTTCCCCAGTGTCAAAACAGCAAAGGGGGGACCATAGGAAAGTTTCCAAAAATGGACGATTTTTTGGGCAAACTTCGGAAGGCTGCAAAATGAGAAATACAAGTCGCACAATACCCTAATTAGTATGGATTGAAAGCGTAACTTTCATAAATTGTTACAATGCAAAAAACCGCACGAAAAAAGACGTATTAGAAGAGAAAGAGAAAGTTTTTATATAGTGTCGAAAATGGCCATTTTTGGGAAAACAGCAAATGGGGGACCATAGGAAAATTTTCAAAAATGGGCGATTATTTGGTCAAACTTCGGAAGGCTGCAAAATGAGAAATACAAGTCGCACAATACCCTAATTAGTATGGATTGAAAGCGTAACTATCATAAATTGTTACAATGCAAAAAACCGCACGAAAAAAGACGTATTAGAAGAGAAATGGCAAGTTTTTTAATAGTGTCTAAAATGGCCATTTTTGGCAAAACAGCAAAGGGGGGACCATAGGAAAATTTTCAAAAATGGGCGATTATTTGGTCAAACTTCGGAAGGCTGCAAAATGAGAAATACAAGTCGCACAATACCCTAATTAGTATGGATTGAAAGCGTAACTATCATAAATTGTTACAATGCAAAAAACCGCACGAAAAAAGACGTATTAGAAGAGAAATGGCAAGTTTTTTAATAGTGTCTAAAATGGCCATTTTTGGCAAAACAGCAAAGGGGGGACCATAGGAAAGTTTCCAAAAATGGACGATTTTTCTGGCAAACTTCGGAAGGCTGCAAAATGAGAAATACAAGTCGTACAATACCCTAATTAGTATGGATTGAAAGCGTAACTCTCATAAATTGTTACAATGCAAAAAACCGCACGAAAAAAGACGTATTAGAAGAGAAATTGCAAGTTTTTATATAGTGTCGAAAATGGCCATGTTTGGCAAACCAGCAAATAGGGGACCATAGGAAAATTTCCAACAATGGACGATTTTTTGGGCAAACTTCGGAAGGCTGCAAAATGAGAAATACAAGTCGCACAATACCCTAATTAGTATGGATTGAAAGCGTAACTATCATAAATTGTTACAATGCAAACCACCGCACGAAGAAAGACGTATTAGAAGAGAAATTTCAAGTTTTTATATAGTGTCGAAAATGGCCATTTTTGGCGAAATAGCAAAGGGGGGACCATAGGAAAATTTTCAAAAATGGACGATTTTTTGGGCAATTTTCAAAAGGCTGCAAAATGAGAAATACAAGTCGCACAATACCCTAATTTGTATGGATTAAAAGCGTAACTATCATGAATTCTTAAGATGCAAAACACCGCATGAAGAAAGACGTATTAGAAGAAAAAGAGCAAGTTTTTATATAGTGTCAAAAATAACCATTTTTTGCAAAACAGAAAAGGGGGGACCATAGGAAAATTTCCAAAAATGGACGATTTTTTGGGCAAAAAAAGGAAGGCTGCAAAATGAGAAATACAAGTCGCACAATACCCTAATTAGTATGGATTGAAAGCGTAACTATCATAAATTGTTACAATGCAAAAAACCGCATGAAAAAAGACGTATTAGAAGAGAAAGAGAAAGTTTTTATATAGTGTCGAAAATGGCAATTTTTGGCAAAACAGCAAATGGTGGACCATAGGAAAAATTTCAAAAATGGGCGATTATTTGGTCAAACTTCGGAAGGCTGCAAAATGAGAAATACAAGTCGCACAATACCCTAATTAGTATGGATTGAAAGCGTAACTATCATAAATTGTTACAATGCAAAAAACCGCACGAAAAAAGACGTATTAGAAGAGAAATGGCAAGTTTTTTAATAGTGTCTAAAATGGCCATTTTTGGCAAAACAGCAAAGGGGGGACCATAGGAAAGTTTCCAAAAATGGACGATTTTTTGGGCAAACTTCGGAAGGCTGCAAAATGAGAAATACAAGTCGCACAATACCCTAATTAGTATGGATTGAAAGCGTAACTTTCATAAATTGTTACAATGCAAAAAACCGCACGAAAAAAGACGAATTAGAAGAGAAATTGCAAGTTTTTATATAGTGTCGAAAATGGCCATTTTTGGCAAAACAGCAACGGTGGGACCATAGGAAAATTTCCAAAAATGGACCATTTTTTGGGCAATCTTCGGAAGGCTGCAAAATGAGAAATACAAGTCGCACAATACCCTAATTAGTATGGATTGAAAGCGTAACTATCATAAATTGTTACAATGAAAAAACCGCATGAAAAAAGACGTATTAGAAGAGAAAGAGAAAGTTTTTATATAGTGTCGAAAATGGCCATTTTTGGGAAAACAGCAAATGGGGGACCATAGGAAAATTTTCAAAAATGGGCGATTATTTGGTCAAACTTCGGAAGGCTGCAAAATGAGAAATACAAGTCGCACAATACCCTAATTAGTATGGATTGAAAGCGTAACTATCATAAATTGTTACAATGCAAAAAACCGCACGAAAAAAGACGTATTAGAAGAGAAATGGCAAGTTTTTTAATAGTGTCTAAAATGGCAATTTTTGGCAAAACAGCAAAGGGGGGACCATAGGAAAGTTTCCAAAAATGGACGATTTTTCTGGCAAACTTCGGAAGGCTGCAAAATGAGAAATACAAGTCGTACAATACCCTAATTAGTATGGATTGAAAGCGTAACTCTCATAAATTGTTACAATGCAAAAAACCGCACGAAAAAAGACGTATTAGAAGAGAAATTGCAAGTTTTTATATAGTGTCGAAAATGGCCATGTTTGGCAAACCAGCAAATAGGGGACCATAGGAAAATTTCCAACAATGGACGATTTTTTGGGCAAACTTCGGAAGGCTGCAAAATGAGAAATACAAGTCGCACAATACCCTAATTAGTATGGATTGAAAGCGTAACTATCATAAATTGTTACAATGCAAACCACCGCACGAAGAAAGACGTATTAGAAGAGAAATTTCAAGTTTTTATATAGTGTCGAAAATGGATATTTTTGGCGAAATAGCAAAGGGGGGACCATAGGAAAATTTTCAAAAATGGACGATTTTTTGGGCATTTTTCAAAAGGCTGCAAAATGAGAAATACAAGTCGCACAATACCCTAATTTGTATGGATTAAAAGCGTAACTATCATGAATTCTTAAGATGCAAAACACCGCATGAGGAAAGACGTATTAGAAGAGAAAGAGCAAGTTTTTATATAGTGTCAAAAATAACCATTTTTTGCAAAACAGCAAAGGGGGGACCATAGGAAAATTTCCAAAAATGGACGATTTTTTGGGCAAACTTCGGAAGGCTGCAAAATGAGAAATACAAGTCGCACAATACCCTAATTAGTATGGATTGAAAGCGTAACTATCATAAATTGTTACAATGCAAAAAACTGCACGAAAAAAGACGAATTAGAAGAGAAATTGCAAGTTTTTATATAGTGTCGAAAATGGCCATTTTTGGCAAAACAGCAAAGGGGGGACCATAGGAAAATTTCCAAAAATGGACGATTTTTTGGGCAAACTTCGGAAGGCTGCAAAATGAGAAATACAAGTCGCACAATACCCTAATTAGTATGGATTGAAAGCGTAACTATCATAAATTGTTACAATGCAAAAAACCGCACGAAAAAAGACGAATTAGAAGAGAAATTGCAAGTTTTTATATAGTGTCGAAAATAACCATTTTTGGCAAAACAGCAAAGGGGGGACCATAGGAAAATTTCCAAAAATGGACGATTTTTTGGGCAAACTTCGGAAGGCTGCAAAATGAGAAATACAAGTCGCACAATACCCTAATTAGTATGGATTGAAAGCGTAACTATCATAAATTGTTACAATGCAAAAAACCGCATGAAAAAAGACGTATTAGAAGAGAAAGAGAAAGTTTTTATATAGTGTCGAAAATGGCCATTTTTGGCAAAACAGCAAATGGGGGACCATAGGAGAATTTTCAAAAATAAGTGATTATTTGGTCAAACTTCGGAAGGCTGCAAAATGAGAAATACAAGTCGCACAATACCCTAATTAGCATGGATTGAAAGCGTAACTATCATAAATTGTTACAATGCAAAAAACCGCACGAAAAAAGACGTATTAGAAGAGAAAGAGAAAGTTTTTATATAGTGTCGAAAATGGCCATTTTTGGCAAACCAGCAAATAGGGGACCATAGGAAAATTTCCAACAATGGACGATTATTTGGTCAAACTTCGGAAGGCTGCAAAATGAGAAATACAAGTCGTACAATACCCTAATTAGTATGGATTGAAAGCGTAACTATCATAAATTGTTACAATGCAAAAAACCGCACGAAAAAAGACGTATTAGAAGAGAAATGGCAAGTTTTTTAATAGTGTCTAAAATGGCCATTTTTGGCAAAACAGCAAAGGGGGGACCATAGGAAAGTTTCCAAAAATGGACGATTTTTTGGGCAATTTTCAAAAGGCTGCAAAATGAGAAATACAAGTCGCACAATACCCTAATTTGTATGGATTAAAAGCGTAACTATCATGAATTCTTAAGATGCAAAACACCGCATGAAGAAAGACGTATTAGAAGAAAAAGAGCAAGTTTTTATATAGTGTCAAAAATAACCATTTTTTGCAAAACAGCAAAGGGGGGACCATAGGAAAATTTCCAAAAATGGACGATTTTTTGGGCAAACTTCGGAAGGCTGCAAAATGAGAAATACAAGTCGCACAATACCCTAATTAGTATGGATTGAAAGCGTAACTATCATAAATTGTTACAATGCAAAAAACCGCATGAAAAAAGACGTATTAGAAGAGAAAGAGAAAGTTTTTATATAGTGTCGAAAATGGCAATTTTTGGCAAAACAGCAAATCGTGGACCATAGGAAAAATTTCAAAAATGGGCGATTATTTGGTCAAACTTCGGAAGGCTGCAAAATGAGAAATACAAGTCGTACAATACCCTAATTAGTATGGATTGAAAGCGTAACTATCATAAATTGTTACAATGCAAAAAACCGCACGAAAAAAGACGTATTAGAAGAGAAATGGCAAGTTTTTTAATAGTGTCTAAAATGGCCATTTTTGGCAAAACAGCAAAGGGGGGACCATAGGAAAGTTTCCAAAAATGGACGATTTTTTGGGCAATTTTCAAAAGGCTGCAAAATGAGAAATACAAGTCGCACAATACCCTAATTTGTATGGATTAAAAGCGTAACTATCATGAATTCTTAAGATGCAAAACACCGCATGAAGAAAGACGTATTAGAAGAAAAAGAGCAAGTTTTTATATAGTGTCAAAAATAACCATTTTTTGCAAAACAGCAAAGGGGGGACCATAGGAAAAATTTCAAAAATGGGCGATTATTTGGTCAAACTTCGGAAGGCTGCAAAATGAGAAATACAAGTCGCACAATACCCTAATTAGTATGGATTGAAAGCGTAACTATCATAAATTGCTACAATGCAAAAAACCGCACGAAAAAAGACGTATTAGAAGAGAAATGGCAAGTTTTTTAATAGTGTCTAAAATGGCCATTTTTGGCAAAACAGCAAAGGGGGGACCATAGGAAAGTTTCCAAAAATGGACGATTTTTTGGGCAAACTTCGGAAGGCTGCAAAATGAGAAATACAAGTCGCACAATACCCTAATTAGTATGGATTGAAAGCGTAACTTTCATAAATTGTTACAATGCAAAAAACCGCACGAAAAAAGACGAATTAGAAGAGAAATTGCAAGTTTTTATATAGTGTCGAAAATGGCCATTTTTGGCAAAACAGCAACGGTGGGACCATAGGAAAATTTCCAAAAATGGACCATTTTTTGGGCAATCTTCGGAAGGCTGCAAAATGAGAAATACAAGTCGCACAATACCCTAATTAGTATGGATTGAAAGCGTAACTATCATAAATTGTTACAATGCAAAAAACCGCACGAAAAAAGACGTATTAAAAGAGAAATGGCAAGTTTTTTAATAGTGTCTAAAATGGCCATTTTTGGCAAAACAGCAAAGGGGGGACCATAGGAAAGTTTCCAAAAATGGACGATTTTTCTGGCAAACTTCGGAAGGCTGCAAAATGAGAAATACAAGTCGTACAATACCCTAATTAGTATGGATTCAAAGCGTAACTCTCATAAATTGTTACAATGCAAAAAACCGCACGAAAAAAGACGTATTAGAAGAGAAATTGCAAGTTTTTATAGAGTGTCGAAAATGGCCATTTTTGGCAAACCAGCAAATAGGGGACCATAGGAAAATTTCCAACAATGGACGATTTTTTGGGCAAACTTCGGAAGGCTGCAAAATGAGAAATACAAGTCGCACAATACCCTAATTAGTATGGATTGAAAGCGTAACTATCATAAATTGTTACAATGCAAACCACCGCACGAAAAAAGACGTATTAGAAGAGAAATTTCAAGTTTTTATATAGTGTCGAAAATGGCCATTTTTGGCAAAATAGCAAAGGGGGGACCATAGGAAAATTTTCAAAAATGGACGATTTTTTGGGCAATTTTCAAAAAGCTGCAAAATGAGAAATACAAGTCGCACAACACCCTAATTTGTATGGATTAAAAGCGTAACTATTATGAATTCTTAAGATGCAAAACACCGCATGAAGAAAGACGTATTAGAAGAGAAAGAGCAAGTTTTTATATAGTGTCAAAAATAACCATTTTTTGCAAAACAGCAAAGGGGGGACCATAGGAAAATTTCCAAAAATGGACGATTTTTTGGGCAAACTTCGGAAGGCTGCAAAATGAGAAATACAAGTCGGACAATACCCTAATTAGTATGGATTGAAAGCGTAACTATCATAAATTGTTACAATGCAAAAAACCGCACGAAAAAAGACGAATTACAAGAGAAATTGCAAGTTTTTATATAGTGTCGAAAATGGCCATTTCCCCAGTTTCCCCAGTGTCAAAACAGCAAAGGGGGGACCATAGGAAAGTTTCCAAAAATGGACGATTTTTTGGGCAAACTTCGGAAGGCTGCAAAATGAGAAATACAAGTCGCACAATACCCTAATTAGTATGGATTGAAAGCGTAACTTTCATAAATTGTTACAATGCAAAAAACCGCACGAAAAAAGACGAATTACAAGAGAAATTGCAAGTTTTTATATAGAGTCGAAAATGGCCATTTTTGGCAAAACAGCAAAGGTGGGACCATAGGAAAATTTCCAAAAATGGACCATTTTTTGGGCAATTTTCGGAAGGCTGCAAAATGAGAAATACAAGTCGCACAATACCCTAATTAGTATGGATTGAAAGCGTAACTATCATAAATTGTTACAATGAAAAAACCGCATGAAAAAAGACGTATTAGAAGAGAAAGAGAAAGTTTTTATATAGTGTCGAAAATGGCCATTTTTGGGAAAACAGCAAATGGGGGACCATAGGAAAATTTTCAAAAATGGGCGATTATTTGGTCAAACTTCGGAAGGCTGCAAAATGAGAAATACAAGTCGCACAATACCCTAATTAGTATGGATTGAAAGCGTAACTATCATAAATTGTTACAATGCAAAAAACCGCACGAAAAAAGACGTATTAGAAGAGAAATGGCAAGTTTTTTAATAGTGTCTAAAATGGCCATTTTTGGCAAAACAGCAAAGGGGGGACCATAGGAAAGTTTCCAAAAATGGACGATTTTTCTGGCAAACTTCGGAAGGCTGCAAAATGAGAAATACAAGTCGTACAATACCCTAATTAGTATGGATTGAAAGCGTAACTCTCATAAATTGTTACAATGCAAAAAACCGCACGAAAAAAGACGTATTAGAAGAGAAATTGCAAGTTTTTATATAGTGTCGAAAATGGCCATGTTTGGCAAACCAGCAAATAGGGGACCATAGGAAAATTTCCAACAATGGACGATTTTTTGGGCAAACTTCGGAAGGCTGCAAAATGAGAAATACAAGTCGCACAATACCCTAATTAGTATGGATTGAAAGCGTAACTATCATAAATTGTTACAATGCAAACCACCGCACGAAGAAAGACGTATTAGAAGAGAAATTTCAAGTTTTTATATAGTGTCGAAAATGGCCATTTTTGGCGAAATAGCAAAGGGGGGACCATAGGAAAATTTTCAAAAATGGACGATTTTTTGGGCAATTTTCAAAAGGCTGCAAAATGAGAAATACAAGTCGCACAATACCCTAATTTGTATGGATTAAAAGCGTAACTATCATGAATTCTTAAGATGCAAAACACCGCATGAAGAAAGACGTATTAGAAGAAAAAGAGCAAGTTTTTATATAGTGTCAAAAATAACCATTTTTTGCAAAACAGCAAAGGGGGGACCATAGGAAAATTTCCAAAAATGGACGATTTTTTGGGCAAACTTCGGAAGGCTGCAAAATGAGAAATACAAGTCGCACAATACCCTAATTAGTATGGATTGAAAGCGTAACTATCATAAATTGTTACAATGCAAAAAACCGCATGAAAAAAGACGTATTAGAAGAGAAAGAGAAAGTTTTTATATAGTGTCGAAAATGGCAATTTTTGGCAAAACAGCAAATGGTGGACCATAGGAAAAATTTCAAAAATGGGCGATTATTTGGTCAAACTTCGGAAGGCTGCAAAATGAGAAATACAAGTCGCACAATACCCTAATTAGTATGGATTGAAAGCGTAACTATCATAAATTGTTACAATGCAAACCACCGCACGAAGAAAGACGTATTAGAAGAGAAATTTCAAGTTTTTATATAGTGTCGAAAATGGCCATTTTTGGCGAAATAGCAAAGGGGGGACCATAGGAAAATTTTCAAAAATGGACGATTTTTTGGGCATTTTTCAAAAGGCTGCAAAATGAGAAATACAAGTCGCACAATACCCTAATTTGTATGGATTAAAAGCGTAACTATCATGAATTCTTAAGATGCAAAACACCGCATGAGGAAAGACGTATTAGAAGAGAAAGAGCAAGTTTTTATATAGTGTCAAAAATAACCATTTTTTGCAAAACAGCAAAGGGGGGACCATAGGAAAATTTCCAAAAATGGACGATTTTTTGGGCAAACTTCGGAAGGCTGCAAAATGAGAAATACAAGTCGTACAATACCCTAATTAGTATGGATTGAAAGCGTAACTATCATAAATTGTTACAATGCAAAAAACCGCACGAAAAAAGACGTATTAGAAGAGAAATGGCAAGTTTTTTAATAGTGTCTAAAATGGCCATTTTTGGCAAAACAGCAAAGGGGGGACCATAGGAAAGTTTCCAAAAATGGACGATTTTTTGGGCAATTTTCAAAAGGCTGCAAAATGAGAAATACAAGTCGCACAATACCCTAATTTGTATGGATTAAAAGCGTAACTATCATGAATTCTTAAGATGCAAAACACCGCATGAAGAAAGACGTATTAGAAGAAAAAGAGCAAGTTTTTATATAGTGTCAAAAATAACCATTTTTTGCAAAACAGCAAAGGGGGGACCATAGGAAAATTTCCAAAAATGGACGATTTTTTGGGCAAACTTCGGAAGGCTGCAAAATGAGAAATACAAGTCGCACAATACCCTAATTAGTATGGATTGAAAGCGTAACTATCATAAATTGTTACAATGCAAAAAACCGCATGAAAAAAGACGTATTAGAAGAGAAAGAGAAAGTTTTTATATAGTGTCGAAAATGGCAATTTTTGGCAAAACAGCAAATCGTGGACCATAGGAAAAATTTCAAAAATGGGCGATTATTTGGTCAAACTTCGGAAGGCTGCAAAATGAGAAATACAAGTCGCACAATACCCTAATTAGTATGGATTGAAAGCGTAACTATCATAAATTGTTACAATGCAAAAAACCGCACGAAAAAAGACGTATTAGAAGAGAAATGGCAAGTTTTTTAATAGTGTCTAAAATGGCCATTTTTGGCAAAACAGCAAAGGGGGGACCATAGGAAAGTTTCCAAAAATGGACGATTTTTTGGGCAAACTTCGGAAGGCTGCAAAATGAGAAATACAAGTCGCACAATACCCTAATTAGTATGGATTGAAAGCGTAACTTTCATAAATTGTTACAATGCAAAAAACCGCACGAAAAAAGACGAATTAGAAGAGAAATTGCAAGTTTTTATATAGTGTCGAAAATGGCCATTTTTGGCAAAACAGCAACGTTGGGACCATAGGAAAATTTCCAAAAATGGACCATTTTTTGGGCAATCTTCGGAAGGCTGCAAAATGAGAAATACAAGTCGCACAATACCCTAATTAGTATGGATTGAAAGCGTAACTATCATAAATTGTTACAATGCAAAAAACCGCACGAAAAAAGACGTATTAGAAGAGAAATGGCAAGTTTTTATATAGTGTCGAAAATGGCCATGTTTGGCAAACCAGCAAATAGGGGACCATAGGAAAATTTCCAACAATGGACGATTTTTTGGGCAAACTTCGGAAGGCTGCAAAATGAGAAATACAAGTCGCACAATACCCTAATTAGTATGGATTGAAAGCGTAACTATCATAAATTGTTACAATGCAAACCACCGCACGAAGAAAGACGTATTAGAAGAGAAATTTCAAGTTTTTATATAGTGTCGAAAATGGCCATTTTTGGCGAAATAGCAAAGGGGGGACCATAGGAAAATTTTCAAAAATGGACGATTTTTTGGGCAATTTTCAAAAGGCTGCAAAATGAGAAATACAAGTCGCACAATACCCTAATTTGTATGGATTAAAAGCGTAACTATCATGAATTCTTAAGATGCAAAACACCGCATGAAGAAAGACGTATTAGAAGAAAAAGAGCAAGTTTTTATATAGTGTCAAAAATAACCATTTTTTGCAAAACAGCAAAGGGGGGACCATAGGAAAATTTCCAAAAATGGACGATTTTTTGGGCAAACTTCGGAAGGCTGCAAAATGAGAAATACAAGTCGCACAATACCCTAATTAGTATGGATTGAAAGCGTAACTATCATAAATTGTTACAATGCAAAAAACCGCATGAAAAAAGACGTATTAGAAGAGAAAGAGAAAGTTTTTATATAGTGTCGAAAATGGCAATTTTTGGCAAAACAGCAAATGGTGGACCATAGGAAAAATTTCAAAAATGGGCGATTATTTGGTCAAACTTCGGAAGGCTGCAAAATGAGAAATACAAGTCGCACAATACCCTAATTAGTATGGATTGAAAGCGTAACTATCATAAATTGTTACAATGCAAAAAACCGCACGAAAAAAGACGTATTAGAAGAGAAATGGCAAGTTTTTTAATAGTGTCTAAAATGGCCATTTTTGGCAAAACAGCAAAGGGGGGACCATAGGAAAGTTTCCAAAAATGGACGATTTTTTGGGCAAACTTCGGAAGGCTGCAAAATGAGAAATACAAGTCGCACAATACCCTAATTAGTATGGATTGAAAGCGTAACTTTCATAAATTGTTACAATGCAAAAAACCGCACGAAAAAAGACGAATTAGAAGAGAAATTGCAAGTTTTTATATAGTGTCGAAAATGGCCATTTTTGGCAAAACAGCAACGGTGGGACCATAGGAAAATTTCCAAAAATGGACCATTTTTTGGGCAATCTTCGGAAGGCTGCAAAATGAGAAATACAAGTCGCAAAATACCCTAATTAGTATGGATTGAAAGCGTAACTATCATAAATTGTTACAATGCAAAAAACCGCATGAAAAAAGACGTATTAGAAGAGAAAGAGAGAGTTTTTATATAGTGTCGAAAATGGCCATTTTTGGCAAAACAGCAAATGGGGGACCATAGAATAATTTTCAAAAATGGGCGATTATTTGGTCAAACTTCGGAAGGCTGCAAAATGAGAAATACAAGTCGTACAATACCCTAATTAGTATGGATTGAAAGCGTAACTCTCATAAATTGTTACAATGCAAAAAACCGCACGAAAAAAGACGTATTAGAAGAGAAATTGCAAGTTTTTATATAGTGTCGAAAATGGCCATGTTTGGCAAACCAGCAAATAGGGGACCATAGGAAAATTTCCAACAATGGACGATTTTTTGGGCAAACTTCGGAAGGCTGCAAAATGAGAAATACAAGTCGCACAATACCCTAATTAGTATGGATTGAAAGCGTAACTATCATAAATTGTTACAATGCAAACCACCGCACGAAGAAAGACGTATTAGAAGAGAAATTTCAAGTTTTTATATAGTGTCGAAAATGGCCATTTTTGGCAAAATAGCAAAGGGGGGACCATAGGAAAATTTTCAAAAATGGACGATTTTTTGGGCATTTTTCAAAAGGCTGCAAAATGAGAAATACAAGTCGCACAATACCCTAATTTGTATGGATTAAAAGCGTAACTATCATGAATTCTTAAGATGCAAAACACCGCATGAGGAAAGACGTATTAGAAGAGAAAGAGCAAGTTTTTATATAGTGTCAAAAATAACCATTTTTTGCAAAACAGCAAAGGGGGGACCATAGGAAAATTTCCAAAAATGGACGATTTTTTGGGCAAACTTCGGAAGGCTGCAAAATGAGAAATACAAGTCGTACAATACCCTAATTAGTATGGATTGAAAGCGTAACTATCATAAATTGTTACAATGCAAAAAACCGCACGAAAAAAGACGTATTAGAAGAGAAATGGCAAGTTTTTTAATAGTGTCTAAAATGGCCATTTTTGGCAAAACAGCAAAGGGGGGACCATAGGAAAGTTTCCAAAAATGGACGATTTTTTGGGCAATTTTCAAAAGGCTGCAAAATGAGAAATACAAGTCGCACAATACCCTAATTTGTATGGATTAAAAGCGTAACTATCATGAATTCTTAAGATGCAAAACACCGCATGAAGAAAGACGTATTAGAAGAAAAAGAGCAAGTTTTTATATAGTGTCAAAAATAACCATTTTTTGCAAAACAGCAAAGGGGGGACCATAGGAAAATTTCCAAAAATGGATGATTTTTTGGGCAAACTTCGGAAGGCTGCAAAATGAGAAATACAAGTCGCACAATACCCTAATTAGTATGGATTGAAAGCGTAACTATCATAAATTGTTACAATGCAAAAAACCGCATGAAAAAAGACGTATTAGAAGAGAAAGAGAAAGTTTTTATATAGTGTCGAAAATGGCAATTTTTGGCAAAACAGCAAATCGTGGACCATAGGAAAAATTTCAAAAATGGGCGATTATTTGGTCAAACTTCGGAAGGCTGCAAAATGAGAAATACAAGTCGCACAATACCCTAATTAGTATGGATTGAAAGCGTAACTATCATAAATTGTTACAATGCAAAAAACCGCACGAAAAAAGACGTATTAGAAGAGAAATGGCAAGTTTTTTAATAGTGTCTAAAATGGCCATTTTTGGCAAAACAGCAAAGGGGGGACCATAGGAAAGTTTCCAAAAATGGACGATTTTTTGGGCAAACTTCGGAAGGCTGCAAAATGAGAAATACAAGTCGCACAATACCCTAATTAGTATGGATTGAAAGCGTAACTTTCATAAATTGTTACAATGCAAAAAACCGCACGAAAAAAGACGAATTAGAAGAGAAATTGCAAGTTTTTATATAGTGTCGAAAATGGCCATTTTTGGCAAAACAGCAACGTTGGGACCATAGGAAAATTTCCAAAAATGGACCATTTTTTGGGCAATCTTCGGAAGGCTGCAAAATGAGAAATACAAGTCGCACAATACCCTAATTAGTATGGATTGAAAGCGTAACTATCATAAATTGTTACAATGCAAAAAACCGCACGAAAAAAGACGTATTAGAAGAGAAATGGCAAGTTTTTTAATAGTGTCTAAAATGGCCATTTTTGGCAAAACAGCAAAGGGGGGACCATAGGAAAGTTTCCAAAAATGGACGATTTTTCTGGCAAACTTCGGAAGGCTGCAAAATGAGAAATACAAGTCGTACAATACCCTAATTAGTATGGATTCAAAGCGTAACTCTCATAAATTGTTACAATGCAAAAAACCGCACGAAAAAAGACGTATTAGAAGAGAAATTGCAAGTTTTTATAGAGTGTCGAAAATGGCCATTTTTGGCAAACCAGCAAATAGGGGACCATAGGAAAATTTCCAACAATGGACGATTTTTTGGGCAAACTTCGGAAGGCTGCAAAATGAGAAATACAAGTCGCACAATACCCTAATTAGTATGGATTGAAAGCGTAACTATCATAAATTGTTACAATGCAAACCACCGCACGAAAAAAGACGTATTAGAAGAGAAATTTCAAGTTTTTATATAGTGTCGAAAATGGCCATTTTTGGCAAAATAGCAAAGGGGGGACCATAGGAAAATTTTCAAAAATGGACGATTTTTTGGGCAATTTTCAAAAAGCTGCAAAATGAGAAATACAAGTCGCACAATACCCTAATTTGTATGGATTAAAAGCGTAACTATTATGAATTCTTAAGATGCAAAACACCGCATGAAGAAAGACGTATTAGAAGAGAAAGAGCAAGTTTTTATATAGTGTCAAAAATAACCATTTTTTGCAAAACAGCAAAGGGGGGACCATAGGAAAATTTCCAAAAATGGACGATTTTTTGGGCAAACTTCGGAAGGCTGCAAAATGAGAAATACAAGTCGCAAAATACCCTAATTAGTATGGATTGAAAGCGTAACTATCATAAATTGTTACAATGCAAACCACCGCACGAAGAAAGACGTATTAGAAGAGAAATTTCAAGTTTTTATATAGTGTCGAAAATGGCCATTTTTGGCAAAATAGCAAAGGGGGGACCATAGGAAAATTTTCAAAAATGGACGATTTTTTGGGCATTTTTCAAAAGGCTGCAAAATGAGAAATACAAGTCGCACAATACCCTAATTTGTATGGATTAAAAGCGTAACTATCATGAATTCTTAAGATGCAAAACACCGCATGAGGAAAGACGTATTAGAAGAGAAAGAGCAAGTTTTTATATAGTGTCAAAAATAACCATTTTTTGCAAAACAGCAAAGGGGGGACCATAGGAAAATTTCCAAAAATGGACGATTTTTTGGGCAAACTTCGGAAGGCTGCAAAATGAGAAATACAAGTCGTACAATACCCTAATTAGTATGGATTGAAAGCGTAACTATCATAAATTGTTACAATGCAAAAAACCGCACGAAAAAAGACGTATTAGAAGAGAAATGGCAAGTTTTTTAATAGTGTCTAAAATGGCCATTTTTGGCAAAACAGCAAAGGGGGGACCATAGGAAAGTTTCCAAAAATGGACGATTTTTTGGGCAATTTTCAAAAGGCTGCAAAATGAGAAATACAAGTCGCACAATACCCTAATTTGTATGGATTAAAAGCGTAACTATCATGAATTCTTAAGATGCAAAACACCGCATGAAGAAAGACGTATTAGAAGAAAAAGAGCAAGTTTTTATATAGTGTCAAAAATAACCATTTTTTGCAAAACAGCAAAGGGGGGACCATAGGAAAATTTCCAAAAATGGACGATTTTTTGGGCAAACTTCGGAAGGCTGCAAAATGAGAAATACAAGTCGCACAATACCCTAATTAGTATGGATTGAAAGCGTAACTATCATAAATTGTTACAATGCAAAAAACCGCATGAAAAAAGACGTATTAGAAGAGAAAGAGAAAGTTTTTATATAGTGTCGAAAATGGCAATTTTTGGCAAAACAGCAAATCGTGGACCATAGGAAAAATTTCAAAAATGGGCGATTATTTGGTCAAACTTCGGAAGGCTGCAAAATGAGAAATACAAGTCGCACAATACCCTAATTAGTATGGATTGAAAGCGTAACTATCATAAATTGTTACAATGCAAAAAACCGCACGAAAAAAGACGTATTAGAAGAGAAATGGCAAGTTTTTTAATAGTGTCTAAAATGGCCATTTTTGGCAAAACAGCAAAGGGGGGACCATAGGAAAGTTTCCAAAAATGGACGATTTTTTGGGCAAACTTCGGAAGGCTGCAAAATGAGAAATACAAGTCGCACAATACCCTAATTAGTATGGATTGAAAGCGTAACTTTCATAAATTGTTACAATGCAAAAAACCGCACGAAAAAAGACGAATTAGAAGAGAAATTGCAAGTTTTTATATAGTGTCGAAAATGGCCATTTTTGGCAAAACAGCAACGTTGGGACCATAGGAAAATTTCCAAAAATGGACCATTTTTTGGGCAATCTTCGGAAGGCTGCAAAATGAGAAATACAAGTCGCACAATACCCTAATTAGTATGGATTGAAAGCGTAACTATCATAAATTGTTACAATGCAAAAAACCGCACGAAAAAAGACGTATTAGAAGAGAAATGGCAAGTTTTTTAATAGTGTCTAAAATGGCCATTTTTGGCAAAACAGCAAAGGGGGGACCATAGGAAAGTTTCCAAAAATGGACGATTTTTCTGGCAAACTTCGGAAGGCTGCAAAATGAGAAATACAAGTCGTACAATACCCTAATTAGTATGGATTCAAAGCGTAACTCTCATAAATTGTTACAATGCAAAAAACCGCACGAAAAAAGACGTATTAGAAGAGAAATTGCAAGTTTTTATAGAGTGTCGAAAATGGCCATTTTTGGCAAACCAGCAAATAGGGGACCATAGGAAAATTTCCAACAATGGACGATTTTTTGGGCAAACTTCGGAAGGCTGCAAAATGAGAAATACAAGTCGCACAATACCCTAATTAGTATGGATTGAAAGCGTAACTATCATAAATTGTTACAATGCAAACCACCGCACGAAAAAAGACGTATTAGAAGAGAAATTTCAAGTTTTTATATAGTGTCGAAAATGGCCATTTTTGGCAAAATAGCAAAGGGGGGACCATAGGAAAATTTTCAAAAATGGACGATTTTTTGGGCAATTTTCAAAAAGCTGCAAAATGAGAAATACAAGTCGCACAATACCCTAATTTGTATGGATTAAAAGCGTAACTATTATGAATTCTTAAGATGCAAAACACCGCATGAAGAAAGACGTATTAGAAGAGAAAGAGCAAGTTTTTATATAGTGTCAAAAATAACCATTTTTTGCAAAACAGCAAAGGGGGGACCATAGGAAAATTTCCAAAAATGGACGATTTTTTGGGCAAACTTCGGAAGGCTGCAAAATGAGAAATACAAGTCGCAAAATACCCTAATTAGTATGGATTGAAAGCGTAACTATCATAAATTGTTACAATGCAAAAAACCGCATGAAAAAAGACGTATTAGAAGAGAAAGAGAGAGTTTTTATATAGTGTCGAAAATGGCCATTTTTGGCAAAACAGCAAATGGGGGACCATAGAATAATTTTCAAAAATGGGCGATTATTTGGTCAAACTTCGGAAGGCTGCAAAATGAGAAATACAAGTCGTACAATACCCTAATTAGTATGGATTGAAAGCGTAACTATCATAAATTGTTACAATGCAAAAAGCCGCACGAAAAAAGACGTATTAGAAGAGAAATGGCAAGTTTTTTAATAGTGTCTAAAATGGCCATTTTTGGCAAAACAGCAAAGGGGGGACCATAGGAAAGTTTCCAAAAATGGACGATTTTTTGGGCAATTTTCAAAAGGCTGCAAAATGAGAAATACAAGTCGCACAATACCCTAATTTGTATGGATTAAAAGCGTAACTATCATGAATTCTTAAGATGCAAAACACCGCATGAAGAAAGACGTATTAGAAGAAAAAGAGCAAGTTTTTATATAGTGTCAAAAATAACCATTTTTTGCAAAACAGCAAAGGGGGGACCATAGGAAAATTTCCAAAAATGGACGATTTTTTGGGCAAACTTCGGAAGGCTGCAAAATGAGAAATACAAGTCGCACAATACCCTAATTAGTATGGATTGAAAGCGTAACTATCATAAATTGTTACAATGCAAAAAACCGCATGAAAAAAGACGTATTAGAAGAGAAAGAGAAAGTTTTTATATAGTGTCGAAAATGGCAATTTTTGGCAAAACAGCAAATGGTGGACCATAGGAAAATTTTCAAAAATGGGCGATTATTTGGTCAAACTTCGGAAGGCTGCAAAATGAGAAATACAAGTCGCACAATACCCTAATTAGTATGGATTGAAAGCGTAACTATCATAAATTGTTACAATGCAAAAAACCGCACGAAAAAGGCGTATTAGAAGAGAAATGGCAAGTTTTTTAATAGTGTCTAAAATGGCCATTTTTGGCAAAACAGCAAAGGGGGGACCATAGGAAAGTTTCCAAAAATGGACGATTTTTCTGGCAAACTTCGGAAGGCTGCAAAATGAGAAATACAAGTCGCACAATACCCTAATTAGTATGGATTGAAAGCGTAACTTTCATAAATTGTTACAATGCAAAAAACCGCACGAAAAAAGACGAATTAGAAGAGAAATTGCAAGTTTTTATATAGTGTCGAAAATGGCCATTTTTGGCAAAACAGCAACGGTGGGACCATAGGAAAATTTCCAAAAATGGACCATTTTTTGGGCAATCTTCGGAAGGCTGCAAAATGAGAAATACAAGTCGCACAATACCCTAATTAGTATGGATTGAAAGCGTAACTATCATAAATTGTTACAATGCAAAAAACCGCACGAAAAAAGACGTATTAAAAGAGAAATGGCAAGTTTTTTAATAGTGTCTAAAATGGCCATTTTTGGCAAAACAGCAAAGGGGGGACCATAGGAAAGTTTCCAAAAATGGACGATTTTTCTGGCAAACTTCGGAAGGCTGCAAAATGAGAAATACAAGTCGTACAATACCCTAATTAGTATGGATTCAAAGCGTAACTCTCATAAATTGTTACAATGCAAAAAACCGCACGAAAAAAGACGTATTAGAAGAGAAATTGCAAGTTTTTATAGAGTGTCGAAAATGGCCATTTTTGGCAAACCAGCAAATAGGGGACCATAGGAAAATTTCCAACAATGGACGATTTTTTGGGCAAACTTCGGAAGGCTGCAAAATGAGAAATACAAGTCGCACAATACCCTAATTAGTATGGATTGAAAGCGTAACTATCATAAATTGTTACAATGCAAACCACCGCACGAAAAAAGACGTATTAGAAGAGAAATTTCAAGTTTTTATATAGTGTCGAAAATGGCCATTTTTGGCAAAATAGCAAAGGGGGGACCATAGGAAAATTTTCAAAAATGGACGATTTTTTGGGCAATTTTCAAAAAGCTGCAAAATGAGAAATACAAGTCGCACAATACCCTAATTTGTATGGATTAAAAGCGTAACTATTATGAATTCTTAAGATGCAAAACACCGCATGAAGAAAGACGTATTAGAAGAGAAAGAGCAAGTTTTTATATAGTGTCAAAAATAACCATTTTTTGCAAAACAGCAAAGGGGGGACCATAGGAAAATTTCCAAAAATGGACGATTTTTTGGGCAAACTTCGGAAGGCTGCAAAATGAGAAATACAAGTCGGACAATACCCTAATTAGTATGGATTGAAAGCGTAACTATCATAAATTGTTACAATGCAAAAAACCGCACGAAAAAAGACGAATTAGAAGAGAAATTGCAAGTTTTTATATAGTGTCGAAAATGGCCATTTCCCCAGTTTCCCCAGTGTCAAAACAGCAAAGGGGGGACCATAGGAAAGTTTCCAAAAATGGACGATTTTTTGGGCAAACTTCGGAAGGCTGCAAAATGAGAAATACAAGTCGCACAATACCCTAATTAGTATGGATTGAAAGCGTAACTTTCATAAATTGTTACAATGCAAAAAACCGCACGAAAAAAGACGAATTACAAGAGAAATTGCAAGTTTTTATATAGAGTCGAAAATGGCCATTTTTGGCAAAACAGCAAAGGTGGGACCATAGGAAAATTTCCAAAAATGGACCATTTTTTGGGCAATTTTCGGAAGGCTGCAAAATGAGAAATACAAGTCGCACAATACCCTAATTAGTATGGATTGAAAGCGTAACTATCATAAATTGTTACAATGAAAAAACCGCATGAAAAAAGACGTATTAGAAGAGAAAGAGAAAGTTTTTATATAGTGTCGAAAATGGCCATTTTTGGGAAAACAGCAAATGGGGGACCATAGGAAAATTTTCAAAAATGGGCGATTATTTGGTCAAACTTCGGAAGGCTGCAAAATGAGAAATACAAGTCGCACAATACCCTAATTAGTATGGATTGAAAGCGTAACTATCATAAATTGTTACAATGCAAAAAACCGCACGAAAAAAGACGTATTAGAAGAGAAATGGCAAGTTTTTTAATAGTGTCTAAAATGGCCATTTTTGGCAAAACAGCAAAGGGGGGACCATAGGAAAGTTTCCAAAAATGGACGATTTTTCTGGCAAACTTCGGAAGGCTGCAAAATGAGAAATACAAGTCGTACAATACCCTAATTAGTATGGATTGAAAGCGTAACTCTCATAAATTGTTACAATGCAAAAAACCGCACGAAAAAAGACGTATTAGAAGAGAAATTGCAAGTTTTTATATAGTGTCGAAAATGGCCATGTTTGGCAAACCAGCAAATAGGGGACCATAGGAAAATTTCCAACAATGGACGATTTTTTGGGCAAACTTCGGAAGGCTGCAAAATGAGAAATACAAGTCGCACAATACCCTAATTAGTATGGATTGAAAGCGTAACTATCATAAATTGTTACAATGCAAACCACCGCACGAAGAAAGACGTATTAGAAGAGAAATTTCAAGTTTTTATATAGTGTCGAAAATGGCCATTTTTGGCGAAATAGCAAAGGGGGGACCATAGGAAAATTTTCAAAAATGGACGATTTTTTGGGCAATTTTCAAAAGGCTGCAAAATGAGAAATACAAGTCGCACAATACCCTAATTTGTATGGATTAAAAGCGTAACTATCATGAATTCTTAAGATGCAAAACACCGCATGAAGAAAGACGTATTAGAAGAAAAAGAGCAAGTTTTTATATAGTGTCAAAAATAACCATTTTTTGCAAAACAGCAAAGGGGGGACCATAGGAAAATTTCCAAAAATGGACGATTTTTTGGGCAAACTTCGGAAGGCTGCAAAATGAGAAATACAAGTCGCACAATACCCTAATTAGTATGGATTGAAAGCGTAACTATCATAAATTGTTACAATGCAAAAAACCGCATGAAAAAAGACGTATTAGAAGAGAAAGAGAAAGTTTTTATATAGTGTCGAAAATGGCAATTTTTGGCAAAACAGCAAATGGTGGACCATAGGAAAAATTTCAAAAATGGGCGATTATTTGGTCAAACTTCGGAAGGCTGCAAAATGAGAAATACAAGTCGCACAATACCCTAATTAGTATGGATTGAAAGCGTAACTATCATAAATTGTTACAATGCAAAAAACCGCACGAAAAAAGACGTATTAGAAGAGAAATGGCAAGTTTTTTAATAGTGTCTAAAATGGCCATTTTTGGCAAAACAGCAAAGGGGGGACCATAGGAAAGTTTCCAAAAATGGACGATTTTTTGGGCAAACTTCGGAAGGCTGCAAAATGAGAAATACAAGTCGCACAATACCCTAATTAGTATGGATTGAAAGCGTAACTTTCATAAATTGTTACAATGCAAAAAACCGCACGAAAAAAGACGAATTAGAAGAGAAATTGCAAGTTTTTATATAGTGTCGAAAATGGCCATTTTTGGCAAAACAGCAACGGTGGGACCATAGGAAAATTTCCAAAAATGGACCATTTTTTGGGCAATCTTCGGAAGGCTGCAAAATGAGAAATACAAGTCGCACAATACCCTAATTAGTATGGATTGAAAGCGTAACTATCATAAATTGTTACAATGAAAAAACCGCATGAAAAAAGACGTATTAGAAGAGAAAGAGAAAGTTTTTATATAGTGTCGAAAATGGCCATTTTTGGGAAAACAGCAAATGGGGGACCATAGGAAAATTTTCAAAAATGGGCGATTATTTGGTCAAACTTCGGAAGGCTGCAAAATGAGAAATACAAGTCGCACAATACCCTAATTAGTATGGATTGAAAGCGTAACTATCATAAATTGTTACAATGCAAAAAACCGCACGAAAAAAGACGTATTAGAAGAGAAATGGCAAGTTTTTTAATAGTGTCTAAAATGGCCATTTTTGGGAAAACAGCAAAGGGGGGACCATAGGAAAGTTTCCAAAAATGGACGATTTTTCTGGCAAACTTCGGAAGGCTGCAAAATGAGAAATACAAGTCGTACAATACCCTAATTAGTATGGATTGAAAGCGTAACTCTCATAAATTGTTACAATGCAAAAAACCGCACGAAAAAAGACGTATTAGAAGAGAAATTGCAAGTTTTTATATAGTGTCGAAAATGGCCATGTTTGGCAAACCAGCAAATAGGGGACCATAGGAAAATTTCCAACAATGGACGATTTTTTGGGCAAACTTCGGAAGGCTGCAAAATGAGAAATACAAGTCGCACAATACCCTAATTAGTATGGATTGAAAGCGTAACTATCATAAATTGTTACAATGCAAACCACCGCACGAAGAAAGACGTATTAGAAGAGAAATTGCAAGTTTTTATATAGTGTCGAAAATGGCCATTTTTGGCGAAATAGCAAAGGGGGGACCATAGGAAAATTTTCAAAAATGGACGATTTTTTGGGCATTTTTCAAAAGGCTGCAAAATGAGAAATACAAGTCGCACAATACCCTAATTTGTATGGATTAAAAGCGTAACTATCATGAATTCTTAAGATGCAAAACACCGCATGAGGAAAGACGTATTAGAAGAGAAAGAGCAAGTTTTTATATAGTGTCAAAAATAACCATTTTTTGCAAAACAGCAAAGGGGGGACCATAGGAAAATTTCCAAAAATGGACGATTTTTTGGGCAAACTTCGGAAGGCTGCAAAATGAGAAATACAAGTCGCACAATACCCTAATTAGTATGGATTGAAAGCGTAACTATCATAAATTGTTACAATGCAAAAAACTGCACGAAAAAAGACGAATTAGAAGAGAAATTGCAAGTTTTTATATAGTGTCGAAAATGGCCATTTTTGGCAAAACAGCAAAGGGGGGACCATAGGAAAATTTCCAAAAATGGACGATTTTTTGGGCAAACTTCGGAAGGCTGAAAAATGAGAAATACAAATCGCAAAATACCCTAATTAGTATGGATTGAAAGCGTAACTATCATAAATTGTTACAATGCAAAAAACCGCATGAAAAAAGACGTATTAGAAGAGAAAGAGAAAGTTTTTATATAGTGTCGAAAATGGCCATTTTTGGCAAAACAGCAAATGGGGGACCATAGGAAAATTTTCAAAAATGGGCGATTATTTGGTCAAACTTCGGAAGGCTGCAAAATGAGAAATACAAGTCGTACAATACCCTAATTAGTATGGATTGAAAGCGTAACTATCATAAATTGTTACAATGCAAAAAACCGCACGAAAAAAGACGTATTAGAAGAGAAATGGCAAGTTTTTTAATAGTGTCTAAAATGGCCATTTTTGGCAAAACAGCAAAGGGGGGACCATAGGAAAGTTTCCAAAAATGGACGATTTTTCTGGCAAACTTCGGAAGGCTGCAAAATGAGAAATACAAGTCGTACAATACCCTAATTAGTATGGATTGAAAGCGTAACTCTCATAAATTGTTACAATGCAAAAAACCGCACGAAAAAAGACGTATTAGAAGAGAAATTGCAAGTTTTTATATAGTGTCGAAAATGGCCATTTTTGGCAAACCAGCAAATAGGGGACCATAGGAAAATTTCCAACAATGGACGATTTTTTGGGCAAACTTCGGAAGGCTGCAAAATGAGAAATACAAGTCGCACAATACCCTAATTAGTATGGATTGAAAGCGTAACTATCATAAATTGTTACAATGCAAACCACCGCACGAAGAAAGACGTATTAGAAGAGAAATTTCAAGTTTTTATATAGTGTCGAAAATGGCCATTTTTGGCAAAATAGCAAAGGGGGGACCATAGGAAAATTTTCAAAAATGGACGATTTTTTGGGCAATTTTCAAAAGGCTGCAAAATGAGAAATACAAGTCGCACAATACCCTAATTTGTATGGATTAAAAGCGTAACTATCATGAATTCTTAAGATGCAAAACACCGCATGAAGAAAGACGTATTAGAAGAAAAAGAGCAAGTTTTTATATAGTGTCAAAAATAACCATTTTTTGCAAAACAGCAAAGGGGGGACCATAGGAAAATTTCCAAAAATGGACGATTTTTTGGGCAAACTTCGGAAGGCTGCAAAATGAGAAATACAAGTCGCACAATACCCTAATTAGTATGGATTGAAAGCGTAACTATCATAAATTGTTACAATGCAAAAAACCGCATGAAAAAAGACGTATTAGAAGAGAAAGAGAAAGTTTTTATATAGTGTCGAAAATGGCAATTTTTGGCAAAAAAGCAAATGGGGGACCATAGGAAAAATTTCAAAAATGGGCGATTATTTGGTCAAACTTCGGAAGGCTGCAAAATGAGAAATACAAGTCGCACAATACCCTAATTAGTATGGATTGAAAGCGTAACTATCATAAATTGTTACAATGCAAAAAACCGCACGAAAAAAGACGTATTAGAAGAGAAATGGCAAGTTTTTTAATAGTGTCTAAAATGGCCATTTTTGGCAAAACAGCAAAGGGGGGACCATAGGAAAGTTTCCAAAAATGGACGATTTTTTGGGCAAACTTCGGAAGGCTGCAAAATGAGAAATACAAGTCGCACAATACCCTAATTAGTATGGATTGAAAGCGTAACTTTCATAAATTGTTACAATGCAAAAAACCGCACGAAAAAAGACGAATTAGAAGAGAAATTGCAAGTTTTTATATAGTGTCGAAAATGGCCATTTTTGGAAAAAACAGCAACGGTGGGACCATAGGAAAATTTCCAAAAATGGACCATTTTTTGGGCAATCTTCGGAAGGCTGCAAAATGAGAAATACAAGTCGCACAATACCCTAATTAGTATGGATTGAAAGCGTAACTATCATAAATTGTTACAATGAAAAAACCGCATGAAAAAAGACGTATTAGAAGAGAAAGAGAACGTTTTTATATAGTGTCGAAAATGGCCATTTTTGGGAAAACAGCAAATGGGGGACCATAGGAAAATTTTCAAAAATGGGCGATTATTTGGTCAAACTTCGGAAGGCTGCAAAATGAGAAATACAAGTCGCACAATACCCTAATTAGTATGGATTGAAAGCGTAACTATCATAAATTGTTACAATGCAAAAAACCGCACGAAAAAAGACGTATTAGAAGAGAAATGGCAAGTTTTTTAATAGTGTCTAAAATGGCCATTTTTGGCAAAACAGCAAAGGGGGGACCATAGGAAAGTTTCCAAAAATGGACGATTTTTCTGGCAAACTTCGGAAGGCTGCAAAATGAGAAATACAAGTCGTACAATACCCTAATTAGTATGGATTGAAAGCGTAACTCTCATAAATTGTTACAATGCAAAAAACCGCACGAAAAAAGACGTATTAGAAGAGAAATTGCAAGTTTTTATATAGTGTCGAAAATGGCCATGTTTGGCAAACCAGCAAATAGGGGACCATAGGAAAATTTCCAACAATGGACGATTTTTTGGGCAAACTTCGGAAGGCTGCAAAATGAGAAATACAAGTCGCACAATACCCTAATTAGTATGGATTGAAAGCGTAACTATCATAAATTGTTACAATGCAAACCACCGCACGAAGAAAGACGTATTAGAAGAGAAATTTCAAGTTTTTATATAGTGTCGAAAATGGCCATTTTTGGCGAAATAGCAAAGGGGGGACCATAGGAAAATTTTCAAAAATGGACGATTTTTTGGGCAATTTTCAAAAGGCTGCAAAATGAGAAATACAAGTCGCACAATACCCTAATTTGTATGGATTAAAAGCGTAACTATCATGAATTCTTAAGATGCAAAACACCGCATGAGGAAAGACGTATTAGAAGAGAAAGAGCAAGTTTTTATATAGTGTCAAAAATAACCATTTTTTGCAAAACAGCAAAGGGGGGACCATAGGAAAATTTCCAAAAATGGACGATTTTTTGGGCAAACTTCGGAAGGCTGCAAAATGAGAAATACAAGTCGCACAATACCCTAATTAGTATGGATTGAAAGCGTAACTATCATAAATTGTTACAATGCAAAAAACTGCACGAAAAAAGACGAATTAGAAGAGAAATTGCAAGTTTTTATATAGTGTCGAAAATGGCCATTTTTGGCAAAACAGCAAAGGGGGGACCATAGGAAAATTTCCAAAAATGGACGATTTTTTGGGCAAACTTCGGAAGGCTGAAAAATGAGAAATACAAATCGCAAAATACCCTAATTAGTATGGATTGAAAGCGTAACTATCATAAATTGTTACAATGCAAAAAACCGCATGAAAAAAGACGTATTAGAAGAGAAAGAGAAAGTTTTTATATAGTGTCGAAAATGGCCATGTTTGGCAAACCAGCAAATAGGGGACCATAGGAAAATTTCCAACAATGGACGATTTTTTGGGCAAACTTCGGAAGGCTGCAAAATGAGAAATACAAGTCGCACAATACCCTAATTAGTATGGATTGAAAGCGTAACTATCATAAATTGTTACAATGCAAACCACCGCACGAAGAAAGACGTATTAGAAGAGAAATTTCAAGTTTTTATATAGTGTCGAAAATGGCCATTTTTGGCGAAATAGCAAAGGGGGGACCATAGGAAAATTTTCAAAAATGGACGATTTTTTGGGCATTTTTCAAAAGGCTGCAAAATGAGAAATACAAGTCGCACAATACCCTAATTTGTATGGATTAAAAGCGTAACTATCATGAATTCTTAAGATGCAAAACACCGCATGAGGAAAGACGTATTAGAAGAGAAAGAGCAAGTTTTTATATAGTGTCAAAAATAACCATTTTTTGCAAAACAGCAAAGGGGGGACCATAGGAAAATTTCCAAAAATGGACGATTTTTTGGGCAAACTTCGGAAGGCTGCAAAATGAGAAATACAAGTCGCACAATACCCTAATTAGTATGGATTGAAAGCGTAACTATCATAAATTGTTACAATGCAAAAAACTGCACGAAAAAAGACGAATTAGAAGATAAATTGCAAGTTTTTATATAGTGTCGAAAATGGCCATTTTTGGCAAAACAGCAAAGGGGGGACCATAGGAAAATTTCCAAAAATGGACGATTTTTTGGGCAAACTTCGGAAGGCTGAAAAATGAGAAATACAAATCGCAAAATACCCTAATTAGTATGGATTAAAAGCGTAACTATCATAAATTGTTACAATGCAAAAAACCGCATGAAAAAAGACGTATTAGAAGAGAAAGAGAAAGTTTTTATATAGTGTCGAAAATGGCCATTTTTGGCAAAACAGCAAATGGGGGACCATAGGAAAATTTTCAAAAATGGGCGATTATTTGGTCAAACTTCGGAAGGCTGCAAAATGAGAAATACAAGTCGTACAATACCCTAATTAGTATGGATTGAAAGCGTAACTATCATAAATTGTTACAATGCAAAAAACCGCACGAAAAAAGACGTATTAGAAGAGAAATGGCAAGTTTTTTAATAGTGTCTAAAATGGCCATTTTTGGCAAAACAGCAAAGGAGGGACCATAGGAAAGTTTCCAAAAATGGACGATTTTTCTGGCAAACTTCGGAAGGCTGCAAAATGAGAAATACAAGTCGTACAATACCCTAATTAGTATGGATTGAAAGCGTAACTCTCATAAATTGTTACAATGCAAAAAACCGCACGAAAAAAGACGTATTAGAAGAGAAATTGCAAGTTTTTATATAGTGTCGAAAATGGCCATGTTTGGCAAACCAGCAAATAGGGGACCATAGGAAAATTTCCAACAATGGACGATTTTTTGGGCAAACTTCGGAAGGCTGCAAAATGAGAAATACAAGTCGCACAATACCCTAATTAGTATGGATTGAAAGCGTAACTATCATAAATTGTTACAATGCAAACCACCGCACGAAGAAAGACGTATTAGAAGAGAAATTTCAAGTTTTTATATAGTGTCGAAAATGGCCATTTTTGGCAAAATAGCAAAGGGGGGACCATAGGAAAATTTTCAAAAATGGACGATTTTTTGGGCAATTTTCAAAAGGCTGCAAAATGAGAAATACAAGTCGCACAATACCCTAATTTGTATGGATTAAAAGCGTAACTATCATGAATTCTTAAGATGCAAAACACCGCATGAAGAAAGACGTATTAGAAGAAAAAGAGCAAGTTTTTATATAGTGTCAAAAATAACCATTTTTTGCAAAACAGCAAAGGGGGGACCATAGGAAAATTTCCAAAAATGGACGATTTTTTGGGCAAACTTCGGAAGGCTGCAAAATGAGAAATACAAGTCGCACAATACCCTAATTAGTATGGATTGAAAGCGTAACTATCATAAATTGTTACAATGCAAAAAACCGCATGAAAAAAGACGTATTAGAAGAGAAAGAGAAAGTTTTTATATAGTGTCGAAAATGGCAATTTTTGGCAAAAAAGCAAATGGGGGACCATAGGAAAAATTTCAAAAATGGGCGATTATTTGGTCAAACTTCGGAAGGCTGCAAAATGAGAAATACAAGTCGCACAATACCCTAATTAGTATGGATTGAAAGCGTAACTATCATAAATTGTTACAATGCAAAAAACCGCACGAAAAAAGACGAATTAGAAGAGAAATTGCAAGTTTTTATATAGTGTCGAAAATGGCCATTTTTGGAAAAAACAGCAACGGTGGGACCATAGGAAAATTTCCAAAAATGGACCATTTTTTGGGCAATCTTCGGAAGGCTGCAAAATGAGAAATACAAGTAGCACAATACCCTAATTAGTATGGATTGAAAGCGTAACTATCATAAATTGTTACAATGAAAAAACCGCATGAAAAAAGACGTATTAGAAGAGAAAGAGAACGTTTTTATATAGTGTCGAAAATGGCCATTTTTGGCAAAACAGCAAATGGGGGACCATAGGAAAATTTTCAAAAATGGGCGATTATTTGGTCAAACTTCGGAAGGCTGCAAAATGAGAAATACAAGTCGCACAATACCCTAATTAGTATGGATTGAAAGCGTAACTATCATAAATTGTTACAATGCAAAAAACCGCACGAAAAAAGACGTATTAGAAGAGAAATGGCAAGTTTTTTAATAGTGTCTAAAATGGCCATTTTTGGCAAAACAGCAAAGGGGGGACCATAGGAAAGTTTCCAAAAATGGACGATTTTTCTGGCAAACTTCGGAAGGCTGCAAAATGAGAAATACAAGTCGTACAATACCCTAATTAGTATGGATTGAAAGCGTAACTCTCATAAATTGTTACAATGCAAAAAACCGCACGAAAAAAGACGTATTAGAAGAGAAATTGCAAGTTTTTATATAGTGTCGAAAATGGCCATGTTTGGCAAACCAGCAAATAGGGGACCATAGGAAAATTTCCAACAATGGACGATTTTTTGGGCAAACTTCGGAAGGCTGCAAAATGAGAAATACAAGTCGCACAATACCCTAATTAGTATGGATTGAAAGCGTAACTATCATAAATTGTTACAATGCAAACCACCGCACGAAGAAAGACGTATTAGAAGAGAAATTTCAAGTTTTTATATAGTGTCGAAAATGGCCATTTTTGGCGAAATAGCAAAGGGGGGACCATAGGAAAATTTTCAAAAATGGACGATTTTTTGGGCATTTTTCAAAAGGCTGCAAAATGAGAAATACAAGTCGCACAATACCCTAATTTGTATGGATTAAAAGCGTAACTATCATGAATTCTTAAGATGCAAAACACCGCATGAGGAAAGACGTATTAGAAGAGAAAGAGCAAGTTTTTATATAGTGTCAAAAATAACCATTTTTTGCAAAACAGCAAAGGGGGGACCATAGGAAAATTTCCAAAAATGGACGATTTTTTGGGCAAACTTCGGAAGGCTGCAAAATGAGAAATACAAGTCGCACAATACCCTAATTAGTATGGATTGAAAGCGTAACTATCATAAATTGTTACAATGCAAAAAACTGCACGAAAAAAGACGAATTAGAAGAGAAATTGCAAGTTTTTATATAGTGTCGAAAATGGCCATTTTTGGCAAAACAGCAAAGGGGGGACCATAGGAAAATTTCCAAAAATGGACGATTTTTTGGGCAAACTTCGGAAGGCTGAAAAATGAGAAATACAAATCGCAAAATACCCTAATTAGTATGGATTGAAAGCGTAACTATCATAAATTGTTACAATGCAAAAAACCGCATGAAAAAAGACGTATTAGAAGAGAAAGAGAAAGTTTTTATATAGTGTCGAAAATGGCCATTTTTGGCAAAACAGCAAATGGGGGACCATAGGAAAATTTTCAAAAATGGGCGATTATTTGGTCAAACTTCGGAAGGCTGCAAAATGAGAAATACAAGTCGTACAATACCCTAATTAGTATGGATTGAAAGCGTAACTATCATAAATTGTTACAATGCAAAAAACCGCACGAAAAAAGACGTATTAGAAGAGAAATGGCAAGTTTTTTAATAGTGTCTAAAATGGCCATTTTTGGCAAAACAGCAAAGGGGGGACCATAGGAAAGTTTCCAAAAATGGACGATTTTTCTGGCAAACTTCGGAAGGCTGCAAAATGAGAAATACAAGTCGTACAATACCCTAATTAGTATGGATTGAAAGCGTAACTCTCATAAATTGTTACAATGCAAAAAACCGCACGAAAAAAGACGTATTAGAAGAGAAATTGCAAGTTTTTATATAGTGTCGAAAATGGCCATTTTTGGCAAACCAGCAAATAGGGGACCATAGGAAAATTTCCAACAATGGACGATTTTTTGGGCAAACTTCGGAAGGCTGCAAAATGAGAAATACAAGTCGCACAATACCCTAATTAGTATGGATTGAAAGCGTAACTATCATAAATTGTTACAATGCAAACCACCGCACGAAGAAAGACGTATTAGAAGAGAAATTTCAAGTTTTTATATAGTGTCGAAAATGGCCATTTTTGGCAAAATAGCAAAGGGGGGACCATAGGAAAATTTTCAAAAATGGACGATTTTTTGGGCAATTTTCAAAAGGCTGCAAAATGAGAAATACAAGTCGCACAATACCCTAATTTGTATGGATTAAAAGCGTAACTATCATGAATTCTTAAGATGCAAAACACCGCATGAAGAAAGACGTATTAGAAGAAAAAGAGCAAGTTTTTATATAGTGTCAAAAATAACCATTTTTTGCAAAACAGCAAAGGGGGGACCATAGGAAAATTTCCAAAAATGGACGATTTTTTGGGCAAACTTCGGAAGGCTGCAAAATGAGAAATACAAGTCGCACAATACCCTAATTAGTATGGATTGAAAGCGTAACTATCATAAATTGTTACAATGCAAAAAACCGCATGAAAAAAGACGTATTAGAAGAGAAAGAGAAAGTTTTTATATAGTGTCGAAAATGGCAATTTTTGGCAAAAAAGCAAATGGGGGACCATAGGAAAAATTTCAAAAATGGGCGATTATTTGGTCAAACTTCGGAAGGCTGCAAAATGAGAAATACAAGTCGCACAATACCCTAATTAGTATGGATTGAAAGCGTAACTATCATAAATTGTTACAATGCAAAAAACCGCACGAAAAAAGACGTATTAGAAGAGAAATGGCAAGTTTTTTAATAGTGTCTAAAATGGCAATTTTTGGCAAAACAGCAAAGGGGGGACCATAGGAAAGTTTCCAAAAATGGACGATTTTTTGGGCAAACTTCGGAAGGCTGCAAAATGAGAAATACAAGTCGCACAATACCCTAATTAGTATGGATTGAAAGCGTAACTTTCATAAATTGTTACAATGCAAAAAACCGCACGAAAAAAGACGAATTAGAAGAGAAATTGCAAGTTTTTATATAGTGTCGAAAATGGCCATTTTTGGAAAAAACAGCAACGGTGGGACCATAGGAAAATTTCCAAAAATGGACCATTTTTTGGGCAATCTTCGGAAGGCTGCAAAATGAGAAATACAAGTCGCACAATACCCTAATTAGTATGGATTGAAAGCGTAACTATCATAAATTGTTACAATGAAAAAACCGCATGAAAAAAGACGTATTAGAAGAGAAAGAGAACGTTTTTATATAGTGTCGAAAATGGCCATTTTTGGGAAAACAGCAAATGGGGGACCATAGGAAAATTTTCAAAAATGGGCGATTATTTGGTCAAACTTCGGAAGGCTGCAAAATGAGAAATACAAGTCGCACAATACCCTAATTAGTATGGATTGAAAGCGTAACTATCATAAATTGTTACAATGCAAAAAACCGCACGAAAAAAGACGTATTAGAAGAGAAATGGCAAGTTTTTTAATAGTGTCTAAAATGGCCATTTTTGGCAAAACAGCAAAGGGGGGACCATAGGAAAGTTTCCAAAAATGGACGATTTTTCTGGCAAACTTCGGAAGGCTGCAAAATGAGAAATACAAGTCGTACAATACCCTAATTAGTATGGATTGAAAGCGTAACTCTCATAAATTGTTACAATGCAAAAAACCGCACGAAAAAAGACGTATTAGAAGAGAAATTGCAAGTTTTTATATAGTGTCGAAAATGGCCATGTTTGGCAAACCAGCAAATAGGGGACCATAGGAAAATTTCCAACAATGGACGATTTTTTGGGCAAACTTCGGAAGGCTGCAAAATGAGAAATACAAGTCGCACAATACCCTAATTAGTATGGATTGAAAGCGTAACTATCATAAATTGTTACAATGCAAACCACCGCACGAAGAAAGACGTATTAGAAGAGAAATTTCAAGTTTTTATATAGTGTCGAAAATGGCCATTTTTGGCGAAATAGCAAAGGGGGGACCATAGGAAAATTTTCAAAAATGGACGATTTTTTGGGCATTTTTCAAAAGGCTGCAAAATGAGAAATACAAGTCGCACAATACCCTAATTTGTATGGATTAAAAGCGTAACTATCATGAATTCTTAAGATGCAAAACACCGCATGAGGAAAGACGTATTAGAAGAGAAAGAGCAAGTTTTTATATAGTGTCAAAAATAACCATTTTTTGCAAAACAGCAAAGGGGGGACCATAGGAAAATTTCCAAAAATGGACGATTTTTTGGGCAAACTTCGGAAGGCTGCAAAATGAGAAATACAAGTCGCACAATACCCTAATTAGTATGGATTGAAAGCGTAACTATCATAAATTGTTACAATGCAAAAAACTGCACGAAAAAAGACGAATTAGAAGAGAAATTGCAAGTTTTTATATAGTGTCGAAAATGGCCATTTTTGGCAAAACAGCAAAGGGGGGACCATAGGAAAATTTCCAAAAATGGACGATTTTTTGGGCAAACTTCGGAAGGCTGAAAAATGAGAAATACAAATCGCAAAATACCCTAATTAGTATGGATTGAAAGCGTAACTATCATAAATTGTTACAATGCAAAAAACCGCATGAAAAAAGACGTATTAGAAGAGAAAGAGAAAGTTTTTATATAGTGTCGAAAATGGCCATGTTTGGCAAACCAGCAAATAGGGGACCATAGGAAAATTTCCAACAATGGACGATTTTTTGGGCAAACTTCGGAAGGCTGCAAAATGAGAAATACAAGTCGCACAATACCCTAATTAGTATGGATTGAAAGCGTAACTATCATAAATTGTTACAATGCAAACCACCGCACGAAGAAAGACGTATTAGAAGAGAAATTTCAAGTTTTTATATAGTGTCGAAAATGGCCATTTTTGGCGAAATAGCAAAGGGGGGACCATAGGAAAATTTTCAAAAATGGACGATTTTTTGGGCATTTTTCAAAAGGCTGCAAAATGAGAAATACAAGTCGCACAATACCCTAATTTGTATGGATTAAAAGCGTAACTATCATGAATTCTTAAGATGCAAAACACCGCATGAGGAAAGACGTATTAGAAGAGAAAGAGCAAGTTTTTATATAGTGTCAAAAATAACCATTTTTTGCAAAACAGCAAAGGGGGGACCATAGGAAAATTTCCAAAAATGGACGATTTTTTGGGCAAACTTCGGAAGGCTGCAAAATGAGAAATACAAGTCGCACAATACCCTAATTAGTATGGATTGAAAGCGTAACTATCATAAATTGTTACAATGCAAAAAACTGCACGAAAAAAGACGAATTAGAAGATAAATTGCAAGTTTTTATATAGTGTCGAAAATGGCCATTTTTGGCAAAACAGCAAAGGGGGGACCATAGGAAAATTTCCAAAAATGGACGATTTTTTGGGCAAACTTCGGAAGGCTGAAAAATGAGAAATACAAATCGCAAAATACCCTAATTAGTATGGATTAAAAGCGTAACTATCATAAATTGTTACAATGCAAAAAACCGCATGAAAAAAGACGTATTAGAAGAGAAATGGCAAGTTTTTTAATAGTGTCTAAAATGGCCATTTTTGGCAAAACAGCAAATGGGGGACCATAGGAAAATTTTCAAAAATGGGCGATTATTTGGTCAAACTTCGGAAGGCTGCAAAATGAGAAATACAAATCGCAAAATACCCTAATTAGTATGGATTAAAAGCGTAACTATCATAAATTGTTACAATGCAAAAAACCGCATGAAAAAAGACGTATTAGAAGAGAAATGGCAAGTTTTTTAATAGTGTCGAAAATGGCCATTTTTGGCAAAACAGCAAATGGGGGACCATAGGAAAATTTTCAAAAATGGGCGATTATTTGGTCAAACTTCGGAAGGCTGCAAAATGAGAAATACAAGTCGTACAATACCCTAATTAGTATGGATTGAAAGCGTAACTATCATAAATTGTTACAATGCAAAAAACCGCACGAAAAAAGACGTATTAGAAGAGAAATGGCAAGTTTTTTAATAGTGTCTAAAATGGCCATTTTTGGCAAAACAGCAAAGGAGGGACCATAGGAAAGTTTCCAAAAATGGACGATTTTTCTGGCAAACTTCGGAAGGCTGCAAAATGAGAAATACAAGTCGTACAATACCCTAATTAGTATGGATTGAAAGCGTAACTCTCATAAATTGTTACAATGCAAAAAACCGCACGAAAAAAGACGTATTAGAAGAGAAATTGCAAGTTTTTATATAGTGTCGAAAATGGCCATTTTTGGCAAACCAGCAAATAGGGGACCATAGGAAAATTTCCAACAATGGACGATTTTTTGGGCAAACTTCGGAAGGCTGCAAAATGAGAAATACAAGTCGCACAATACCCTAATTAGTATGGATTGAAAGCGTAACTATCATAAATTGTTACAATGCAAACCACCGCACGAAGAAAGACGTATTAGAAGAGAAATTTCAAGTTTTTATATAGTGTCGAAAATGGCCATTTTTGGCAAAATAGCAAAGGGGGGACCATAGGAAAATTTTCAAAAATGGACGATTTTTTGGGCAATTTTCAAAAGGCTGCAAAATGAGAAATACAAGTCGCACAATACCCTAATTTGTATGGATTAAAAGCGTAACTATCATGAATTCTTAAGATGCAAAACACCGCATGAAGAAAGACGTATTAGAAGAAAAAGAGCAAGTTTTTATATAGTGTCAAAAATAACCATTTTTTGCAAAACAGCAAAGGGGGGACCATAGGAAAATTTCCAAAAATGGACGATTTTTTGGGCAAACTTCGGAAGGCTGCAAAATGAGAAATACAAGTCGCACAATACCCTAATTAGTATGGATTGAAAGCGTAACTATCATAAATTGTTACAATGCAAAAAACCGCATGAAAAAAGACGTATTAGAAGAGAAAGAGAAAGTTTTTATATAGTGTCGAAAATGGCAATTTTTGGCAAAAAAGCAAATGGGGGACCATAGGAAAAATTTCAAAAATGGGCGATTATTTGGTCAAACTTCGGAAGGCTGCAAAATGAGAAATACAAGTCGCACAATACCCTAATTAGTATGGATTGAAAGCGTAACTATCATAAATTGTTACAATGCAAAAAACCGCACGAAAAAAGACGAATTAGAAGAGAAATTGCAAGTTTTTATATAGTGTCGAAAATGGCCATTTTTGGAAAAAACAGCAACGGTGGGACCATAGGAAAATTTCCAAAAATGGACCATTTTTTGGGCAATCTTCGGAAGGCTGCAAAATGAGAAATACAAGTAGCACAATACCCTAATTAGTATGGATTGAAAGCGTAACTATCATAAATTGTTACAATGAAAAAACCGCATGAAAAAAGACGTATTAGAAGAGAAAGAGAACGTTTTTATATAGTGTCGAAAATGGCCATTTTTGGGAAAACAGCAAATGGGGGACCATAGGAAAATTTTCAAAAATGGGCGATTATTTGGTCAAACTTCGGAAGGCTGCAAAATGAGAAATACAAGTCGCACAATACCCTAATTAGTATGGATTGAAAGCGTAACTATCATAAATTGTTACAATGCAAAAAACCGCACGAAAAAAGACGTATTAGAAGAGAAATGGCAAGTTTTTTAATAGTGTCTAAAATGGCCATTTTTGGCAAAACAGCAAAGGGGGGACCATAGGAAAGTTTCCAAAAATGGACGATTTTTCTGGCAAACTTCGGAAGGCTGCAAAATGAGAAATACAAGTCGTACAATACCCTAATTAGTATGGATTGAAAGCGTAACTCTCATAAATTGTTACAATGCAAAAAACCGCACGAAAAAAGACGTATTAGAAGAGAAATTGCAAGTTTTTATATAGTGTCGAAAATGGCCATTTTTGGCAAACCAGCAAATAGGGGACCATAGGAAAATTTCCAACAATGGACGATTTTTTGGGCAAACTTCGGAAGGCTGCAAAATGAGAAATACAAGTCGCACAATACCCTAATTAGTATGGATTGAAAGCGTAACTATCATAAATTGTTACAATGCAAACCACCGCACGAAGAAAGACGTATTAGAAGAGAAATTTCAAGTTTTTATATAGTGTCGAAAATGGCCATTTTTGGCAAAATAGCAAAGGGGGGACCATAGGAAAATTTTCAAAAATGGACGATTTTTTGGGCAATTTTCAAAAGGCTGCAAAATGAGAAATACAAGTCGCACAATACCCTAATTTGTATGGATTAAAAGCGTAACTATCATGAATTCTTAAGATGCAAAACACCGCATGAAGAAAGACGTATTAGAAGAAAAAGAGCAAGTTTTTATATAGTGTCAAAAATAACCATTTTTTGCAAAACAGCAAAGGGGGGACCATAGGAAAATTTCCAAAAATGGACGATTTTTTGGGCAAACTTCGGAAGGCTGCAAAATGAGAAATACAAGTCGCACAATACCCTAATTAGTATGGATTGAAAGCGTAACTATCATAAATTGTTACAATGCAAAAAACCGCATGAAAAAAGACGTATTAGAAGAGAAAGAGAAAGGTTTTATATAGTGTCGAAAATGGCAATTTTTGGCAAAAAAGCAAATGGGGGACCATAGGAAAAATTTCAAAAATGGGCGATTATTTGGTCAAACTTCGGAAGGCTGCAAAATGAGAAATACAAGTCGCACAATACCCTAATTAGTATGGATTGAAAGCGTAACTATCATAAATTGTTACAATGCAAAAAACCGCACGAAAAAAGACGTATTAGAAGAGAAATGGCAAGTTTTTTAATAGTGTCTAAAATGGCCATTTTTGGCAAAACAGCAAAGGGGGGACCATAGGAAAGTTTCCAAAAATGGACGATTTTTTGGGCAAACTTCGGAAGGCTGCAAAATGAGAAATACAAGTCGCACAATACCCTAATTAGTATGGATTGAAAGCGTAACTTTCATAAATTGTTACAATGCAAAAAACCGCACGAAAAAAGACGAATTAGAAGAGAAATTGCAAGTTTTTATATAGTGTCGAAAATGGCCATTTTTGGAAAAAACAGCAACGGTGGGACCATAGGAAAATTTCCAAAAATGGACCATTTTTTGGGCAATCTTCGGAAGGCTGCAAAATGAGAAATACAAGTCGCACAATACCCTAATTAGTATGGATTGAAAGCGTAACTATCATAAATTGTTACAATGAAAAAACCGCATGAAAAAAGACGTATTAGAAGAGAAAGAGAAAGTTTTTATATAGTGTCGAAAATGGCCATTTTTGGGAAAACAGCAAATGGGGGACCATAGGAAAATTTTCAAAAATGGGCGATTATTTGGTCAAACTTCGGAAGGCTGCAAAATGAGAAATACAAGTCGCACAATACCCTAATTAGTATGGATTGAAAGCGTAACTATCATAAATTGTTACAATGCAAAAAACCGCACGAAAAAAGACGTATTAGAAGAGAAATGGCAAGTTTTTTAATAGTGTCTAAGATGGCCATTTTTGGCAAAACAGCAAAGGGGGAACCATAGGAAAGTTTCCAAAAATGGACGATTTTTCTGGCAAACTTCGGAAGGCTGCAAAATGAGAAATACAAGTCGTACAATACCCTAATTAGTATGGATTGAAAGCGTAACTCTCATAAATTGTTACAATGCAAAAAACCGCACGAAAAAAGACGTATTAGAAGAGAAATTGCAAGTTTTTATATAGTGTCGAAAATGGCCATGTTTGGCAAACCAGCAAATAGGGGACCATAGGAAAATTTCCAACAATGGACGATTTTTTGGGCAAACTTCGGAAGGCTGCAAAATGAGAAATACAAGTCGCACAATACCCTAATTAGTATGGATTGAAAGCGTAACTATCATAAATTGTTACAATGCAAACCACCGCACGAAGAAAGACGTATTAGAAGAGAAATTTCAAGTTTTTATATAGTGTCGAAAATGGCCATTTTTGGCGAAATAGCAAAGGGGGGACCATAGGAAAATTTTCAAAAATGGACGATTTTTTGGGCAATTTTCAAAAGGCTGCAAAATGAGAAATACAAGTCGCACAATACCCTAATTTGTATGGATTAAAAGCGTAACTATCATGAATTCTTAAGATGCAAAACACCGCATGAGGAAAGACGTATTAGAAGAGAAAGAGCAAGTTTTTATATAGTGTCAAAAATAACCATTTTTTGCAAAACAGCAAAGGGGGGACCATAGGAAAATTTCCAAAAATGGACGATTTTTTGGGCAAACTTCGGAAGGCTGCAAAATGAGAAATACAAGTCGCACAATACCCTAATTAGTATGGATTGAAAGCGTAACTATCATAAATTGTTACAATGCAAAAAACTGCACAAAAAAAGACGAATTAGAAGAGAAATTGCAAGTTTTTATATAGTGTCGAAAATGGCCATTTTTGGCAAAACAGCAAAGGGGGGACCATAGGAAAATTTCCAAAAATGGACGATTTTTTGGGCAAACTTCGGAAGGCTGAAAAATGAGAAATACAAGTCGCAAAATACCCTAATTAGTATGGATTGAAAGCGTAACTATCATAAATTGTTACAATGCAAAAAACCGCATGAAAAAAGACGTATTAGAAGAGAAAGAGAAAGTTTTTATATAGTGTCGAAAATGGCCATTTTTGGCAAAACAGCAAATGGGGGACCATAGGAAAATTTTCAAAAATGGGCGATTATTTGGTCAAACTTCGGAAGGCTGCAAAATGAGAAATACAAGTCGTACAATACCCTAATTAGTATGGATTGAAAGCGTAACTATCATAAATTGTTACAATGCAAAAAACCGCACGAAAAAAGACGTATTAGAAGAGAAATGGCAAGTTTTTTAATAGTGTCTAAAATGGCCATTTTTGGCAAAATAGCAAAGGGGGGACCATAGGAAAATTTCCAACAATGGACCATTTTTTGGGCAAACTTCGGAAGGCTGCAAAATGAGAAATACAAGTCGTACAATACCCTAATTAGTATGGATTGAAAGCGTAACTATCATAAATTGTTACAATGCAAAAAACCGCACGAAAAAAGACGTATTAGAAGAGAAATTTCAAGTGTTTATATAGTGTCGAAAATGGCCATTTTTGGCAAAATAGCAAAGGGGGGACCAAAGGAAAATTTTCAAAAATTGACGATTTTTTGGGCAAACTTCTGAAGGCTGCAAAATGAGAAATACAAGTCGCACAATACCCTAATTAGTATGGATTGAAAGCGTAACTATCATAAATTGTTACAATCCGAAAATCCGCATAAAAAAAAGACGTATTAGAAGAGAAATGGCAAGTTTTTCAATAGTGTCGAAAATGGCCATTTTTGGAAAAACAGCAAAAGGGGGGACCATACGAAAATTTTCAAAAATGGACGATTTTTTGGGCAAACTTCGGAAGGCTGCAAAATGAGAAATACAAGTCGCACAATACCATAATTAGTATGGATTGAAAGCGTAACTATTATAAATTGTTACAATGCAAAAAACCGCATGAAGAAAGACGTATTAGGAGAGAAATGGCAAGTTTTTAAATAGTGTCGAAAATGGCCATTTTTGGCAAAACAGCAAAGGGGGGACCATAGAAAAATTTTTAAAAATGGACGATTTTTTGGGAAAGCTTCGGAAGGCCTCAAAATGAGGAATACAAGTCGCACAATACCCTAATTAGTATGGATTGAAAGCGTAACTATCATAAATTGTTACAATGCAAAAAACCGCATGAAAAAAGATGTATTAGAAGAGAAATTGAGAGTTTTTATATAGTGACGAAAATGGCCATTTTTGGCAAAACAGCAAATGGGGGACCATAGGAAAATTTTCAAAAATGGACTATTTTTTTGGCAAACTTCGGAAGGTTGCAAAATGAGAAATACAAGTCGCACAATACCCTAATTAGTATGGATTGAAAGCGTAACTATCATAAATTGTTACAATGCAAAAAACCGCATAAAAAAGGCGTATTAGAAAAGAAATTGCAAGTTTTTCTTTAGTGTCGAAAATAGCCATTTTTCGCAAAACAGCAAAGGGGGGACCATAGGAAAATTTTCAAAAATGGACTATTTTTTGGGCAAACTTCGGATGGCTGCAAGATGAGAAATACAAGTCGCACAATACCGTAATTAGTATGGATTGAAAGCGTAACCATCATAAATTGTTACAATGCAAAAAACCGCACGAAAAAAGACGTATTAGCAGAGAAATGGAGAGTTTTTAAAAAGTGTCTAAAATGGCCATTTTTGGCAAAATAGGAAAGGGGGGACCATAGGAAAATTTTAAAAAATGAAAGATTTTTTGGGCAATTTTCAGAAGGCTGCAAAATGAGGAATAAAGGTCGGACAATGCCCTAATTAGTATGGATTGAAAGCGTAACTATCATAAATTGTTACAATGCAAAAAACCGCACGAAAAAAGACGTATTAGAAGAGAAAGGGCAAGTTTTTATATAGAGTCTAAAATGGCCATTTTTGGCAAAACAGCAAAGGGGGGACCATAGAAAAATTTTCAAAAATGAACGATTTATTGGGCAAACTTCGGAAGGCTGAAAAATAAGAAATACAAGTCGCACAATACCCTAATTAGTATGGATTGAAAGCGTAACTATCATAAATTGTTACAATGCAAAAAACCGCATGAAAAAAGACGTATTAGAAGAGAAATTGCAAATTTTTATATAGTGTCGAAAGTGGCCATTTTTGGCAAAATAGCAAACTGGGGACAATAGCAAAATTTTCAAAAATGGACGATTTTTTGGGCAAACTTCGGAAGGCTGCAAAATGAGAAATACAAGTCGCACAATACCCTAATTAGTATGGATTGAAAGCGTAACTATCATAAATTGTTACAATGCAAAGAACCGCATAAAGAAAGACGTATTAGAAGAGAAATGGCAAGTTTTTCAATAGTGTCGAAAATGGCCATTTTTGGCAAAACAGCAAATGGGGGACCATAGGAAAATTTTCAAAAATGGGCGATTATTTGGTCGAACTTCGGAAGGCTGCAAAATGAGAAATACAAGTCGCACAATACCCTAATTAGTATGGATTGAAAGCGTAACTATCATAAATTGTTACAATGCAAACCACCGCACGAAAAAAGACGTATTAGAAGAGAAATGGCAAGTTTTTTAATAGTGTCTAAAATGGCCATTTTTGGCAAAACAGCAAAGGGGGGACCATAGGAAAGTTTCCAAAAATGGACGATTTTTCTGGCAAACTTCGGAAGGCTGCAAAATGAGAAATACAAGTCGTACAATACCTTAATTAGTATGGATTGAAAGCGTAACTCTCATAAATTGTTACAATGCAAAAAACCGCACGAAAAAAGACGTATTAGAAGAGAAATTGCAAGTTTTTATATAGTGTCGAAAATGGCCATTTTTGGCAAACCAGCAAATAGAGGACCATAGGAAAATTTCCAACAATGGACGATTTTTTGGGCAAACTTCGGAAGGCTGCAAAATGAGAAATACAAGTCGCACAATACCCTAATTAGTATGGATTGAAAGCGTAACTATCATAAATTGTTACAATGCAAACCACCGCACGAAAAAAGACGTATTAGAAGAGAAATTTCAAGTGTTTATATAGTGTCGAAAATGGCCATTTTTGGCAAAATAGCAAAGGGGGGACCAAAGGAAAATTTTCAAAAATTGACGATTTTTTGGGCAAACTTCTGAAGGCTGCAAAATGAGAAATACAAGTCGCACAATACCCTAATTAGTATGGATTGAAAGCGTAACTATCATAAATTGTTACAATCCGAAAATCCGCATAAAAAAAAAAGACTTATTAGAAGAGAAATGGCAAGTTTTTCAATAGTGTCGAAAATGGCCATTTTTGGAAAAACAGCAAAAGGGGGGACCATACGAAAATTTTCAAAAATGGACGATTTTTTGGGCAAACTTCGGAAGGCTGCAAAATGAGAAATACAAGTCGCACAATACCATAATTAGTATGGATTGAAAGCGTAACTATCATAAATTGTTACAATGCAAAAAACCGCATGAAGAAAGACGTATTAGGAGAGAAATGGCAAGTTTTTAAATAGTGTCGAAAATGGCCATTTTTGGCAAAACAGCAAAGGGGGGACCATAGGAAAATTTTCAAAAATGGACGATTTTTTGGGCAAACTTCGAAAGGCTGCAAAATTAGAAATACAAGTCGCACAATACCCTAATTAGTATGGATTGAAAGCGTAACTATCATAAATTGTTACAATGCAAAGAACCGCATAAAGAAAGACGTATTAGAAGAGAAATTGCAAGTTTTTATATAGTGTCGAAAATGGCCATTTTTGGCAAACCAGCAAATAGAGGACCATAGGAAAATTTTCAAAAATGGACGATTTTATGGTCAAACTTCGGAAGGCTGCAAAATGAGAAATACAAGTCGCACAATACTCTAATTAGTATCGATTAAAAGCGTAACTATCAAAAATTGTTACAATGCAAAAAACCGCATGAAAAAAGATGTACTAGAAGAGAAATTAAGATTTTTTATATAGTGACAAAAATGGCCATTTTTGGCAAAACAGCAAAGGGGGGACCATAGGAATATTTTAAAAAATGGAGGATTTTTTGGGCAAATTTCGGAAGGCTGCAAAATGAGAAATACAAGTCGCACAATACCCTAATTAGTATGGATTGAAAGCGTATTTATCATAAATTGTTACAATGCAAAAAACCGCATGAAGAAAGACGTATTAGGAAAGAAATGGCAAGTTTTTCAATAGTGTCAAAAATGGCCATTTTTGGCAAAACAGCAAAGGGGGGACCATAGGAAAATTTTCAAAAATGGACGAGTTTTTGGGCAAACTTCAGAAGGCTGCAAAATGAGAAATACAAGTCGCACAATACCCTAATTAGTATGGATTGAAAGCGTAACTATCATAAATTGTTACAATGCAAAAAACCGCACGAAAAAAGACGTATTAGAAGAGAAATGGCAAGTTTTTATATAGTGTCTAAAATGGCAATTCTTGGCAAAAAAGCAAAGGGGGGACCATAGGAAAATTTTCAAAAATGGACGATTTTTTGGGCAAAGTTCGGAAGGCTGCAAAATGAGAATTACAAGTCGTACAATACCCTAATTTGTATGGATTGAAAGCGTAACTATCATAAATTGTTACAATCCGAAAATCCGCATAAAAAAAAAAGACTTATTAGAAGAGAAATGGCAAGTTTTTCAATAGTGTCGAAAATGGCCATTTTTGGAAAAACAGCAAAAGGGGGGACCATACGAAAATTTTCAAAAATGGACGATTTTTTGGGCAAACTTCGGAAGGCTGCAAAATGAGAAATACAAGTCGCACAATACCATAATTAGTATGGATTGAAAGCGTAACTATCATAAATTGTTACAATGCAAAAAACCGCATGAAGAAAGACGTATTAGGAGAGAAATGGCAAGTTTTTAAATAGTGTCGAAAATGGCCATTTTTGGCAAAACAGCAAAGGGGGGACCATAGGAAAATTTTCAAAAATGGACGATTTTTTGGGCAAACTTCGAAAGGCTGCAAAATTAGAAATACAAGTCGCACAATACCCTAATTAGTATGGATTGAAAGCGTAACTATCATAAATTGTTACAATGCAAAAAACCGCACAAAAAAGACGTATTAGAAGAGAAATGGCAAGTTTTTATATAGTGTCTAAAATGGCAATTCTTGGCAAAAAAGCAAAGGGGGGACCATAGGAAAATTTTCAAAAATGGACGATTTTTTGGGCAAAGTTCGGAAGGCTGCAAAATGAGAAATACAAGTCGTACAATACCCTAATTTGTATGGATTGAAAGCGTAACTATCATAAATTGTTACAATCCGAAAATCCGCATAAAAAAAAAAGACTTATTAGAAGAGAAATGGCAAGTTTTTCAATAGTGTCGAAAATGGCCATTTTTGGAAAAACAGCAAAAGGGGGGACCATACGAAAATTTTCAAAAATGGACGATTTTTTGGGCAAACTTCGGAAGGCTGCAAAATGAGAAATACAAGTCGCACAATACCATAATTAGTATGGATTGAAAGCGTAACTATCATAAATTGTTACAATGCAAAAAACCGCATGAAGAAAGACGTATTAGGAGAGAAATGGCAAGTTTTTAAATAGTGTCGAAAATGGCCATTTTTGGCAAAACAGCAAAGGGGGGACCATAGGAAAATTTTCAAAAATGGACGATTTTTTGGGCAAACTTCGAAAGGCTGCAAAATTAGAAATACAAGTCGCACAATACCCTAATTAGTATGGATTGAAAGCGTAACTATCATAAATTGTTACAATGCAAAGAACCGCATAAAGAAAGACGTATTAGAAGAGAAATGGCAAGTTTTTCAATAGTGTCGAAAATGGCCATTTTTGGCAAAACAGCAAAAGGGGGGACCATAGGATAATTTTCAAAAATGGACGATTTTTTGGGCAAAATTCGGAAGGCTGCAAAATGAGAAATACAAGTCGCACAATACCCTAATTAGTATGGATTGAAAGCGTAACTATCATAAATTGTTACAATGCAAAGAACCGCATAAAGAAAGACGTATTAGAAGAGAAATGGCAAGTTTTTCAATAGTGTCGAAAATGGCCATTTTTGGCAAAACAGCAAAAGGGGGGACCATAGGATAATTTTCAAAAATGGACGATTTTTTGGGCAAAATTCGGAAGGCTGCAAAATGAGAAATACAAGTCGCACAATACCCTAATTAGTATGGATTGAAAGCGTAACTATCATGAATTGTTACAATGCAAAAAACCGCATGAAAAAGGCCGTATTAGAAGAGAAATGGCAAGTTTTTCAATAGTGTCGAAAATGGCCATTTTTGGCAAAACAGCAAAGTGGGGACCATAGGAAAATTTTCAAAAATGGACGATTTTTTGGGCAAACTTCGAAAGGCTGCAAAATTAGAAATACAAGTCGCACAATACCCTAATTAGTATGGATTGAAAGCGTAACTATCATAAATTGTTACAATGCAAAGAACCGCATAAAGAAAGACGTATTAGAAGAGAAATGGCAAGTTTTTCAATAGTTTCGAAAATGGCCATTTTTGGCAAAACAGCAAAAGGGGGGACCATAGGAAAATTTTCAAAAATGGACGATTTTTAGGGCAAACTTTGAAAAGCTTTAAAATCAGAAATACAAGTCGGACAATACCCTAATTAGTATGGATTGAAAGCGTATGTATCATAAATTGTTACAATGCAAAAAACCGCATAGGAAAAGACGTATTACAAGAGAAATGGCAAGTTTTTATATAGTTTCTAAAATGGCCATTTTTGGAAAAAAAGCAAAGGGGGGACCATAGGAAAATTTTCAAAAATAGACGATTTTTTGGGCAAATTTCGGAAGGCTGCAAAATGAAAAATACAAGTCGTAACATACCCTAATTATTATGGATTGAAAGCGTAACTATCATAAATTGTTACAATGCAAAAAACCGCATGAAGAAGGACGTATTAGAAGAGAAATTGAAAGTTTTTCAATAGTTTCAAAAATGGCCATTTTCGGCAAAACAGCAAAGGGGGGACCATAGCAAAATTTTCAAAAAATTGACGATTTTATGGTCAAACTTCGGAAGGCTGCAAAATGAGAAATACAAGTCGCACAATACTCTAATTAGTATCGATTAAAAGCGTAACTATCAAAAATTGTTACAATGCAAAAAACCGCATGAAAAAAGATGTACTAGAAGAGAAATTAAGATTTTTTATATAGTGACAAAAATGGCCATTTTTGGCAAAACAGCAAAGGGGGGACCATAGGAATATTTTAAAAAATGGAGGATTTTTTGGGCAAATTTCGGAAGGCTGCAAAATGAGAAATACAAGTCGCACAATACCCTAATTAGTATGGATTGAAAGCGTATTTCTCATAAATTGTTACAATGCAAAAAACCGCATGAAGAAAGACGTATTAGGAAAGAAATGGCAAGTTTTTCAATAGTGTCAAAAATGGCCATTTTTGGCAAAACAGCAAAGGGGGGACCATAGGAAAATTTTCAAAAATGGACGAGTTTTTGGGCAAACTTCAGAAGGCTGCAAAATGAGAAATACAAGTCGCACAATACCCTAATTAGTATGGATTGAAAGCGTAACTATCATAAATTGTTACAATGCAAAAAACCGCACAAAAAAAGACGTATTAGAAGAGAAATGGCAAGTTTTTATATAGTGTCTAAAATGGCAATTCTGGCAAAAAAGCAAAGGGGGGACCATAGGAAAATTTTCAAAAATGGACGATTTTTTGGGCAAAGTTCGGAAGGCTGCAAAATGAGAAATACAAGTCGTACAATACCCTAATTTGTATGGATTGAAAGCGTAACTATCATAAATTGTTACAATCCGAAAATCCGCATAAAAAAAAAAGACTTATTAGAAGAGAAATGGCAAGTTTTTCAATAGTGTCGAAAATGGCCATTTTTGGAAAAACAGCAAAAGGGGGGACCATACGAAAATTTTCAAAAATGGACGATTTTTTGGGCAAACTTCGGAAGGCTGCAAAATGAGAAATACAAGTCGCACAATACCATAATTAGTATGGATTGAAAGCGTAACTATCATAAATTGTTACAATGCAAAAAACCGCATGAAGAAAGACGTATTAGGAGAGAAATGGCAAGTTTTTAAATAGTGGTAAAAATGGCCATTTTTGGCAAAACAGCAAAGGGGAGACCATAGGAAAATTTTCAAAAATGGACGATTTTTTGGGCAAACTTCGAAAGGCTGCAAAATTAGAAATACAAGTCGCACAATACCCTAATTAGTATGGATTGAAAGCGTAACTATCATAAATTGTTACAATGCAAAGAACCGCATAAAGAAAGACGTATTAGAAGAGAAATGGCAAGTTTTTCAATAGTGTCGAAAATGGCCATTTTTGGCAAAACAGCAAAAGGGGGGACCATAGGATAATTTTCAAAAATGGACGATTTTTTGGGCAAAATTCGGAAGGCTGCAAAATGAGAAATACAAGTCGCACAATACCCTAATTAGTATGGATTGAAAGCGTAACTATCATAAATTGTTACAATGCAAAGAACCGCATAAAGAAAGACGTATTAGAAGAGAAATGGCAAGTTTTTCAATAGTGTCGAAAATGGCCATTTTTGGCAAAACAGCAAAAGGGGGGACCATAGGATAATTTTCAAAAATGGACGATTTTTTGGGCAAAATTCGGAAGGCTGCAAAATGAGAAATACAAGTCGCACAATACCCTAATTAGTATGGATTGAAAGCGTAACTATCATGAATTGTTACAATGCAAAAAACCGCATGAAAAAGGCCGTATTAGAAGAGAAATGGCAAGTTTTTCAATAGTGTCGAAAATGGCCATTTTTGGCAAAACAGCAAAGTGGGGACCATAGGAAAATTTTCAAAAATGGACGATTTTTTGGGCAAACTTCGAAAGGCTGCAAAATTAGAAATACAAGTCGCACAATACCCTAATTAGTATGGATTGAAAGCGTAACTATCATAAATTGTTACAATGCAAAGAACCGCATAAAGAAAGACGTATTAGAAGAGAAATGGCAAGTTTTTCAATAGTTTCGAAAATGGCCATTTTTGGCAAAACAGCAAAAGGGGGGACCATAGGAAAATTTTCAAAAATGGACGATTTTTAGGGCAAACTTTGAAAAGCTTTAAAATCAGAAATACAAGTCGGACAATACGCTAATTAGTATGGATTGAAAGCGTATGTATCATAAATTGTTACAATGCAAAAAACCGCATAGGAAAAGACGTATTACAAGAGAAATGGCAAGTTTTTATATAGTTTCTAAAATGGCCATTTTTGGAAAAAAAGCAAAGGGGGGACCATAGGAAAATTTTCAAAAATAGACGATTTTTTGGGCAAATTTCGGAAGGCTGCAAAATGAAAAATACAAGTCGTAACATACCCTAATTATTATGGATTGAAAGCGTAACTATCATAAATTGTTACAATGCAAAAAACCGCACAAAAAAAGACGTATTAGAAGAGAAATGGCAAGTTTTTATATAGTGTCTAAAATGGCAATTCTTGGCAAAAAAGCAAAGGGGGGACCATAGGAAAATTTTCAAAAATGGACGATTTTTTGGGCAAAGTTCGGAAGGCTGCAAAATGAGAAATACAAGTCGTACAATACCCTAATTTGTATGGATTGAAAGCGTAACTATCATAAATTGTTACAATCCGAAAATCCGCATAAAAAAAAAAGACTTATTAGAAGAGAAATGGCAAGTTTTTCAATAGTGTCGAAAATGGCCATTTTTGGAAAAACAGCAAAAGGGGGGACCATACGAAAATTTTCAAAAATGGACGATTTTTTGGGCAAACTTCGGAAGGCTGCAAAATGAGAAATACAAGTCGCACAATACCATAATTAGTATGGATTGAAAGCGTAACTATCATAAATTGTTACAATGCAAAAAACCGCATGAAGAAAGACGTATTAGGAGAGAAATGGCAAGTTTTTAAATAGTGTCGAAAATGGCCATTTTTGGCAAAACAGCAAAGGGGGGACCATAGGAAAATTTTCAAAAATGGACGATTTTTTGGGCAAACTTCGAAAGGCTGCAAAATTAGAAATACAAGTCGCACAATACCCTAATTAGTATGGATTGAAAGCGTAACTATCATAAATTGTTACAATGCAAAGAACCGCATAAAAAAAGACGTATTAGAAGAGAAATGGCAAGTTTTTCAATAGTGTCGAAAATGGCCATTTTTGGCAAAACAGCAAAAGGGGGGACCATAGGATAATTTTCAAAAATGGACGATTTTTTGGGCAAAATTCGGAAGGCTGCAAAATGAGAAATACAAGTCGCACAATACCCTAATTAGTATGGATTGAAAGCGTAACTATCATAAATTGTTACAATGCAAAGAACCGCATAAAGAAAGACGTATTAGAAGAGAAATGGCAAGTTTTTCAATAGTGTCGAAAATGGCCATTTTTGGCAAAACAGCAAAAGGGGGGACCATAGGATAATTTTCAAAAATGGACGATTTTTTGGGCAAAATTCGGAAGGCTGCAAAATGAGAAATACAAGTCGCACAATACCCTAATTAGTATGGATTGAAAGCGTAACTATCATGAATTGTTACAATGCAAAAAACCGCATGAAAAAGGCCGTATTAGAAGAGAAATGGCAAGTTTTTCAATAGTGTCGAAAATGGCCATTTTTGGCAAAACAGCAAAGTGGGGACCATAGGAAAATTTTCAAAAATGGACGATTTTTTGGGCAAACTTCGAAAGGCTGCAAAATTAGAAATACAAGTCGCACAATACCCTAATTAGTATGGATTGAAAGCGTAACTATCATAAATTGTTACAATGCAAAGAACCGCATAAAGAAAGACGTATTAGAAGAGAAATGGCAAGTTTTTCAATAGTTTCGAAAATGGCCATTTTTGGCAAAACAGCAAAAGGGGGGACCATAGGAAAATTTTCAAAAATGGACGATTTTTAGGGCAAACTTTGAAAAGCTTTAAAATCAGAAATACAAGTCGGACAATACCCTAATTAGTATGGATTGAAAGCGTATGTATCATAAATTGTTACAATGCAAAAAACCGCATAGGAAAAGACGTATTACAAGAGAAATGGCAAGTTTTTATATAGTTTCTAAAATGGCCATTTTTGGAAAAAAAGCAAAGGGGGGACCATAGGAAAATTTTCAAAAATAGACGATTTTTTGGGCAAATTTCGGAAGGCTGCAAAATGAAAAATACAAGTCGTAACATACCCTAATTATTATGGATTGAAAGCGTAACTATCATAAATTGTTACAATGCAAAAAACCGCATGAAGAAGGACGTATTAGAAGAGAAATTGAAAGTTTTTCAATAGTTTCAAAAATGGCCATTTTCGGCAAAACAGCAAAGGGGGGACCATAGCAAAATTTTCAAAAAATTGACGATTTTATGGTCAAACTTCGGAAGGCTGCAAAATGAGAAATACAAGTCGCACAATACTCTAATTAGTATCGATTAAAAGCGTAACTATCAAAAATTGTTACAATGCAAAAAACCGCATGAAAAAAGATGTACTAGAAGAGAAATTAAGATTTTTTATATAGTGACAAAAATGGCCATTTTTGGCAAAACAGCAAAGGGGGGACCATAGGAATATTTTAAAAAATGGAGGATTTTTTGGGAAAATTTCGGAAGGCTGCAAAATGAGAAATACAAGTCGCACAATACCCTAATTAGTATGGATTGAAAGCGTATTTATCATAAATTGTTACAATGCAAAAAACCGCATGAAGAAAGACGTATTAGGAAAGAAATGGCAAGTTTTTCAATAGTGTCAAAAATGGCCATTTTTGGCAAAACAGCAAAGGGGGGACCATAGGAAAATTTTCAAAAATGGACGAGTTTTTGGGCAAACTTCAGAAGGCTGCAAAATGAGAAATACAAGTCGCACAATACCCTAATTAGTATGGATTGAAAGCGTAACTATCATAAATTGTTACAATGCAAAAAACCGCACAAAAAAAGACGTATTAGAAGAGAAATGGCAAGTTTTTATATAGTGTCTAAAATGGCAATTCTTGGCAAAAAAGCAAAGGGGGGACCATAGGAAAATTTTCAAAAATGGACGATTTTTTGGGCAAAGTTCGGAAGGCTGCAAAATGAGAAATACAAGTCGTACAATACCCTAATTTGTATGGATTGAAAGCGTAACTCTCATAAATTGTTACAATGCAAAAAACCGCACGAAAAAAGACGTATTAAAAGAGAAATTGCAAGTTTTTATATAGTGTCGAAAATGGCCATTTTTGGCAAACCAGCAAATAGGGGACCATAGGAAAATTTTCAAAAATGGACGATTTTTTGGGCAATTTTCAAAAGGCTGCAAAATGAGAAATACAAGTCGCACAATACCCTAATTAGTATGGATTGAAAGCGTAACTATCATAAATTGTTACAATGCAAACCACCGCACGAAAAAAGACGTATTAGAAGAGAAATTTCAAGTTTTTATATAGTGTCGAAAATGGCCATTTTTGGCAAAATAGCAAGGGGGGGACCATAGGAAAATTTTCAAAAATGGACGATTTTTTGGGCAAAGTTCGGAAGGCTGCAAAATGAGAAAAACAAGTCGCACAATACCCTAATTTGTATGGATTAAAAGCGTAACTATCATGAATTCTTAAGATGCAAAACACCGCATGAAGAAAGACGTATTAGAAGAGAAAGAGCAAGTTTTTATATAGTGTCAAAAAAACCCATTTTTTGCAAAACAGCAAAGGGGGGACCATAGGAAAATTTCCAAAAATGGACGATTTTTTGGGCAAACTTCGGAAGGCTGCAAAATGAGAAATACAAGTCGCACAATACCGTAATTAGTATGGATTGAAAGCGTAACTATCATAAATTGTTACAATGCAAACCACCGCACGAAAAAAGACGAATTAGAAGAGAAATTGCAAGTTTTTATATAATGTCGAAAATGGCCATTTTTGGCAAAACAGCAAATGGGGGACCATAGGAAAATTTTCAAAAATGGGCGATTATTTGGTCAAACTTCGGAAGGCTGCAAAATGAGAAATACAAGTCGCACAATACCCTAATTAGTATGGATTGAAAGCGCAACTATGTTAAATTATTACAATGCAAAAAACCGCACGAAAAAAGACGCATTAGAAGAGAAATGGGAAGTTTTTTAATAGTGTCTAAAATGGCCATTTTTGGCAAAACAGCAAAGGGGGGACCATAGGAATATTTTAAAAAATGGAGGATTTTTTGGGCAAATTTCGGAAGGCTGCAAAATGAGAAATACAAGTCGCACAATACCCTAATTAGTATGGATTGAAAGCGTATTTATCATAAATTGTTACAATGCAAAAAACCGCATGAAGAAAGACGTATTAGGAAAGAAATGGCAAGTTTTTCAATAGTGTCAAAAATGGCCATTTTTGGCAAAACAGCAAAGGGGGGACCATAGGAAAATTTTCAAAAATGGACGAGTTTTTGGGCAAACTTCAGAAGGCTGCAAAATGAGAAATACAAGTCGCACAATACCCTAATTAGTATGGATTGAAAGCGTAACTATCATAAATTGTTACAATGCAAAAAACCGCACAAAAAAAGACGTATTAGAAGAGAAATGGCAAGTTTTTATATAGTGTCTAAAATGGCAATTCTTGGCAAAAAAGCAAAGGGGGGACCATAGGAAAATTTTCAAAAATGGACGATTTTTTGGGCAAACTTCGGAAGGCTGCAAAATGAGAAATACAAGTCGTACAATACCCTAATTTGTATGGATTGAAAGCGTAACTATCATAAATTGTTACAATTTAAAAAACCGCACGAAAAAAGACGTATTAGAAGAGAAATGGCAAGTTTTTTAATAGTGTCTAAAATGGCCATTTTTGGCAAAACAGCAAAGGGGGGACCATAGGAAAGTTTCCAAAAATGGACGATTTTTCTGGCAAACTTCGGAAGGCTGCAAAATGAGAAATACAAGTCGCACAATACCCTAATTAGTATTGATTGAAAGCGTAACTCTCATAAATTGTTACAATGCAAAACACCGCACGAAAAAAGACGTATTAGAAGAGAAATTGCAAGTTTTTATATAGTGTCGAAAATGGCCATTTTTGGCAAACCAGCAAATAGGGGACCATAGGAAAATTTCCAACAATGGACGATTTTTTGGGCAAACTTCGGAAGGCTGCAAAATGAGAAATACAAGTCGCACAATACCCTAATTAGTATGGATTGAAAGCGTAACTATCATAAATTGTTACAATGCAAACCACCGCACGAAAAAAGACGTATTAGAAGAGAAATTTCAAGTTTTTATATAGTGTCGAAAATGGCCATTTTTGGCAAAATAGCAAAGGGGGGACCATAGGAAAATTTTCAAAAATGGACGATTTTTTGGGCAATTTTCAAAAGGCTGCAAAATGAGAAAAACAAGTCGCACAATACCCTAATTTGTATGGATTAAAAGCGTAACTATCATGAATTCTTAAGATGCAAAACACCGCATGAAGAAAGACGTATTAGAAGAGAAAGAGCAAGTTTTTATATAGTGTCAAAAATAACCATTTTTTGCAAAACAGCAAAGGGGGGACCATAGGAAAATTTCCAAAAATGGACGATTTTTTGGGCAAACTTCGGAAGGCTGCAAAATGAGAAATACAAGTCGCACAATACCCTAATTAGTATGGATTGAAAGCGTAACTATCATAAAGTGTTACAATGCAAAAAACCGCACAAAAAAAGACGTATTAGAAGAGAAATGGCAAGTTTTTATATAGTGTCTAAAATGACAATTCTTGGCAAAAAAGCAAAGGGGGGACCATAGGAAAATTTTCAAAAATGGACGATTTTTTGGGCAAAGTTCGGAAGGCTGCAAAATGAGAAATACAAGTCGTACAATACCCTAATTTGTATGGATTGAAAGCGTAACTCTCATAAATTGTTACAATGCAAAAAACCGCACGAAAAAAGACGTATTAGAAGAGAAATTGCAAGTTTTTATATAGTGTCGAAAATGGCCATTTTTGGCAAACCAGCAAATAGGGGACCATAGGAAAATTTTCAAAAATGGACGATTTTTTGGGCAATTTTCAAAAGGCTGCAAAATGACAAATACAAGTCGCACAATACCCTAATTTGTATGGATTAAAAGCGTAACTATCATGAATTCTTAAGATGCAAAACACCGCATGAAGAAAGACGTATTAGAAGAGAAGGAGCAAGTTTTTATATAGTGTCAAAAATAACCATTTTTTGCAAAACAGCAAAGGGGGGACCATAGGAAAATTTCCAACAATGGACGATTTTGTGGGCAAACTTCGGAAGGCTGCAAAATGAGAAATACAAGTCGCACAATACCCTAATTAGTATGGATTGAAAGCGTAACTATCATAAATTGTTACAATGCAAACCACCGCACGAAAAAAGACGAATTAGAAGAGAAATTGCAAGTTTTTATATAATGTCGAAAATGGCCATTTTTGGCAAAACAGCAAATGGGGGACCATAGGAAAATTTTCAAAAATGGGCGATTATTTGGTCAAACTTCGGAAGGCTGCAAAATGAGAAATACAAGTCGCACAATACCCTAATTAGTATGGATTGAAAGCGTAACTATCATAAAGTGTTACAATGCAAAAAACCGCACGAAAAAAGACGAATTAGAAGAGAAATTGCAAGTTTTTATATAAGGTCGAAAATGGCCATTTTTGGCAAAACAGCAAAGGGGAGACCATAGGAAAATTTCCAAAAATGGACGATTTTTTGGGCAAACTTCGGAAGGCTGCAAAATGAGAAATACAAGTCGCACAATACCCTAATTAGTATGGATTGAAAGCGTAACTATCATAAATTGTTACAATTCAAAAAACCGCATGAAAAAAGACGTATTAGAAGAGAAAGAGAAAGTTTTTATATAGTGTCGAAAATGGCCATTTTTGGCAAAACAGCAAATGGGGGACCATAGGAAAATTTTCAAAAATGGGCGATTATTTGGTCAAACTTCGGAAGGCTGCAAAATGAGAAATACAAGTCGCACAATACCCTAATTAGTATGGATTGAAAGCGTAACTATCATAAATTGTTACAATGCAAAAAACCGCACGAAAAAAGACGTATTAGAAGAGAAATGGCAAGTTTTTTAATAGTGTCTAAAATGGCCATTTTTGGCAAACCAGCAAAGGGGGGACCATAGGAAAGTTTCCAAAAATGGACGATTTTTCTGGCAAACTTCGGAAGGCTGCAAAATGAGAAATACAAGTCGTACAATACCCTAATTAGTATGGATTGAAAGCGTAACTCTCATAAATTGTTACAATGCAAAAAACCGCACGAAAAAAGACGTATTAGAAGAGAAATTGCAAGTTTTTATATAGTGTCGAAAATGGCCATGTTTGGCAAACCAGCAAATAGGGGACCATAGGAAAATTTCCAACAATGGGCGATTATTTGGTCAAACTTCGGAAGGCTGCAAAATGAGAAATACAAGTCGCACAATACCCTAATTAGTATGGATTGAAAGCGTAACTATCATAAATTGTTACAATGCAAAAAACCGCACGAAAAAAGACGTATTAGAAGAGAAATGGCAAGTTTTTTAATAGTGTCTAAAATGGCCATTTTTGGCAAAACAGCAAAGGGGGGACCATAGGAAAGTTTCCAAAAATGGACGATTTTTCTGGCAAACTTCGGAAGGCTGCAAAATGAGAAATACAAGTCGCACAATACCCTAATTAGTATGGATTGAAAGCGTAACTATCATAAAGTGTTACAATGCAAAAAACCGCACAAAAAAAGACGTATTAGAAGAGAAATGGCAAGTTTTTATATAGTGTCTAAAATGGCAATTCTTGGCAAAAAAGCAAAGGGGGGACCATAGGAAAATTTTCAAAAATGGACGATTTTTTGGGCAAAGTTGGGAAGGCTGCAAAATGAGAAATACAAGTCGTACAATACCCTAATTTGTATGGATTGAAAGCGTAACTCTCATAAATTGTTACAATGCAAAAAACCGCACGAAAAAAGACGTATTAGAAGAGAAATTGAGAGTTTTTATATAGTGTCGAAAATGGCCATTTTTGGCAAACCAGCAAATAGGGGACCATAGGAAAATTTTCAAAAATGGACGATTTTTCGGGCAATTTTCAAAAGGCTGCAAAATGACAAATACAAGTCGCACAATACCCTAATTTGTATGGATTAAAAGCGTAACTATCATGAATTCTTAAGATGCAAAACACCGCATGAAGAAAGACGTATTAGAAGAGAAGGAGCAAGTTTTTATATAGTGTCAAAAATAACCATTTTTTGCAAAACAGCAAAGGGGGGACCATAGGAAAATTTCCAACAATGGACGATTTTGTGGGCAAACTTCGGAAGGCTGCAAAATGAGAAATACAAGTCGCACAATACCCTAATTAGTATGGATTGAAAGCGTAACTATCATAAATTGTTACAATGCAAACCACCGCACGAAAAAAGACGAATTAGAAGAGAAATTGCAAGTTTTTATATAAAGTCGAAAATGGCCATTTTTGGCAAAACAGCAAATGGGGGACCATAGGAAAATTTTCAAAAATGGGCGATTATTTGGTCAAACTTCGGAAGGCTGCAAAATGAGAAATACAAGTCGCACAATACCCTAATTAGTATGGATTGAAAGCGTAACTATCATAAAGTGTTACAATGCAAAAAACCGCACGAAAAAAGACGAATTACAAGAGAAATTGCAAGTTTTTATATAAGGTCGAAAATGGCCATTTTTGGCAAAACAGCAAAGGGGAGACCATAGGAAAATTTCCAAAAATGGACGATTTTTTGGGCAAACTTCGGAAGGCTGCAAAATGAGAAATACAAGTCGCACAATACCCTAATTAGTATGGATTGAAAGCGTAACTATCATAAATTGTTACAATTCAAAAAACCGCATGAAAAAAGACGTATTAGAAGAGAAAGAGAAAGTTTTTATATAGTGTCGAAAATGGCCATTTTTGGCAAAACAGCAAATGGGGGACCATAGGAAAATTTTCAAAAATGGGCGATTATTTGGTCAAACTTCGGAAGGCTGCAAAATGAGAAATACAAGTCGCACAATACCCTAATTAGTATGGATTGAAAGCGTAACTATCATAAATTGTTACAATGCAAAAAACCGCACGAAAAAAGACGTATTAGAAGAGAAATGGCAAGTTTTTTAATAGTGTCTAAAATGGCCATTTTTGGCAAAACAGCAAAGGGGGGACCATAGGAAAGTTTCCAAAAATGGACGATTTTTCTGGCAAACTTCGGAAGGCTGCAAAATGAGAAATACAAGTCGTACAATACCCTAATTAGTATGGATTGAAAGCGTAACTCTCATAAATTGTTACAATGCAAAAAACCGCACGAAAAAAGACGTATTAGAAGAGAAATTGCAAGTTTTTATATAGTGTCGAAAATGGCCATGTTTGGCAAACCAGCAAATAGGGGACCATAGGAAAATTTCCAACAATGGGCGATTATTTGGTCAAACTTCGGAAGGCTGCAAAATGAGAAATACAAGTCGCACAATACCCTAATTAGTATGGATTGAAAGCGTAACTATCATAAATTGTTACAATGCAAAAAACCGCACGAAAAAAGACGTATTAGAAGAGAAATGGCAAGTTTTTTAATAGTGTCTAAAATGGCCATTTTTGGCAAAACAGCAAAGGGGGGACCATAGGAAAGTTTCCAAAAATGGACGATTTTTCTGGCAAACTTCGGAAGGCTGCAAAATGAGAAATACAAGTCGCACAATACCCTAATTAGTATGGATTAAAAGCGTAACTCTCATAAATTGTTACAATGCAAAAAACCGCACGAAAAAAGACGTATTAGAAGAGAAATTGCAAGTTTTTGTATAGTGTCGAAAATGGCCATTTTTGGCAAACCAGCAAATAAGGGACCATAGGAAAATTTCCAACAATGGACGATTTTTTGGGCAAACTTCGGAAGGCTGCAAAATGAGAAATACAAGTCGCACAATACCCTAATTAGTATGGATTGAAAGCGTAACTATCATACATTGTTACAATGCAAACCACCGCACGAAAAAAGACGTATTAGAAGAGAAATTTCAAGTTTTTATATAGTGTCGAAAATGGCCATTTTTGGCAAAATAGCAAAGGGAGGACCATAGGAAAATTTTCAAAAATGGACGATTTTTTGGGCAATTTTCAAAAGGCTGCAAAATGAGAAATACAAGTCGCACAATACCCTAATTTGTATGGATTAAAAGCGTAACTATCATGAATTCTTAAGATGCAAAACACCGCATGAAGAAAGACGTATCAGAAGAGAAAATGCAAGTTTTTATATAGTGTCGAAAATGGCCATTTTTGGGAAAACAGCAAAGGGGGGACAATAGGAAAATTTTCAAAAATGGACGATTTTTTGGGCAAACTTCGGAAGGCTGCAAAATGAGAAATACAAGTCGCACAATACCCTAATTAGTATCGATTGAAAGCGTAACTATCATAAATTGTTACAATGCAAAAAACCGCACGAAAAAAGACGAATTAGAAGAGAAATTGCAAGTTTTTATATAGTGTCGAAAAAGGCCATTTTTGGCAAAACAGCAAAGGGGGGACCATAGGAAAATTTCCAAAAATGGACGATTTTTTGGGAAAACTTTGCAAGGCTGGAAAATGAGAAATAAAAGTCGCACAATACCCTAATTAGTATGGATTAAAAGCGTAACTATCATAAATTGTTACAATGCAAAAACACCGCATGAAAAAAGACGTATTAGAAGAGAAAGAGCAAGTTTTTATACAGTGTCAAAAATGGCCATTTTTTGCAAAACAGCAAAGGGGGGACCATAGAAAAATTTTCAAAAATGGACGATTTTTTGGGCAAATTTCGGAAGGCTGCAAAATGAGAAATACAAGTCGCACAATACCCTAATTAGTATGGATTGAAAGCGTAACTATCATAAATTGTTACAATGTAAAAACCGCATGAAAAAAGATGTATTAGAAGGGAAATTGAGAGTTTTTATATAGTGACGAAACTGGGCATTTTTGGCAAAACAGCAAAGGGGGGACCATAGGAAAGTTTTCAAAAATGGACGATTTTTTGGACAAATTTCGGAAGGCTGCAAAATGAGAAATACAAGTCGCACAATACCCTAATTAGTATGGATTGAAAGCGTAACTATTATAAATTGTTACAATGCAAAAAACCGCATGAAGAAAGTCGTATTAGGAGAGAAATGGCAAGTTTTTCAATAGTGTCGAAAATAGCCATTTTTGGCAAAACAGCAAAGGGGGGACCATAGCAAAATTTTCAAAAATGGACGATTTTTTGGGAAAACTTCGACAGGCTGCAAAATGAGAAATACAAGTCGCACAATACCCTAATTATTATGGATTGAAAGCGTAGCTATTATAAATTGTTACAATGCAAACAACCGCATGAAAAAAGATGTATTAGAAGAGAAATGGCAAGTTTTTCAATAGTTCCTAAAATGGCCATTTTTGGCAAAACAGCAAAGGGGGGACCATAAAAAAATTTTGAAAAATGGACGATTTTTTGGGCAAGCTTCGGAAGGCTGCAAAATGAGAAATACAAGTCGCACAATACTCTAATTAGTATGGATTGAAAGCGTAACTATCATAAATTGTTACAATGCAAAAAACCGCATAAAAAAAGGCGTATTAGAAAAGAAATTGCAAGTTTTTATATAGTGTCGAAAATGGCCATTTTTGGCAAAACAGCAAAGGGGGGACCATAGGAAAATTTTCAAAAATTGACGATTTTTTGGGCAAACTTCTGAAGGCTGCAAAATGAGAAATACAAGTCGCACAATACCCTAATTAGTATGCATTTAAAGCGTAACTATCATAAATTGTTACAATCCGAAAATCCGCATAAAAAAAAAAGACGTATTAGAAGAGAAATGGCAAGTTTTTCAATAGTGTCGAAAATGGCCATTTTTGGAAAAACAGCAAAAGGGGGGACCATACGAAAATTTTCAAAAATGGACGATTTTTGGGCAAACTTCGGAAGGCTGCAAAATGAGAAATACAAGTCGCACAATACCATAATTAGTATGGATTGAAAGCGTAACTATCATAAATTGTTACTATGCAAAAAAGCGCATGAAGAAAGACGTATTAGGAGAGAAATGGCAAGTTTTTAAATAGTGTCGAAAATGGCCATTTTTGGCAAAACAGCAAAGGGGGGACCATAGAAAAATTTTTAAAAATGGACGATTTCTTGGGAAAACTTCGGAAGGCCTCAAAATGAGGAATACAAGTCGCACAATACCCTAATTAGTATGGATTGAAAGCGTAACTATCATAAATTGTTACAATGCAAAAAACCGCATGAAAAAAGATGTATTAGAAGAGAAATTGAGAGTTTTTATATAGTGACGAAAATGGCCATTTTTGGCAAAACAGCAAAGGGGGGACCATAGGAAAATTTTCAAAAATGGACTATTTTTTTGGCAAACTTCGGAAGGCTGCAAAATGAGAAATACAAGTCGCACAATACCCTAATTAGTATGGATTGAAAGCGTAACTATCATAAATTGTTACAATGCAAAAAACCGCATAAAAAAGGCGTATTAGAAAAGAAATTGCAAGTTTTTATATAGTGTCGAAAATAGCCATTTTTGGCAAAACAGCAAAGGGGGGACCGTAGGAAAATTTTCAAAAATGAACGATTTATTGGGCAAACTTCGGAAGGCTGAAAAATAAGAAATACAAGTCGCACAATACCCTAATTAGTATGGATTGAAAGCGTAACTATCATAAATTGTTACAATGCAAAAAACCGCATGAAAAAAGACGTATTAGAAGAGAAATTGCAAGTTTTTATATAGTGTCGAAAGTGGCCATTTTTGGCAAAATAGCAAACTGGGGACAATAGCAAAATTTTCAAAAATGGACGATTTTTTGGGCAAACTTCGGAAGGCTGCAAAATGAGAAATACAAGTCGCACAATACCCTAATTAGTATGGATTGAAAGCGTAACTAACATAAATTGTTACAATGCAAAGAACCGCATAAAGAAAGACGTATTAGAAGAGAAATGGCAAGTTTTTCAATAGTGTCGAAAATGGCCATTTTTGGCAAAACAGCAAAAGGGGGGACCATAGGATAATTTTCAAAAATGGACGATTTTTTGGGCAAACTTCGGAAGGCTGCAAAATGAGAAATACAAGTCGCACAATACCCTAATTAGTATGGATTGAAAGCGTAACTATCATAAATTGTTACAATGCAAAGAACCGCATAAAGAAAGACGTATTAGGAGAGAAATGGCAAGTTTTTCAATAGTGTCGAAAATGGCCATTTTTGGCAAAACAGCAAAAGGGGGGACCATAGGAAAATTTTCAAAAATGGACGATTTTTTGGGCAAAATTCGGAAGGCTGCAAAATGAGAAATACAAGTCGCACAATACCCTAATTAGTATGGATTGAAAGCGTAACTATCATAAATTGTTACAATGCAAAAAACCGCCTCAAGAAAGTCGTATTAGAAGAGAAATGGCAGGTTTTTCAATAGTGTCGAAAATGGCCATTTTTGGCAAAACAGCAAAGGGGGGACCATAGGAAAATTTTCAAAAATGGACGATTTTTCGGGCAAACTTCGAAAGGCTGCAAAATGAGAAATACAAGTCGCACAATACCCTAATTAGTATGGATTGAAAGCGTAACTATCATAAATTGTTACAATGCAAAGAACCGCATCAAGAAAGACGTATTAGAAGAGAAATGGCAAGTTTTTCAATAGTTTCGAAAATGGCCATTTTTGGCAAAACAGCAAAAGGGGGGACCATAGGAAAATTTTCAAAAATGGACGATTTTTAGGGCAAACTTTGAAAAGCTTTAAAATCAGAAATACAAGTCGGACAATACCCTAATTAGTATGGATTGAAAGCGTATGTATCATAAATTGTTACAATGCAAAAAACCGCATAGGAAAAGACGTATTACAAGAGAAATGGCAAGTTTCTATATAGTTTCTAAAATGGCCATTTTTGGAAAAAAAGCAAAGGGGGGACCATAGGAAAATTTTCAAAAATGGACGATTTTTTGGGCAAATTTCGGAAGGCTGCAAAATGAAAAATACAAGTCGTAACATACCCTAATTAGTATGGATTGAAAGCGTAACTATCATAAATTGTTACAATGCAAAAAACCGCATGAAGAAGGACGTATTAGAAGAGAAATTGCATGTTTTTCAATAGTGTCAAAAATGGCCATTTTCGGCAAAACAGCAAAGGGGGGACCATAGCAAAATTTTCAAAAAATGGACGATTTTATGGTCAAACTTCGGAAGACTGCAAAATGAGAAATACAAGTCGCACAATACTCTAATTAGTATGGATTAAAAGCGTAACTATCAAAAATTGTTACAATGCAAAAAACCGCATGAAAAAAGATGTACTAGAAGAGAAATTAAGATTTTTTATATAGTGAAAAAAATGGCCATTTTTGGCAAAACAGCAAAGGGGGGACGATAGGAATATTTTAAAAAATGGAGGATTTTTTGGGCAAATTTCGGAAGGCTGCAAAATGAGAAATACAAGTCGCACAATACCCTAATTAGTATGGATTAAAAGCGTATTTATCATAAATTGTTACAATGCAAAAAACCGCATGAAGAAAGACGTATTAGGAAAGAAATGGCAAGTTTTTCAATAGTGTCAAAAATGGCCATTTTTGGCCAAACTGCAAAGGGGGGACCATAGGAAAATTTTCAAAAATGGACGAGTTTTTGGGCAAACTTCAGAAGGCTGCAAAATGAGAAATACAAGTCGCACAATACCCTAATTAGTATGGATTGAAAGCGTAACTATCATAAATTGTTACAATTCAAAAAACCGCACAGAAAAAGACGTATTAGAAGAGAAATGGCAAGTTTTTATATAGTGTCTAAAATAACAATTCTTGGCAAAAAAGCAAAGGGGGGACCATAGGAAAATTTTCAAAAATGGACGATTTTTTGGGCAAACTTCGGAAGGCTGCAAAATGAGAAATACAAGTCGCACAATACCCTAATTAGTATGGATTGAAAGCGTAACTATCATAAATTGTTACAATGCAAAAAACCGCACAAAAAAAGACGTATTAGAAGAGAAATTGCAAGTTTTTATATAGTGTCTAAAATTGCAATTTTTGGCAAAAAAGCAAAGGGGGGACCATAGGAAAATTTTCAAAAATGGACGATTTTTCTGGCAAAATTCGGAAGGCTGCAAAATGAGAAATACAAGTCGCACAATACCCTAATTAGTATGGATTGAAAGCGTAACTATCATAAATTGTTACAATGCAAAAAACCGCATGAAGAAAGACGTATTAAAAGAGAAATGGCAAGTTTTTATATAGTGTCTAAAATGGCAATTTTTGGCAAAAAATCAAAGGGGGGACCATAGGAACATTTTTAAAAATGGACGATTTTTTGGGCAAACTTCGGAAGGCTGCAAAATGAGAAATACAAGTCGCACAATACCCTAATTAGTATGGATTGAAAGCGTAACTATCATAAATTGTTACAATGCAAAAAACCGCATAAAAAAAAAGACGTATTAGAAGAGAAATGGCAAGTTTTTCAATAGTGTCGAAAATGGCCATTTTTGGCAAAACAGCAAAAGGGGGGACCATAGGATAATTTTCAAAAATGGACGATTTTTTGGGCAAAATTCGGAAGGCTGCAAAATGAGAAATACAAGTCGCACAATACCCTAATTAGTATGGATTGAAAGCGTAACTATCATAAATTGTTAAAATGCAAAAAACCGCATGAAAAAGGCCGTATTAGAAGAGAAATGGCAAGTTTTTCAATAGTGTCGAAAATGGCCATTTTTGGCAAAACAGCAAAGTGGGGACCATAGGAAAATTTTCAAAAATGGACGATTTTTTGGGCAAATTTCGAAAGGCTGCAAAATTAGAAATACAAGTCGCACAATACCCTAATTAGTATGGATTGAAAGCGTAACTATCATAAATTGTTACAATGCAAAGAACCGCATAAAGAAAGACGTATTAGAAGAGAAATGGCAAGTTTTTCAATAGTTTCGAAAATGGCCATTTTTGGCAAAACAGCAAAAGGGGGGACCATAGGAAAATTTTCAAAAATGGACGATTTTTAGGGCAAACTTTGAAAAGCTTTAAAATCAGAAATAAGAGTCGGACAATACCCTAATTAGTATGGATTGAAAGCGAATGTATCATAAATTGTTACAATGCAAAAAACCGCATAGGAAAAGAGGTATTACAAGAGAAATGGCAAGTTTTTATATAGTGTCTAAAATGGCCATTTTTGGAAAAACAGCAAACGGGGGACCATAGGAAAATTTTCAAAAATGGACGATTTTTTGGGCAAACTTCGGAAGGCTGCAAAATGAAAAATACAAGTCGCACAATACCCTAATTAGTATGGTTTGAAAGCGTAACTATCATAAATTGTTACAATGCAAAAAACCGCATGAAGAAAGTCGTATTAGAAGAGAAATGGCAAGTTTTTCAATAGTGTCGAAAATGCCCATTTTTGGCAAAATAGCAAAGGGAGGACCATAGGAAAATTTTAAAAAATGAAAGATTTTTTGGGCAATTTTCAGAAGGCTGCAAAATGAGAAATAAAGGTCGGACAATACCCTAATTAGTATGGATTGAAAGCGTAACTATCATAAATTGTTACAATGCAAAAAACCGCACGAATAAAGATGTATTAGAAGAGAAAGGGCAAGTTTTTATATAGAGTCTAAAATTGCCATTTTTGGCAAAACAGCAAAGGGGGGACCATAGGAAAATTTCCAAAAATGTACGATTTATTGGGCAAACTTCGGAAGGCTGAAAAATAAGAAATACAAGTCACACAATACCCTAATTAGTATGGATTTAAAGCGTAACTATCATAAATTGTTAAAATGGAAAAAACCGCACGAATAAAGACGTATTAGAAGAGAAAGGGCAAGTTTTTATATAGAGTCTAAAATGGCCATTTTTGGCAAAACAGCAAAGGGGGGACCATAGGAAAATTTTCAAAAATGAACGATTTATTGGGCAAACTTCGGAAGGCTGAAAAATAAGAAATACAAGTCGCACAATACCCTAATTAGTATGGATTGAAAGCGTAACTATCATAAATTGTTACAATGCAAAAAACCGCATGAAAAAAGACGTATTAGAAGAGAAATTGCAAGTTTTTATATAGTGTCGAAAATGGCCATTTTTGGCAAAAACGCAAAGGGGGGACCATAGGAAAATTTCCAAAAATGGACGATTTTTTGGGCAAACTTCGGAAGGCTGCAAAATGAGAAATACAAGTCGCACAATACCCTAATTAGTATGGATTGAAAGCGTAACTATCATAAATTGTTACAATGCAAAGAACCGCATAAAGAAAGACGTATTAGAAGAGAAATGGCAAGTTTTTCAATAGTTTCGAAAATGGCCATTTTTGGCAAAACAGCAAAAGGGGGGACCATAGGAAAATTTTAGAAAATTGACGATTTTTAGGGCAAACTTTGAAAAGCTTTAAAATCAGAAATAAGAGTCGGACAATACCCTAATTAGTATGGATTGAAAGCGAATGTATCATAAATTGTTACAATGCAAAAAACCGCATAGGAAAAGACGTATTACAAGAGAAATGGCAAGTTTTTATATAGTGTCTAAAATGGCCATTTTTGGAAAAACAGCAAACGGGGGACCATAGGAAAATTTTCAAAAATGGACGATTTTTTGGGCAAACTTCGGAAGGCTGCAAAATGAAAAATACAAGTCGTACAATACCCTAATTAGTATGGATTGAAAGCGTAACTATCATAAATTGTTACAATGCAAAAAACCGCATGAAGAAAGTCGTATTAGAAGAGAAATGGCAAGTTTTTCAATAGTGTCGAAAATGCCCATTTTTGGCAAAACAGCAAAGGGGGGACCATAGGAAAATTTTCAAAAATGGACGATTTTTTGGGCAAACTTCGGAAGGCTGCAAGATGAGAAATACAAGTCGCACAATACCGTAATTAGTATGGATTGAAAGCGTAACCATCATAAATTGTTACAATGCAAAAAACCGCACGAAAAAAGACGTATTAGAAGAGAAATGGAGAGTTTTTAAAAAGTGTCTAAAATGGCCATTTTTGGCAAAATAGCAAAGGGAGGACCATAGGAAAATTTTAAAAAATGAAAGATTTTTTGGGCAATTTTCAGAAGGCTGCAAAATGAGAAATAAAGGTCGGACAATACCCTAATTAGTATGGATTGAAAGCGTAACTATCATAAATTGTTACAATGCAAAAAACCGCACAATTAAAGATGTATTAGAAGAGAAAGGGCAAGTTTTTATATAGAGTCTAAAATGGCCATTTTTGGCAAAACAGCAAAGGGGGAACCATAGGAAAATTTTCAAAAATGTACGATTTATTGGGCAAAATTCGGAAGGCTGCAAAATGAGAAATACAAGTCGCACAATACCCTAATTAGTATGGATTGAAAGCGTAACTATCATAAATTGTTACAATGCAAAAAACCGCATCAAGAAAGTCGTATTAGAAGAGAAATGGCAGGTTTTTCAATAGTGTCGAAAATGGCCATTTTTGGCAAAACAGCAAAGGGGGGACCATAGGAAAATTTTCAAAAATGGACGATTTTTCGGGCAAACTTCGAAAGGCTGCAAAATGAGAAATACAAGTCGCACAATACCCTAATTAGTATGGATTGAAAGCGTAACTATCATAAATTGTTACAATGCAAAGAACCGCATCAAGAAAGACGTATTAGAAGAGAAATGGCAAGTTTTTCAATAGTTTCGAAAATGGCCATTTTTGGCAAAACAGCAAAAGGGGGGACCATAGGAAAATTTTCAAAAATGGACGATTTTTAGGGCAAACTTTGAAAAGCTTTAAAATCAGAAATACAAGTCGGACAATACCCTAATTAGTATGGATTGAAAGCGTATGTATCATAAATTGTTACAATGCAAAAAACCGCATAGGAAAAGACGTATTACAAGAGAAATGGCAAGTTTCTATATAGTTTCTAAAATGGCCATTTTTGGAAAAAAAGCAAAGGGGGGACCATAGGAAAATTTTCAAAAATGGACGATTTTTTGGGCAAATTTTGGAAGGCTGCAAAATGAAAAATACAAGTCGTAACATAACCTAATTAGTATGGATTGAAAGCGTAACTATCATAAATTGTTACAATGCAAAAAACCGCATGAAGAAGGACGTATTAGAAGAGAAATTGCATGTTTTTCAATAGTGTCAAAAATGGCCATTTTCGGCAAAACAGCAAAGGGGGGACCATAGCAAAATTTTCAAAAAATGGACGATTTTATGGTCAAACTTCGGAAGGCTGCAAAATGAGAAATACAAGTCGCACAATACTCTAATTAGTATGGATTAAAAGCGTAACTATAAAAAATTGTTACAATGCAAAAAACCGCATGAAAAAAGATGTACTAGAAGAGAAATTAAGATTTTTTATATCGTGAAAAAAATGGCCATTTTTGGCAAAACAGCAAAGGGGGGACCATAGGAATATTTTAAAAAATGGAGGAGTTTTTGGGCAAATTTCGGAAGGCTGCAAAATGAGAAATACAAGTCGCACAATACCCTAATTAGTATGGATTGAAAGCGTATTTATCATAAATTGTTACAATGCAAAAAACCGCATGAAGAAAGACGTATTAGGAAAGAAATGGCAAGTTTTTCAATAGTGTCAAAAATGGCCATTTTTGGCAAAACAGCAAAGGGGGGACCATAGGAAAATTTTCAAAAATGGACGAGTTTTTGGGCAAACTTCAGAAGGCTGCAAAATGAGAAATACAAGTCGCACAATACCCTAATTAGTATGGATTGAAAGCGTAACTATCATAAATTGTTACAATGCAAAAAACCGCACAGAAAAAGACGTATTAGAAGAGAAATGGCAAGTTTTTATATAGTGTCTAAAATAACAATTCTTGGCAAAAAAGCAAAGGGGGGACCATAGGAAAATTTTCAAAAATGGACGATTTTTTGGGCAAACTTCGGAAGGCTGCAAAATGAGAAATACAAGTCGCACAATACCCTAATTAGTATGGATTGAAAGCCTAACTATCATAAATTGTTACAATGCAAAAAACCGCACAAAAAAAGACGTATTAGAAGAGAAATTGCAAGTTTTTATATAGTGTCGAAAATGGAAATTTTTGGCAAAATAGAAAACGGGGGACCATAGGAAAATTTTCAAAAATGGACGATTTTTTGGGCAATTTTCAAAAGGCTGCAAAATGAGAAATACAAGTCGCACAATACCCTAATTAGTATGGATTAAAAGCGTACCTATCATAAATTCTTAGGATGCAAAACACCGCATGAAGAAGGACGTATCAGAAGAGAAATGGCAAGTTTTTCAATAGTGTCAGAAATGGCCATTTTGGGCAAAACAGCAAAGGTGGGACCATAGGAAAATTTTCAAAAATGGACGATTTTTCGGGCAAATTTTGGAAGCCTGCAAGATTAGAAATACAATTCGCAGAATACCCTAATTAGTATTGATTGAAAGCGTAACTATCATAAATTGTTACAATGCAAAAAACCGCATGAAAAAAGACGTATTAGAAGAGAAAGAGCAAGTTTTTATATAGTGTCAAAAATGGCCATTTTTTGCAAAACAGCAAAGGGGGGACCATAGGAAAATTTTCAAAAATGGACGATTTTTTGGGCAAACTTCGGAAGGCTGCAAAATGAGAAATACAAGTCGCACAATACCCAAATTAGTATGGATTGAAAGCGTAACTATCAAAAATTGTTACAATGCAAAAAACCGCATGAAAAAAGATGTACTAGAAGAGAAATTAAGATTTTTTATATAGTGAAAAAAATGGCCATTTTTGGCAAAACAGCAAAGGGGGGACCATAGGAATATTTTAAAAAATGGAGGATTTTTTGGGCAAATTTCGGAAGGCTGCAAAATGAGAAATACAAGTCGCACAATACCCTAATTAGTATTGATTGAAGGCGTAACTATCATAAATTGTTACAATGCAAGAAACCGCATGAAAAAAGACGTATTAGAAGAGAAACAGCAAGTTTTTCTATAGTGTAAAAAATGGCCATTTTTTGCAAAACAGCAAAGGGGGGACCATAGGAAAATTTTCAAAAAGGGACGATTTTTTTGGCAAACTTCGGAAGGCTGCAAGATGAGAAATACAAGTCGCACAATACCCTAATTAGTATGGATTGAAAACGTAAGTATCATAAATTAATACAATGCAAAAAACCGCATGAAGAAAGACGCATTAGTAGAGAAATGGCAAGTTTTTTAATAGTGTCGAAAATAGCAATTTTTGGCAAAACAGCAAAGGGGGGACCATAGGAAAATTTTCAAAAATTGACGATTTTTAGGGAAAACTTTGCAAGGCTGCAAAATGAGAAATACAAGTCGCACAATACCCTAATTAGTATGGATTAAAAGCGTACCTATCATAAATTCTTAGGATGCAAAACACCGCATGAAGAAGGACGTATCAGAAGAGAAATGGCAAGTTTTTCAATAGTGTCAGAAATGGCCATTTTGGGCAAAACAGCAAAGGGGGGACCATAGGAAAATTTTCAAAAATGGACGATTTTTCGGGCAAATTTTGGAAGCCTGCAAGATTAGAAATACAATTCGCAGAATACCCTAATTAGTATTGATTGAAAGCGTAACTATCATAAATTGTTACAATGCAAAAAACCGCATGAAAAAAGACGTATTAGAAGAGAAAGAGCAAGTTTTTATATAGTGTCAAAAATGGCCATTTTTTGCAAAACAGCAAAGGGGGGACCATAGGAAAATTTTCAAAAATGGACGATTTTTTGGGCAAACTTCGGAAGGCTGCAAAATGAGAAATACAAGTCGCACAATACCCAAATTAGTATGGATTGAAAGCGTAACTATCATAAATTGTTACAATGCAAAAAACCGCATGAAGAAAGACGTATTAGGAGAGAAATGGCAAGTTTTTTAATAGTGTCGAAAATAGCCATTTTTGGCAAAACAGCAAAGGGGGGACCATAGGAAAATTTTCAAAAATTGACGATTTTTTGGGAAAACTTTGCAAGGCTGCAAAATGAGAAATACAAGTCGCACAATACCCTAATTAGTATGGATTGAAAGCGTAACTATCATAAATTGTTACAATGCAAACAACCGCATGAAAAAAGATGTATTAGAAGAGAAATGGCAAGTTTTTCAATAGTGTCTAAAATGGCCATTTTTGGCAAAACAGCAAAGGGGGGACAATAAAAAAATTTTGAAAAATGGACGATCTTTTGGGCAAGCTTCGGAAGGCTGCAAAATGAGAAATACAAGTCGCACAATACTCTAATTAGTATGGATTGAAATCGTAACTATGATGAATTGTTACAATGCAAAAAAGCGCATGAAAAAAGATGTATTAGAAGAGAAATTGAGAGTTTTTATATAGTAACGAAAATGGGCATTTTTGGCAAAACAGCAAAGGGGGGACCATAGGAAAATTTTCAAAAATGGACGATTTTTTGGGCAAACTTTGGAAGGCTGCAAAATGAGAAATACAAGTCGCACAATACCCTAATTAGTATGGATTGAAAGCGTAACTATCATAAATTGTTACAATGCAAAAAACCGCATGAAGAAAGACGTATTAGGAGAGAAATGGCAAGTTTTTTAATAGTGTCGAAAATAGCCATTTTTGGCAAAACAGCAAAGGGGGGACCATAGGAAAATTTTCAAAAATTGACGATTTTTTTCCTATGGTCCCCATAGGAAAATTTTCAAAAATGGACGATTTTTTTGGCAAACTTTGGAAGGCTGCAAGATTAGAGATACAAGTCGCAGAATACCCTAATTAGTATTGATTGAAAGCGTAACTATCATAAATTGTTACAATGCAAAAAACCGCATGAAAAAAGACGTATTAGAAGAGAAAGAGCAAGTTTTTATATAGTGTCAAAAATGGCCATTTTTTGCAAAACAGCAACCGGGGGACCATAGGAAAATTTTCAAAAATGGACGATTTTTTGGGCAAAATTCGGAAGGCTGCAAAATGAGAAATACAAGTCGCACAATACCCTAATTAGTATGGATTGAAAGCGTAGCTATCATAAATTGTTACAATGCAAAAAACCGCATGAAAAAAGATGTATTAGAAGAGAAATGGCAAGTTTTTCAATAGTGTCTAAAATGGCCATTTTTGGCAAAAAAGCAAAGGGGAGACCATAAAAAAATTTTGAAAAATGGACGATTTTTTTGGCAAGATTCGGAAGGCTGCAAAATGAGGAATACAAGTCGCACAATACTCTAATTAGTATGGATTGAAAGCGTAACTATGATAAATTGTTACAATGCAAAAAACCGCATGAAAAAAGATGTATTAGAAGAGAAATTGAGAGTTTTTATATAGTAACGAAAATGGGCATTTTTGGCAAAACAGCAAAGGGGGGACCATAGGAAAGTTTTCAAAAATGGACGATTTTTTGGACAAATTTCTGAAGGCTGCAAAATGAGAAATACAAGTCGCACAATACCCTAATTAGTATGGATTGAAAGCGTAACTATCATAAATTGTTACGATGCAAAAAACCGCATGAAAAAGGCGTATTAGAAAAGAAGTTGCAAGTTTTTATATAGTGTCGAAAATGGCCATTTTTGGCAAAACAGCAAAGGGGGGGACCATAGGAAAATTTTCAAAAAGGGACGATTTTTTTTGCAAACTTCGGAAGGCTGCAAGATGAGAAATACAAGTCGCACAATACCCTAATTAGTATGGATTGAAAGCGTAACTATCATAAATTGTTACAATGCAAAACACCGCATGAAGAAAGACGTATTAGAAGAGAAATGGCAAGTTTTTCAATAGTGTCGAAAATGGCCATTTTTTGCAAAACAGCAAAGGGGAGACCATAGGAAAATTTTCAAAAATTGACGATATTTTGGGCAAACTTCGGAAGGCTGCAAAATGAGAAATACAAGTCGCACAATACCCTAATTAGTATGGATTGAAAGCGTAACTATCATAAATTGTTACAATGCAAAAAACCGCATGAAAAAAGGCGTATTACAAAAGAAATTGCAAGTTTTTATATAGTGTCGAAAATGGCCATTTTTGGCAAAACAGCAAAGGGGGGACCATAGGAAAATTTTAAAAAATGGACGATTTTTTTGGCAAACTTCGGAAGGCTGTAAGATGAGAAATACAAGTCGCACAATACCCTAATTAGTATGGATTGAAAGCGTAACTATCATAAATTGTTACAATGCAAAAAGCGCATGAAAAAAGACGTATTAGAAGAGAAATGGCAAGTTTTTATATAGTGTCTAAAATTGCAATTTTTAGAAAAACAGCAAAGAGGGGACCATAGGAAAATTTTTTAAAAATGGACGATTTTTTGGGCAAACTTCGGAAGGCTGCAAAATGAGAAATACAAGTCGTACAATACCCTAATTAGTATGGATTGAAAGGGTAACTATCATAAATTTTTACAATGCAAAAAACCGCATGAAAAAAGACGTATTAGAAGAGAAATTGCAAGTTTTTCAATAGTGTCGAAAATGGCCATTTTTGGCAAAACAGCAAACGGGGGACCATAGGAAAATTTTCAAAAGCGGACGATTTTTTGGGCAAACTTCCGAAGGCTGCAAAATGAGAAATACAAGTCGCGCAATACCCTAATTAGTATGGATTAAAAGCGTAACTATCATAAATTGTTACAATGCAAAACACCGCATGAAGAAAGACGTATTAGAAGAGAAATAGCAAGTTTTTCAATAGTGTCGAAAATGCCCATTTTTGGCAAAACAGCAAAGGGGGGACGATAGAAAAATTTTCAAAAATGGACGATTTTTTGGGCAATTTTCGGAAGGCTGCAAAATGAGAAATAGAAGTCGCACAATACCCTAATTAGTATGGATTGAAAGCGTAACTATCATAAATTGTTACAATGCAAAACACCGCATGAAGAAAGACGTATTAGAAGAGAAATGGCAAGTTTTTCAATAGTGTCGAAAATGCCCATTTTTGGCAAAACAGCAAAGGGCGGACAATAGGAAAATTTTCAAAAATGGACGATTTGTTGGGCAATTTTCGGAAGGCTGCAAAATGAGAAATACAAGTCGCACAATACCCTAATTAGTATGGATTGAAAGCGTAACTATCATAAATTGTTACAATGCAAAAAACCGCGTGAAGAAAGACGTATTAGAAGAGAAATGGCAAGTTTTTCAATAGTGTCGAAAATGGCCATTTTTTGCAAAATAGCAAAAGGGGGGACCATAGGAAAACTTTCAAAAATGGACGATTTTTTTAACAAACTTAGGAAGGCTGCAAAATGAGAAATACAAGTCGCACAATACCCTAATTAGTATGGATTGAAAGCGTAACTATCATAAATTGTTACAATGCAAAAAACCGCACAAAAGAAGACGTATTAGAAGAGAAATGGCAAGTTTTTCAATAGTGTCTAAAACGGCCATGTTTGGCAAAATAGCAAAGAGGGGACCAGAGGAAAATTTTTTAAAAATGGACGATTTTTTTGGCAAACTTCGGAAGGCTTCAAAATGAGAAATACAAGTCGCACAATACCCTAATTTGTATGGATTGAAAGCGTAACTATCATAAATTGTTACAATGCAAAAAACCGCATGAAAAAAGATGTATTAGAAGAGAAATTGCAAGTTTTTATATAGTATTGAAAATAGCCATTTTTGAAAAAAAAGCAAAGGGGGGACCATAGGAAAATTTTCAAAAATGGACGATTTTTTAGGCAAACTTCGGAAGGCTGCAAAATGAGAAATACAAGTCGCACAATACCCTAATTAATATGGATTGAAAGCGTAACTATCATAAATTGTTACAATGCAAAAAACCGCATGAAGAAAGACGTATTAGAAGAGAAATGGCAGGTTTTTTAATAGTGTCGAAAGTGCCCATTTTTGGCAAAACATCAAAGGGGGGACCATAGGAAAATTTTCAAAAATGGACGATTTTTTGGGAAAACTTCGGAAGGCTGCAAAATGAGAAATACAAGTCGCACAATACCCTAATTAGTATGGATTGAAAGCGTAACTATCATAAATTGTTACAATGCAAAAAACCGCACGAAAAAAGACGTATTAGAAGAGAAATGGCAAGTTTTTATATAAAGTCTAAAATGGCCATGTTTGGCAAAATAGCAAAGAGCGCACCATAGGAAAATTTTTTAAAAATGGACGATTTTTTGGGCAAACTTCGGAAGGCTGCAAAATGAGAAATACAAGTCGAACAATACCCTAATTAGTATGGATTGAAAGCGTAACTATCATAAATTGTTACAATGCAAAAAACCGCATGAAAAAAGACGTATTAGAAGAGAAATTGCAAGTTTTTCAATAGTGTCGAAAATGGCCATTTTTGGCAAAACAGCAAACGGGGGACCATAGGAAAATTTTCAAAAATGGACGATTTTTTTGGCAATTTTCGGAAGGCTGCAAAATGAGAAATAGAAGTCGCACAATACCCTAATTAGTATGGATTGAAAGCGTAACTATCATAAATTGTTACAATGTAAAAAACCGCGTGAAGAAAGACGTATTAGAAGAGAAATGGCAAGTTTTTCAATAGTGTCGAAAATGGCCATTTTTGGCAAAACAGCAAAGGGGGGACCATAGGAAAATTTTCAAAAATGGACGATTTTTTGGGAAAACTTCGGAAGGCAGCAAAATGAGAAATACAAGTCGCACAATACCCTAATTAGTATGGATTGAAAGCGTAACTATCATAAATTGTTACAATGCAAAAAACCGCATGAAGAAAGACGTATTAGAAGGGAAATGGCAAGTTTTTCAATAGTGTCGAAAATGGCCATTTTTGGCAAAACAGCAAAAGGGGGGACCATAGGAAAATTTTCAAAAATGGACGATTTTTTGGGCAAACTTCGGAAGGCTGCAAAATGAGAAATACAAGTCGCACAATACCATAATTAGTATGGATTGAAAGCGTAACTATCATAAATTGTTACAATGCAAAAAACCGCACAAAAAAAGACGTATTAGAAGAGAAATGGCAAGTTTTTCAATAGTGTCTAAAATGGCCATGTTTGGCAAAATAGCAAAAGGGGGGACCATAGGAACATTTTCAAAAATGGACGATTTTTTGGGCAAACTTCGGAAGGCTGCAAAATGAGAAATACAAGTCGCACAATACCCTAATTAGTATGGATTGAAAGCGTAGCTATCATAAAATGTTACAATGCAAAAAACCGCATGAAAAAAGACGTATTAGAAGAGAAATTGCAAGTTTTTATATAGTATCGAAAATAGCCATTTTTGGAAAAAAAGCAAAGGGGGGACCATAGGAAAATTTTAAAAAATGGACGATTTTTTGGGCAAAGTTCGAAAGTCTTCAAAATGAGAAATACAAGTCGTACAATACCCTAATTAGTATGGATTGAAAGCGTAACTATCATAAATTGTTACAATGCAAAAGACCGCATGAAAAAAGACGTATTAGAAAAGAAATTGCAAGTTTTTATATAGTGTCGAAAATGGCCATTTTTGGCAAAACAGCAAAGAGGGGACCATAGGAAAATTTCAAAAAATGGACGATTTTTTGGGCAAACTTCGGAAGGCTGCAAAATGAGAAATACAAGTCGCACAATACCCTAATTAGTATGGATCGAAAGCGTAACTATCATAAATTGTTACAATGCAAAAAACCGCACGAAACAAGAAGTAGGGGGAATATACCGGTTCTGGCCCAAAATAAAAAATGTTAAAATAAAAAATCAATTTTATTTTATTTTTTATTTTATTAAAGATTTAAACAAAATAAAAAAAAGTTAAAATAAAAAATCAATTTTATTTTATTAAAGATTTCAGGAAAATAAAAAAAGTTAAAATAAAAAATCAATTTTATTTTATTCAAGATTTTAACCAAAAATAAAAAAAGTTAAAATAAAAAATCAATTTTATTTTATTCAAGATTTCAGGAAAATAAAAAAAAAAGTTAAAATAAAAAATCAATTTTATTTTATTCAAGATTTTAACCAAAAATAAAAAAAGTTAAAATAAAAAATCAATTTTATTTTATTCAAGATTTTAACCAAAAATAAAAAAAGTTAAAATAAAAAATCAATTTTATTTTATTCAAGATTTCAGCAAAATAAAAAAAAGTTAAAATAAAAAATCAATTTTATTTTATTCAAGATTTCAGAAAAAATAAAAAAATGTTAAAATAAAAAATCAATTTTATTTTATTAAAGATTTCAGGAAAATAAAAAAAATGTTAAAATAAAAAATCAATTTTATTTTATTCAAGATTTTAGGAAAATAAAAAAATGTTAAAATAAAAAATCAATTTTATTTTATTCAAGATTTCTAGGGCCTAACCTAAAAATAAAAAAAATGTTAAAATAAAAAATCAATTTTATTTTATTCAAGATTTCTGGGGTCAAAATAAAATAAAATAAAAATAAAAAATCAATTTTATTTTGTTCAAGATTTCTAAGGTATAGCCAAAAATAAAAAATTAATTATAGTTTAAAAAGATAAAATAAAATAAAAAGATGAATATAAAATTATTAACTATTAATTACGATAATAAAGAAAAAAAGTGTACAAAAGATTTCTTTGATGAAGTAAGTAAAGATTTATCAATTTGTATAGAAGAGAATGATAATTTAATGATTATTGCGTCAAATATTGATCCAAATAATTTTTCATCAGATAAGTGTGTATTTTTTGGTTTTAAAATTCGGTACCTATTGGGAGATAGACCGCCGGTAATGAGAGACGGACAATTGTGTACAAGACAATTTATTACAAACGGAGTAAAAATACATAAAATTGAGGAAGATATTAATTTTGATAAAGAGTATTTTGAAAAAGCAATTAAGATTAATAATGAAAGAGAAATTAATAGAAATTTAGAAATATTTATTAATTCATTTGAGATTAGTTTTAATATAGTAATTAGAGATAAAAATAAGTTTTACGAAAAAATACAAAAACATGTAAAGGATGGAACATCTTCACACTTTTCAATCTCACCACCCAATATAAATATGTTTGAGGGTATGAAAGTAGTATCTTTAGATAAGTAGTAATACAAAGATTAATTTTATGTTATATAACCCAATAAATGGTTACATAACAAAAATTTATTTAAATCTTAAACTAAAAGTTGCAGATTCTCCTTTTAGATAAAACCTTTTCCAATCAGAGTCTAAAATGGTTAAATCAAAGTGATTAATCAAGTTATCATATTTTTTAATTGGAATAGATGGATAATCTTTTGATGGGATGTTTGCTAGCAATTGGGATGGTTGTATTTTTACAATTTCATTTTTTCCTTTATTTGTGTATGACATTTTATTATCAACTATGCTGCATAAAAGTCTTAAGGGTTCTTTTATAGTTATATCTATTTGATTTATTTTAAATAAAACCTCTGGCACCCCCAAGGAATTTTGCAAACCCTGGGTAAATTTAATGTTAAATGGTTTATTGTTGATTATGTAAGCAAAATTATCTCCGATAATCATTGTTATATTTTTACCCTTTTCACTGTGCTCAATTAATATTTTTATATCATTTATGGAATATATTCCTGGATTAAATATTACTAAAGGCCTATCTTGTTCATCAGTTATTTTTTCTTGATTCCTTAAAGTTATTAGTCTTTTTTTTGTTTTAATATTACAATCCAGGAGTTGTATCTCTTGAATATTTTTGAGTGGAGGGTCTAAATAAACCCTAGTTTCTGCAGTATACATTGTAATACTAAGCATTTTTCATTTATAGGATATATGTTTAGATTAATTTTTATCGAAATAAAAACCAAGATAATAATCCTCCAGCAAATATTAAAACAATAAGAGTATTTTGATGTTCTATATTACTAACTTCATCTATTTTGTCTGATTCATCGTCATTGTTTAATTTAGGTTTTCTTGGTTGAGGATTGGTATTTAATAAAACTTTTGATGTTCCTAAACTATGAGTTATTCCAACATTTTTTGTTCCAACATTTATTGAATTATTTACCCCAAATTTCATATCTTTTGTTGCTATTTTCAGATTATTATTGTATCCAATAACGCTTTCTGTATTTATAATTAAATTGCTTGGCATCAACAAAACATCAGGAGCTATAGCCAAATCAAGACGTACTTTTGATTCTTGAACCGCCATTTGATATCTTTGATTTGAATTTGCGATATCATTTTCAATCACAGAGCTTTCAAATAAATCTATAAATTCTTGTTGGGTTTCAAATGCTCTTCCCCCATTACCAATAATTGAATTCCTGGTATTAACTTGGGCCCCCAAAACGCAATAAACAAAAGCTTCAACCGATCTATTTATTCTTCCTAATCCAGCATTTGTTAATCCATATCCAGATTCTGGTATAAACCATGCATATTGAAAATCAACAAAATAATCATTTCGAAGCATAGATATTAAATTCCCATCTATTTTTTTACCACCATCATCGGAAAATCTATTTGCGCTGCTTGGCCATATATTAGCTTCTGTATCATAACCTCTTACAATTCTGACATCTTGATTTCCACCACCTATCGCCTGCCCACTAGCGCTTCCGGGAACACTTCCAGGTGGTACATATCCTTTTCCATAATCAATAAATACATCTCCAACACCATGATTTGCACCCCCCTTCCATCTAAAATCGGCCAAAGGCTTATTTAATCCTCTATAATCTTGATTATTGCTTAAGCCAAATTCTGCGCATAAACGATTATAAGCATTTTTGTTGTATGGATTATTTTTTAAAGAAAAAGTTTGTTCGTTGGGTAATGGTACAGATAATTCATATAATATTCTTCTTATTGTAAAGTAAATGTGAAATATAAAAAAACTTCTAATAACTTTTGGGTAATTTAAACTATCATTTAAACTTACACCGCATCCTGATGTTGCGCACCAAACCGCCATGTTTAATTGCTGAGGCCAGTGATTAATATTTGGTTTATTCAACCAAGCCCTAGCTTCTTTACCGCTAGTAAGTCCTACAGTCTGATTTTTAAATACATTTTTCATGGGAGAAATGAAGCTGTCTTTATCTGAAACATATATATCTAAAATAATTAACATTTTTGTTACATTTTTTGCAGATTCATCGAATTTAATACCGGGTATTGGATATATATTTTTTGTAGATGATAAACTTTCTGGAAAGGAACTATTTTGTAATCCCAAATCGTGCCATAATAATGTTTTCAAATTAGAGGGGAGATCATCGGTCCAGGTTTTCCCAGAAGGATCATCATCAGACATAACTGTTACCCCATTAACTTTCCATTTAATATACCCACCATATGAATCATTAATAAATGTAAATTTATCAAGGTTCGCGTTTGGGTACCGGGTCTTGAAATCTGATAATAACATCTTATTCTTTGTGTTTCAATTAATCCGATCTTTAGATCTAGAATAAGATGTAAATTCAATTAACCTCTCTTCTAATTCCCGCAAAACAATTACAACCAACATCAGTTCTCTCATATGAAATTTTTAATGACCTGGATTTGTTAATTCTTTTAATAGATTTTCGCGTACTTCTCTCCTTATCACAGACATATCTAAGTTTTTTTCTGAGTCTTTCCTAAATTTTTGTCGTATTTCTTGTTTTAGTTTTTGAAACTTTTCCAACTCTGCTAAAATTATAGAAAATTCTTGATCGGATATAACATTATCTTTCAAAGCCTTTGAAACTAAATCATTTATAGTGTTTAATTTTGATTTTGCAATTGCAGCGGTTTGTTCGTGTTTACTAACTTTACCAGAAAGTCTTTTTGATGCAATACCAAATCCAACCGACAACCCACCAAAAAAACCACCAACAACTCCCAAAGGCACACCAACAATAGCACCAAAACCCGTGAGAGAAGTTCCTAAACCGCTTGCTGATAGGATAACTGAAATCAAACCGCCAGAAACACTAATTTTTGTACATATTCCTCTAGCTCTATTATATTTTTTTCTTACTTCTTCGTAATGTTTAATTTCTTTCTCAAGATTTTGTAATACTTCGCTTGATTTTTGTAGTCTGAAATTAATAGGATCTGGATTATTAGGCAATACAGGGTAAATTCTATTGTATTCATCCATATTGTATTTTACTACTCAATATGATATCTTTAGATCTACTTTCTCTTCTTTTTTATACTTTCCACAAAATATAAAACCACAGCCATTATTAATAACCATGCATTCTTACCCAAAAATCCAATAACCTGACCAGCTGTTTTGAATAGAAAGCTAACTATTGCACCAATCATACCAGGTAATATTTCGCCTAATTTCTTACCAAGAATTTTTAATCCATTCCCTACACCTCTTCCCAAAGTAGATAAACCCTTTGAAAGACTAGAAACTATAACACCAATTACTATACCTACAGCACTGACAACAGCAAATACTGTAAAACCATGCTTTTTGAATATATCCTTAATTCGTTCCCGCAATGACATTTTTTCACGTATTTGCTATGACTCACGATCCCTGCTTGCCATTTCATTTTCATCCTCGTCAATTTCTCTATCTAATGTCTCTATTCGTGTTCTCTCCTCTGGTGTTTTCAACGGTTTATTCTCAAGGAATTTTTTCTCCGCCTTCTTTTTGTTTTGTAATTCTTTTGTCTTTTCATTCTCACGATCATTTTCTTCTAAAATTTCTTCTGCTCTAGGACCTAAAGCATTTTTTAATTGACCATCAGGAAGTTTAGCCCCAGTTTTAAAATTTCTAAATTCACCCCCTCTAAGAACATATTCGGCTGCATTACTCCTACCTGGTAATTTAATGGTGGGCAATTTTATTCCGTGTCCTATATCTTTTAAAAATGTTATAAATTTTTGAAATTTTGGGCGTGGATGTACCACTTTTATCCCCTCTTCGGCTTCTTCTTTTTCTTTCATCTTTTCTAAAAGAGGCTCATTTTCATTAATACCACCAAATGGAGTTTCCTCCTCCTCCTCATCATCATAACCGGGATTTTCATAAGTTGTGGACGTCTTTGGAGATAAATAAATTGTTTCATTATTATCATTACCATCATCATCTTTTGTTTCATTTAGTTTAGTTGGATCTAAATCTTCTGGTAAATATCCTCCTTCTGCCATTATTTTTTTACTCATCAGTAAGAAATCTTTAGATACCTTAGAGTTGGAAAAATAAAAGTAAATTTTGATTTAAATATTTTTAAAAATATATAAAAATAAAATGATGAACGAAACTACACAATTAATAGATATTAATACTTATAAACCTAAAGTAAGCATGATCTTTTCTAAACCAATTGTTGGTGAAATTCCTGGAAGTAAACCCAAGGTTGAATTTAAAAGAATTAAAATTTTTACAAAAAATGATGATGGAACAGAAGGAGAACTTGTTATTCCAACCGGTAATTTATATTCTTTTGGTGTTTCTACAAACACAAACCAAACGGGTGTAGTTACAGAATATACATTTCCCTTATGTTTATGGAGTGGAAGTAAACCAACACCTGAAGAGGAAAAATGGATTGATTTATTCAATGATATAGTTGACAATTGCATTGATCATTTGCTTATTAATAGAGTAAAAATTGGTAAATTTGAGTTGGAAAGAAATGAGCTTGAAAAACAAAAAGGAGGTTTAAATCCTCTATATTGGAAGTTGGAACAATCTTCAATGGTTAGAGTTCCTGATAGAGGTCCAACTTTATATGCAAAATTAATTTGGGATAAAAAAAAAGACCAAATTTTAACTAAGTTTTATAACTCTAAAAATGATAAGTTAATTGACCCATTAAAATTATTAAACAAAGGTTGTCGCGTTGAAGAAGGTGTAATAAAAATCGAATCAATATTTATTGGTTCGCGTATTTCGCTCCAAGTAAAACTTTATGAAGCAGTTATAGAACCAAACAGAGAAATGAAAAGATTAACTAAATTTAGAGGTTTAACTATTTCAGATAGTAAATCTGCGGCCGAAGAAATGGAAGAAGATTCTGATGAAGGGAGTCTCATGTAAACAATAATAAATATACTTATGTTATATAACCAAATTACTGGTTACATAACAAATAATAATTTTATAAGAATTTACTTACCGCGTAACCTAAACCTAACATTCCTGCTCCAACATATACCATTTCTCCTGTTTTTTGTTCATCGCTTGGTCTGTAATAATCAGAGAATTTTGGCTCTTGCATTTGACTATACAATTCAAAAGCTTGGTTTGTAGTCGAAATATTTTTTGATGCTTGATATTTTTCATCTTTTTTCTTCATTTTCCAATCAAGCATTTTTTGTCTTTTTTCCTGATATTCTGAGTAATCTTTTTGATATTTTTCTAATGCTTTATCGTGTCGTATTTTTTCTGTATCCACATTATGTCCCGAAAGACTTTTTGCAAGATAATTTCCCCCAACAAATGCTGTTGCATTCAATATAGCCCCACCAATCATCATCGCTATTGCTGCCATTTTATTTTGGTAAAATCTTTTGATCCTCTAAATATGTTTTTAGATACATACTTCCTGATAATACAGCCACCCATTTTGCATAATTTGTAATACTTGAGGATGGGTCGCTCAAAAATGATTCTTTCATTACCTTTTTAGCCACATATCCAACTCCAGCCCCTAATCCTATAAGTACCGCTGAATCAGTTACAGTTTTCACAAGTTTATTTTCGCTTGACATGATTTTTTACTACATCATTAAGAAACCTTTAGATGACTTTAGTAATTATTCCATTCCTAAAGATTTTGGGGTTAAATGCAACGGAATTTTGGGGGGTTGAGGTATTTGCGGAACTTGTGATAAATCAGCTATCCTATTAGAATATTCAACCCTAGCTTTTTCCTTATATCTCATAAAAAGATCAAATGCTGTAAACCCCAATCCAACAACAGATAAAACAGTAGTAAAAGATAACTCCGGAAGCCACGATTTCGCTTCGCGGTGATTTGATTCATCATTTTGCTCTGTAGCCCGCAGGGTCTCTTCGCGTTTCATCTCCCTAGCTAATGCTTCTTTTGCTTTTTTATTATATTCAGCTAATTTTTTACCAGCCGCTACTTTTTTAGGATCTTTCTCCCTCTTTTTAGTATCTTTATTTTCAGGCGCGGGATCAGCTGTAATTTGCTCAACTTGTTCATTTTGTTCAGACATATTTTACATATAATTAAGAAACCTTTAAACGGGTTAGTGAACAGTATCATACCCGCTATCGGCCTGCTCAATAGTCTGTTCAGTTGTACTTGTAAATTGTTGATTTTTGTTGAATTTTATGTGTTTAGCAACTTGAAATAGCCCGCTAGCAAGTGCAGCCAATCTCCCTGCTTTTAATGCTAAGAGTCCTACAATGTTTGTTAATTCACGATTAACCAAATCATCATTCTTCAAATCATTGCAAAGAGATTCTATATCATCAACCGGAACTAAATATGAAATAAGTTTGGAAACTAATTGAAGGGATGAATCTACCAACCCCCCGTTAATTTTCTTACCCATTACCGCCTGATACCGGTTAAAATATTTTTCTACATCTCGTTCCGATAATTTTTTTATATCACCCAAACTCATTTCAACCCCCAAATATTCCTTTGTTGTTCCGAGAGCGGCTAAAATTGCGAGTGATTCTTGTTTTATTTCAAGCTCATCATTATCATTTACACCGGTCTTTACTTCAGTTTTTTCTTCAATGTAATCTTCAACGTTTGTCATCTTTGTTAAATCACTTCGGGTATCTCTAAATAGCAATTAAATGGATAGCGCAAACTCAAACATAGCCTAGAATATTTTTCAGTTTTCAGGAGTTGTACAAACTTTTTACCCAATTCATAATCCAAATCACCACCATAATCTTCAAAAAACATTTTCATACCTTTCTGCGATGGATTATGAAAAGTAACAACGCAGGCCACATTTTCCCTGAATGGTTTTGCTATCGATGTCAATTGCTGGGTTAAAACCCACATTGATAATCCGTGATGCCTTCCGGAGAATGCTAAATCTATAAATTTATTAGATCTTTTCTTCAGATCAGTGGATACGGCGCAATCATCTAAAATTATTAATGTGTTTGTCCCGGAGAATAAAATTTGGCAATCATTTAACAATTCATTAATCTCATCGAGATTACTTGCATCTGGTGATAATACAAAGAATCTCTTATCCCCACGAGCAAAATTATGATATGTTTTATTTTTAGAATAAGTTGGACAAATTAAAACAATATATTCAAAAACTTTTCGGAATGGCCCTCGGAGTTGTTCAATTAAGTACTTTGTTTTTCCACAATTTGTTGGTCCTGTTATAATACAATGGAATGGTATTTTATCTCGTAAATCTTCCATGATTTTTTGTATCATAACATTATGTTTTTAGATTCTCAGTACTTAATTGATCTTAAACTTGAATTCATTATTTCCATCATTGCATCGGCTACAACAAACATATGACAAGTTATTACTACTGAGCTTGATGAGCCACTTTTTTTCCTTTTAATTTCTATTTTTACTCCATCATGTGTATTATTTAGAGCTAGTCCTCCACCATGAATATTATTATCTGGGTGAGTTCTAGTATCAAGCCAAAGAGCAAACTTATTTGTATAAAAATCCCCTTCTTTTAGTGAAATTTTTAAACCATCATCTCTCTTGAATCGTTTTTTCACAGATTCCCAAAGATCTGATATAATCATACCTTTAGAGTATATTCTATTTGGTACACCATCAACATCAATATTAACAGAAGTTATTCCAGGATAGAAAAAATTTTCTGAATCTCTTGCACCGCCGGCATATGGGGCAATAAACAAAAATAATATTCCGCTCATTGATCTTCTAGGTAAATTAACATGTTGATTAATAACTTCATCAGCTCCAGTTCAAAATGTAAAAGTTTTGTGTAAAGTGACATTTTCATAAAAAAATCCTTTGCCAATTTGATAAGTTGATTTAGCTTCTTTAGCTAAATATTCACTTGAAATTGATGAATATTCTAACTCTAAATTTTTGAGCGAATATGATGGTGTTTTAGTTGTATCAGAATAAACAACAATATCAGAAACTGGGGCTAATGTAATCTCAAATATTAAATGATTTTCTAATGCTTTTGGATAAAAAACCCCATGATCTTTTAAAATAGGATGATTTATTGGTATTCTATACTTTGTATTATGTACTACCGCAAGGGCTACTTCTTTTGCTTCAGAATCATCCTTATCACCCGCATTTGTTCTAAGTTTTCTAATATTTTCATCAGAAATACCTTGTTTTAATCTATCTTTACGCTCTTCTTTGGTTAAAAATAAATCATGATATGTTTGAAATAGATCATATCTTTGGGTATCTTGTAATGTTTCGCCACCAAAAAGAACTTTTAATCTGTAAACAAGATTAGCCCCTAAATTATTAACAAATCTATTATTTGCATGACCCTCAACATCTAAATCAAATAGAAGAGATACGCTTCCAGGTACAATCACCAAATTCTCAGAAAGTTTTGGAATATTTATATATAATGTTTCACCAGGACTGGCTGATGATGGATTTAGAGTAATTCTATTTAATGTTGATTCTGCCTTCAAACCAAAGGGTTCTCGTGGAATTCTGTTTGGATTAATTTTTTCAGACGTCATAATTGATTTATAAGATACTTTGGCTAACCTTTAAACCCCTTTGTCTTTAATTTTTCAATATGTTTTAATAAATCTTCTCTCGCCTCAGGAATTAAAATCATAATATTAAAAATTTTATCGCCATCTTCCATATATAGAATTTTTTTTCTAATAATTTTTTTCATAAGATAAATTTGATGTTCGCTAAATTTTTCTTCCTCCACCATTTTAATTTATAAGATACTTTGTTAATTTTTAAATGATGCCAAAAATATATTATTCGGCTGGGGGGTATTGGAAAGGATATTCCGCAATTCCTAAATTAGCTGAGAAAGCAAAAGTAGGCGAAAATGAGGCAAAACAATGGTTGCAGAAACAGGCAATTTGGCAAATCTATCTTACAGCTCCAAAGTATATACCTAGGCCTCACTGGACTGTGGATAAACCAAATCAGATTCATCAGGCGGATTTATTATTTTTGCCGCATGATAGAGTTGGAAGAAAAACATATAAATATGCGTTAGTTGTGGTTGATATCGCCTCGAGATATAAAGATGCTGAGCCATTAACTTCAAAAGAAAGTCGAGAGATATCAGAAGCTTTTAAGAAAATATATTCTAGAAGATTAAAATACCCAAAAACATTAATGGTTGATCCTGGAAAAGAATTTATGGGTGAAGTTAGTAAACTCATGAATTACCATAATGTAAGAATACAGAGAAGTGAAGCTGGTAATCATAGAGCTCAAGCATTTGTAGAAAACGCAAATAGAATATTGGGTGAAAGATTATTTAGCCATCAATATGCGCAGGAAATGATTAGTGATGGGCGATCAAGGGTATGGGTGAAAAGATTGCCAACTATTCTAAAAACTTTGAATAATACAAAAACGAGAATAACTGGTAAAGAGCCTGATGAGGCTATAAAAATGAAAGAGGTTAATATTGAAACTAAAAATGATCAAAGAGTTGTTGGGCTTGATGAGGTTAGATTGCCTCCTGGTGTTAAAGTTAGATATTTATTATCCGCGGGCGAACTTGAAGGCGGTGAAAAAAGGCGGGCTACTGATCCTATTTGGAGTATTAAAGTTTATTATATTACGCGCGACGTTGTTTCACCTAATCAGCCCGTTTTATATTATTTATTGGATGGTCCAAGACGCGGCTTTGTAAGGGAAGAACTTCAAGTTATACCTTATGATACTAAGTTACCTCCAGATTCTGTTTTACAACGATAATACCCATAAGCAAAAGTATTTATTCCGTCTTTACAAATTATTCTTTTATCATCATCGCAAGAAAGTGCAACTTTGTTAACAGTTTCGGTATAAACATCATGCAAACGACTTCTAAATACATTCATCTTTCTCATTTGTGGTTGTTTATTGAATAGACAATTTTTGTAATCATTAAAGCTTATTGTCTTTTTTACTACTGATGTTTTTACCCCTTTGTCCTTTTTTATCTCTTCACCTCCATCCATCCTGTATGAGTAAAGCTTGGCTCTTAGACCAACAAATTCCGCTATCGGTTTTCCACCTGCCTCATCTTTGAACATATTAATAACTTTTTTATTTATATCCGTCTTAATACCTGATGGGTGGTTTTCAGTAAAATTGGAAGTGTCAAACCTTTCCTTCACATCTGGGTAAATATCCTTGTAAAAATCTTCCGTTTCTATCAAATACGCGAGACTATCAGTATCTGTAAAAAGCAATTTAACCTTTTCTCCATACTTTGGTTTTATATAATTATAATGAAAGTTATACATTATTGTTTTACTTAGATCAAGAATGCACATTCCTAAGTAAACGGGTTTATTGAATACTAACTTTGTTTTCTTCATGTGAATGGCCACAAGATTTTCACAAAAGATAGTGCGGTGTTTATAATTAGGTTTTGATATTAATTTTTTTGAATCTTTTTGATTTGTAACTAATCTAATATCAACCCTATTTCTAATGTTTTCCATTGTTTTACCAAACACAGAATTATTCATTAACTTGAAGAAATCTTTTTCAAAATCATTCTTCGCTTTTGATCTTAGATCAGTATTCAAGGCAATATATGGTTTTAACCATTCCGACTCTTTGAATGTAATACCTCTATGAATTTTTGTTATTTTTAATCCCAAACTTTCATAAAGTTTTAGTGTTTCATGATGAACAACATACTTTACCTTATTGTTCAGGTTTGGGATTAATTTCTCCACTTTATTAACTACAAGCCTTTCTGGAGCTAAAGGATAATCATTATGTAAATCATGAAGTTGGTAGGGATATTCCAAATCAACCTCCAATAAGCAAGGAATATTTTTCCAGTCTCTAAGATCTTTGTTTTTCATCCATTTAAAACCATGAGTAGGTAATGGATTACTCATTCCTCCTCCATATAAATTATTAGCGTCAAGATATTGTATATACATTTTGGTTAGGTCGGGATCATATTCTTTCATATATGGGTTGTTTGCTTTACCATATCTAGTAGAAATCATAGAGACTCCACCCCGAATACCTTTCTCAATCATAAGCAACATGTCGATGTCAGTTAGCAACTCTAAATTTACTTTTGTTATCTTTAATGCTGCATCCCAAGCTAGTCCGGGTGCTGTATAATAGTGTGCGGGATCTAATCCATAGTTTTTACTACAAACATCTCTAAAATTCTCGAATACATCGGCTAAAAGTAATACATCTGACATAAGATATAAGTCATGATATTCCCTCATAGTTTTCATATTAAAAGTTTCCCAAACATTTTGTGCATGTTTATAATCATTATCTGTTATATTTTCATCGTTTAGTATTGAATAAAATGCATCTTTTGGCGGAAGTTGGTTTGTACTTAGTTTATCTAATCCATCAAACCAATCATATGGAAATACACCCTTTCTCAACAATAACTTTAATTCTTCACCTTCATAGAAAATATTTAAGTTTTTAAAAGATTCTTTTGGTAGATTAGTTACTAATTTTTCTAGACTTGATGCCATAAATTTAAATGAATCTATGAATCTAATATCGCGCTTAACCTCAATTTGCTTACCTTCTTTATTTGTAAATTCATCAACCACAATCTGCTTTGTGAAAGAAATATACTTTTCCTCATTATTTGGTATGCAGTTTATTTTACCTTCTGTTGCGCCGAGATTCTTGATAAAAATATGCGCATCATATCCAGATAGATTATGAAATATTACTGGGATGAATTTTGGTATCTTATAATTTAAGTTACATTCATTATGAGCTGCTCCTCTATACTTTCCTGTAAGGTGGCAGTGATCTAATACCTTATCTTCCCCCAATTTTTCTTCGCATATATGACAGTGAGTAGCATTTTCATATTCTTTTTTATCCATTTCCGACATAGCCTCCGCCTTCTTATGATATTTTATCTTATTGTAAATTTTCTTAATATCTTGCTCCAAATTTTCTATAAATATCTTAGGGATATCATCATCTGTTGATTCGGCGGTAAATTGTACAAGCTCAGGCGAAAATATTTTATCATCAAAAGACTTTATGAGATAGCAAAATCCTGATGGTTTATGTTTCTGGTATTGATTAGTAAAACTCTCACTTTCATTTGGCGAGCAGGTATGTATTTTCTCTATAGAACTCTCAAAGTCTGCATATACAACAAATGGTACCCGCATTTTTCGATTATAATTATTAAAATTAATATACCTTGGATTACCATCTTCATCTTTTGGCATATTAATCTTAACTTCTTCATTTTTGGAGCAATATTCAAGATGTTTTTCCAATGATTTTTCTGTTGAAAATGAATTGTAACATCTACGACAAAATTCACGTTTGTGTTGATTATTATTTATTTGTGATGAAGCAAGTCTGCTAAAATTCTTTATCCAACAATAGTGATTATTTCCTTCTTCATTCGTTATTAGAAGTAATTCAATCAAATAACCGCTTTGTTTCTTGCTTATTCTAAGAGGATATACTTCTTGGCTATCTTTATTAAATCCATGTACATTAATTGTATAATAGGGATTTTGTTTTTCAAACTTATCAATATCTTTCAATTTAACCGGGAACTCTATTCCTTTGAAGTTAAAATTCTTTGAGTTCTCTCTCATTTGTTTATCTAGTCTTTGTGGATTTTTCTGTTTTGGAAACGCGGCAGAAGTTATTGCCCACTTGAAACATTCATGATCATTCAAATTTTTAACGTTTATAATTGCTTTCTTTAATTCCAATATTAATGGTAGAGGAATATAGGAACTGCCAGAAATAGGTTCATAAGGATCTATATTGATATCAAAGTATTCCACTCGATCAAATTGCCATCCAGAACCTCGATTTTGAAAATCTTCAACCAATTCAAGTAAGTAATTTGTCATTATATCGTATAGTTCAGAAAAATCAGTTGCTTCTGTTATTATTTCCACATTTTTTGAATGAAAGTACCCTGAACATTCATCAATAAGATCATTAACAGGATTCTTTTTTATGAATTTACAGGTAAAGATGAACTTTATTTTGATGGGCTTCTTTTGCTTATTAATAAGATCTAAAACTTTTGGTTTTATTTTATTAATAAATGTATTTGGACCAAACCCTTTTTGCCCATCTATCCTATGTGTTTTCAGATATCCCCTCAATGCTGTTTGATTTTGTTTTGGGGTTAATTGGTTAGCCCTTTCATTCAATTCAACTCTTACACTCTCAGACATATTTACCTGTCTTTTAGGTTTTGTTGGTTTATTATTAGTAAGTTCGGAGATGTTTTTATTGATTAGATCTGTAAGTGATTCCTCATTCTTTATCTTGAATGCTTGGTTAACCTTTTTCTTCAAACCATCAAATCTTTTATTAACAATCTTTTTGGTACGCTCGGGAATATGTGATAATAACCAATCTTCTAACTTGTTAATCTCTTTATTTATCTGTTTGTAATCTTTTCTTTCTGGCCGGGAAATAGGTTTAAAAGGTTTTCGAATGGGAATATTAATTTCAGGTATTGGCCCATCCTTAATTAATCTTTGTGGCTTGTTTGTGATATTATCAAGAGCCTCAGCAATTTCAGGAATTTTACGCAAATTTTTAATAATTACTTTTTCAGGTAATTTTTTACCTTTTTCTTTAATAATTTTTTTTAGTTGTTTAACTATTAATCTTTCTAAACTTTTACCATTTTCGTTTATGGCTTTTTTTAGAAGTTCTATAAGATTTTTACTCTTTAGTTGGTGCTCCATATTAACTATTAATTCTGGCACAATTCTTTAAACATCAATTAAATTTTTATTTTTTATTTTTTCTCTACATTCCTTACAAGAATATTTTTGTTTACCATGTTCACATATTTGCGATCCGCCGCATTCTTTACATTGTTGTTTTTGTTTATTATGTTCGCATATTCGCGACCCGCCGCATTCTTTACACTGATATTTATATTTACCATGTCCACATATTTGCGACCCACCGCATTCTTTACACTGATGCTTATTTTTATTGTGTATGCATATTTGAGAGCCGCCGCATTCTTTACAAAAATATCTACAAATTCCATGAATACAAACATAATTAACATTAATGTTAAGTTTTTGTTTTATCTCTTCATCCTCAAATTTTCCTATCTCTTCAATCAATTCTGCTTTATTCATTCCATATAATCTTTTAATTTTAAACTCTGCTGCAATTTTTTTCAATTGCGGTAAATATAATTTTTGCAATTTTTGTTCCATAATTAATTTAATGGGGTGGCCTCCATTTCTTTAAATCATAATTTAATTTTTTTTATTTTCCTAAAATCTTGAATAAAATAAAATTGATTTTTTATTTTAACATTTTTTTATTTTTGCTGAAATCTTGAATAAAATAAAATTGATTTTTTAATTTTAACTTTTTTTATTTTCCTGAAATCTTTAATAAAATAAAATTGATTTTTTATTTTAACTTTTTTTTATTTTGCTGAAATCTTGAATAAAATAAAATTGATTTTTTATTTTAACTTTTTTTATTTTTGGTTAAAATCTTGAATAAAATAAAATTGATTTTTTATTTTAACTTTTTTTATTTTGTTTAAATCTTTAATAAAATAAAAAATAAAATAAAATTGATTTTTTATTTTAACATTTTTTATTTTGGGCCAGAACCGGTATATTCCCCCTACTCAAGACGTATTGGAAGAGAAATAACAAGTTTTTTAACAGTGTCTAAAATGGCCATTTTTGGCAAAATAGCAAAGGGGGGACCATAGCAAAATTTTCAAAAATGGACGATTTTTTGGGCAAACTTCGGAAGGCTGCAAAATGAGAAATACAAGTCGCACAATACCCTAATTAGTATGGATCGAAAGCGTAACTATCATAAATTGTTACAATGCAAAAAACCGCACGAAACAAGACGTATTGGAATAGAAATGGCAAGTCTTTTAATAGTGTCTAAAATGGCCATTTTTGGCAAAATAGCAAAGGGGGGACCATAGGAAAATTTTAAAAAATGGACGATTTTTTGGGCAAAGTTCGAAAGGCTTCAAAATGAGAAATACAAGTCGTACAATACCCTAATTAGTATGGATTGAAAGCGTAACTATCATAAATTGTTACAATGCAAAAAACCGCATGAAAAAAGACGTATTAGAAGAGAAATGGCAAGTTTTTATATAGTGTCGAAAATGGCCATTTTTGGCAAAACAGCAAAGGGGGGACCATAGGAAAATTTTCAAAAATGGACGATTTTTTGGGCAAACTGCGGAAGGCTGAAAAATGAGAAATACAAGTCGCAAAATACCCTACTTAGTATGGATTGAAAGCGTAACTATCATAAATTGTTACAATGCAAAAAACCGCATAAAAAAAGACGTATTAGAAGACAAATGGCAAGTTTTTCAATAGTGTCTAAAAAGGCCATTTTTGGCGAAATAGCAAAGGGGGGACCATATGGAAATTTTTAAAAAATGGACGATTTTTTGGGCAAACTGCGGAAGGCTGAAAAATGAGAAATACAAGTCGCAAAGTACCCTAATTAGTATGGATTGAAAGCGTAACTATCATAGATTGTTACAATGCAAAAAACCGCATGAAAAAAGACGTATTAGAAGAGAAATGGCAAGTTTTTCAATAGTTTCTAAAAAGGCCATTTTTGGCGAAATAGCAAAGGGGGGACCAATATTGAAATTTTCAAAAATTGACGATTTTTTATATATCAGCTAATTTTAAACCCCAAAAAATGACCATTAAAAACAGCTGATTTTTACACCCCGAAAATGAATTTCAAAATCAGCTGATTTAAAACCCTTGAAAAGGACCACCAAAAACAGCTGATCTTTACACCCAAAAAGTGACGTTCGAAATCATCTGATCTTTAACCCCGAAAAATGACCAAAAACAGGTGACTTTTACACCCCGAAAACGTCCTTCAAAATCAGCCTTTCCTCAACCCTAAAAAATGACCACCAAAAACAGCTGATCTTTACACCCAAAAAGTGACGTTCAAAATCAGCTGATATTCAACCCCCAAAAATGACCACCAGAAAAAGCTGATTTTTACAAGCTGAGAACGACCTTCAAAATCACGTGATTTTTAAGACCCAAAAATGACCACCGAAATCAGCTGATATTTATACCCCAAGAACGAACTTCAAAATCAGCTCATTTTTAACACTAAAAAATGACCACCAAAAACAGCTGATTTTAAACCCCGAAAACGACCCTAAAAATAAGATGATTTTTATACCCCGAAAACGACTTTAAAAAACAGCTGATTTTTACACCCCTTAAAGGATCTTCAAAATCAGCTTATTTTCAACCCTTAGAAATGACCAACAAAAACATCTGATTTTTACACCCAAAACTGACGTTCAAAAACACCTGATTTTTAACCCCCGAAAATAAAAACCAAGAATAGCTAATTTTTGCAGCCTTAAAACGACATTCAAAATCATCTGATTTTTAACCCCCAAAAATGACCACCAAAAATGGCTGATTTTAACACCCCGAAAACGACCTTCCAAATCGGCGGATTTTTGACTTTTAAAACTTACTACCAAGAACAGCTGATTTTTACACCCCAAAAACAACTTAGCTGATTTTCAACCTTACAAAATGACCACCAAAACAGCTGATTTTTGCAACCCTACAACGACCTTCAAAATCAAGCGACTATAACCCCTTAAAAATGACCGCCAAAAAGAGCTGATTTTTACAACCCCGATAGCCTGTGCCAGGCTCTCGGATCGTGGGCACGATCGAAAAGCGGAAGAGCGAGAGAACAAATCGGTGGGAGTCTGGGAAGGAGAATAAGGGAAGGAGAGCCTGTAAGAATTGTTTTAAATACATCATTCCGGTATACCAGCTCCTGGTATACCCTACGATTGGTTAATTTTGACAGGTGATATCAACAAGTCTCATATATGTCATCACTCTTCATCACTCGACTTTCAGCAGCAAATGGCTAAGTTGGCGAGCGTGTGCTACGCGCGTGAGTTCGACGAAGTTCTGTTTACAGAGGTTTTGGATGAGTGCATATATAGCAGATTTCCCGAATATCAAAGCTCTTAGATCAGAACAAAAGATGTGCCTATTTAATCCAGCCCGTGGAAAAGACGTGTTTGCGATTCTTCCCACCGGATTCGGGAAGAGTTTAATTTTTCAGTTTTTTCCCCGAATCGCGAAAACGTTACGCTGAAGCGGAGGCCAAGGCTTGTCGACAATAATCGTTGTCGTGCCGTTGGTTTCAATAATGAGAAACCAAGTAGAACAGCTACGACAATTGGGATTTTCTGCTGCAGCCATAGGGATCGGCGAGGAATGCCACGAGGACAAGGTGAGAAATGGAGACTGTGAAATTTCTTCGGAAGCCCCGAGAGCTGGCTATCTAAAACATGGGTAAAGAAACTCAAGGGAGGCAAACTGGGAAAGCAGACGGCTGCTGTAGCTATAGATGAAGTTCACTCAGTAACAGAATGGTACGTAACGGCTATTTGCTGACACTTCAGAAGCCAAGTCCATAGAGGAAATCATGTTGTCTTCCAGGCTAGAAACACCTTTTGAAATTCAAGCGAAAGTCAAGATCTACTCGAATCAGTCGCTACATGTTTCCGAGTTCTCTTCGCGAAACTCCCGTTGGCGAGTTGCTTGAAACTCGTTTTGTAGGCGCCCTGAAAATCTCTCCATTCGCTTGTATGGTTAGTTTCTTAAATGTACCGTAGATTCTCGCCAAAGTCCTCGCCCAGGTAAGACAGCCCACATCTGAAAGTTTGTCGCTTCGCACAAGGTCGAAACCGAGGGAACTAACAATATCGGCCAACACAAAATATTCATCGCCAATGAAGGAAACCAGTTCCTTGTTTCGGACGACGTTAAATAAAGAAACTCTCGGGATTTTCGTCCCAAGACAAGTCACATTTTTGTTACAAAATCGGCAGGACTTCGAAAGATGGCGAACCTGTACGCTTGAATTAGCACACGATGAAGACATGAGCGACCTCAGCCAGCACATGAAAAAGATCGAACTCGCGCGAAACGTAACCATACACTGCACATTTTGACCCTTTGAGGTTTTGACGTTTGACATTATGACACGAGAAAGTGTCATTCCGGAAGTGGGTGTGTCAGTGGGCGGAATGAGATATTTAAAACAATTCTCACAGGCTCTCCTTCCCTTTTTCTCCTTCCCAGACTCCCACCGATTAGTTCTCTCGATCTCCCGCTTTTCGATCGTGCCCACGATCCGAGAGCCTGGCACAGGCTACAACCCCGAAAGCAATCAGCTGATTTTTAACACCCAAAAATGACCACCAAAAACAGCTGATTTTTAGACCCTGGAAACAGCGTTCAAAATCAGCTGATATTCAACTTCCAAAAGTGACTACACCAAAAACAGATTATTTTTACATCCCGAAAACGACCTTCAAAATCACCTGATGTTTTAAACCTAAAAATGATCACCAAAAACACCTGACTTTTACACCCCGAAAACGTCCCTTAAAAGCCGCGTATGGAACTTTTTATATTCAATATATCTGTTGTAGTTCAAGTTTATCCTTGGTTCAAATTTTAGTTTCTTTTGTTTCAAACTCATGTTCATACCAGAAAACAAAGGAAAATAAAATTTGAACCAAGGAAAAAATTGAACTACAACATATATGGCTAAATACTATGTCACAGAAAATGGGATATACTTCATGCCTGTATGCCATATAGTCTCCCGCACCATATGGCATACTGACATGAAGTATAAACACAGAAAACGGTCAACTTCCTCCCCCCCTCCTTACAAAATCCTGAATCCGCGCCTGGGGCAAAATGTTAACACCATCATCATCATCATCATCAATCTTTATTTAAACACGGTGTTAAACATCAGGCAAAAATACAATTATGTAAAAAAGATATCAATATACAATAAAATAACAATAATATATAGATTTAGTCAAGCCTAAAAGCGGGGCTCCCGTTAGTACTTTCATTTCACTTTAAACTGTAAAAGCATTCTAAAATATTGCGAAGGAATTCACAAATGTTTTTAACTATAGTTAAGTGTCGAGGTCGGTTAACTTGCTATGATTTTTGTCTAAACTTTCGTCTGCCATTAGTACGGTCTTTCTACCTACAAAGTCATGGAGTATATTCTAGAAAAAACACAAATTATCAATGTACTGTATTCTATTCCTGATGAAATTAACCATTCTATTTGCGTAAATGTATTTATAGGATTTGTACACGCTACTGGGAAATGCAGGACACAACTCTTGTCATTTTCGTTTTAAAACGAACACCTCGGTAAAATAAATGTTTACTCCAAGCATGGTGCAAAGAAAATTAATTTTACAGATTGCCCTTCGGGCAAGCTGTAACCAACATCTACCAGCCCGAAAAACATTTTTCACGACAATGAAAAAATAATTATTAATTATTCTTTTCTTAATTACATTGTAAGTTTAAAAAATTACTGCCTTCATTTGTTCACTACAATCAGCTGTAGTCACTTAACAAAAGAAATAAATAACCGTAAAAGTGTGAACTATAAGTAGACCCGGTCCAACACAACACGTGAATGACTAACATACATTTGAGACATTTTACAATTTAGAAGAACATTTTTTACGAAAACAACGGCGTTGAAACCAAAGTTCTCAATCGACACACTAAATGACAACGTCGACAACGCGAAAAGCTGCCAGTGAAAGCGCTACATTCTGCAATTTGCCGCCAAGAGAAAATTCCCGCGGGAGTATTTCTTAGTCGTCGACAGGGGAGATGGTTATATGATTTAAGGACATAAAAATTTGAAATCTTTCATCAGTTTGCTTCTCATTCAAAAGTAGTGCATTCAGAAGATCATTTTTCTGAAGAAGGTTTGTTTAGAAGTCGGTTTTCCAAGTCAAGTGTCAAGTTTAAGGGAAAGTGGAAAGTGCGAGTGCTGAGTCACGCATCAGTGAGCAAATATTATGCAGACAAAACTTATGCAAACTTGTGGTCCATAGCACGGAGTCTTTCCACTTCTCGGCTTTCTTCGCTACAATTTTGTCTGTTTTCCACAGCACGGAGTCTTTCCACTTCTCGGCTTTCTTCGCTACAATTTTGTTTGTTTTCCACAGCACGGAGTCTTTCCGCCTCTCGGCTTTCTTCGCTAAAATTTTGTCTGTTTTCCACAGCACGAAGTCTTTCCGCTTCTCGGCATTCTTCGCTACAATTTTGTCTGTTTTCCACAGCACGGAATCTTTCCGCTTCTCGGCGTTCTTCGTTAACATTTTGTCTATTTTCTCGAGCACGGACTCTTTCTGCTTGTCGGCGTTCTTCGCTATAATTTCGTCTTCTTTCTCTTTCCCGAGCGCGCCTTCTTTGGCGATCTACTTCGCTCATTCTTCCTCAGTTAATTCTTGCTCTCTTTCCCGTTGCTCTTCACCTGAACCCTGTGTTCTGCAAATTATATTTTCTCTGCTATTGTTTGTTGACATAGCAATAGAAATTGTTCCGTTTATCCTTTAGTAAAACTTTAACAGTGTAGAGTAGTAATATTGTGTCTCAAAAAGACAATGAACTTAAAATTTCTTTTTCAGTCGTCAACGCAATTTCCCGCCAAAAATATGCGGCCTACCAGAACAGCTTCCAAATAAATCACGTCACCTCGATGAGTTGACACATGAGCCCACAATATGGTCATGTGATGCTGGTCAGTGGCTATCCCGTTTTGACAGCTGTCAATTGACCATATTGTGAATGTCCAATATAAAAGATGTGGATTTGCCAAGACAAGCCTGAGATACCCCTCCCTTCCTTTTGATAGTCTCCCCTACCCTAAACGTGCAATCGGTAGACGCGTACGGACGTACGTACGTACGCTCGGTCAGTCACGTGACAACCAAACGAAAAGAGGTTGACCATATTCCATGAGTATGGGGCTCTGCTCCTCGCGCGCTTCGCGCGCGGGAGCCCCGCTATAAAATGCCCCGAACCCGAAACCCAATATAACTTTGTATACAAATAATATATTAAAATCAAAGGCTCCTAAGAGCTAAATCATTCGTACATACCACAAAATTGTGACAAAAATGTGATTACTTGTGGAGGATATTTAAACTTACACCCCACCTGCTGGATTAATATTTCTTTATTTACCTGGATTGTTTCCTTGATTTGTTTACCGGCGTGTTCGTCGTCACGTTTGCATTCTTGTGGCTGAATTTTCGCTCCACTATCATGACTCTCATGCATCAACTTGACTTCGTGATTCATCGTTCTGGTACCAACAAAAGAAACAAACGAGCGTACTTTGAAAACGATTGAGTTAAATTTCTCCTGCATGCAGCGGATAAGGCTTTGCATTACACTACAAAACTGCATATTAAAAGTTTGTAAGGCAACTATGTTTGGCAGTTTGATAGCTGGGCCTTGTACGGCAATTGTATCGCAGGGCCTTGTACGGCAACTGTACCACAAATATATAGGCGCGGCCGTCGATTGCATCCTAAAAACCGCTTTAATAAGATTATAGGTCGCTTCACTTTTTGTATACGTTTTAGACAAAATGAAATAATGGCAGAAATAGCGGTTTTACTTACCGAAATGACGTGTGAAAGCTCAAAGTCATAATTCCTGCTAAAAAATATGGCTGCCTTCCTGCCAAACAACATGGCTGTCTTGACAAAAATAGCCCCTGGAGGGGAGGCTGTGAGATAGGTATGCGGGCTCATTTTACAATAAGAAACACATTTATAATGTTGACAAATTTTATTTACTAAAGAACTCAATACCTACAATTACATTACCTTGAGGTAGTTTGCAATTTAGGAAGAGCTAATTAGCTTGTTTTTGCTGTTCATGGCAAATTGCTATACGGCTTACTATGTGGTCAGCGGTTGATCCCATTTCCTTACGTCACTTCCGCTATTTGTGCTAACGCGGCCATTTCCGTCTACGCAGATTTCTGCTAACGCCGTTTTCCCACTGTCCACAACAACTCATTCTGCTTCGCAACGAATGAGTTAAAAAAGGAGGAATATTATTGCAAAAATATATGATGCAAATGAATATATGAAAGACCATATATTTGAACTGCGGATTAATATGTAATAACATTAATTGATCATCGCAGTTATGTACACAACTTAAGCAGCTGTGAATTTGAAGCCTGAAAAAAAAACTCAGGCTTGAACGTTCAAGCCTTCAAGCCTGAGTTTTTTTCAGGCTTCAAATTCACAGCTGCTTAAGTTGTGTACATCACTGCGATGATCAATTAATGTTTGTTACACAAAAATATATTTAAATTAAAGCCTGGTTTCCATGAATGCCGTGTCCAAGTTAGATAAAACGCGTCGAAAGTTTGTCAGAGAACTTGCTTGCCTAGCCTGAGAGGGTAAGCTGTTCCATAGAGTTGCACCACTATAACTACAGCTATTTTTGAAATAGTTTGTACGCGGCAAGGGAATAGCAAGCTTATTCTCAAAATCTCGTAGATTGTATGGATTAACATCACTGCGTTGAATAAATTTATTAGTTAAATACTTCGGTGCAAGGCCGATGATAGATTTGTACACCATTTCTGCTTTCGATATTTGACGCCGAGTTTTTAAATTCTTTCAATTTAGACTTTTGAATAATTGATTTGCATCTGTATCATAGGTGGAGAAGGTCATAATCCGCGCGGCCCGATTTTGAAGTGTTTGTAATTTGTCAGCAAGTGTTACGCCACAGGTACCCCATACAACGCTACAACGATAGACTTTTTGAAGCGTCGCAGAGGCACACAGTGTCTTATTCGTTTAATTACTCCAATACCGGACGATATTTTTTTTGATATGGAATCAATATGGTTACTCCAAGTTAAGTTTTCATCGATTAGAACCCCAAGAGATTTGGTTACATCGACTCTACTTATTTGGGTGCCATTGATTTCAAAGGTTGGAGAGATGGGTAGATTTTTCAGCTTTTGCCTTGAACCGATTAACATAAATTCGGTTTTAGTCAAGTTGAAGGTAAGTTTATTGGCAATTAACCACTGATTAATACTTGATAAATCTCGGTTTAAAGAATCCTGGATGGAGTAGATGTCATTGCCAGAATAGGTTAAATGAGTATCATCAGCGTATAATCGGGGTTCAGAATTTGATAAACAATTTGGTTAATCATTGATGTACAAAAGAAGCAACAATGGCCCCAGTATAGTTCCTTGTGGTATACCGCATGTCAATAAGCGGCTTTCCGAAAGAGAACCATTCACAGAGCACCGTTGCATCCGATTGTCCAAATAGGAGGAAGTCAACCAGGGAGCATTACCTTTTATGCTATATAAATTCAGTTTAGACAGCAAAATAACATGGTCGACCGTGTCAAATGCTTTCTTAAGATCCAAAAAGACAACAGCGTTTACATAACCACGATCAATATTAAAAGCCCAGTTATCAGTGGCCTCTAATAAGGCTGTGACAGTGGAGTCAAATGACCGAAAGCCGGATTGGTATTTGGATAAGATATTATATTCTGTCAAATAAGAGGAAAGTTGATTGTAAAGTAATTTCTCAAAGACCTTCGCTATTGCAGAAATTACAGAAATAGGGCGATAATTATTCATATCTGTCCTTTCACCCTGTTTGAATACGGGTGTGACTTTAGCTGCCTTCCAATCAATAGGAAATATGCCAGTAGTAACGGCGCAATTAAAGATGGTGGAGATATGCGGAGCAATATCAGCACATTGGCAAATAAGTCGACTCGATATCTTGTCAAGTCCAGCCCCTCTTGATTTATTTAGTTTACTCAATAAGACAAAAACTTGCCTATTGTCGACAGGGAGGAATTCGAATTCATTGTCATTACCTCTGACATGTTCATGGTAATTAGGCTCGATGTTATTTGACAATGGGATTTGATTAGCAAGTTTAGGTCCAATTGAAGAGAATTGGTTATTAAAAGAATTTGACATGTCGAAAGATTTAATCAAAGAAACTCCATCCAGTTTAATTTCTTTAATCGAGGATTTACACCCTTTTTCTCGTTGTTTCCCCCCTGCCGAAGAACTCACACCAAAAAAAATGGTGCTAGTTGCCCAACCCACTCCCCCCCCTTGTTCACGGCATATGAAATAAATGCAGGAGCCAATCAGCGCGTGCCTAGTATTTAGACAATCACAATGCACAATACAATTCGCTCACCGTCAAGAATTGTGGTGTAAATCGGCCTAGTATCAACAAATTTACAGCGGCGGGCCTATATTTGGATGACATTCCTAAAGGAAAGACACTAGAGTTCATATTTTGTAACTTTTATATCGATTTATTTTTCAACTCGGAAGAGAATATGTAAAAGTAATGAAATCGAGGAAAGGCAAAAAGGAAAGGCAAAAAGGTCCGAAAAAACTTAATAAATGCTGTACCCACATGTATGCAATGCTTGCCTATTTTTTCTGTTGTTTCGATCGTTAAGGGGCGGGTAGTAATTTCTACTGGACAAAACTGAATGCTTCCAGTTGTAAACTTGTACTCGATTTCTCTGCATTTTATAGAGCGTTTTCACATGACGTCACAGCAGCCATATTGGTGTTCCAAAACAATGAAACGGCGGCCATGTTGGTGTTCCAAACTAATCATCTATGAGTTGAACTCTTTTCTTATGTGAAAACTTTCTTTTGTTCCAAAAAATTTGCATGGCTGCTGGCCGAGTGAGTGAAAACGCTCTATTGCGCATAGACTCCGCTTATCTTTACTCGGGGAGAGAGACCCTGGCAACGAGGTTGACCGGACCGAAAGTCTTCAGTAAAGGTAAGCGGAATCTTGCTCCCGCAACCTCGTTCTCGTATCTCGTTCTACGCAACCTCGTTCCCAGGGTCTCTCTCTCTCTCTCTCTGAGAGAGATAGACCCTGGGAACGAAGTTGCGGTCCGGTCTAATTGTTAGTAAAAAGAAAACCCAAAAACGTCCCTAGGGGCGCGTTCCTGTGGCATGATCCAGATCTGGATTTGTGATCCGAGATCACTCGGATTATGACGCATCAAAGGAACCGATGAATACTTGTCCAGGGTGGATTCATCGGTTCCTTTGATGCGCCGTGATTCGTGTGATCACATCTGGATCATACCAAAGTAATGTACCCACGTATCCCCTGCAACACAGCAGAATCGAACTTCGTCAATCCAACGGAAAGCATTTTATTAGGGGACAAAATTTAAGCCGAACTTCACAAAATAACAAACAAGGGTCTCATTAGAAATTTGCGGTGGATAAGTAAGTAATTTGTGTAAGCCACGTATACAATGTCCTAACTCCCTGGGAGTTGTACATAATACTTGAGACTTCTTATATTCCTCCACACTCACAACATGAGTCATTTACAGTAATACAGCCTATCCTTAAAGTGCGGAGTAGACCAATACATGTTTCATTAACCAAACTTGCTGGTTCAAAACTGAGGAGCGAGGACAATATACGGCTGAGTTGACCGAACAAGCTTCTTCAATGAAGGATTTATCACGGAACAAAGCGAGAAATCCCGATTTATCACGGAACAAAGCGAGAAATCCCGATTTATCACGAAACAAAGCGAGAAATCCCGATTTATCACGGAACAAAGCGAGAAATCCCGATTTATCACGGAACAAAGCGAGAAACCCCGATTTATCACGGAACAAAGCGAGAAATCCCGATTTATCACGGAACAAAGCGAGAAACCCCGATTTA
>OX453281.1:22027560-22135060 GCA_949710005.1 Ricordea florida | reverse complement strand
AAGATATATTTATATAATGATTTGAAAAATAAATTATATTGGAAAACTATAGATTGTATATGAATTATAAATAGATAAAAAGGAGAAAATTATAGATTTGTCCTTGCCTTGTTGACAAAAAACTTTTTACAATGAGATACAAACTGTTTATATTCTGTGCAGTTCTTATATGAGACTGGTAAGCTGTTAAAAACTTTGGCCGCCTGGTCTTGTAATGTGCCTGAGTGTTTTGGCACCTCCAGGCTCACAGCTGCAGATGATCTTAAAGTCCTGTTTGGATGGCGGACAGTGACCCTGAGATATGCCGGCCAGTTTACATCATACAAGGCTTTGAAAGTAGTCTTGCAAAGATTAAGATCCCTGTTCTCATTGAAGGGCAACCAGCCAAGGTCTATAATGTCAGGTGTTTTCGCATATCTTTTTATGACAAAACTGGCAGCAGCAAGTTGCACTCGTTGCAGACGACGCAATAGATAATTGGGTAGTTGATGGTATACAATGTCATTGTAGTATAACTTTGACAAGATCAAACATTCCGCTAACTGTTTTCTTACATGAAATGGAGCAAGATTTCTAAGCTTTCTAAGGACAGAAAGAGTGTAGTAACTACATGAGGTTTTTGACTGAATGTCTTCATTCCATTTTAAGTTCTCTTGAAATGTTGTCCCCAGCAACTTGGTAGATGTAAGTCTCTCAAGTTTTGTACCTCCTGCTGACAGATTAGTTGGGTAGGCGTCAAGCTCGTGCACGCGAGAAAGCTGTTTGGTAGAAAACAATACCACCTTGGTTTTCTTGGCATTCAAGGAGAGGTTACAGCTTGATGACCAAGAAGCAAGACTGTCAAGAGCCCTCTGTAGTTTTTCCTCTCCAGCCTTTAAGTTAGCAGGTTTCTAATGGATGTATATAGTTGTGTCATCTGCATATTGATAGGATCTAATGGAATCCAAGTTGTCTGATAGATCATTGACATAAATATTGAACAACACTGGCCCAAGTATAGAGCCTTGCGGGACTCCGAAGGTAACGTTTACATAGTTCGAAACCTTGTCATCAATTTGGACAAACTGTTGTCGTCCGGTCAGGTAGCTAATCAGCCATCTCAAATAGTCTTTTGAAAAACCAATACTGTGCATCTTCTTCAAAACAGTCTCGTAGGCAACAGTGTCAAATGCCTTAGAATAATCAGCTAACACAGCCATGGTGACCTCACCTCTCTGCATGGCCTGGAGAATATCGTCTCTCATGGCCAATAGCACTGTGGTGGTGTTATGTCCCTTCCTATAAGCACTCATGGAATCCTTAAGAATACCATTTGTGGGGTTTGAAAGGAAGTCAGCTTTCTGCTTCAAAACAAGGCGCTCGAATACCTTTGACAGTACAGGTAGTATGGAGATAGGTCTGAGGTCATTCTTTGATTTGATGTCGTTAACTTTAGGTATGGGGCTGATGCGTGCTATCTTCCACTGTCTTGGAAAGACTTGCTTAGAAATGCAGTTGTTTAAGATATTTGTGAGTGGAGATGCAAGACTTTCCGCAACCATTTTCACGAACTTAACAGGAATGTTATCTGGGCCGCAAGAACAATCGCTCCTCATAAGTTTGATTTCTTTAATGACCTCTGCGCATGTCACTGGACGCCTACAGAAAGCGTCTTCCTTGTCAACAGGGAAAGAGTTCACCAAATCAAACAATTTTTCAATGGATTGAGCTTCGGCTCCAGTTTCACTTTCAGCTGTAGACCCGAAAAAGGCATTCAACTCGTCCGGGTCCGCTGTGAGTGGCTGTGGGCTGGGGTGCAGTATCCTATGTATGACTTGCCAAACTTGTTTTGGTTTTTTGGATGAGAGTGCTTTTTGATAAAATTCGCGTTTGGTTGTCTTGATATAGGTCTTGAGAGCATTTCTTTTCTCACGGTACGCCGCCCATGTACTTTCACTTTTGTCAGTGCGCGTGCGAGTGCGCAATAACTGGCAGTCCCTCTGGAGTTGTTTGATATTAAGTTCTTTGAGCCATGGGGCTGGGGGGCGGGAAACCCTTGTTCGTTTGAGCGGAGCGTGACGGTCGATGCATTCGCGACAAAGTTTGCTCAACATTTCTAGCTGTTCGTCAGGATCATCGCTTGAGTAGATGACACTCAGGGGAAGCTCAGCAAAGTCTCTAGTAAAGGCGTTCTGATCAAAGTTCTTTTCATGGCGAATATACTTGTATCGCGGTACGAATCTGTTGACGCGGACGAATGACATCAGTGTGTGTCACCTGTCGAGGAAGATTGGTGATTATGTGATCAAGAAGCGTTTCTGACCTTCTGGTAATGCGCGTTGCCTCGGTAACAATCTGCTTCAAATTTACGGCGTCCAACAACTCTAAAAATCTTACAGCATCAGGGGCATTTGGTCGCAACAAATCCACATTTAGATCTCCTGTGAGAGCAAGCATACCGTCCCATGATGAAACAAGATCGGTTACTAGACACTCAAAGAGTTCCAACCAGTCCCTGTAGGGAAGAATTAACTCTGAACGGTAAAGGACACCGAAGAGAACTTTGCTGTTTTTGTTGCGTCCTGGTAATTCTAGCCACAGATGTTCAAGAGAAGGATATCTTTCCTCAATGTCAGTGCGTCGTTTGAACTTAATCGACTCCTTGATATATACTCCAACACCACCCCCCTTGATCTTATCTCTGTTATTAAATGCATGAGTATAACCAGGAATAGTGACGTGTTGGAGAAGAAGACTGTTGTTTTTGAGCCAAGTTTCACTCATAGATATAATGTCGAAAGAGTAGCGTTCAATTGCTATCAGTAGATGATCGAAGTTTTTGTTCATAACATAGTCTTTAAACTTAGAAGGCATATTTCTACGCCTTGTCGATCTCCGTTGTGTGACACGAGATTGTGTGGGTTCTAGATCCAGCGCCCCCGGTTCTGGTTGGTCCGCCTGTTGGTTTTACTCTACGGCTGTTTGGTCCGTCTGTTGGTTTTGTTCTGCGACCGGTTGGTCCGTCTGTTGGTTTTGTTCTGCGATCGGTTGGGTTGATTGTTGGCCTTGTTCCGTTGGCACGTCGTCTGCCCCAGTCAAGGATGCTGTTTCCAAATCGGCCGGCTCTGCTTGATAGTGGTGAACAGGCTTCGTGTGGGCTTTCCTGATCTGACTGTGGTTTCGACGAATCGGCCCCAATGGGGTGCTTAGCAGGCAAGCCCTTGGAGCTGGGTTTCCGACTACTTCGCCGTAAATCCATGGTTTGTGTTTATTCTTGGGGTTAGGCTTCACAAAAACTTTCTCCCCTGGTGAGAACTCCCTCTGTAGCGTTGATGCCTTCTTGTCATACTGCATCTTCGATCGCTGTCTTCTTCCTACAATATCCTGCACCACCACTCTTGGCGAGGCTGTTTGCGGTCGAAGTTGACTTGTAGCCATGGGAATAAGGTTACGTAGCCTTCGGGACATAAGTCTCTGCGCTGGTGAGTAGGCATGTCCTTGCTGAGGAGTGTTCCTATAGGCCAAGAGGGCAAGATATGGGTCTTCATGACGTGACTTCTTCAGGATATTCTTAGCGATTTTTACAGCGGATTCCGCTTTCCCATTACCGCGGCTGTAGTATGGAGATGACTTGACAGGGTTGAAACCGTAATCCCGGGCGAATCGCGAGTACTCGTAGCTATCAAATTGCGGCCCATTGTCGCTAATGCACTCGTCCGGGATGCCATGACGGGCAAAATTTCGCTTCATAACTCTTATAACGGCGCTAGCTGTTGTACTCCTTAGAGAGTCCAGCTCAAAATAATCACTGTAATGGTCTACCATCACCAGATAATGCTTTCCATCTAGTTGGAACAAGTCCACGCTTATCTTGGACCAGGGCCGTGAAGGTACATCATGCGAGAGCATGGGTTCGACTGGCCGTTCAGCCTGATACTGAGCACAAGTTCCACAGGCCAAGCACGTTTCTCGAATAGCAGCTTGCATCCCAGGCCAGAAGAGAGCTTCACGGGCCCGTTGTATACTGCTATCAGGGCCCTGATGTGCCTTGTGGATCTTTTTAAGCATCTCGGGTCTCAACAAAGTGGGCACGATAACTTGGTGCGATTTGTAAAGGACACCGTCGTATGCTGAGATTTCGTCCCTGTAGCTCCAATACAACCTAAGCGGCTCAGGAACTTCTTTCCTCTCGTCAGGCCAACCATTCATTACTGTTTCGTACAGAGCTGCCATGGCGGGGTCCTTGCTGGTTTCGGTTCTGATGCGTTGTAGTGTGTCAGCTGTAACCTGACTTGGTTTGAGGTTCATTTCAGCTAGCTCAATGCGAAACACTTCCACTTACTGAATGTCAACTAAAGTTGGATCGTTGACGGCCGCGCGCGACAAAGTGTCTGCTACGTATAGTTCTTTTCCTTTCTTATAGCTGACTGTGAACTGATACCGTTGGAGTTTTAACATCATCCTTTGTAACCTGCGTGGGGCCAGGCTCAGAGGCTTCTTGAAAATCGTTTCCAAAGGCTGATGATCCGTGTGAACTGTGATGTTGCTCTTTCCGTAAAGATATTGATGCCACTTGTGCATGCAGGTGACTATCGCGAGGCATTCTTTTTCGATCTGGGCATAGTTCCTTTCTGTGACGCTAAGAGTGTGCGAAGTAAAGCACACTGGTTCGTTGTCCTGCAAGAGCACTCCTCCAATGGCATTCTCTGACGCGTCAACTTGGAGGGTTACAGGAGAAGACGGATCATAGCATCGAAGGACAGTTGCTGAGGCAATGAGCTGCCTTGCTGAATTGAACGAGTTTTCATGTGTGTTAGACCATACAAACACTGCGTCTTGTTTGGTTAGATCCCTGAGGGGTAGGACGGTTTCAGACAGGTTCTGACAAAATTTGCTGAGATACTGACACATGCCCAGAAAACGTTGAACAGCGGCTTTGTCTGTTGGCCTTGGCATTTCTCTTATGGCTGTCACCTTAGACGGATCAGGCTCCACGCCCTTGTCAGTAAGTTTGTGTCCCATGAAGGTAATCGAGCTGGCCTCGAATTGGAGCTTCTTCGCGGAAAGTCGTAGGTCATAGTCACTGCACTTGTCTAATAGGGCGATCAAATTTCTGTCGTGGTCAATATCCGCTTCTTCTTTAGTGTCACCACATCCAAATATGCAGATATCATCAGCAATGTTAATGATACCCTGAAGGCCATCCAGGAACTCGTGCTGTCGACGTTGGTATTCTTCAGGTCCCGAAGAGATACCAAATGGCATGCGTGTGTAACGATAACGTCCGTTTGGCCCCAGGAATGTGGTGAGCAGTGACGAATCGTCATGCAGTACGATGGTGTGGAAAGCTTCCGATACGTCCACAATAGTGAATACTTTCGCCTTTGTCAGTAGTGGTAGCTTCTCTTCGATTGTTGGGATGGTGTAGATCGGTCTTTTGATCGCCTTGTTGATCGTCTGACTTGCGTCTATGCATATCCTCAACTTTCCATTAGGTTTCTCTTTGACTAGAATATTGGAGAGCCATTCCGTAGGTTCCGTTACTGGCTTGATAATTCCGTCGTCACAGAGCCTCTTTAGTTCGTCATTGACTCTGTCAAGTTTGGCCACTGGAACACGACGCCTTGGGGCGTGGACAGGGGTGACATCAGGGTCCATTTCGATGTGCAAGGGGCTGCCTAGTGGTTCTCCGCGGCCTGGTCTGAACACGCAGGTGTAGCGTTCTAGAACGTCTTCCTTTGTAATCGTTCCAGGTTGGAGAGGTGAACGGGGCGTTGCTGTCTTACTATCGGTGCCCTCTCCGTAAACCGCATGAGTTTCGTCTGCATAGATCTTTAAATAGTGCAGGGCCTGTGCGTCTTGACCACGGAGAAGTGGTGGTTTTCCTTGTGGAACGTCCACTACTAGGAACTCTAAGATGTGTAGTTTTCCTTTCCTTTCGCAACACAGAGTTACCTGACCCTTTGGCTGCTGATTGTGGTCTTTGTCTTTGAAATCTTAGCGCCGGGAAACAGCTTTCGCAACAAACTTTCAGGCATAGTATTGCACGTGGATGCAGTATCAATCTGAGCTCGTACAACTTTTGTTTTGTCACCGTGTATCAGATGAAGATGGGCGAAGAATTTTCTTCCAGGCCTCTTGTCAGACCACGCTGTTTTCTCGCCATCGATCGCAAAAACCTCCTCACTCGGTTCGCTTTCGACGAAATTCGACTGTTGATGTGGTTTCTGATGACTTGCTCTGCTTTTGCAAGCACGAGAGAAATGGCCCATGATTCCACATTTATTACATCTCTTGCCATACGCAGGACAGTGCTGCTGACGAGGCTGTTGATGACTGCCATTGCACCAATAACAAGGTGTCGATTGCCGGTGCACTTCCTTTCCAGCTTTCGGCTTGCTTGTGTAGTTCACCTGTTCTTGATTGCCTCGAGCGGTCTTCATCAATTGGTTGGCGTAGGTAGTGGCTTCAAAGCATTTCGCGGTTTCGACCACTTCTTTCAAGGTAACCTTTGTTTGTGACACGTCACGATGCCTGTGCCCTTTACCGATCAGTTTGACGCGAAGCGTTTCGGACGCTAAACCAGCGATGAACTGGTCTCTCATGAGTTCGTCCGCAAAGTTCTCATACTCGCATTGTGCGCCCTGGTTACGGACTCTTGTTTCCCACGAAGCGATCGACTCGCTCTCGTTCTGAATGAGGCCGAGGAATTTCTGTCGTTCGCCAGAAACCCCGATACTAGCGCCATAGAATTCTTTTAACGCAGCAACAACCAAGTGAGGTTTCTTCTGATTCTCCTCGGACAGCCCCAAGCTGTACTTGTATATCGACCTCGCTGCTGGAGAAAGGGATGCTCGTAGACAAGCCATCGCTTTGTCCGGTTTAGTCCATTTCTCCGCGTCACTTTCCTTCGCTGGGTCGTACCAGTTGTGCATAACACAATAATCCAATAAATCTTCGATGTACACTTCCATGTCATGTTTATCGTCGCCCGTCGTTTTAAGAGACGGGAATGGAGAGCTTGGCGAAGCCATGATGCTTTAGAACGCTTTAAAAAAACGGCTTAAACCGCCACCGCTGCCACCATGTTACACAGTGGTGTGTAAACGATCGAATGATTTATTATTCAAGAAACTACATTATACATACTAATCAGTTATACATAGTGCGTGCCATTGTGATGGAATGTGCTGATGCATATAATTGCATGTGCATATTCCTACATGTGCAACACTACGACATAATGGCTCGTGAAACCGCGGTAGAAATTAGCATCACAGCTTTGCACAATCCAACCAGTAAAATGGTACAAACCATAAGTCCGCGTGCACTTTGTAAAGACTTATTCTGTCGTCGATATTTGCCACACTGATCGAGAAAACCAAGGCGAAAAGATAAGCTGAAAAAAAAAAACAAACAAACAAACAGCGGAGAAGATGTTAGAGGTCGTTTACTCGTGTCACTCGAGGAGGAAAGAGCTGATACAGCATTAGGATCAATGTAAGTATCAAGGCAACCTTGAACCTACCCCTCCCCTAACCCAACAAGTTATCTGACAAATTTAAAAGCCTAAGCCATGTTTAAGTATAGGCAATAGTATGACTTGTAGTGGTATTTGGCAATAATACCGAGAGTAATATTTCAAAATTGTCCAAAATATGAAGAATTTTGAAATATTACGAGCCGGTATTATTGCCAAATACCACGTACAGGTCATGCTATTATTTGTTTATAATAGAAGCCGAGAAATTTTCGCTTCGTATCTGACAATGTCGTCGTTGAGTTCAGGCCGTTGCTTTCTGTCCGCGAAATCCAAACATTCATCCACGTCTTAATAGTTTTGACTTTAACTTTTGACTTTAACTTTTGACTTTAACTTTTGACTTTATTTTCATTTACTGCTTTCTCGGCAAGCTTTTGTATTTCCTCACCGAGAATTTCCAGGAATCTCCGTCATTTTCAGTTGAAAACAAAAGTAAAAATGTAATCGTCTTCAGTGTTGTCATGGTAACGTTGTTAGACCACTATTACGCGGAAATAGTGATACTATCATCCAAACAAATTTCCGAGATTTCTCGGCTCATATCATAACACTGTGATATAACAAGACGGCCATTTGAAAACACGTGTATATAGGCCAGTACAATTTTTACCAAAATACCTTGAACCAATTCACAGAATTTGTTTTTTTAGTACAATTTTTTTGAATTACCAGAACCCTTGGCGCCAACCCTCAGCCAACGCACACAGCGAAGTATGAAAGCCAATAATGCATCCTTCAAGGATTTATTACATGGGATAAAACACCAAAAAATGATCCGTGTACGTGTTCATTTTCACGGACTGAAAAGGAAGCCCGTTACATGCAAAAATCAAGTTTTCTCGTTTTCCAGCTCCATCGATACACAAACCACAGGAAATCTTTAACTGTCACGGAAAAGATTTTTCAGGGAAAAACTAAGAAAGAAAATTTTGGTAAACCGGCTTTCGCCTCGGATGAATTTTCCTTGCGGGACAAAGCCCTTATCCCGAGCGGGCAAGATAGCTCCATATTGCCCGCTCGGGTAGCCAATCACAGCGCGAGATTCGGTTCATCTTGCCCGCTGACGGAGCTAGTCATATAATAATGCATCCTTCAAACTACCGGTGAACGACTACGCTTTCGAACGCGTGGGCAGCTGGCCTAGCTGGAATCAATATGCAATTGTAGAGGGGAAAAAAAAATAACACTCTGATTTAATATTTACTTGTGATGTTCATTTAACTGAGTAGTTGAAGTTATTTTTGTACATCCGTGGAATCAGACGGCAATCAGCTGGTATATATTTTCAATAACATTTGTAATTTAAAAGGATAGTAGTTTAATTACCACGTTAATTTACAAATATCGAACTAGATTTTTCTTAATTAATGCAAAACATAGCAAAAAGGGCACAAAAATCGCATTCTTAAAGCAGTACAATCTTTCACAGTGTTAAACGTTTGTTGCTTGTGGAGGTGTTTGGTTGGATAATATGCACAGAATTCAAAAGATGCCAAGACTTTTATTACTGACATTGTAAGTCCAAAGGTGGTTGTTAACTGTGATGCAGATCGTTTGCTAAAACGAAGTTGCGCATTGGAGTTATTTTCCTTCAAACGTAGGGTATTTTGTCAGTCCGTGACGTGTTGCGTGACATGGGTAACATCAGCAGCGGCTGATTTACATCTGTCCATCCAAATGAACTGAAACTTGGATCAATGTCAGTATCTGGGCAAATGTGCACCTACCCTCCCCTAACCCAACATTAACACTCACCTTTCAACTTATTATAACTTGTTGGGTTAGGGGAGGGGGGGGGGGGGTAGGTGCACAGTTGCGCAGATACTTACGTTGATCCTGAAACTGTGAATGCGAGCTGTCACATTTCTACTTTTGCGGTTTCCAGAAGGGGAATTTCAGTCTAGTCTACTAAAAAAGTAAGGGAGTGGTCTATCTCCCCCCGGAAAAATCCAAAACTTGTACTACTTAGGGATTTTAAGTCTCAAGGTGAAAACTTTCAAGTGGCCAAGTTTGAAGGAAATCGGTGGGATAACATGTATCATCCCTGACTCTTAGTTTAATTGCATAAGGCTCACACAACGTAAAGTGATATTAGGGACCTTTAGCAAGGACGACGCTGACGTCAACGAGAACGACTACTAAAAACATAAATTCGCATTACTGAAATGAAATTGCAGTTATTCCAACACATTCTCCTTGTGAAACTCATGCCAACTGTCCAGGAATTTAATTTGCACGAACGGCGTTAATGTTTTGCGAGTAAACTGAACATTTCTCTGCTTGTACTCACGTCCTCCACAGAACTTTAAATTTGGTCATTTCACGTCGTTGTTTTGGAGGGAAAGGCAACGAAATGTACCAAAATTTAAACGCACGTGTGGGGCGTGCAGAGCCATTGTTTTTGCTCCTTATGTATGGAGGCCCGTTCTGGTCAAAATTGTAGTAATAAAATTGCCCCACAAGTCAGTTTTTCAGTCACTGTTTTACTTTTTATGAGCTTGCTGTGTATTTTCATCGGCTGTACAAATTTCTTTTTTGAGGTGGTTGCTTATTTTTTTAGCAGCCTGAATTATTTTTTTAATTTAGTCAGGTTAAATTTTTTGTGGTTACTACAAATGAATTTTTTCACTCGTACGGCAAATTATTTTTGACTGGTACTGCCAATTATTTTTTTACTTGTGGTACTGAGAATTATTTTTTCATTGACGCTGACAATTATTTTTCAAGGTATCGTGAATTTATTATTTGGCCTACAATACATTGCGGGCTTGCGATTGAGGGGGACTGGCTCGAGTGTTTTGACTTACTAGGCGGCCATTTTGAAAATTGTGCGAGTGCTATCCAAAAGAATGCCAAGGCGAAACATTGTCAGAGAAAGAAACGAAAGAGGTTTTCACCTTTTCTTACAAAATTTGAAAGGAGTCGTTAGTGTGTGCGCAAGTGGTGAGGTTTTCTGGACCGAAGATTTCATAGAAGAGACTACGTAGCGGCTGCAAGACTTGTACACAACTCTAACCCTTATTGGGCATGACATGACTTCCCAAATGAGCGATCCCCTTCTTGAACATGTGCGTCGTTTGAAGAGCAATGTGCAATCTCTTCAAAGACTTCTCGTGTCTTGTGAAACTACTGCATCAAGTGCAGAGAATTCTGTTTCATTTTATCCTCAACCAAGTCCAATTCTTCAAGAGATTTATTGATTCTTGGTAAGTATATGTAATGAATACAAAACAGATGCAGTTCATTTAAAGGGTCAAGAATACGAGTTTTTTCCATTTGTCAAATAACTTTGCAGAAAAACACAGGACGCCAGCATAAACATCCCTGTGAGCTCCTTCTAACCGGCAATTGTGAATAGGTGATCCTGTGATAATACTTCCCCTGTCTGAGCCTCTTCTTTCCAACATGAACTGGGCAACAAGAACATTCTCCATCCCATAATCACATCTTGTTCTTGATGGCAACCCATAGGTTTCTGTGCTCTCCTCAAAAAGTCTTAATACAGTATCAGGTTTGTTATTGTCACAGAATCTGCAATGGGTAATCAAACGTGAAAATCCATCTATACAAACATGGACTATAAGTTTCCATCGGATAAGCTTGTGGGCCGAGTCAAAGTGCCACAGCGAGTTGGGTGTTGGAACATTATACTTTCGACGATAAATTACCAACCGCCACCTTAAAGCAGTGTCTACAGGGTCTAACCGTCGTAAACAGTTGCTTACCCCCAGCGTTGAACTCGCAACCCTCTACTCCTCAAGGCTCCAATAAATCGTCTCCTACCAATATTTGGTGTGAGAAATCCACCATTGCTGACATTTGTATCAGCTGCAGTTATTTCTTTGTAGATTTGATCTAACTCATCATGAGATATGTCTGAATATTGTTCAAAATTATCACTTATACCTAACACCCTTCGTCTTCTTTGAAGCGTTGATACACTTATGTGAAGCAACTGGGCTATTTTTTCCATGAAAATTGTATAGAACGCAAATATTCTATTTGTTTTTTCGTTATGTTTAAGGCCGGTTTTCCAGGTCCTTGAACCTCCATCCATGGACTTGGTTGAGGATAAAATGAAACAGAATTCTCTGCACTTGATGCAGTAGTTTCACAAGACACGAGAAGTCTTTGAAGAGATTGCACATTGCTCTTCAAACGACGCACATGTTCAAGAAGGGGATCGCTCATTTGGAAAGTCATGTCATGCCCTATAAGGGTTAGAGTTGTGTACGAGTCTTGCAGCCGCTGCGTAGACTCTTCTATGAAATCTTCGGTCCAGAAAACCTCATCACTTGCGCACACACTAACGACTCCTTTCAAATTTTGTAAGAAAAGGTGAAAACCTCTTTCGTTTCTTTCTCTGACAATGTTTTGCCTTGGCATTCTTTTGGATAGCACTCGCACAATTTTCAAAATGGCCGCCTAGTAAGTCAAAACACTCGAGCCAGTCCCCCTCAATCGCAAGCCCGCAATGTATTGTAGGCCAAATAATAAATTCACGATACCTTGAAAAATAATTGTCAGCGTCAATGAAAAAATAATTCTCAGTACCACAAGTAAAAAAATAATTGGTAGTACCAGTCAAAAATAATTTGCAGTACGAGTGAAAAAATTCATTTGTAGTAACCACAAAAAATTTAACCTGACTAAATTAAAATGATTCAGGCTGCTAAAAAAATAAGCAACCACCTCAAGAAAGAAATTTGTACAGCCGATGAAAATACACAGCAAGCTCATAAAAGTAAAACAGTGACTGAAAAAACTGACTTGTGGGGCAATTTTATTACTACAATTTTGACCAGAACGGGCCTCCATACTTATGCCTATTGTTTTTTTGGCGTTCTCGTTCTCGTCGAAGTCGTCCTTGCTAAAGGTCCCTATTGTTATTACACCTTTTGCTGTTCATTACGATAAAACACGCAGTCATTTGTGCCAAATTAATTTCGCAATTCATCGAAAAACGAGACTTACTGTCTCATTTCTGTTGTTCAGTGTTTCGTTTTTTTACTTCGATAATAATGATAATGAATTTATATAGCGCACTTTTTCATATGAATATGTTCAAAGGCGCTTTACACTTCTATTGAGTGAGGTCGGACGTCAGCATGTAAAGGCGCCTCTGGCTGCCGCTATCAGTCCATATATGATCTCACCCACCCACCCAACCCAGGCATGAATTGTCAGATGAAACCAGACGTAGAGATAGACCACCACACCGGGAACTACGTCCCCTACTCTTTTCGAACAGTGTGTGGGTTCTTTAACGTCCCACAGATTATTAGGAACAAGTGTTGTGAGACGGGTCCTACGGTTTATCGTCCTTATCCGAGAAGATTAGAAAGTCTAACCATTTACAGATGTCATTACAACGGCAGCACTTTCTCCTCAGTTATTTTTAAGACCCTGAGTGTTTGAACCCGCAACCTCCCGCACGGTAGTCCGGTAGTGACTTCGCAACAAAGCCGAACAAGTGCACCAGGGTCGGACAGCTTTTTCCAGACCGGCTCACGTCAACCCGTCAGGCCCTACACACGTGAGCTGTTACTATAGTTTTCTATGGGATTTCACGAGCGACGCCGGACGGGTCATATGATAACTACTCATTATTGACTGACACTTGGCACAAATGACTGCGTATTTTCTGCAATAGTGGTAGTACAGGGTCCAAAATTGCGCTTTCCTGGTCGCCAATGCGACTAAAAATTTTGCACTGGCGACCAGAATTTCACAACCGGTCGCCAGCGGGCGATTAACTATTTCATAGCGATGTGTCGATCGTCTTGACAAAACGCGAAAGGAAAGATCGTTTTGAACATAGAGCAAAGAACCAAACGGCAGTTTTTCACTCGCGTACATTTCTTCTCCAAAACGTAGAGACAAGAGAAGGTATAAAGTTGACTTGAAACATTTGGCAGTCGCACGAAACTGCGTATATGGCCGGCATTTGATTCGCTCGTGGTGGTTTTTCAGTGGTAGGTGTATAAATAATCAGCGTGTTTGTATTTAATCTTATTCGTTAGCGGAAAAATCGCCATTGCGGCCCCAAACACGTTCTCTTCGTTCTGATTCTTAAAAGAAAAATTGGCGACCAAAAATTGTGGCTTGTGTTTCGCTGCAAAGGAAAAATTTTATTGTCGCTTTTTGGCGACCACATTTTTCCATATGGCGACTGAAAAAAAAAATTCCAGTCGCCAGTTGGCGCCTGCCTAAAAAAGTTAATTTCGGACCCTGTAGTAACTGTAATATTAAAAAATCACTTTATGCTGCCTGCTAGAAAGACTTTTTTATTGGTTGATCCTACCGCTAATTGAGAGAATTCTTGAGGGTCTTGTAAGTAAACCATGGAAGAAACCCGACCGCGGATTGGCCATATCATATCTGCAACCAAAAAAAAATCAACAAAATGGCATTAGAATAGTCTTCCATTTACAGTCGAAAGTACTTGTGCTGGTTTGCATTGCTACCATAGCTTATTACGTAAAGAATCTCGCGCCCGTTTCTTAGCCAATGAGAACTAAACTAATCGCAACGCGGTCGCATGTGTTTCCCGCGCCTAGTGCTGACAACATGTATTAGTTTTGAGTTTTGATTGCTTAAATGGACTGAAAAAAATTATGTCAAAACAAGCTCTTACATTAATAAGAGAAATTACTGACGAATATACAACTGCCAGGAAGCTTCCACTAACTGTAATCTGAATACTCCGATTAATATATCTGGGATAAGCTCAAACGAGTTACAAACGCACACACCGTTCGCGGTAGACATACCTTAAAATATGTCAAGCGTTTTTGGAACGGGTCGGTTCGGGTTTTTGGCACAAACAACTCGTGAAGACAATCCCATACATTGCACTTTCTATGACGTAAACTATATTTATCAAAACTGCACAAAGAATGTATGATACATAGAGTATACACCTCGTTCTTTAAGCGTGAAATCGAAAATCTCACGTTTACAAAAGGAAATAGCCTGAATCCAATTTGTACTGCCTACCATGAACCCCGTAGCCAGCTTCTTGTATTTATTTTGTATCGCTACCGCGTAGCCAGCTTCTAGAAGACATGCAAGTCTTGAATATACTTTGCACGGCGCACTGCATAGCCGCAGTTTTCAGTAACGCGGTCAAAATGTGGTAGGGTATTCTACAGTTACTCAAGATCAAGATAAAATATCGAGCTAGCTGAAAGAGTTATCAATCATGTCACGCAACGCCTCCACTTCAAGGTCAACCCTTGCAGCTTGCAAACAAAAAACTTCTGATGATAAAAAAGAAGCAAATTTCGAGGAAATACAAAGTACGCTTTCATGCGCTTAGTTGCAAAGATGACAAACATTTCTAAAAAATGGAAGCCGGAGTTCACGCAGATATGCGTCTAATTTTCTTACAGTTGTTGGGGATCATACGAAATCTTACGCCCCCACCCACCCCCCCCCCCCAAGCAATGTTGGTATTATATTATCAAACGTAATACCTTGATGATAAAAAATAACATCGTGTTTAACAGGTTACCCAACATTGTGAGGGGGGAGGGGAGGGAGAGTTGTTTTATGCTTACCTGTCGAAAACGGATACAGTACAAATGGCAAACAGCATGTAATACAGTGACTGCAGAGGTTGAGCCAGTTTGTAATAATGCTCTAAGAAGATAGTATCACCGTCTGAGTCATTGCTCAGGGAGTAGACGAAAATACACTGACAAAGTGCAAGTCCTGCAACAGTTAAATACAAACGACACACGGTTGGACTGTAACAAAACCTTTTTTGTGCAATTCTCGCGCGTTCATTGGTCGAGAGTTGTAGTTTATTAAAGACCTAAACAAAACGCGCAGAGTGCATTACTGAGCTATACAGGCCAGCGAAAACTTCTATAAACTCGAGGAAAGTGCTTAAAGAAAACCCAAGCGTACTTACACGATTCCCTTATGGCAAGACACAGGTTTCTAGAGCTGTTTTATAAAATGTCACGCCTAAACATCCAACTAATAATTGTTATACCAGACTAGCGGTGAGCGATACTGTGCTAGCACGCGCGAATTTATGTGTGACGTAGCCCGCTTGCACATGTTGCCCAAAAACGCACACGCGACCTAGGCTGCGAGCATTGTGTGTCTCATTTTCAAAGAAACTGTTTTTTCTGTCACTTCTGGTCTCGACCGCATGGTCATGCGTGTTTCAGTTCAGTGAACATGACATCTTGCGTGCGCAAGCATACATTGAAAAACCCTTCCGTTCTTCTTTTTTCAGTGCTAAAAAGGCCGTATAATAAATACCTTATTAACCTTGTCTGTTCGGTCATTACAAGGAAATATCAGACCTCGGATTGACTGTATTGACCTCGCTATCGCTCATCAAGGTCTCGGTACGGGATTTTACCTGTAATGACCTCACTCTCAGTTAATAAGTAGTATATAAAGCACGCGGTCTACGTCACGTGCGTGCATTATAGTGCACCATATGCACGCATGCTTCGTCACACACAAATCTTCTTGTGCAAGCTCGATAGTAACGCTTTTATTTTTCGCCGAAATCTTTTCGAAGAACGACTTCCCATTTTATTGATGACCTTCCATTCAATTTTAGCGCGCTTTCGATTCTCTTGCACACACTATAATAATAATAATAATAATAATAATAATAATAATAATAATAATAACAATAACAATAACACTAATACTAATACTACTAATAATAATTATACTAATAATAATAAATAGCAATGGAGTCAACATCTCAGAAGCTGTGGACTCAAAGAAGTACAAAGTGAATGAAGTCAAAGAGACGGTCAGAATGAAGGAAAGCAGAAGAGAATGCATGGGCAGTGTGTGAGAGAAAAGAAAAGTATTGACTGGGATAGAACGTGGCAGTGGATTAAAAACGGAGATTTGAAAGGATGTACTGAGTCCCTGATATGTAGCGCCCAGGAACAGGCTTTGAGAACAAATTACATGGGAAAGATCTCATGTATATACCCACGACGAGTCTCCAACTACGTAAAACATGTTAAATTATTCAACGCACCATTCAATTACGACAATGTACCATTCAATTACGTACAGGGGAATCGTGGTGGGTATATACATGAGATCTCTGCCAATTACATGAAATTTCATATTGACCACACAGTAGAATCCCCTTTGAGCAGAATGTGCGGATCTAGGGGGGGAACGGCGGCCCATGTGGTGAGTGAGTGCGGTAAACTGGCGCAGACAGAATATAAAGGAAGGCACGATAACGAGGCACTTATGTCATATGCTCGATTACATTCCTTTGTGTTCTCCTTTGTTTTCTGCTAATCCTTATGCTTGCGTCGTAGTGAAAACCAGGCCTAAGTGATCGCAGTCGGTAATTAATTACTGTCATTTACCAGGGGAAGGAACATTAGTTACAGCGGCGCCATGTTGTGGAACTCTCTACCCGAACATGTGAGAGAAATTCAATCAATCATAAAACTTAAAGACCAAATCAGACGTCTATGTGTGTCATCAGATCCCCATCACTTGGCAGTCTTTTAAAACAGTATGACATAGTTCTTAGTCTAAATTGTAGTTGGATTATTATTGAAATAAAAAACGCGCCCTTCGTGCATTGTTGAGTTATATAAGCACGCGGGAATTTTTAAGAACACGAGAGAAGTGCATAGAGAAGCACGAGGCGCAGCCGAGTGCTTCTCGCACTTCTCGAGTGCGAGAAGACAATGCGAGTGCGAGAACTCAACAATGCACGAAGGGCGCGTTTTTTTATTTCTTTTATAAAATGTAAACCACCACATTAACATAAAGACATATTAAACAAGAAAAGGATTGCGAATTTTAATTAATCACAATAAGTATTCTCCTTACATGTACATGCTTTCTTTTTATTGGCTTAAATGCTGAATGAAAAGTAAAACCGTTCCCTTTGTGGCAAGAAACAAACGTTTTCTTATTTCGTGACGTAGCTTGCGTGCATATGTTGAGTTATATAAGCACGCGCGTGACGTAACCAGAGTGCTTTATGGAGCTATAATGAACTCGAACTGACCAATCACAGCGCGCGAAATTACTCGAACATTTTATAAATTCTATTATTACTGAAGATTTTTAAATAAAGGATGTATGTACGTGTGTACGCACGTATGTATGTATGGGGAAGATTTTTAAATAGAGGATGTATGTATGTATGTATGTATGTATGTACTTACGTACGTACGTATGTATGTATGTATATTTCTTACCTGCAAGCAATCCATGGCAGAAGAGAGAAAATGACCTAAACGCTCTGTGTACAGACTGTAAAAAAATAAATAAATAAAACAGTTATCAACTGAAAGTTTTGGAATTATGAACGATATGACCTGAATTCTGCCATTGTATCTATCTTGATGAACTGTGTCTTTCATGTATTCGAAAAAAAAATGTATTTGAAAACCCTTGTTATAACATACTGTAGCTTTCGGAAAGCGCGCGCTATGATTGGCTAATACGCGCGATCCATTTGCCCATGGGTTGCATGCTGACGTCAGATTGCGAAGTTGTGAAGTCTTATGTTATAAAAGAAATGGTAAACACAGCAGCTGTGCAACCATCGAGTTATGGACACACTTGGGTGTTTGCTAAGCACTCAAGATGCTAGAGATGCGCATAGAGTTTTCTAAGCATTCAAGAAGCTAGAGATAAAGCTAAAAGATGCTCTCGGCTGCGCCTCAGCATCTCTTACGCTTCTTTCATGCTTGCAGCCTCCCGCGTGCGTTCACAGTTCGATGGTTGCACGCTTCACGTTTACCATTTCACGTTTACCATTTCTTCAATATCAACCCAGAGGGGTGGAAGGGATAAACCAAAGCTTACTCCCAGTGTACATGGCTGAATAGTTCAGCAGGTAGGTAGAGCATCACCCTTGTATTAATGAAGAGACATATTGGCAAACGCTTGATTGGTCAAGATGGCTGGGTATTGGCTTTGTTCATTCTCACATATCATGACCGTGTATTGGTCCACAAAGACACAAAACGAACGTGGCCAACACTCGTCCATCTTGAGTTCAAGCTTGGTTAATAACACATATTTAGTACTAATTATACAACTACCTCTAAATCCAATATTGGCAACTGTCCAATTTTTCTTAAATTGGATAGGTGTCCAATTTAAGAAAAATTGGACAGTTGCCAATATTGGATTTAGAGGTAGTTGTATAATTAACAAATTGGACTCGGCCTGCGGCCTTGTCCAATTTTGGTGTTCCTCTGAACTTTCTCATCCAATATTTTCATAATTGGACAGCATCGAGTCCTATTATATATACTAATACTCAGGTGATTATACAAAATTGCGCACTCTGATTGGTTCGCTATCTCGGATAAATCAGCCGATAATCACCTCCACGAACAAAATGGCTGCCAGTCTTTCGCGCGCATTTGATGAAATAGAATTTTTTTCGTGTTGTACAATGCTTTTTCTTTTCATCTTTTGACATAATCACCTGTGTATTTATACTAAAACAATTATTTGCCTCAGGCTGAGTAATTATCGGTGAATATTCACCAATAATCACTTCGCCTTCGGCGAATAATTGTTAAAAATTGCAAGGGCAACACAATCTAACATTCTGAAACACTAGCGCCTTGCAAACAAAGGATCAAATGCTATCCCCTAAGTTCTTTTGCTTGTTTTAAGTATTAATTTATGATTTTTCTTCAGTGATACAAACTAAAAACCAAAAGAAGTAAAAAGTTAAAAACTTAATAGAAAGAGATTTGGTCCATGAACAGAAACATACCACAGCAAACTCTGCAGTTGTCATGCGTCTTCTTGTTGGAACAGGGGGATGATCCTGTCTCTCTTCTTGCTGTGCTAATCGTGTTTTCCTTTCACTTCTGAACCCATGACCATCTGGCAAACAAAACCAATTATCAGTTTTAAAAAATCAATGTTTTGCAGGGAAAGAATTTTTTTTCATATATTCATGTTTATACCACATATTAAGAAAACTTGACCCATTTGCAAAACAGGACAGGATCTATAATTACCACAGCAACTACACTCCTGTAAAAGATGTATCTTTCACCATTTCAAGGGAATGTTAAGATTGGAAAAAGGAAATATCATTTCTTCCAATAATCACCATCAACCTCTGATTTCTAGGTTTGGAGACTCTAGCACTGAGCTATAAACAATTCTAGGGAGCAAAGCCAAAAAAATCTTCTCTTGAATCTCTAACCTCTTAACTTTGTACTGGAAATTAAAGCAAGTCACATTCTTTTTTTGCAAGTTTAAGGACTTGGTCCATACATTTGCAAAAAAAAGTAACTTAACCAACATTTTCTTATTGCAGAATTCACAAGTGTTCTGTGACATTGAAATAGAATGTATGTATTATTTGACCAAGGATGTGGTCAATATGGCTGCATATTTCCCAATCACTCCAACGAAGGGCTTACACTCAAAACGTCAGCACCTCCCTTTTACCTTATGGTGGTATAACTTACTTAATCAACTCGTTTGATTTACCCAATTTCTTGTGTTTCAATTTCCCACTGACACAGCACCAGTTTCTTTAGAAACTATCCCCACAATGCATATTTCCCAAGTTCATTTTAGCGTTGTTACTGACCGAGATGAAGTCTACAATGGGCGACAAAAGTGTTAAGACACTTTGCCATTTTGGAGTACTTAATGCCAATTTCCCCCCTCAACTCTACGATACTACCCCCTCCCCCCAACACAATGTTGGATTTCCTGTTTCTAGAACTTGCCTTTTTCCTATACAACATTGAAAAGGGGGAGGGGGGGGGTGGCTATCAATGAAAACCGGATTTGAAATGGAATAAGTGAAATGTTGCAATTCGCACTTGATTCAGTCAACTGTCTCAACTACTGTTATCGCCCATTGCAGGTCAGTAAAAAAATGCAAAAATAATGAGGCCAATATCCAGCCATCTTGACTGAACAAGCTTGGTCAATAAAGGATTTATTACATGGCCATTTTGCTTTGTTTTGTCTCACGGGACAACGCAGGAAATCACTAGTGGGAAGATAAGTTCATGTTGCTTGCTTTGGTAGCCAATCAGAACTCAGGATTCACCACACCTTGCCCACTCATGGAACCAGCCATACAGTTAACACTGTTCTTGTATGTTATAACAAAAGTTGGAGGTTTAAGTTGCATTACCTCTTCTTTCGATGAATAGTACATCCAAAGGTTGGCTTGGAAGTGTCTGTGCAGTTGGTGGAAGAGCAGGAGGAACTGCAGAGGCTGTTGGTTCTCCAGTCACTATGTCTTCCTTATCAACTTTGTAAAACTCTACAACTGAAACTGTTGACAAAACAGTCACCATTACAAAGTGACCATGCAAAAACCTCACCATCTGTTTGCTTAATAACAGAGTGGCAATGTAACAAAAGTTAAATAATATCATTCAAAGACTACAAAGCAATTCTATTGTATATGAAAATTTGGTCATAAAATTTAATAATTTCATATAAGAAAAAAAATTGCATGGGTTCTAGCAACTGTGACCTCGATTTGTTTTTTTGTTTTGGCATTCCACTTAAGGGAGATAAGGTATAAAAAACAATTTCCCCAACAGCAATTGGCCATGTGTTCATAATAGATTAACCTATCTGGGCAGGCAGGTCTAAATCTCAGTCTTTTGCATGACTAATTCCTCAGGAATCAAATGCTAAAATAAACGAGACATTGAAAAAAAGGAAGGAACGCACAGCATTTCATGACTGGTTCCAGCTTTTGGCTAGCCCCGGTAATAATACAAGGCATTGCTCTCCTAACTAGAAGGTCAATGAGAAAATTTAGGTGATTCCAACCATTTCCATTTTTTTGTCAAAAATGTTAAATAGTTTGGCTTTGGAGTCTTCACTGTTCCTTTCTGAGTATGTACAGGTAATCTTTTATCATGTGGCTGTGTCTCACAAGGACTGGGGACTACCAAATTCACAAATTTGATTGGCTGAAACTGATATTGAAAGCAGTCTAGATTTTCCCATCTAGACCGGTTACATTTTGTGATGAAAAGTTGCAAACTAAAAATATTAACCATTGACTATTTCCTACTAACAAAAAGCCTGATGAGAAAAAAGTATAGAGGACAAGCAAGCCTAGGCAGATTTAAGTTTGGCTCATTATTGTTTGCAAGGAAAATATCAGCTATGCAAACTAGTTACATTAAACAAATTAAATTGCTCTTGTTTGTTATATAATAAACATCTTATTAATTGAGCTTAGTCAGTCTGTATGGGAGAATCTTGTTCTCAATTGTGTGTAAAGACCTCACTATGTTCGGTCAAGATTCTCCCATAGAGACCTCCTGCTCAGTTAATAAGAGCTAATTATTGCACTTAACCCTTCAATTACTGCCCAACGTACCTTCTCCATCAACATCAGCATTGTAATTATCCTCTTCTGCTGACGTTCCATTCTGCTGTCTACAGTGGGAACAAGTTTGCTAACAATTAGCAAATAACAATTGTGGATATCTAGGCAGATTCTGAAAGTCATCACTATGGAAACAGTTTTTTACATGATCACACAAGAGACCTACAGTGTTTTGACAGGGTGTTCATTAGGCATCGGAGATCGGAGAATTCTCCAGCTACTACGAAGAATTCTCCGGTCAAATTTACATGGCCTGAGCTAGTTTTAAATGGACATGGAGCACTTTCAGAATATTCTCCTGTTACTTTACACAATTCTCCTGCTGCTACAATTCTTATTGAAAACCCTGACTGACAGGTTTTATCATTAACAAACAGATGTCTGTAACACAAACAATTAGCTTACCAGAAAACATTAGCCTACTCTAATACTAAGTCTTGTAGCATTTTCTTTTCCATTTCTGTTTTGGCCATGGTGGAAAAAGGTTTTTGAGACTTGACCACAGCAAAATTAAAGTAATTTAATTTCCTTGTTTTATTGATTGTCTGAGTGCAATTTTATGTCTTTGTAAGTCCTCTTTACACTATAGTTAACACTTTGTACTTTCTTTTGAAGATACTCCAGTACTTTATATGACTTACTTTACAATTTGAAGTAACATAAAGCTATGTTATATTACATCACCCTATGTTCTGGAGACACTTATCAAGACACTGAAGATTGTAGACTAGAACTTTTAAGTTAACAGTAACTACTTTGACCAACTACAAACTCATGTAAAGAGAAAGCAACATCAAATGATAAGTTCAAAGCAAACAGACAAGTAAATTAAACGCAGCGATCAAGGTCCCATTCAGCTATTTGCCATGTCAGTATTATTTTATGTTTAACTTTTAATCATAATTGTAACAAAATTCTCGAATTTGATTGGCTATCAACTGCCCTGATTTCAGCCTCAATAGGACAGTTAAATAGGACAGTACGCGTCATGCCCAAGTAATTGGTCAGCACGTGCCATCACGCGCGAGCTTAAATGGCTTTTTTTTTCACTTCTAGCAAAAAAAAATCTTGGAGTTTCATGTATTTTGATTTAAAAAAAGAACTATATATATCACAATTTTGTTAAAGTTATGATTAATTGGTAATAAGACTTTGTGTCGTCCAATTCAGTCTGCAGTCATACTCGGGATTAAACAAATCGGACTCTACGCGGTCGTCCGATTTTGTTAATCACTGGTATGATTACAGACCGAATTGGACTCCACTCAGTCCTGTTACCATTACTAATTGTGCACAACATTATCACTGTTGTGTGCTTAATTGCCCTTGCAAAATCTTCTTATAAAACCACCATACAAACATCTGCATAATGCAATGCATGAACATCTCAAACTCCACTATACCTCTGTGTCTTTTTTGTTTTATGTTTTCTTGGTTTTAACCTTTTTATGTTGTCTGCTGTGGTATCGCCATAAGCATCATGATCATTGTGCTCCTCTCCATTAATTACATCCCTTGATCCTTTCAAAACCAACAATGATTGAAACTCAGTGTCACTAATAAACTACTGTCACCAATAAACTATTGGTAATGACAATGAATTGCAATTGATCAATAATCAACTATTAGAAATCACCATTTCTTATTATACCGTAATCATGTTTCCAAGCTTAATTTTGTTTGACTGACTGTACAAAAAAGAAGCAGTTCTGCTAAGCTCTAGTACAGTGATTAATCCTTTGACTGCTGTGAATCGACAAAACAGTTAAAAATATTACTCCTACTTGGTGGCTCATCAAATTTAAAGATAAATAAAACATAAAAAAAATACTATTTCTTGGGATTTGATCACTTTTTGGTGTACATGTTTGGGCTAATTTAACATTTCCACTCCAAACATTTGGGTTGCAGTTCCCCTAAGTGAGTACTATACATGCGTTGTACACAAATTTGGGAATTTCGTGTTAGATCAGTTCATCACCTTAATGAAGATATTTTCCTTAACGCATATTAAACATTTGCCTTATAATGAATTGTATTGGTATTGTAAAGAGAACTGCCAAGTTGATCAATTCTGGGAGTTAAAGGGTTAAGTAAGGTCGAACACAGTAGCGCAGTGATAAGCATGTCTAGACCCCAAGCCGGAGGAACAGGGTTAGAGTCCTGGTGAATGGCACTGCATTGTTTCCTTAGACAATAAAAGTTACTCAACACTGCACCCCTCTCCACCCAGGTGTTTAAATGGATACTGGCATTATAATGCATTGGACTAGCATTCCATCCAGGGGGAGGTAACAGTACTCCCAGGAGCTTCATGTTAAAGAAACTGTTGAAAGCTCTGGAACATCATGGCTCGTGTGCACCTTAACAGTTTTTAAGCAGGACAGACTCCATTTTCGTTTTAAAATCTTACAGTAACTGAGCACCAACCGTGAGTCTTTTTTCTCCTTGGTCTTCGTCGCGCTGGACTCACATTCTCGTTATCTCTCACATCATCATCCTCCCTGTCTATCATTTCAGCACTTGCAGACCTCCGTGCATGCCGCACCCCTGAGGCTGGCCGTTTGTACCTCTTTTTCTCTGGCATTTCAAGAGTATTTGACTCTGTTCCATCATAGACATCTCCTGGTTTTGTTTGAAAAGGTAAGTATCCAATAGCTTCCATTTTAGTAATAAATACTGCAGACTTCAGACATACTTTATAATGGCAACTGTTCAAAGTGACCATTTCCATGTGACAGGATAAATTTTATGAACGCTACAATTGGTCGATATTGGGGGTCGTGTTCTCTGGTATGACCCACTAAATTTATAACTTTTTCATGCAGATATAGAATAGATATTCCTAGCCTTGTTCTACTTGGTCCACATTGTACGTTACTGATCTTCACTTTTCCCCTTGACTTATTTCATGTGCTCCTTGAGCTTGGTCAACAAATTGAGTTGAAAAAACTCAGTCCACAACTCACAGTACTGAACTCAAACTCTGTTAGTAAGAGGTATATATTTTGTGGAAGCTTCAAGATGAACTGAATAAGCTAGGGGAAAGGGGTAGATTACTGTATCACAGCACACTTCATTATACATTAAACATGCACTAAATGGTAAAAACCAGGATTAATTGTGAAAGGCTGATCTTTTGTACGTGCATGCACTAAGCGAGAAGTGTTGTTTTGATTTCAATGATTTTTTCATAAGATGAAAGGGCTACACATTCTATCAACATAGTTATACTTCGTTATGTGTGCTGTAGTCGTACTGTCTCGATCCTCAAAAATAAGAAATGTTTTCACGAGCATTATCTCAGGCGAAACAACGAGATCATGCATAATGAAGCGTGGTGAATACGGAATGTGGCCACAAAACGCTTTTCCAGAGGACTTTTCCGAATTATACGTGATAAGTCAAAGACTACATCAGTTTATAACCTCACCGTTTTCTAAGCGTGATCTTCTTCTTGGTCGTCTTCCACGGTTTCTTCGATCAGTGGTCGATTGTTGAATTCCAGAACTTCCTTCGCCCGAGTTGTTAGACGCACTTTGATGAACACCAACTTTTTCGCCGTATGAAACTTCTTGCAATGGTACTCTTTCTGGTATAGAGCTTGGTGATTCAAAACTCTCGTTCATTTGATCTTCGAGATCTCTGGAAATACGTTTTTTCCTCCGCCTTTGCCGCGAGCTCGCGTCCCTATCCCTCAAAACATCGGCCATAATTTCAACCTGTCGTCAGTTTGAAGCGAACAGTTCTATTGCAGTGCAATGAGTGATTCCTTAAACGGAAAGCGAAAACAACGTTCAAATGTTTTGTTTACACGAACGCAAAAGGTTTCAACTACAGTATCTGACAGCTGAGTTCTAGCATTTGTATCTCCGCGACCGTTAGAAAAACAAGCTTTCCAAAGTACTGGGTAGAGGTTTACAGTGCGCATATTCAAATTAGGTAAGCCACTGACTATAACTATTGCGGACTTAAGAATTATCAACGCGCAACAAATTAAGCGCTTAGAGGAGGATGGAGCATCCGCTGGTTAAGAAAATAACTTTGCCACGTGGAGGAATGTAAGAAATTTTATCTTTGTTGAATACTTTGTGGCTTCCTTTACAACCCCTAAAAACTTCCTGACAACCATGAAAACCGTACTTATGGTAGCAGAGAAGCCTTCTCTGGCGCTTTCGATAGCCAAGTTCCTCTCGAAGGGACAGATGACTACCAGAAAGGGTCTGAACGGAGTGTGTACTGTACACGAATACAATGGGCAATTCAACAAAGAACCGGTGAGATTTAAGATGACCTCTGTATGCGGACACGTAATGACTTTAGATTTCCATCACAAGTATAACAATTGGGACACCGTAGAACCTCGAGAACTGTTCACAGCAACTACGTTAAAGAAGGAAGCCAACGAAAAGCTTCAAATCCCCAGGTTTTTGCAACACGAGGGGAAAAACGTGGATTACATCGTCTTGTGGTTGGACTGTGACAAAGAAGGAGAGAACATATGCTTTGAAGTTCTTGATCTTGTCAGGCCTGTGATGAACAGAAAATCGGGAACCCAAACAGTGTTTCGTGCGAAATTCTCTGCAATTACAGAAACCGACATCTGTGGAGCTATGCAAAGGCTAGGCGAGCCGAATAAGAACGAGGCGAGGTCAGTCGACGCAAGGCAGGAGTTAGACTTGAGAATTGGCTGCGCTTTCACGCGATACCAGACAAAATATTTCCATGGAAAATACGGTGACTTAGACAGCACACTGATATCCTATGGGCCATGTCAGACTCCCACCCTTGGGTTTTGCGTTGAGCGCCACGATAAAATACAGTCTTTTAAACCTGAGAGTTTCTGGGTACTGAAACCACAGGCTCTCCACTCTGGTGGTCAAACCATGCTTCTTGAATGGGACAGAGGAAGGTTGTTTGACAAAGAGGTTGCTGTCATGTTTCAAGGTATCATCAAGTCATCTGGCTTTGCGAAGGTGATGGGTGTTACAAAAAAAGAAAAAGCAAAACAGAGACCACTTGCTTTAAACACTGTTGAAATGTTACGTCTGGCATCTTCAGGGCTTAGCATGGGTCCACAGCATTGTATGCAGGTTGCAGAGAGGCTTTACACACAAGGCTACATCAGCTATCCAAGGACTGAGACAACCCATTATCCTGATAATTTTGACCTCAAAGGAACTTTGAGGCAGCAGTTGACAAGCCCTCACTGGGGGTCTGCAGTGCGTGAACTTGTAGGTGTGGGTATCAATAAGCCAAGAAAGGGTCATGATGCAGGTGATCATCCACCTATAACCCCCATGAGGTCAGCCAGTGAGGCTGAACTAGGCGGGGATGCCTGGAGGCTCTATGAGTTGATCACAAGATCGTTCATTGCTAGTGTGAGCTATGACTGTAAATATATCCAGACCAATGTGAAATTTACCATCAATCAGGAGAGTTTTTCATACAGTGGCAAAGCAGTTATCAGCCCAGGATTCACAACAGTGTTGCACTGGCAAGCCATTTCAGATGATGAGCGTATGCCACATTGCCAGAAGGATGATGCATATGAAATCAGAGAAGCAAAGCTTGAAGAACGACAAACCTCCGCACCTGACTATCTCACAGAAAGTGAATTGATTTCATTGATGGAGAAACATGGAATCGGCACAGACGCCAGTATTGCAGTACACATCAATAACATTTGTGAGAGAAACTATGTCCAGGTTTTGAGTGGCCGAAGACTTCAACCAACGCCTTTAGGCATTGTCCTTGTTCATGGGTATCAAAAAATTGATCACGAACTTGTTTTGCCCACCATGCGATCTGCTGTGGAGCAGCAGCTGAATCTAATTGCTGCGGGTAAGGCGGACTTTGAATCTGTGCTGCAGCACTCGCTTAACATATTTACCAGGAAGTTTATTTATTTTGTTGGCACTATCAACAGCATGGATGAGCTTTTTGAGGTGTCATTCACACCACTGAAGGACACAGGGAAACCACTGTCGAGGTGCGGAAAGTGCAACAGGTATATGAAATACATCAGTGCCAAACCATCTCGTCTCCACTGCACACAGTGCGATGAGACTTACAGTCTTCCGCAGAATGGCAGCATCAAATTGTACAAGGAATTGAAATGTCCCTTGGATGATTTTGAACTGGTTTTGTGGTCAACTGGTGCTAAGGGCAAAAGCACTCCAGTGTGTCCATACTGTTACAACCATCCTCCTTTTCCGGAAATGCGGAAAGGTATGGGTTGCAACCAGTGTACCCATCCAACTTGTGCATACTCAGAGACCACACTTGGCATTGCAGATTGCACAGAATGTGAGAATGGTAGTCTTGTGCTTGATCCCACATCAGCCCCCAAGTGGAGACTGGCTTGCAACAAATGCAATGTGGTAGTTCACGTTTTTGAGAATGCTTTCCGCGTGAGCCCTACAGATCAGGAGTGCGATTGTGGGACGACCCTCTTGGATGTTGACTTCAACCGCACAAAATCACCTCTAGCTGGGGATAAGACTCAACATCAAGGCTGCCTTTTTTGTGACCCTCTTTTTGCTACTCTCGTCAAGACGTCACATGCAGCATCAAAGCACCCCATGTACAGAGGAGGAAGAGGAAGGGGTGGAAGAAGGGGTAGAGGGGGAAGAAGAGGGCGAGGGCGTGGTCGACCCAAAGACAAAATGTCACAACTGGCTTCCTACTTTGTTTGATGCTGTTGGCTGAGGAACATTCAGTGCAGCTTGTGAAAAGTTGACGACAGCAAATTTATTATGCAGTCTTTGGCAATTGGTTCAAGACATATTTTGACTCATATTTAGCTTTCAAAGTCTTCATTTTTGAGGGAGAATTTATTGGTTACTGTGTACACCTGAAAATTGAAAAAATATATAACATTTCAATCCTTAACCTTTTCACTGTTAGGCTTGATTTATATACAACTTCTCCTTTCAATAACTTTTAATGGTAAAGCATGATGAGAATTTTCAAAATGATCAACCCAATGATATTAAATGGATATACCTCGAAATTCTTCAATGTCACATTTGAAAGAATGTATAGTCCTCACTGAAGAGAATACCATAATAATAATGAGAGTGAAAGCCTTAAACACAAAGACAATAAGTGAAGAAAAGAGAGAAGAGCACGCTCTGGAATATTTTTTTAATCATAGTTCAAGATATCGAGAATAATTAATCATTCAATAATTTATCAGAGAGTATCATGTCATGCCCAATTTTCATTTTATTTCTTTTATTTTTGTGTGTCAGTGGGTTAGTAAATTTAATCTCTTAGAGAACCACATTTTACCTGTTTTGAATGTTGGTTATGAAGAAGAAAATTGAAAATTGAATTGGTACAGGAAATGACAATATTCCTTATCCGCTTTACCTTCAGAGTTTCATACACGTTGAAATTTATTAAATAAATGCTATAACAATTTTACAGTTCTTCTGCATTGAGATAGTTAAAGGACTGTATACATTTTAAAAGGAAATCTAATCCTATTTTAGTTTAAGTAAATTTTTTTTGCTTTTCTTTCTTTAATTAAGCTACAAAATTGTAAATGTACTGTAAATCATATGTAGTTCGTATCTCCCTACAGAACTGAACAGTCACTTCTGTCTGAAATTTAGTATTCTTTATAGCTGTTAAATATTGTCATTTTTTTTCCTATCCTGCTTGTCTATTATTTAAAACTTATTTAAGGCTTTATTGTTATTGTATTTTGAAAATTAATAATTATTTTCTCTAACTGATACAGTAAAGAATGTTATATCTTCTTGTCAGAACTGGCGCTTATTGACTAAGTAGGAGGGCCGGACAGAAAAATATTTGGCTTGAACTCATGACATACGGAACTTAAGTTGCTCTTGGTCTGTGTGTCATGAATTAGATTCAAATATTTTCCCATCTGGGCCAACCTAACTGAGTCAATATGCATTTATCATATGACCACTGACTTTGAAATTTCAAAAAACTGTTTTTATTCTAGATAGGAGGCGATAGTCTTCCGCGTGCAGGAAAAATAAAAAACATTATACAATAAAAACTCCCCCTTAGCAATTTATCAAAAAATGTGACTTATTTTCTCATTTCTTTTTTTATAATGTTTCTTTTTTTTTCCACAGAAAAGCTGAACAAGTGCAGTAGGGCCAGCTGGCTTTTTCTTAAACACATCAACTTTTTCTATAGTTTCCTATGGGATTGCATGAGCTGGACTGGACAGGTCATATGTAATATTATATAATTGGGTGATGTACCATTAGATAAATCTAGGTTTGCATGTACACTATGTCACACTTTGATGTATTCTGACTCAAACGGATATGTGCTGACAATTCCCCAATTGTTACTTATTTTTACAGGAACTTCATTTTGCAAAAATGAAATGGGCATATTTTGAGGGACTTAAAATAGTCAGTACAAATTTCCATTAACAAATAGTCTCAAAATTGGATAGACTGATATTCATTTAGTTGTCGATACAGGGCTCGACACTAACACTTTCCCGATTTCCACTGGAAAGTAAATTTACTACTTGTAAAGTAAAAAAACGAAAATGAACCAAAATACTTACCCGATCTGGAAAGTAAATTTTGGGCTTCAATGGAAAGTAAATTTTATGCTTAAAAGGCTTGAGTGAAAAAAAGTGCGTAAAATTTTAAGAAAATGATACAAATAACCATATGACAATGGCTACTCGTCTTAAAAAGACAAATTTACAACATTCTCGCATTCTCCGGTCCATTCTCCGCCATATTGGATCAAGAGAACTCCCGAGGAGGTCTGGGTACTATAAACACACGTGGTATGGTTGGCAACCATGAAACTGTAATTCATCAGTGGATAGTAAAATTTTGAGATGGAAAGTAAAATTTGAAGTCTACTTTCCAAAGTGGAAAGTGGTGTAAAAAGTTAGTGTCGAGCCCTGCGATAGCTTCCATTACATATTCCTTTGCAACAAAGTAGAGCTGTACAGGAGAACAACATCACACAGTCAAATGATGCCTACAGCTAATGGACATTGTCCATTTCTTCAAATTGGTTCTAGCAGGGTTGCCCAAATTGATTAAAGAATTGTATAAAAGATTAATATTATATTTGCATGATCAATTTTTGACAATAAGTAATAAGGTATTCGGTTTACTCTAGGGTTAACTGCAGTCTGTGTCTATTGTTGATTGTCAACAAAGCTAGAGTTTTCATTTCTATAAAAAGTAGTAGGAGGAAAAGGCAAAGTTGGCTGTTGGCTGGCAATTATGCACTTTGAAGCATCGTGTTTTACTGCTTGAAATAAAATATCTAAAATGTTGTTTCAAAAGTACCAGACACATATCCAGAAAGTATCCAGCACCTGTTGGGTGTTGCAAACTTTTGAAAACACTGTAAAACTGTTATTACATTTACCAAAAAATGATTTACAGATTGAAATATCAGGATATGAAAGTTAATTTCCATTTAATAGTTTTTGGATCTGTAACCTCCAAATGTTTCTTTAAATCAAGATTTCTTTAGATTTGTTGATCTGTTTAAGAAAGAAGAAATAGATCCAGTATTGAAATATTTGCAAATGAATATTGCTTTTGCTTCTACATGGAGCATAGGGCCTTCGCATCAAAAGACCTGCATTCATCTTATAGATGTTATGTCATGTTTGTAGTGTTTACTGACCACTAGGACTTCAACATCCCGATCAATATTAGGTCATTAGGATCAGCTGCTGTTGATATAGTATTCTAAAATATAAAAATAAAGGCAGAAACAAACCAATGATTGCAGAATTAGGAGTAAAATATTATTTCAAGATATTTTTATATGTAATAATTCTCAGCTTGAAGTGAGTTCAAGTGGTTGAATTTTCAAAATATATGTTAATAAAGAATGCAGTTTTATTTGATGTGTGGTGAAGAAGATACTAAGTAAGTGAAGAAGTGAGGAATTGTTGTAAATATCTACTACTGACTTTGTTAAAATCAAAATGAAGCAATGTTGCCCATTTGATGTCAACTCATAATCGCTCATGTGAATGAAAAAGTCAAAATATTACAGATCAGTTTGGGAACATAGCAGATATTTGGTGGCTGCATAACAATTTAAATATTGGCTTGCAGATACATGTCATTGCCCCCTGCACTGACTGGGCAAAGGCAGGATCAATGAGAGATGGTTGTATTCATAAGCAATTTTTTCTCCAAAGAGGCTATAACGTTCAAGAAAAAAAAACTCAAGAAACAGGATTAGATATAAATATTGTACTGTTGCCTTTGTTCTAGAGCAACACTAGGGATTTCCACTAACACAGGATTCATCACATAATTTTATAATATTCAATCAGGCATCTGATTCAATTTAGTTTTTGTGATAAGCCAGCCCCAAAGGTACCTTTAATAGATAAGCCTCAAGGATATAATATTATGGTAAACAGATTTACTTGTTACATTGAAACCAGAGAGAAGAGATAACCTTCCTAAAACCACACCTTCTCACCGTTATTGTGAATCTTATCGCATTGAAACCAGAGAGAAGAGATAACCTTCCTAAAACCACACCTCTCCGTTATTGTGAATCTTATCGTTATACTACCGTCTGCAATTTTTCGTTCTTTCATTCATCTCTCATGCTTTCTTTCCCGCTTTTTCTTTTACTTTCCAAGCGTGGTTACCATTCCTCGTGACCCACGCTCTGTCCGTCACAACCGCAAAGTTTATATTTGCTATATGCATTTTTTCCTTGCATCCTTGACTTTTCCATGGAAATAGCGTTTGAATAATGTCCAGTGAGTTGGCAGGCTCTAGCGACGAGGACATAAAGCCCGTATTGAGCGACGAAGGCAGAAGGAGCGCCGAACCATCTAGCTCAAATTCACAAGTTAAGGTAAGCGAGACTGTTTGAAGTTGTTTCCCACATTAACATGTATATGCCTAAGGATCTGTCCAGCAGGAAAAATACTTTTTCACGTTTCTAGTTGTAGTGCATGATACGTGTATTTTCGTACGTATTTTGAAAAATATTTTGACCTTCCTTCCTCGCTTTCAAAAGGCTGTAAGATTTATTATTGTAAATATTCCTTTGGGATGATCTCCGTGACAATTCAGTACTAGTTCTGTGAAGTTATATTTCGTATTTATATTTCATACCTGTGCCGTTCTGCATTATACAAAATTACTCTTAATTTATTACTTGATTGTTTCGCGATGCCGATGAATTTTCAACCCTTTTGAACCCGTTCTTTCAGCAAGCAAGCCAGTGTTCATGTAAAAATGCTTTCGCTTAGTTTTTATAAAATTCGATTTCTATATGGTATTCGCAAGGAGAAATCCTACAATAGTTTGCTTCCTTAGTTAAATTCACCTATAGTCCATCATTTACTTTAAATAGATGACAAAGTAAAATAAAAAAAAGATTATTATCTTTCGCATTTTTCCTATCTTCGCTCTGGGTCTTAATAATCGCGAGCTTAGGTTTACAATTATTACTCCAGTTTATCAAGCAGTTATCAAGATGAAAACATCGCATAAAATACATGATATATGTTCCAGAGACGTATAATACATGTTATCTTTTCTATATGACCTATCAGTGTACGGCTTTAGATTCTTAGTCCATTTAGTCATACAGTGCATGATGGTGAAAAATTGTTTTTAGCTATTAACAGAACACCTACATGTACATGTACAATATTTGCACTGTATTTTTCCTCCAGAATTTTAGCATTATCATTATTCTTTCAAGCAATGGACCCAAACAATACATTATAGAATTGCTATAAAACTTTCCAGTAACCAGCTTACTGAACAGTAACCTATTGTCTGATGAAGTCTAAATTTTGTCTTTCTACGAACAGCAATTTTGATTAAGTATTCTGCACTCTTTCATTTGCACTTATGTATGCATACACCTGTATTATTTACTAAAGGTGATTTGCTAATGAGTGATGCTAGAATTGCTCTCAGCCATTGTTTCATTAACAGGATACTGTTAAACTATTTTCACCTGCTCGGCAATCCCTCCTGTATGTTTGAAACTTAACAGTCCTTGTGGAACTAAAATAATATATATATATTTTTTTTCAATCCTGAAATGACTGTGCAGCCTTTGAATCTAATGGCATACACACTGTACAGCATTTCAAGGGCTATTATACGCTGATAATGAAGATCTAATAGGATATTTAGCTGTGCGATATTGCTGAGTATTTATACAAGTTTTGCTGTATTTTGACAAATACTGCAGTCTGAGTTTGGTTAAATCAGGAGATAATTTGCAAGATTGAGGTGGAAAGTTTTGTTACATTTTATTGAAAACGTTTGGGTTAGGACACGATTTTAGCTGTAAGATTGCAGAATTTTCCTAGTGCTAAAAGTTTTAGTGCTCTCACTGTAAAGCAATATTTTACTCTTTAATACACAAGCCATCTCATGCTAATTTAAAATAATTCACTCATCAGAAAATTCTTTACTCTTTCTTTAACATATTTACATTAGTAGCATTAGTACAAATATTATGAACTCATGGGCTATCCATCGTTGTCATTTTCTAGCTTCTTTTGGGTGTTACTAAACCTATTTTTATGTGCTGAATTTTCATTAGTCACTGTCAGAGTAATGTATTGTTTAGATTTCTAACTCTGATGAAGACAGACAGTGACTGCCAAAAATTCAGTCTATAAAAACAGAGCAAGTAACACTAAAAAGAAGCTAAAAAATGCACTGTAAATGTGATTTAAATATTGATGTAATGTTCCAAAAATTGTCTGAATATTCTTTTATCACAGGCTAATGGTTCATCTCAGTTTGAGCAAAAAACACAAGTAACAGAAGCTGTTGAAAGAGAAATACCACCATTTGCCATGCATGTAGAGTTGAACTTTATCTGGTTGATTGTGGTGGGTTTATCTTTTGGCACAAGAATGTGGAAACTCACCACACCAAAGCATGTTGTGTAAGTATCTCTATGTGTAGGGGTGGAATACCCTTTTCTTTCTCAGGGCAGTGTAACTTACTTAATTAGCAACTTGTTTTTTGCCCTCCAATTCACAGGTTATTGATTGTCATATTATTATTGTGTCGGCAGCACTAACTGTCTGTAAATACCAGTGCTGCATGAGTACATTTTGTCCTTCCAGGTTTGATGAAGTTCATTTTGGCCAGTTCACAAGTTTATATATCAAGAATCAGTTCTTTTTCGATGTTCACCCTCCTTTAGGAAAACTTCTTTTTGCATTCACTGGTAAGGAACAATTAAGTTTTCTATTAAGTGCATTCAAATACAATTCTCTGTTAAATACATCTATTATCATGGCCAGGTACGTTGATGATAAACATTGCTGATTTTCCACCTAAAAGTACCAGTAAATTAGTGAAGATGTACTTCAAGCAGTTACTACTATTAACCCTTTAAGCCCCAATATCAATATTCATTTTCTAACTGTCACATATATTTGTTATGTTATACTGGCTGACTGACAGTGTGTTGGTACATGTAATCTGACTATTAATTAAACGACTTAACAGCCAGGAGACAACTTAATATTTTAGAATTTGTAAGGAATTGATAGACTATAATTATATTGGAATTTGTTGCAGCTTACTTTTCTGGTTATGATGGTCAATTTTCTTTTGCTGACATCGGCCAAGGTGTGTATACAGGGTTCCGTTCATTGTCTTCAGAAAAGAAAACTATGCTCTTTACTCTGTTGTAACTCCTATCTAGAAAGTGATTAAGTTGCTTATTCTTGTGATGTGTTCACAATAAAAAATCCCTCAATTTCAGTAACAGACAAAAAGTAAGGTAAGGTTAATCGCTAAGTGTTTTGGCTTAACCCTTTCACTCCCAAGGGGTCTCCATCTGACGAGTAAAATCGTCTGGCGTTAGACAGAGTAAAATCTATAAAGTCACTCTTGGGAGTGAAAGGGTTAAGGGAGATAGTTTTTAACCCTTTCACTCCCAAGGGGTCTCCATCTGACGAGTAAAATCGTCTGGCGTTAGACAGAGTAAAATCTATAAAGTCACTCTTGGGAGTGAAAGGGTTAAGAAAGTGAAAATCTTGCACCACACCCTAGTAGGGGGTGGGGAGGGGGTAGTTTTACAATGGTCAAGAATCAGTTCTTTTAAGATGTTTGCCCTCCTTTGTTGATGTTCTTTTTTGATGCTAAGTGTTTTGGTAACCTCGAGAAAGCAAAAATCTTGGACCACACTCTGTTGAGGGGTAATGTTACAATTTTCCAAACATTCCCACTTGTCAGTTACATGTGTGTATCTTCATTGAAATCCTTGCAACCATAATTTTCTTTTCAGACCTTGGTGACTATGAATCCCATGTTTGGTATCTACGGTTTGTCTCTGCCCTTCTTGGTAGCCTTACTGTTCCTGTGATATATGAGGTAGGTTTTGTCAGTTAACTGTTTCATGGCTAATGCCAGAGATATAGTGATCAATTCCTGCTATTTTTGAATGAACACAGTTATAGACAAATAATTTTGACACCAAATCAAGAACATGGTCTTTTGATTTTTAGACTCTTGTCAATTCTTGGGTAATTAATCAAGAATTAGTTTATTACCTAAAATTACACTCTTCATAACACGTCTTTAAAGGTTTATTAAGGGGTTGTTATTCATATCAAATTCAAATATACCCACTTCATTGGATTTAACAATACAAGGAACTTAACGGGTATCTTTAGATTTGACTTTCAACAAAAGAATGCAATTAACAAATGAATTTTTAACACATATGCATTAAAAATAACGCGAAAATGGTGAAGCAAAATACATGTATACATGTAGCATTGTTTTCTAGAGGATCATAGTGCACATGCAAAAAATCAGCCAAGTTTGGGCAAAAAATAACAAAGTCCAAACCTCAACGTAAGACTGTTATGCTCACTGTCCCTCAGTTTTTCAAGTCATGACTGCCGTACATTAGTTTTTAGTTAGTAATACTTATATGTACAGTGTATGTATTATTAAGGAATATTACAAGCCCTTGATTTACAAGCCGTTTGAGTGTTCTCCCAACATACCAAGTGATTTATTATGCCAGTAAATCCATGAAACTATAGCTTATTGCTTTTATAAACTAACTAAATAAAACAGGGGGTTTACCAGCACAATAACCCATAGGTTTTTAACCAATCAGTGCGCGCATAGTATCAGAGTTATTTAATAATTATTTATAACCCCTTTTTTTCCTCACAGATTATTCGAACACTTGGTTGTTCCCACTGGGCTGCTGGCCTTGGCGCATTTTTAGCAACGTTTGGTGAGAAGTTAATTAATACATCATAAGTTGCCTTACATTATCGTTTCACTCACAAGATCTGTGTTGCAGATCTTCCTTTACTAAGTTCATCATCCTAATTGTAATTTTCATTAACATCTGTTTCTGCAAGCATACAGTACCAGGGTATGTAAATCAGATGCTGCTGGATTTTGTGGAATCTGAGAGAAATAGAAATTACTGTATTGATTAAAAAATTTCTGCTTAGTAGTAGGAGTTCTAGCTTAATTCAAATTTGCCATTATGGGATGATTGTTTTATTTGTAATGACCCTTACCCAAATATAAGTACATATTGAGATGCAATTGTGTAATTAAGCAATAAACTGCAGTTTCTCTGGGTTTACTGGCGTAATATTTAAACCATGCTGGATGTTGGGAGAACACGAAAAGAGCTCGTAAATCACAAGCTGCAGGCGATTGATTTACAAGCCCTTCAAGTGTTCTCCCAACATCCCACGTGGTTTATTATGCCAGTAAAGCCATAGAAACTGCAGTTTAGTGCTTTTATAAACTAACTTGAAATAAAAGCAGAAAATGTGTCTCTTTTCTATGGGTTTACGGGGGCAATAACCCATAGGTTTTCAACCAATCAGCACATGAGTAGTATCCGAGTTATTTTATAATGAATATTGAAATGATAATCGTAATTTAATTTTAATCAATTATTTATTAAAGAAATAACACCTGTATTAAGAATTAATATTTTTGGTGTAATGGTTTTATTTATAGTTGTGATGATGGTTAGTATATATTTATTTATTCAATTATTATAACAAACAGATGAGCTATTGTCTTGCAGATAACATGCTTGTTGTGCAAAGTAGGCTGATGATGTTGGATTCTCCGCTGGTCTTCTTCACTGCTTTGTCAGTACTGTGTTATTTGAAGTTTCACATAGAATCGAGCAGGTAAAAATGCAAAAACTAGTACTCAAAATGATTGCGTGTCCTTAGGCATCTTCACTTCTAAAATGTATTTATGAATGCATCCTAAAATGTTTTCAGGTTAAATTACACTAGGTTTGCCTAGGCTAGGCAATGTGAGATTAGATAATATGTCATTATCAATCTTCTATGTTAATCTTTCAGACCATTCACTCATGGTTGGTGGTTATGGCTTTCCTTCACTGGTGTGGCTTTACTTGGTGCTTACAGGTACAGCAAACCATTGCCATGGCTTGTTATTAGATCCACAATACTTAACAATTATTCGCCGAAGGCGAAGTGATTCTTGGTGAATATTCACCGAGAATCACTGAACCTGAGGCGAATAATTGTTTTAGTATAAATACACAGGTGATTATTTCAAAAAAGAAAAGAAAAGCATTTTACAACACGAAAAAGTTTTATTTTATCAAAAGCGCACAAACGACTGGCAGCCATTTTGTTTGTCGAGGTGATTATCGGCTGATAATCCGAGATAGCGAACCAATCAGAGCGCGCGATTTTGTATAATCACCTGAGTATTTATACTAATACCGTATATTTGAAAATGAACAACTATGGGTGGTGAATACTTTATGGATGCAGTGCCCCTTCACTGTCCCTTCCCCTTTGTCCCTGCAATGATTAAAAGTCAACAGTAATAGAAATAGAGCCTTGGCCAATGTTGGCATCCACAGTACTGGACAGAAGTAAACCCAACAGGGAACGCATTCTGTGCACCAAAACTGAATGCCAATGGAACATGAACGTGAATGGGACATGAACAGAATACAAAATGGAACGTGAACAGAACACATTCTGTTCTGCGTTCTCTGTTAGTGCTTTCTTCTGTCTGGTACTGTATTGCTGTATTTCTACTTGCATCATCATGCTTACAGTATATTAACTTCATTGTCTTCTCTTGTACAGGATACTGTAGTTACTGAATTACACAAGAGTATTCACATTTGCAAGATGGATTCTCTACATTCTGTATTATCTTTAATTGTGAATTGCAATTTAACTTATCTTATGTGCACCAATGTGACCAGCAAGCAATTTCTCATTACAATATTCACTGTTCATCAAGCATTCATATTATGAGAATAACAAAAATGATCACCAAAAATGGTTGTATTGATATTTAAACAAATTCTCCTCACCAGTACCATAACAAATATATGAGAACAGTTAGGAGGAAATGAATATTGATATTGGGGCTTAAAGGGTTAATGTATTTTGTCTGCTGCTTTATATTTATAGTACAAAATACACTGGAGTATTCACATTGCTAGGTGTTGGTTTTCTTACTGGCCGTGACTTGTGGAAACTTATTGGAAATAAAGCTGTTTCATCAGTAAGTACTGCCAGTTTTATCTATGTAAAGAAATCCATTCACACACAAGATCTGAGTAATTGAAGGGGCACCTGGAATAAAGCCCCAAAGTGACCACTGAACAACTCATCAATTCTCCTTTCAATTTGCCTTGAATTTGCTTGGAAACTGAAGGGAGAATTTGATACTGGATCATGAGTCACCTAAGGTTTTGTTTCACACACCCATTCAATAATTTATTAGTTTCCATAGTGAGTTTCACACACTCTAAGTCTTGCTTGTCATTAAATTTATTTAGCTTAATAGGATAGTTAATGGATGGCTGTACCTGTACTTACCATAGATTGATTAATATTTTAATTCTTGGTTACTCGTTTGTTGACAATGTTTTAAGAAAGTTTATTGGGGAAGTTGTTTCATATTGACGACATAGATTAATTAGCAGGCAGGGCAGAATTCCAGAATTAGCAAAATTTGATAGACGTTTGAAGGATCAACATTAAAAACACCAAAACCACTGCAAAGCATGAAAGACTAAAGAAGTTCAAAGGTGTTACAAATGCAACCCCATTGAAAACAGAAGTAATGAATGGAATGGTTTATTGAATAGCTTTTATAATAACCTACATGTCTATTTAGTAAGAAAATGGGCTTACCTTTTATGTTAGACATTTGAATCATTACAGTCAGAAGCAGTAACCCAAGCAGTGAACTTTTGGGAATCACGCTGAATTTAAAGAGTTTCATTTAATTTTCTTTTCACAGAGGATCCTCACACGACACATTGCAGCTAGAGGTCTCTGTTTGGTTGTTATTCCAGCTATTCTGTACTTACTCCAGTTTCACATCATGTTTAGCCTTCTTCGAAAGAGTGGTCCTCATGATGACATGATGTCAAGTGCATTCCAGGCCAGCCTGGAGGTAAGAGAGGTTTGACCACAACCCCAGAAAAAAGCAAAAAAAACCTACCTACTTTGGTGGCAGATCCAGTGGTTTTTGAAGTTTGATTCAGAAAGTATTGTACAATGGAAACATCTTAATACCGGAATCAGTTGTCCACCATGCCTACGACCAGATGTGAACATACATTGTCTGAAAACAATCAATTGCAGCACAATTTATAGTACCAGACAGAAGTAATATTATTGTACCTAACGGAGAACACAGATCAGAATATGTACCATTCGCATTCCATTCACGCTCTGTTCTAGTGTAACACATTTGAAATAGAGAACTTGTTGCTGCGTTATTTAATTTAGAAAACATAATTTATTTGTTCTTTTGGCATTCTGTTTATTTTCTGTTTGCCTTCTGTCAGCATTTTGTTCGCATTCACAGAATGTGTTTCCTGTTCGGTTACTTTTGTCCAGTACAGATGTATATCACATTCAAAGTTTAATTTAGGACGATTCCTTGTTATAATATTATTTTAAATGATATGAAATGAAGGTGGCTATTGGCACTTAAAGTTCACTACTAAGAAACAGATGGGAATAGCAAAACTCAAGGAACATTCAATGAATGTCTAAAATGTATCACGAAAAAATTTAGTCTTGAATTAATTGGTTCACTGGAGACTTGGGGCATGCGTGTGTTTTTTATACCGTGTTTATCAAGCTTTTGCACAATCAGAAAAATAGAAGGCTGTGAGTGTTTATAAGGGGCTTGCATAAAACATTTGGAGTCTCACTAGATGTATAGACTTTAGCAGTATTCAATGACCAGTTAGTTTGTAACTACCAGCACTTTTTTTTTTATCACTTCAGGGAGGATTAGCCAAGATAACTCATGGCCAAGCAGAAGGTAAGTGGTCGGTAACCTGTACAGGGAAGAACAAGACAGTGACTTGAGTATGATATCCCCAACATTGCAGATAATTTTATCTATCATGGGGCATGTCCTTTCACTTTAACCTCAAGTGGCTTTAATTCATAAATTTTTTTTCTAAAATTGGCTCATGTCCACAAAGTTCATCCTCTACCCCTTTACAATGGCTTAATCTAGCATCGGGGTAGCATTTCCCCCTCCTTACAGTGTATAATAATAGTAATAATGATGATGTTGATGTTGATGACGATGATAAAATTAACAGTATCAATAATAAACTATAAGCATATAAGTAATAGAGTGCCTTTTAAAGTAAAGGGAGTATGATCCTATTGGTTTTATGACGTGCAAACATGGTCTATGTAATGTGTCTATTACTGGCACACTTGAAAGCAATCCATACAGTCAATGTTGTATAATAATAAAAACAAGTCCACTTCGACTGCGCTGAAGTTGTTTGTTTTCTGTCATACTTTAGAAAGCAGTCCTAAGAAAATATGCCTTCTGATTGGTTAGAATTCCTGTTTCTGTTATGCGCCCGAGTCAACTATCACGCATAGAAATAGAGACTGAATAATCTAATTGTTTTAGTATAAATCTACTAGTCGTTCAGAACTTTGTCTTTTCTGGAACAGCCTCAACCAGTACACTGTCTAAATCTTCTTCATGGACACTTCAAAAATGTGAAGATGCGGCCGCCATTTTTTTAGCAAGGCACACTGCTACGCCACTCATTATGTACCACAGAAAAGATAGTGGGTAGCGTAGCAAATCAGAGCGTGGCATTTGTGATAGAATGCTAGTAGATGTATACTTAAACTCTATAGAAACATGATACATGTTTTCTGTTTCTTAACCAGAGGTGGCATATGGTTCTCAAATCACACTAAGGAACACATTTGGTAAACAGTGCTGGCTACACTCTCACACGCACACCTACCCAGTCAAGTACCCAGATGGGCGTGGCAGCTCAGCGCAGCAGCAGGTCACCTGCTATGGCTTCAAAGATGTTAACAACTGGTGGATTGTGAAAGACCCAAACATGTATGTAAATATTTAAAGGAAAAGTGCACATTGCAACCATGTGGGAAATCAGACATAGTTTGATGCTATGATAATGAATGTAACTTAAAATGTTACAATTCACCAACCTGACGTTTTGACTCTCATGTCTTTTTTTTTCTTCAGGGGTGACGGGAAAAGGAAGTTCACAACCTTGCTCAATCACCCCTGAAGAAGACACTAGACAGAAGTGTTGAAATGCTGGGTCGCTGAATTGTAACCTTTTAAATATAGCATTGAGCTATGTCTGATGTGTGTAAATATTTTGAGGCTGTAACCTGACCATTACATTTAAAGTTATTTTAAGTGTTGACTTTAAAAAGTTAGATGTTTAATAGTAATGGCATTGCAAGTGCAACATTGATTGATCATTACAGTCATGTATACATGTATATGGTCTTTCATATATATTCACTATCATTTCTTCTCCATCTACGGGTATATTACGAACTCACAATATGACAAGCTCCCAGTTGGCTTGATAGCTCAGTTGGTAGAGCACTGCTCCGGTATCGCAGAAGTCATGGGTTCGAATCCCGTTCAGGCCTGAGGTTTTTTTTTTCAGGCTTTAATTTCACAGCTGCTTAAGTTGTGTACATAACTGTGATGATCAATCAATGTCATTACAGTAATGACATTGTTATTATCATTATTAATATAAGTTGTTTGTGGAGTTCTTAGAGGAGTGTTGTTGTTGACGTTGGTTTACGTTTCGACACCCTGAATTGAAGTCATCATCAGAGTCCAGTCATTTACGTGTCGTCGGGTGGTGATATTTATATCTGTGTCCAACGTTGTGATTGGTAGTTTGAACCGTGATATTACTGGCTGTTTGTCTGTAAGGTCATGGCGTTAATGGCTGTAAAGACCCAGTTGTTATTGGTCAGTTTTTGCATTCCGGCAGTATGGTGCAATAGTTCGTATAGTTTGATCGTCCAGGTGAGGATAGAACTGTTGTTGGTGACTGACGTTTCGACAACCTGAGCGGAAGTCATCTTCACAGTCAAGTGAATAGTGTTTGTCAGACGTTGATGTTATATATCTGGTCTGTTAAACTTGATTGGTCAGGTTAGCTATGATCGTATTGGCTGAATGACTTGTGTAAAGTTACCAGTCATGGTAACAACATGTAATGACCAATTGTCGAGTTTTCTAGAGGACGTAAGTATTTTCAAGAACTGAAAAAAAAAGCAGTGGACAAGTGAAATCAATAACAGGCTTGATCGTTGTCTGATGTCCTTACATGAACGTCACGTATCTGTTGTGTTAGTTACTATATGTGTTAAGAATTGACCCTAATATTAGATGCGTTAGACTTTCCGATATCTTCCACGAAGTGTCCTGATCTATAAACTTTCACCTAAACGTACGGAACTCTGACTAACATGATGTTACATGTTACATTTTGTGGGTGTTCAATAAATCCTCTTAAAAATTCCACAGTGAGAATTTGGTATTTTTTCCTGTGGTATTTTTTTTCAATGTCTAAGCCATGCGTTCGGGCAGTCCCCGTATTATTGACAATAAAATCAACCATTCTTTGTAGAGAATCTCTTGCTGTGGACTACCCACCAAGACCAGTTCGCAATGGTGATATTATTCAGATTGTGCATGGAGTCACCGGGAGAGCTCTCAACAGGTTCGACCAACTTTTGCCTTACTTTTGTGAAAGGTTATCAGAATACGTATTCTTGATAGCAGCAACAGTTGATTGTTGACCATAAACAAGCAAACGCACCATTGGACGGCTCAAAAACAAAACACAATGCATTAAAACGCAGTGAAAGAGTGCACGCGTCCTCATTGGCCAAAAAATTCAAATGGAAATGTTGCGTAACGATTAATCAGTGTTATTTTGGCGGGAAAATGTAGATGAGAAACTGGTAAGGTACGTGCGCGAACCACCGTAATTTTGGCGGGAAACGACATTATGGGAAACTTAATGCAGTGGAGAACAAGTCTAATTTCGGAGGAAAACTCGTGACAGCCGTCGTTAGTGAAGTTTACCGAGTTTGACAAAAGTATTGAAACGCTTCTAGTTGCACTTCTTTACACTCATGAAGACAGTTCGAAGATTTTGCTCAGGGTGGGGAAATTCGATAAGATCCTGTTAGGGTTTAAAATTACGGATTATTAGGTGTTTTGTGAGAAGGAATACGGATTATTGACGACTACAATTAAGGATTACAGATTAAAATTACGGCTTATTATCGATCATTTATATGTATTTGAGGGATATCTTCTTTTAAAATATTGCGATACAGATTATTTCCAAAATTTTTCCAGGATTATGGATTATTGAGGCCTTCCGCTCCCACCCCCTCCCCCCTTCGATTTCTAACTATAGACAGAGCTAAATATTAAGTAATTTCTTTATGCCAAACCTTGGATTTGTGCCGAGTCATTTTACACAACTTGGTTATGGTGGATCAGAGGCCTTCTCTCTGGTGCACTCTCTTAAGCTTTAATGATTTATAATAAGCAGATTTCATAACGGCGTGTTTGTTTGTTTTTGTAGTCATGATGTTGCTGCTCCTCTGAACCCGGGAAATCAAGAAGTGTCGTGTTATATAGATTACAACATATCCATGGTTGCACAGAATCTATGGAAAGTGGTAGGTCATAATTACATTCCGTCGCCTGTATAGAAAGTGTACTGAAGTATTGAACTAACCCATTTACTACCAGGAGAGTTCATTATGTAACTGATGCAACCTCTGTTTAATAATGAACTCATTGGTGCTGTATATATGAAATTATTATTCATTAAAAATATTTCCCCGATTCTGATTGGCTAAAAGCACATGTTTAATTCACCATAACCAGTTACTGATGACCAAATTTGGAAGAATTTTTACTTTAACGAGGAAATGACGTCAAAAATTCAGCGTTTTCGCAGGTTAAGGCACGTTAACCGAGAAGACCTGGGGACGAGCTTGTGTTATTTTTGGCGGACAAACACTAGAAATGGCTGCGAGTAGGTTTACAAGTTTGAGCGAAGAAAATATCACCCAGTTACTTAATCTCGGAAGGGTGTTATCCACCTCGGCCTAAGGCCTCGGTGGATAACACCTTCCTCGATCCGCCTAATACTTCCTATCCTACGAAAGCCGAATTCATTAATTGCTGAATAATGTCTTGCAATTGCAAACAAATTTTGAACTGTTTCTTTGCTTCATTAGAGGTCATGCGTTCTTTTTGTCTTACCTTCTCACTTGTGAGTTTTCCTTCTGTTTCTTAATTGAAAGGATATCATCAATCCGGACAGCAGCAATCTTTGGAAGACCATTCATTCCCAAGTCCGACTGATTCACATAAACACATCACAGGCAATGAAAGTAAGTAACTCGGAGTCGTTTCTTTTCTTTTCTTAGCTGCATATCTCTCCGCCTCTCTTCAAAACAAAAATGGTAAAACAAACTGCACAGCAGTTCAGTTCGGTTCAGTAGCTTTCCAAAGAATGGTGACACTGCATGGCTTGATCCACAGATGAAAAAGTTAGAACCACACTGTATAGTAAAACAAACAGTACCACAGTACAGTACTGTTCAGTAGCTATACAAAGAATGGTCACACTGCTTAGTGTGATCCACAGATGGAAACGTTAGCACAACACGTTGTAGTCAGAGAGACAATACTACAGTACAAAAGCGTTCAGTAGCTTTCCAAATACCAGTCGCACTGGATGAGAAACAGTGCACAGTGCTCGTTTATTTCTTAATTTCAGATATCAGGGATGCAGTTGCCTGATTGGGGATTTCATCAACTTGAAGTGTGTACAGATAAGTCAATCAAACAGACCAACACCATCTGGAATGTAGAGGAACATCAACAAAATATCACATACCGTACGTTTTGCATCAGTAATCGTACAGTGAAAAAAAGTGGTACTGTAGCATTTATGTGCTGACTCGAATAAGGTGGTCGTATAGGAATGTGGGATCAATTGAAGTATCTGAGCAACTGTGCACCTACCCCTCCCCTAACCCAACATTAACGCTAACTTTTTAACTTATTATAACTTGTTGGGTTAGGGGAGGGGTAGGTGCGCAGTTGCCCAGGTACTTACGTTTATCAGCAATGTGTATTGGTAATCAAACGGTTTCGAGTGCAATTTGGAATAAATGAGCAGAAGTAAATTTTTCAAAGACTGAAAAAGGCGAGTGTAATTTGTTGTCTTTAAAAAAAATTTACGAGTGCTTTTTTATTGAAAACTGCACTCGGAATCATTTAATTTCTTGTTATAATATACGTGCAAAGTTTAATTTCAAATTTCTGCACTCAATTTCAACTTCCTGCACTGTTTGGAATAATTGACGTGTTCTCAGCCAGTCAGCGCGTTGAAAATTCGCATGACTCAAGGTCTTTAATAAACTGTGGAGAAAGTGCTACTTTGCAATGACATCTGTAAATGGTTAGACTTTCTAGTCTTCTCGGATAAGGACGATAAACCGTAGGTCCCGTCTAACAACCCTTGTTCGTAACTTCGTGGGACGATAAAGAACCCACACACTGTTCGCGAAGAGTAGGGGAAGTTGATCCCGGTGTTGTGGTCTGGCCTTGACCGCCCGGCAAATAATCCTCACATGAAGGGTTGCTGTATAGGAAGACGAAGACGAACTGATTTCAACTCGCATTAACTTACATCGACTCGCCTCATTTCAACCGGCTTAATTCTACTCAATAGTTTTCCACAATCGAGTTGCGTTCGAAAGCTCCCAAATAAAGTACCTGGAGTTAAACTCAATGTTAAATTTTGTCAATTACAGGGACGTTGATTGAAAATATAATAAGTTTTATATGGTTAAGGAGAAAAGAACAATTTAGCAGTTAAGAATTGAATTAAAAAAGTTGCCTTTCTTTCTGTTTCCCTTATTAGCTGAAGGTGTAAATCCAGAAAGTCTTGAGAAGAAACGGGAGCAGCTAGATTTGTCCTCTAAACCGATGCCGTTTTGGAGTAAATTTTGGGAAATGCAGGTAAGGAAGAGAAAATTAGCCTCTACGTAGAACCACTCCCCACACCTCCCTTCCAAGTATGCACCCTCTCCCCACCTCACTCCAGTGCGTCTGGCGAGTCTGGGGTCGCCTCTTCCTGGGTTCCACTCTTTGTTCCTTGCGTGCGTCCCTTTCCTCTGCTTTGCTCTATTTATTCAACCGTATTGTCTCCAGCCATTTTTGTTCTTTAACTTATCTCTTTTGTTGTGTGCCACTTGTGGGGCCAATAAAGCGAGAAAACAAAGCGAAACCACACAAGAATAACCGTTAGGCACCAATTACGTTAAAGTATTAAAAAATAAATATCGGTATGATTGTATTTTGTAGTTGAAGATGCTTGAAGCCAATAAAGAGTTATCAGCTGAACACACGTTCAGTACACGCCCCTCCTGGTGGCCTTTTATGAGAAGGGGAGTGGCTTACTGGATCGCTAGAGATAACAATGTAAGTCAGGAGCCATCAACTATGGGCTGCTGCTGTGTGAGTTCAATACTAGGGAACTTAAGCACGCGCGTTTTTGAGACGCGGACGGCAACCGGAAGTGAGCCGTTTTCCCTTTTAACTTGTCGTCACACAACCACATTTACATTGATTAGTATCTTTTCTTCATTAGAGATGATCACTATAAAAATCTGGGAGACACCACTGTCCTGTCACGCGTAGTGGTCTCTTCCGGTTGTCGTCTGCGTCTCAAAAACGCGCGTGCTTAAGCTCCCTACTGTTATCTGTCCTCAGCAAATCTTTTATAGTCTCGGCCATTTTACAGTTTTGTCCTTAGGAACCTAGCCTTTGAATAGAAGCGAGGCTGGGGGTGACCTTGCCCAGTTACAAACCTCCTCACTTTTCATGTGCAAATTATATTATTAACATATGAAGGACGTGAAGGTTTGTTGCCAAACAAGGTCACCTCCAGCCTCACTTCTATTCAAAGGCCAGGGTGCTAAGCACACAACTGCAGAAAGGTCTATTGTCATTTTTATAACTGTAAATAGTTTGAACTCAAGAGTCTCAGTAGTTGATTGTTGAGTTTGATCGTCTGGGTGTAAGTAGTTCTGACAGGGTTCTGTCTGATATCGTGTTTCTTGGTCATGTAAGTGGTTTGAACCCAGGAGCCTCAGTAGTTGATTATTGGGTTTCATCGTCTGGGTGTAAGTAGTTCTGAAAAGAACTGTTGTTGATGACGTTGATTGACGTTTCGACGACCAGAGCGGAAGTCATCATCAGAGTCACGTGATTTACGTGTGTAGCGTGATACTTGTGACCTCTCTGAGAGGAAAGACCTATTACGTCATGAATATCATTGGCTAATGGTAGGTGCTGTTATATTCCATGGTGTTTCATCGCAGCCTATGCGCTAAAATAGAACCTCTCTTGCCATTGGCTATATCGTTCTATGACGTGTCAGAGTCACAGCTATCACGGAGGTCACACCCATCTCGCTGCATACGTGTTGTTAGGTGGTGGTATTTATGTCTTTGTGTCATGCACCGTGGCATTACCGACAAACAACCTGTAACATCACTACATAGAACATACATAAACATACTTATTTTTCTTAGTCAATTCTGTCCAAGGGGGAAAGGCGCAATCTATGTGAACCGCCAACCCAAAGGCCAGACCACAACACCGGAAACTACGTCCCCTACTCTTTACGATCAGTGTGTGGGGTCTTTATCGTCCCACTAAGTTATCATGAACAAGGGTTGTGAGACGGGGCCTACGGTTTACCGTCCTTATCCGGGAAGACTAGAAAGTCTAACCATTTACAGATGTCATTACAAAGGCAGCACTTCCTCCGCAGTTATGTAGTAATGGTCCGGCCGGCATTTGAACCCGCGACCTCCCGCACGGTAATGCGGTGCTCTACCAACTGAGCTAACCGGTTGACGGTCAGTTACAGGCCTACTCTGGGACCTTAAGTCGCCTTAAAGTCTCTTTAAATCGCCTTAACTCGCTTTTGGTCTCCTTAAGTCGCAAAGTTTTTTTATGTCTGTCATTTTTACTTAGGTCGCCTTAAGTCGCCATCTTTTTTCTCTCAATTTTGCTTAAGTCGCCTTAAGTCGTCTTAAATCGTCTTAAGTCGCCCAAAGTTACGGTCTCACGATAGACCCAATCACAGCGTTGAACAGAGACTTGAGTACCATTTATTAAAACCTTTAGTTTGACGATATTCTTGAACTACTTACACTGTTGCTCATTAGAATTTCTACTTACATTTTATTTCCTTGTTGTCCGTTGATCTCATGTTCCTTCAGGCCCAGATATTCTGTATTGGTAACCCGTTTGTCTGGTGGTTTACAACGCTCTCTGTGCCGGCCTACTTCGCTTTTCTAATTTTTTACTTGTTAAGAAGAAGAAGAGCTGTGTACGACTTGTCCAAAGGTGCGTAGGTTAAGTTCTAAGCTCTATCGGATCTGCTCTGTGCGGGTCTGTCTCATAGCTTTCCAAAGAATGGTCACACCGCATGGTTTGATCCACAGATGAAAAAGTTAGAACCACACTGTATAGTAAAACAAACAGTACCACAGTACAGTACTGTTCAGTAGCTTTACAAAGAATGGTCACACGGCATTGTTTGATCCACAGATGAAAAAGTTAGAACCACACTGTATAGTAAAACAAACAGTACCACAGTACAGTACTGTACAGTAGCTTTACAAAGAATGGCCACACTACATGGTTTGATCCACAGATGAAAAAGATAGAACCACACTGTATAGTAAAACAAACAGTACCACAGTACAGTACTGTTCAGTAGCTTTACAAAGAATGATCACACCGCATGGTTTGATCCACAGATGAAAAAGGTAGAACCACACTGTATAGTAAAACAAACAGTACCACAGTACAGTACTGTTCAGTAGCTTTACAAAGAATGGTCACACTGCATGGTTTGATCCACAGATGAAAAAGGTAGAACCACACTGTATAGTAAAACAAACTTTGGCACTGTATAGTACCCTTCAGTAGCTTTCCAGGGAATGGTCACACTGCATGGTTTGATCCGCCCACAGATGAAAACGTTTGGACCACGCTACACATTAATAAAAAAAGTACCATAGTACTGAACAAGGTTTAGACAAATTCTGTTAGGTAAGGTTTACTCCAGAACAGTTCAATTTTAAGCTAGTTTCTGGTCTAGTTATTTCTTGAAATCGAAATATTTCTTTGGTTTATAGCTTCTTGGGAGCGTTTCGAATTTTGGGGTGAAGTAATCGTGTTGGGATATCTTCTTCACTTCCTTCCTTTCTTCCCGATGGACCGAACGCTTTTTATTCATCACTACTTGCCTGCTTTGGTGTTTAAAATCGTTTTACTGCCTGTTATTCTGGAGCATCTTCATCGAGAAATTCTTAGGTAAGTTCTCATGCTTTTCTTTAGTAGAAATACTCTGGTGATTATAAAAAATCGCGCGCTCTGAATGGTGCGCTATCTCTGATTATCAGCCGATAATCACCTCGACAAACAAAATGGCTGCCAGTCGTTCGCGCGCTTTTGATGAAATAAAATGTTTTCGTGTTGTACAATGCTTTTTCTTTTCTTTTTTTGAAATAATCACTTGTGTATTTATACTAAAACAATTATTCGTCTTAGGCTCAGTGATTATCGGTGAATATTCACCGATGATCACTGAGCCTTCGCCCTTCGGCGAACAATTGTTAAATAACACCTAAGAAAAAGACAAAGAAAATCAAGCACTGTAATGTGTTTTAGGATCTGTTATTTGTCCTTACAAATCAATTCATTTCTGAACTCTTATTTGGCTATCGATATGTGTTTTATCAAATACATTCCATATTCGATGGCAATTCTCCACTGCGCATCATATTCTAATTCGCTTCCCGATGTTTGATATGTGATGAACCACTGTATCTCATCTTTGATCAATGAAAGTAGAAAACGTAATGTGAGCGCAAGTGAGTTTCGACGGATTTTTACCCCTTAACTTGTCCCATTCGTATAAAACGCGACAAAGCCCCTACTTGCTACCTAGTGCTCCATGTTTTTATCCGTTTTGTACGTGTCGGTAAACGGATGTGAGAGTATTGGGAGTTTTTGATATGTGATTCGTTTCATATTTGGAACTGCATCACCATTCCAATTTGTATTACACCAAAATACCTTGCTACGTGTTCACAGTGCATCGCAGCACAACTCATTCTTCACTGCCGCTTGAGTGTGTAATTGATGTACATGTTGATGTGTTATGGAGTCTTATATATATACTTTAATGAATTAAATTTGTAGGCCTAAATGCCTAAATTACATTGATTATAAAATACAACTAAGAACTAAAAATACGACTAAGAACTATATAAATATATTCATTAAAAATATTTGACTGAATTCCAATTTATCAGATATTTACACTTGCTTAAGATGATCATTATAAAGTCTACTGGCTTTAATTATGAAAGAATTTGCTGCTCTCTTAGTGCGACTACTAGGTATGGATAATGTTCCTATTACTTGCGATCTTGTTGAGTAAGAATTACAATAGAGCTTTGGGAACAAGTGGTGGAGCTTGTGGTTCTTGTTCGCCATACCATTAAAATAGTTCATTGAGATAGTCTGCAGGCGGGCATGCACAGTTGGGATGCTGGCAGTGTGCAGAGCATCAGAGTCTTCCTATTGTTTGTAATGAAGTGCATCGTTTCTTTCCCAAACTGATGTCACTACAGAGAGTACTGCATTGCACTCATTTATTGTTTTGCTTTTCTAACTTTTTCCTCAGATACAAAGCTCTACAGTGGGCGCTGTATGTTGGCTGTTGTTTCATGATTATTATCGTTCTATGGGGCTTCCACTTTTTCAGCCCCTTCACGTACGGTCACGTGGGTCTCTCCGCTGCTGACGTCAACCGCCGGAAGTGGCTTAGTACTTGGGACATGCTGTCACATCCAAACACGTGACACGCAACACTTCCGGTAATATATGAACAAAGTTCACTCGATTCGTCGGTTACTTCTTCATCCGTTTGCCTGGTGCAAGAGTGGAAACAGAGTTGGGGTCCATCTCCAATGACTCACGTTTTATTACAGAGCTTAAGCAAACACAAGGACGACGCATAGGACGGCGTGAAAAAATGAACGTGTTTTCCTCCTGTGCCAATGGTGGCAAATTTGTTTAATTTTCTTTTCATATTTCTTTTTAACTGAAGAATTTCCAATTTTTCCCGTTTGAATTTTATTTCGAATTTATCTAAACCATTTTTTTCCGTTTCACACCCGTGTCTTCGAGGAAAGTGGTCATTCGATGTCGTTATTTTGCAGAGAATAACGGCTAAGAAACCAACCATATTTTATTTTGCTCGTGCTGTGTCGTTCAGGAAAGCTCTTATTTGGTGTCATCCTGGTCGACGTTGTTGTCTTGTTTTGCTTAAGCTCCCCACTTAGTTAGCAGGAACACGGCTCTGACAGTGTTCACGGTGTAGAACACAAACCTATTACTTGTTTACTGTGGGGGAGTGGGGTGCTTGTGTACAAAATTTACAGGGATGCTGGCCACCTTGCTCAGGGGTTGCAAATGACCAATCTTTTTTTCTCTCTCTCTGGGGAGTGTTCAGTTGGAAATTATTTTTAAATTATAATATTCCTTACGTATGGAACCGTTCATTTTACACGAGGGAAGGGGAACTGTTGGGATTTGGGGGTTCGTGCGAAGAAAAATTTAGGTAAAGGGGGGATCACGTGAAATATTTTAGCAATACTTTTTATATGTCATAATGTTTTAATCCGAAATTGACTTCTCTTTCTTTTGATTGGGTAGGGGGGTCATGTGAAAAAATTGACAAGCTTAGGGGTGGGGGGTATGCAATTTTTAAATGGTGCTTCCCGAATCACACCAGCCACACCAGACCCCCCCCCCCTCCCTCGTAAAAAATGAACGGTCCGTATTTTTACTACTTACGGTATCTTTAGGGTTTTTTCTTGAAGGAATGGAACAAAAACGCGTTTATTTTGTAAAAGAAGATAACGGGACAACGTTTAAAGGATGGAAAAGGCGCTCTTTCTTGTGCATTCTCTGAAGTGGTACATTAACCCTTTCACTCCCAGATGTGATCAATATGCAACTTCTCGTTTCAATATCAGTGCAATACCGTAAAAGTTATGGTGAGAATTGGACATACGGTCAGCCTGAGTTTAATGAGAAATTGGGTAAATCAAACGAGTTGATTAAGTAAGTTATACCACCGTAAGGTAAAAGGGAGGTGCTGACGTTTCGAGCGTTAGCCCTTCGTCGGAGCGGAGGAGTTTCTTTAGAAACTATCCCCACAATACTGAGGTTAATGAGGTAACGCCAAATTCTCTCAACTGGCAAATACGAAAGTGTACAGCACTTGTGCTAGAGAATTGCTGCTCTGATCTTGGGATTGTGGGGGTAAAAAACAGCTCGAGCCACGTGCAGATTGGTCTTCGTTATGTCATACTTTATACTTCGTTATGTTATACTTTTTGTTGTTAATAATATACATGAAGATATTACTCAATTGTGATTGGCTAAGAGGAGTGCATTTCAATTGTAATACCAGTGCAAATTACAAATCAAAATGTTTTCATGTATAATTATTGTCAGTTAATCATATGGTTTTCTAGTTTAATTTGTGATTTAGTGGCGCTCGTGAGTTCTTCATAAAAACTCAAATTGCACTCGCCGAAGCGGCTCGTGTAATGTGAGCTTTAAGAAGAACTCACTTGTGAAAATCAATCATCAATTGGCATCCGGACCGTCTGACCTTTACAAATTTAAATTTTCCAACGAGTTTTCCTACGACTTTTTCTACGAGAATCAACCCCATCCCTCCCCTAGTGTGGCTGCTTTTTGCTCGTGAAGCCACATGGATATATGGTTGACTTAAAACCCTGGAAAGCTGGTAAGTACTTGATGTAGGCACTCACATAGGGAGGACACAAAAGTACGCATGGGCTGGGGATGATTAAGAACACTGAAGTACGGCTAAGGATGAGTACGGCTAGAGGACAGCTGAGGTAAACCTTGGCGACTATATTTATCACGCAGACCACTCTTTTAATAGGTGAACCTCTCAAACCACAGCCTACACCAAGTACTTACTGGAAAGCTACTGAACACTACTGTACTGTGATATTGCTTGCTCAGTTATACAATGTTAAACTATTTGTCTCAGTTTTACAATTTGCAAGGTTTTTGTACGTGGTGTAAAAAATTTTACGTGTTACTTTTATTGGTGATCATTAAGAATCTCATTGTATTTAATTGTTAGCTCTGTTAGGACGTCAGAGGCGATCCTGTGATATTTAGTCCCCTTTCTCTTGAATCATTCTTTCGGGTGAACATCGGTAATCCGCGGAAAACGTCGGTACCCATCGTTAAAAATAATTGTCAATTATGTCATTAATTTACAGCGATTCAAATTCCCATTATTTCTTTTCTTCGTTTAAGTGAACCTTTTTAGACCATAGAGTTAGTGAGTCGATTGGGGTAAAACAGGTTGGATTGTTTTGCAGTAATTTATTTTGCTTTTAAACTTCTTCACCTTATTAGCTTCTTGTCAGGTATTTGTGGCCAAATCTCTGCAATGGTTACGACTGTTCTTGTAGGTTTTATACAGAATAATTGACTTTACCGCTTTCACTTTCTTAAATAGAGAATTTATTCTTATTATTTATAGAGCAAATAGGCAACAATTTCATGATATAAAACAAAGTCTTATTTTGGTTTTGCGTATGGAAACGTAATTTAAGATTTGACCTTGGTATTGATGCAGCGTAAGCAAATGCGATTTGCATAGGTAATGAAATGGTTTTGAGTGTAATTTGGAATAAATGAGCACAAGTACATTTTTAAGGACTGAAAACAGTGCACGTCCCTTTAGGGCGAGTGCAATTTGATGTCCGAAAAAATTACGAGTACTTATTTAAACAAAGTTGGACTCAACGCCATTTGATTACTTGTTAATGACATACGTGGAAAAATTTAATTGCAAATTGTTGCATTAAATTCCAACTTTCTGCACTGTTTGGGATTACTTGACGTGCTCTCAGCCAGTCAGCTCGTTGAAATTTTTGCACGTATATTATTGGTTAAGGGTGGAACGGAAGTCAGTTTCAGATTCATTCAGATGATACAAATAGAGAGACACTAACGGTAAATTGCATCTTTTTCGCAAGGGCCTACGTTATGATTGGAATCTTGTATTTAACTGATGAAAAAGTGCAAATTGGTTTTTATGTTTCTGTAATAAAGCTGGCGGATGCCACGGTTAACAATACAAATAGATGGCTTGTTTACTGTAGAAACGTCTGCGTTCCAGTGTCCCTCTCCAGCAGTAAAAGGGTGCACAAAGTGCAATCGGGGGCCATCTTGATTTTGCTCGTCAAGGGAAGGCAGCTCCCTCGGGTGGCAGGGACGGGGGTGGGAAGCATTGAGAGCGATTTTATTCCTTACCCTCCCCTCCCTCCTCATTTCGACGAAAACTAAGATAATATGTATTGAGGCTACATTTGTTTGATTTATTTGATTACAATATTCTTTACATTTACACTCGACACTGATGTCAAGTTGTAAGTTATTAATACTTCCAGGGAATGCAGTAAGTCGTGCGACACCCTATTTTAGTGGATACTGACGGACGGACGGACCTGATTATGTCAATAGATCTTGGGAACATTCCCTAAGGGACGGACCATTAGAAAAGTGATGGGGGGGTGGGGAAAAAAACAAAAAAAAATTCATGCAAGGGAAAATGGCAAGAAAAGAAATTCATGCAAAGAAGGAGGTTAAAAAAAAATTCATGCAGAAGGAAGGTCCAATTGTGACTTTTTCACACGTAGTAAAAAAAATTCGTGCAGAGGGGTTCACCTGAAAAAAAAAATTCCTGCACAAGCAGTGAGCGAAAAAAAAAATTCGTGCAAGCTGAAAATTCCCCCCCCCCCCCCCATCACTTTTCTAATGGTCCGTCCCTAATGTGTTAGTGTGAAGATTTAAAAATTTACATCATGCTACCAGTAGAAAGCCACCACAACATGGCATCGACCAAGATCCACCGACCACAGTTATACTAGAGGGGCACTCCTGAGAGCAATATCCGTTCGACTTTAATATTTATTACTAATTTAAAGTCTGAGTTCACTTTTATCTCAGTCCTCGTCGCTGTCTTCCAACACTTCCAGAACAGAGCCCTCGTTTTCGCCACTTCTTTCAGTCTCCTGTGCTTCCAGAAAATCCCATAACCTAATTCATAGAAAAATTTAACAAAAGCCCGTCATTGACAATACTGTGGTATGGGCTGCCATTTGGGTTGCATTGTGGTGCAAGTTCAAGCCGGTTCCCTAAAACACAACAGCAACTTTTAATCTCCCTTTAAAATGCTATTCACACTGTGTAGTATAAGCTGCTATCTTGGTTTCACTCTGACGCCCGTTCACCCTGGTTCCCTCCTCTGCCCCTGTATTCCTTCATATGATACCGCCATGCGGTCTCATCGGAGCGCGTTTACCCCAGTTTCTGTACCTGGGCGAGAATCTCATTTCGGTACGATATCTCACATCGGTGTCATGGAAACGACTAACGACCAACACCGTTCAGTGCTCAATTACGTCCCTGGAGCCCGCTTTCCATCTCACCAGCGTTCGGGAACGACCACTGGTCAAGGGGACGTGGGCTCTAAAAACGAGATCGCAGTGCACTGGGACGGACAGAGCATGCGTATTTTGGGTCAATCAATATTCGCGTATTTGATTGTATCACGAACGCGCTGTGGCGAGTTTTTTTCGTGTTAACATCCCTGCCTTGTATCTTGTTCAACATTACCTATAAGTTTTCACCACTTTCTTTCCACCTTCGGCTGTGTCGCAATGTCTCAGTCTAGTCTCTTCAACACGTCCATCTGAGTAAGCTGCAAATAACGACACAGTAAGTTTAACATGAAACTCACAAAACTTAAAACTTGTAACTCGCTACGAATGTCTTTAACCGCAGCTTGTCCACATTCACTGACTGAATATACCAAAGTACCTTATTTGGAAATTCCAAAAATTTGCCAACACGCATTGACAGTTGAGAAACCCAACGAACTCTGACGTAAAAAGACAGACAAAACGACGGACAAGATCTTAAAAGCAATTCTCATTACAGAGAGCGAAATACTTCCATCCCCGTTGGTTTGGAGAATTTGGTGCCACATCAATTCGATAGCCTAGAGCTGTTACTACTTCAATTCTGATTATTTGTTGTCTTAACAATGCAGTGATCTCCTAGGAAGAAATTGCATATCGATATACGGTTTCCTCAGTGGCCTTCTCACCGTGTTTGTAGAAGCAACTTGAACCAAAAGGACACGTCCCTTTTCCTTCAGCAAAATATCTGCACGGCTTTTTACTATAAAGTAATGTACTATTAACAGTAAATAAATAATTTATCATAAGTTATTTATTGACTACATTGTAGTATCGTATCCGGAAATCAAACATTAGGAACAAGGATAAACATGACAGAAAAGCATCAAAAGATGAGAAAATAAACTTAATTTACTCAACTTATTTCGGAGTCGAACTTCATCGTACAATGTGGTTCTGTTGCCCTCTCACTCCCATAATCAACCCTTGATTCATACAATGTGGTTTTAAGGTTTACCTTTTCACTCTCATAGTCAAACCTTGATCCTTGATCCACACAATGTGGTTCCAACGTTTAACCCTTTCACTTGCAAACTTAAAACTTGATTCATGCAATGTGGTTTAAGGTTTACCCTTTCACCCTCATAGTCAAACCTTGATTCAAACAACATGTGTGGTCTTAACGTTTAACCCGTTCAGTTCCAAAGTAAAACCTGGAGCAGGAAGTCACACAGTAATAAAACCTTTCACTCTTCACGTCAAAACTTGAGCCAAATTATCCTTGACGTAGTTTTAAGCCGTTGAGCCCTACCTTAGAGCTCCTTTATAACCCTCTATTAGTTTCTTCTTTTCCTCTGAGTCTTCTACCCACACATCGCTCTGGAGGAAAACATAGTGGTCAACTGACTGTTTACGCGTTATATTCTTTTGCGGTTACTTGCTGAAAGCAGGAACCACTATGTCATCGCCTGTGTAAGTAAGTCTGTAAATCGGAATTGTGTAATGGACACGAAGTTGTGTAGAGTTCACCACGACAGCTTGACGAGACTTAAGTCGGATCCACGACAGCTTGACGAGACTTAAGTCGGATAAAAATGATGTTTCGATTTCCGTCCGACTGGTCGCCCGATTGCCGTACTGTTGAATTGTGGGACGCGTTTTTTTCTTCTTTTTTTTTTTTCACAAAGATCGATTATGTTTAAAAACTAATGAAGACGGTATACTTTGAGCCTGGAAAATTAGAAAGATGTATTTTCCTGCATTGTGACAGGCAACCATTATCTTCATTTATTAATGATGAATTTTTAATCATCTTCATTATTTCACATCCCGTTCACTTTGACATTCAAATCTTAGCAGTATGCAGGATGTTTGTCCTATCAATCTAGTTTAATGGTCTCTGCTCCTACGAGTCTCCTATAGCTCAGGGGTAGAGTGTCTGAACTAGTAATCGGAAGGTAGTAAGTTTAAATCATACGGGGAGAACTTTCCGTAAGGTTTTCAAGTCCTAGCAGTATGCAGAATGTTTGTCCCATGAACCTAGTTTTATGGCCTTGTTCCCACGAGTCTCCTATAGCTCAGTGGTAGAGCTAGTAAAAGCCGTATGTTCGACTTCTATTGAGAGAACTCGGATTTGGTTCTGTCCTCGTACACCGGTACACAAGAGCCGATACAAAAGATAGGCTCGATTTCCGCCGCTCACTCGGGTCCGGAGTATCCCCCCCGAAAAGAGACTCTTCTGGTGGGTGGGTGTGTGTGTGTGTGTGTTGGGGGGGGGGGGTTAGCGCAGGCTCATTTCTCGAAGCAGCGGCTAGTAATCGAGCTTATACAAAAGACCAAACAATACATTACAGCAAGAGAACATGAGGGACCTCATTTTCACTTGATTACAGCTAAACAATGACTCCTAAACAAAAAAAAACACAATGTTTATTCCTTCGTGTACCGATATACAAGGACAGAACCTGGGATTTTCTTTTTCCGAATTTGCCTGTGACAGCGCCGAAAAATACATCTTTCATCGTTTCTGTTTGGTTGAAACATTAGAGTTTTAGCCAGAAAGGACTGGAACAAGCAAATGCGCAGACCATGTTCCCTTCCCACTCCACCCTTCCTGTTTACCCTTTGACTCCCTAGATCATGATAGTAATTCTCCTAAGCAAGTTCAACACACTTCCGAGTTTGGATAATTTTGAGTTGGATCGATATAATACCATGTTCTCTTCCCACTCCACGTTTGCTGATTATCTGACTCCCAAGATCAAATAAGCAATTCTCCTTTTCAACTTTAATGCATTCCCTGCTACCTTAGTTTGGAGAATTTGGGGCAAGAAGTTCAGTCAATATTCTATACATTGCTCAATTCTCAATAGCTTACCGGAGTAACAAAAGGCGATGGTACTCTACATATCGGACACGCTCTACAAAAACAAAAAGAAAGAGTTCAGTGGAAGTAAAATTGGTAGGTACGTGGTGTAAGCATCATATAGTGGTTCCTCGTTAGTGAATATATGGCATACATTGTTCTCCATAGCCATACACGATGCTTACACCACGTACCTACCGTAAAATTGATAAAACTTTCTCAAACTTATCAATAATGCACAAAGGAAAGGCAAAGGAAATCAGACACCGTGACGTGTTTGGATATCTGATGAAACGCGGCTCGTTTTTGCATCGTTAATTTTTCATTCTAAAGACTTTCGTTGGATAAGCCATATCAAACACTCGATACTAGCCTGTGGCAGGCTCTCGGTTCGTGGGCACGATCGAAAAAGCGGGTGAGCGAGGTCAAGCGAAAATCGGCGGGAGTCAGACTGCCACCGATTTGCGTTCTCGCTCTCCCGCTATTCGATCATGCCCACGATCCGGGAGCCTGGCACAGGCTAACTCGATACACGTGTTTCCAGCCACATATCAAACACTTCGAAATTTGTCAAAAATACCCAGCTGCGCGCCGTATTTTCAACATTCTTTCTTGATGTTTGATATGTGACGAGACACTCTATCTTGTGTTTGATATATTACACAGTGTTGCATCCAGGTTTTATTGGGTAGGGGTCCTCTGGACCCCTTGGACAAATATTTGGGGGTCCAGACCAGAAATTTGGGGGTCCTATCATAAATATTGATTTCAATCACCTCTTAATTTGATGATGAAGACGAGTGAAAAATCGTATTGTCGGTGTCCGCCATTTTGAAAACTGCGATTATTGGGCCGAGTCAATGTTTCTTCGTTCACCTCCGCGTAACGCTACGGCTCTCTCAAACTAAAAAGCTTTTGTTATGAGAAGTCAGAACTCAAAAAACGCGGAGCGAATGAACGCGAAAATCTGTCATTGGTAGCAATTGTGCATCAAGGCATGACGCTCCAGTGTTCATCTTCGGAAGTTCGTTGTTCCGCACATGGCAGGTGGATTGTTTTTCTTCGCGTCGATACAAGTGGAAGAAATGTGTATATATTTCGAACATGATATTTGTGCGTCCACAGGGACCCCTTCTTAGTATTTTAGGGGGTCCAAAAGCAAAATATTGCGTCCCAGGACGCAATGACGCGCTCTGGATGCAACACTGATTACATGTTGAAATTCTTAAACTAAAAAGGGAGTTACCTTACAATCTTGTTCGCCGAGTGTGAAGTGTTCCTCCAGCGGCGAATGCAGGACAAGCAGAAAGCATGGTTACAATCGGCTGAAGTTAAACAAATGTAATGTTTTATGAGAAAAGGCACTTTTATTAACCCAAAATGGCACCGTTTCAGCACATAAAATAAGTAATTTCAAAGTGGTTCTCGATCAGTTTTCTAAGAATCTTTCAAAGACTTAAAAAGTGGATTTTTAACCCCTTCATCTCCAGAGTCAAGCCTTGAGTTATACAACGTCGTTCTAACTTTTATCTATTTCAATGCTAGAGTCAGGCCTCGGGTCATAATATGTAGTTTTAGTATAAATACTCGGGTGATTATACAAAATCGCGCGCTCTGATTGGTTCGTTATCTCGGACTATCAGCCGATAATCACCTCGACGAACAAAATGGCTGCCAGTCGTTCGCGCCCTTGTGATGAAATAAATTTTTTCGTGTTGTTCAATGCTTTTCTTTTCTTTTTTGAAATAATCATCTGTGTATATATACTAAAACAATTATTCGCCTCAGGCTCAGTGATTCTCGCTGAATATTCACCTCGACTTCGTCTCGGTGAATATTCACCGAGAATCACTTCGCCTTCGGCGAATAATTGTTAATTAGCATAAATCTACTAGTGTTCTATCACAAATGCCGCGCTCTGATTGGCTACGCTACTCACTATCTATTCTGTGATAGATAGTGAGTAGCGTAATGGCGGCCGCTTCTTCACGTTTTCGAAGTGTCCGTGTAGAAGATTTAGGCAGTTTACTGGTCGAGGCTGTTCCAGAAAAGACAAAATTTTGAAGGACTAGTAGATTTATACTAAAACAATTAGATTATTCGCTCTCGATTTCTATGCGTGATAGTTGACTCGGGCTGCGCCCTCGTCAACTATCGCGCGATAGAAATCTCGAGCTCATAATCTAATTGTTTAATAGAGTTCAATTCTTTGTCTACCGAAGTAAAAGCTTAAGTGCGATAATGAGGGACCACCTTTCAACACGTTTTACCTTCAGAGTCAACGCTCGAGTCAAACAATTTGGTTTCTGCCACTTTTAACTATACCAGGGTAAAATTGGAAATCATATGATGCGGTTAATCACACACTATGCCAGTCCTCATATTTATTTATTTATTTACCAATTTATTATTTCGCCACACAGAATAAATTGCAAGTAGAATAGAAAAGATAAGAAATGAGATAATTACTGTTAAATTTAAGATAAGCGTACAACTTCGAAAGAGTGACTGTGGCGGGAAAATTTCCGAGAAGCAGAGCTTATGAGGAATACAGATTCCTCCCACGGGCAATTGAAATACTAGGAAGTATTTAAAAATAAAGAAAAAACACAAGTGTTTTAATTATATAAGTGTGTTTACAAAAAAAATATATAGATATAAGGTGTTAAGGTTCCTTAAACCAGAGTTACTGCTTACATCCATTTCCTTGTAGGTTCAAACGTTGAGTCATGCAGTTTGCTATTAAGTTGCCTTTGGTTCTAGCGCTCCCGCAATTTGTTCGTCCAACTTTTTTGGTCGCATTGAAAAAAACTGTAACCATCTTAATCCCAAACTACTGTTTAACTCAAAATCTTCCACTCGATTTCTCTTTACGTGGTTGCAAGTGTTATTGTTGCTCGATCAACACCTACTCAGAATTCCGAATCTTTGTTCACTGGGATCGAGTTTTGCCTTGACTGTATCCAAGCAGATACCACAAGTCACACCTGCACTTCTGAAAGCGAAACAGAAACGCTTTGCGTTTAAAAACACATGGCTTACTTCAGGGGTGCTACAGAAAACACTCGTTCAGCAAAAATGGCGCGCAAATTTCAATCAAACAAAGCCAGGCCTTAGCTAAAGTACCACAGCAACATGACATTGACGACTTTCAAAGCACTGTAGAAAGCAATCAATTTCGTGCCTATTTCAGTATTGCACAGCTACTCGCGTAGAGACACGCGTGGTTGTCGTGCAGGGGCTTCAGATCAAGAGGGTCCTGAGGTTTGACCCAGGAGATGGAATTGGCGGAGTATTTTTTCCCAAAGGCAAGAAACGTATCCTCATACCGTTTTTCTCAACCATTTGTATACATGTAAATATCTGAATTCTGTCGCAACTGGCCACAGTTATCAACAAGATAAGCTTTGGTTTTAGTCTATATATACATGCGATATTGACCAAGCGTGAGGTCAAGATGGCTGCATATTGACCAAGCGTGAGGTCAAGATGGCTGCATATTGACCAAGCGTGAGGTCAAGAAGGCTGCATATTGACCTAGCGTGAGGTCATTGGCCAACTTCTTTATTGCGTTTCATTCACCGAGACGTATTCACGGTCAATAGAAAACTCACAAAGGAACGTGGCCAATATATCCAGCCATTTTGACCGAACAAGCTTGGTCAAAAAAGGATTTATTATATGACCATTTTGTTTTGTTTTCAGGCAAGATAGGCTCACCTTGAACGCTCGGGTGGCCAGTAAGAAGTCAGGATTCATAGAGGAGAGAGTAATGTACCTTTGCACAGCAAACGAGTGTTCCATATCTTTTTCGTGTTGTTCAACACACCACTGCCGGTGCTCTGGAAAAGATATAAGAAGAATAAAAGTTATACTAGCCATTTTTAGCAGGACGCAACCTTCCACTCAGTATTTTAATACAGGGTTCTAAAATTCAGATCAAAGTAGAATTTAGAAATGCTTATTTTTGTTGAAAGAAAAAAATGTAAAAGCCCGAAGAAAACCGTCCCAGCATGGACAAGTATCAACAACAAAGTCAACCGATTTGTGACACTAAGTCTCAGAAGTCAAGAAGGGAAAAAGTGATGGAGAGCAACTGCTCTCAGTTCTGCACCATCCCTAGTGTATATTCACAGGTCTTTAACTTTTTGCATTCAAGGATTGACTGGTTCTAATAATAACACCTCTATGTTCTTCAGAGAGGAAGGATGAGAGCAAACAAAACAGATTATTATTATTTTTAAATAATGCATTTATTTACTTATTCTGCCATCAACCACATTACAGTTTTCTTTTTTTAAAAAAATATGTCAAAAAATATCAAATTATTATGAAAAAAATTATCAAATTAATAGGAAATTGCATATCAAATTCTCACCTAGACTCCCCTAAAAATGACAGGGGTGCTTGTCGTACCTTTTGGGGATCAACATTTGTAGACTGGTACCTCTTGGGAAGCAAAATCCAAAATGACAACTGACGGAATTACTGTGTTACCTTTTTTTATAAGAAAATGACAGAAACTATTTGCCAGTCAATTGCTAGGCGGGGGGGGGGGGGGGGGAGGGTGGAAAGAGGACAAAAACTTTGTTGAGTTATGCCCACCACACATGATTTATGCACCTCTTGGGGTGTTTTTCGAAAATTTCGTAATTTTTTATAGTTCTCTCCCCCTGATATCAAGTTCACTGACCTTCTTGTTGGGATGGATTAGCAGGATGAAGACACTTGTTCCCACAGTACTCACACTCCAAACCATGAATATAACAACAGCTAACATGACACAAAACAAACAACATACATAAAGAAAATGAATATTGTATTCCATGAAAATGACTGGGGTATATTGGTTCCCAGGGCTTTCAGATGGAGAGGAAGGCCGAAAGGCCATATTTCTAAGAGGGGTGGGGTGGGGTGGGAGGGTTTGGTGGCCTGTGACAATAACTCACTGAGAACCAAAGCAGGAGAAACTATTTCTATTCTGATCTGTCTACCACCTGTCTTGAAGGAAGCAAGGCTTATAACACTGAAGAGTTAAGCTCTGGCTAGGGAAGGGAGGGTGGGGGGCAGTACGGTTTGTGTACCCTTCCCAAGCCTGTCTTTGGTTTTCTGGGGTATACTTCATGCCAGTGTGCCATATAGTCTCCTGCACCATTGTGATGGGTGTGGGAGACTATATGGCATAATGGGAGGGTTTATACTTAATGCCAGTATGCCATATAGTCTACTACACCATTGTAATCAGGCCTTCTGACAGGGTGCGGGAAAAAAAAGAAAATTGTGCGGGTTTTGGGAGGCAAATAAAAAACGGCGATTGTGCGGGAATTGTGCGGGAATTGTGCGGGAATTGTGCGGGATAGCGCAAACTTGTAAACAAACAAATATTCGATCACCGGGCCCAAAAAAAACCGACATGGAGGAATTTCTGGATAAATGAAAAGTGCAACAACTCCCGTCTTAGTTTGGCAATTAAACATAAACCAAATTTCTACTTTGCTACAACTTTGGCCAAAGTTTGTATCAACAAAATTATGTTGCGTGACACGATCGATTAAGTTTATTCAAAACCGTAATTCCGCTTCGAAATAAAATGTTTTCGACCAGAACAACTTACTTTATGAAAAATCCCGAAATTTTTGTACTTTCTTTGATATGTAGAGCGAATATTATCTCGTGAAGGTTTAAAACTCTTCACGCTTGAAATTGCTGCAAAAACCGCAACACCAAGACAAGATTAGACTGAGACTAGTGCCCAGGCCGGCACGGAGCTTTGAAGAGCCGCCTTGTTGTTTTTATATCCGTTCGAGTTGTTCAATCGCGGAAAGCGGCGGATTTCTCGATTGTTTTGCTAGGTAAATAGCCTAAAAAGTTTCTTTAAACCTTGGCAATCGATGGGAATACTGAGTTAATTAGATTTTTAACCAAATCTTTCCATATTGTGCGGGATTTCGCGGATTTTCAGAAATTGTGCGGCTTTGATCGAATTGTGCGGTCCCGCACTCGCGCACCCTGTCAGAAGGCCTGTGTAATTGGTGTAGCAGACTATACGGCATAATGGGAGGGCTTAAACTTCATGCCAGTATGCCATATAGTCTACCACACCATTGTGACGGGCTCAAGAGACTATATAGCATACTGGCATGAAGTATTAACCCTCCCATTATGCCATATTGTCTCCTGTGCCCATCACAATGGTGCGAGAGACTCTATGGCATAATGGCGAGAAGGATAAACCGCTTTTCCAGGCTGAAGTACTTTTACCAGTGACCACATGAAATTGGTCACAGTGTCATTAATTGATCCCAAAAGTACAAAACCTTAATGGCAAAAGCCATTACTTGCAAAATTACTGACAATTAACTTACTTCTCTATAAGGCAATCACCCATTGCTGCAGCAAAAGGGCAAAGCTGAGGAAAACAAAAAAAAACTATTTTTTTTCAGTGACACAATGTTTTTAATGTCTGACTATTGTAAAATTAAAACCAACATTACACATATTCAATTCGGTAGCTTATAACAAAAGAAACAAACAGCCAAACATTGCTATCTTGAACTCGGTTATCTCAAACTTCTTGCTATCTCAAACTCACATCCCTAAGCCTTGGATTGTTTTACAGTCATTTTTTATCACAAGTTATCTCGAACTATTTTTCGTTTCCTTTGAGAGTTCGAGATAACGAGGTTCGACTCTAACATAGTCCAATGAACCAATAGTTAGCCAGGCAAAACAAAAACACACAAGACATACTTGGCTTCTTTTGGGCTATTGGCTTTTCAGTTTGATTTGTTTTTTTTTTCCTTTGTTTCAGATTAATTTCCATAATCCTCTGGTAATCATAAGCAAAGGAAAAAACAAATCAAACTAGTTTGAAACCACTTTGACCTGACATCCATTTTAACCAACAAGATATACCAACTGTAAGACTTTTAAAATGCCCACAACTGGAATAATACAAAATAAAATTAAACTCACCATATTTAATGCTTCTTCATCTGTTAAGTCATCCACAACTTCTAACATTCCAGTCTGAGCAGCTTCAGAATAAGATAATGTAGCAGAATTGTCCTGAGATTATATAAGGAGGTTCGTCAAATGGTTAGATTTGATGATGAGCTTTGTGTGGGCACATTTCTCCTGTTACATACCGTATGCATGCACCTCAGTATTATGGGAAATAAAAGTGGCATGTGGCACTTTCCATAGCATACTGTGAAGTAAATCCTTTCACTCTCACTTCTATATACTCTCTTACACTATTATTCTGTGCCACAAAAATGGGATTATTCCATTATTCCAAAGATAAAAATTCCATAATTCCTGTACATTATTTCTCTTCACTCTCCAATTCCTGTAATGACAACGTCTCTGCATTAATGAACTACAGAGTAGCTAGCTCATACACAAGTAAATTAAATTATGGTACAAATAAAATCTTACCCCCTCGTGATGACTCAATGAATCTTTCACTGAAGTACTCAATCCTTGATATGCTTGACCCTGTTGATCAAATATATCAAAGTGTAAATTCTCTTGGATTACAATATTCATCATTATACTGCAGGGTACCAAGTACAATCAATGGCTGTACTGTGGTGTATTCACCAATTTTGTATGCATACTTAAAAATGCCCAATATGGTCAGGCTTAATTTACTTACTGGAATGAACACAGGTGCGTCAGCCCAGTTGTCTGGATAGCAGTGCAAGCTTGATGATCCTTTGGGTTTATGCTTCGTAAGAGTCACCATCTGATGGCAAGGCCAGAACACATACTATCAATAACAATGATTCTAGTAGGCAGAAAAGGGCAAGAAGGAAACTATGCAGCTCTTTGAATTATAAACCACTGGTTTCACTTAAACCTCACATGTTGCAACTCTTTTGTTTTCCAGGCTAGGGGTATTGTCTGTGTTGTTTGTCGGCATGTTAGAAGGGTTGTCCAATACACACGACTAGATTCCACGGGAGTCACAGTTTTTCTATTCAAATACTGACTTAAAGTACATGTGCAGTATTCTTGTCTTCACTCATGCCTTAAAGGTCAAGGTGTATTACATGTGTAGCATGCTTGTCTTGGGTCATAGCTAGTTCTTAGGACAAGGTATTTCAAAACAGTAACTAGACTTCCCAAAACTGCAGAGGACTTAATGAACCTCCAGTGGACTCAGATGGCATTCAGTGGAATCTAGTGGAGTATATTGGACATGAAGGATGTGTGCTATCATTTTCATGGTTAACATGCAGTACCCGATTATACAGCTCTCAACCACCCTAATATTACTGGAGCATATGCTGGCTTTGACACCGTGGCATGAATTTACTACTACTGGTAGTTGGAATATCTTTACATCATATTTAAATCAATATTTTGAAAATATTCAATTTACAGAAGAAAAGCTAATAGCAAAAGAAATGTGTTAAAATCATGGTACTGCTCTTGTCCAGTGGTCGCACCTCTGTTTCGTGTCGTTTGTGTTTACTCTTTATTGATCTTCATTATCTTAATCAGTTAATTTATAATTACAAAATCTAAGGATAGAAATTTAAATTTCATCAGAGACAATGAAACACACAGGCATCCTCTGCCTGCAAATTTAGCTAAGGTTAATCAAGGCAGGCAGAGGAAAACAAAGTAATAATAGGAAGAAATTTCTAACTAGGAAGAAATTAAGAATCAGTTTATTAATTATTATTATTATTATATTATTATTATTATCATTATTATTATTATTACTTTACTCCCATCTTTGGCCTCCTCCTTGTTCCTTGGTAGTAGTGGTACTGGTTTAGGACCAGATGTAGTTCTGTTTCTATATTTAAGAAGACCAATAACAAACATTTATAAAACCAAAAAAGTATTTCTGGCAACAGACATTGTGACCTTGCATTTTGGACTTGCCAACAAAAACCCACTCTTACTGGCCTGGCTAATTTACTTATTTGTAGCCTTAAATGACTGAGTGGCATTCTTCCTAACTGACTGAATAAATGGCTGACACCAGTATTAACATTCTTCTCGGCACCTTCTTTTCCACTTGTGCTTGTGTTCCTCATTTATTGGTCTTGTGACACCACGTTTCAGCAATCCTGCCCGCCACAGGTGACTGTAGTGATATCGTTTTTTTTTTCGGTGTAATGTCTATACGTATGACTTTCTCCCACATATGGGAACCGATTTTGTCCCGCATGTGGGAGCCTCTTTTTTTTTGTTGTTGTTGTTGTTTTTTGTTTTGTTTTTTTAGGCCAACATTCTAGGGGAGTTTTTTCTTTGTTTTGATTTTTTGTTTTTATGTTTTTTTTTTTTGGCCAACATTCTAAGGGAGTTGACACCAGTACAGAGATTGCCTAACAACCTAACTGACTGACTGACAAAGTATTTCTGACGACTGACTGACAAACGGACTGACTATGATTGACTGACAGACAGTCTGATAGCACTGCTTACTGACTGTCTGACAGTGTTACAGAATGACCGAGGACTGACTTGCTGACAGCCTTACTAACTTTGACTGACTAACAGTTTTACAGACTCTTACTGGCTGACAGACAGACAGTCCCACAAACTTACTGACTTTCTGAAACCAACAATAATTATTGATTTACATAGAATTTAGAGTGCCATGTCCTGAGGTCATATCTTTCACAGGTATGTGAATAGTTTGTTGATCAAGGTTTGATTCATCATGCCTGCTGGCTGAATCAAAGAGGTGTATTCTGTAATATGCTCTTCTTTACTTGGTTTACCTCGAAGTGGAGTCTAACTTGACATGATCAAATCTGCAGCTGCTGCCATATACACATGATCCTTGTTGGTAGTACTTACAAACCTGAAACACAAGGAAGGACAAGACAATTTAAATATATACACGTACCCAAAAAAATAAGCAATTGAAGACATTTTCCTGTGCTTTATAGGAAAGAAAGTTAGGTTTGTAAATCATAAGCCCATATACAAGTAATATATTTCCTTTTTTGGTGCTCTTCCAACATTCCAGTTGAATTCAGCATGTGATAAAGTCCAGGATATTAATTTTATGGCTTTTATGATGGAACTGAGATCCTGAAATCCTACAAGTGAGATATCTCTTTAGCTCAATGTAAGCTAAAATAGATGCAGAAAATTACATATAAAATGAGTGTATTAGAAAACAGTTTTCCATTTATTCTATAGGTCAGGGGACACTTACCATAGATGGCTTGTCCTTCAAGTCATGTGAAAACTGACAATTTTCTCCTTCTGTGCAGACTCTGTGCAGGTAATACCTTCGAATCAAGATAAGCGACAACATGAAAGGTTGTTACACAACAAATTATTTATCACAAAAAAATTGTTCCATTTTAAAAGGAACAATTTTATAGCAATTTCAGAATTGTATGAGCAAATGTCTTTAAGGGGGGTGGGGTTGGATAATAAACCCTCCCTCTGACAATCGGATTCACCTGAAGTAAAACATTTAGCACCCATTATTTTTGTGCACGAAGTATACAAGTTCTGGGTAACATAAAACAGCTAAAGGTACACAAATCGAATCTTCACGTTTCTAGAATCCAGCAATTAGGACAATGAAAATTATCTTTACCTGCACAAAATCTGTTTTGTCGCCGTCGTGGACAGCCTAGAAAGGTAGGATTGTTCATTAACGTTTATAAGCACCACATTTATATGGTGAGAAGTTGCACTATTATTTAAGGCCTACCCTTGACGCAAACCCAATCTCTATATTGGACAAATTTGACAAAAGACAGTTCTCCGCAACTTTCACGAGGCTTTTCACACACGATTATTGACATTTGTGCGGAATACCGCTGACCAAGTTTACAGAGGATGATGGGAGATGCGTCTTGCAACTTTTTAGCCTTACTACGCATGCTTGCCACGTAACCAGCTGACACGAAGTACCGACACCACCAGGAACCGGCCAAACTTCAGAAACTGTCATTTTCGAACGAATCCTTGGGAAGAAATGGCTCTGCGACTGTGGTGCTTTGTGCTTATATGTTTCTTGGCTGGCGTTGTAAACGGGAAACATGGACATGATCACGGAGTTGACGTAGAGCATGGCCACAGCCACAATCACGGTCACAGCCATGAAGATGATCACGGACACCACAGCCACGAACACTGGTACTTCGATCCCGATCAAGGACATAGTCATAACCACGATCACAATCATAAACATAGTCATAGCCACCATGAACACCAAGAGGAAGAAATCCACCATCACGGAAAAATCACCTCTTCAAAACCTCCAGCTACAGCAGGAACCTGGTCAAAATGGCTTGAGGCGATTGGCGCCACGGTTTTGATCAGCGCGGCACCATTCTTTATCCTCTTCTTCATACCACTACAGAGTAATACGGCGGATCAACAGCCATTGTTAAAGATTTTGCTAGCCTTTGCTTCTGGAGGGCTTCTAGGCGATGCGTTTCTCCATTTGATTCCCCATGCGATTTCACCGCATTCTCACGGAGGAGACGAACATGGCCACACGCACTCGCATTCTCACTCCCACAGCCAAGAAGAACACTCGCACAGCCATGAAGGTGCTCATGATCACTCTTCCGAAATGATAGTCGGCCTCTGGGTCCTGGCTGGAATGATAGCGTTTTTAATGGTGGAAAAGTTCGTAAGGTTAGTGAAGGGAACTCACGGACATGGACATTCCCACAGTGTCCGCAAAACCGATTCTCAAAATGGTGACGCCGCGAAAGTAGAGAACAAGGACAAAGAGTCCCCCAACGAGTGTGACAAAGAGTTACGAAGAAGGAAGAAAACGGACGAAGTAAAAGAGGATGAAAAGGAACAAGAAACTGCGTCTGGTAGGATACTGTTTTAATAAATAACAATTTGGTTATATCCTCTAGCGGCTTTGGTTTTTTTTAGGTCACGTTTCTTAAATTTTTAATTTCTTGGATTTTTCAAGACGACAAAGACCACTCTGTTCGAAATCTATTTTAATCAAGGCGAACTATAACTTGACACGTAAGAGGTCGACCCAGTATTTTCGATTTAATTTTATACTGTTCGTGTAATTGTTTTTTTGTTGTCCCGTCACGCTTTCCTGCGGCGGAAAAAAAACATTTGGCGTAACTCTCGGCCTCGTTGAGCAAAAAATCATTGTTCATTTTACGGTCCTTTATTTTTCAGCTGTGCTTTCTCACGAGATATGTCGATGTTCGAAAGTGCATCACACGTGAAGATATCAATACAGCTTTTCCGATAATTTCAATTGTGGATTTGAAAATCAATATATCATTTACTCCTCTTGACGACGACTTATTTAAATGTATGCAAATTATTACTTTTTTCGGTGCTAAATGTCTGAGCGAAAGTGACTCCGCGTTTCTGTATAAACACAGCCGCCAAAGTCCTTCCTTTTAAAACAGTAGTTTCTCGTAATTTACGCTCGTCGTTGACATGTTCAATCCTGAAACGGCTCGTGTTTAAATGGATTTTATTCAACCGCAAAATGGCTTTGATGTACCAAATGGATATGTTGATTTAGTTTTCTAAAAGATAAATGTTTTCTCTAATGAATATTCAGATTTTTAACTGAAACAAAGGATTTTTAAAGGCATATTTTCTTTCTATTTTTCGTTACCTGGAAAGAATAAGAATAAGTCAATTGATACATTTCTAGTAATGGATGAATGTCTTCAATTATTGTGTACATCGGAATTTGATGTTAGTCTTATTTTTGTTCAGTAATTCAAGTTTTCTTCCTTATGAATATGTGAGATAAAAGGGGAAAAAAATGCAAATTAGTCCTAGTTAAAGAGTCATATACATGTAATTTTTTTGTACATCATTCAATCACTGGCATAAGCTTAATGTCTTCTTTCCTGCTTGACATGTATGTTGCTGTAATATTCTTGCTTTGTTACATTTTCATAGTTTTATTGAAGCTTGCAACATTGTAAATGCAGAGAAAAGAAAATAATGTTTATTATATTATGTTACAATCCACCTGTCCCACCTAAATATTATTTAAGTTGGATAAGTGCGTTGTAGCATAAGAGAATAAATATCTATTAGTTTAATATTTATGTTTGCCTTTTGATTAATTCTGTATCCGTGATTTGATGGTTATGTCAATTCTCTTTATATCTTTGATTAATATTATACAATTAGGAATAACAGAAGTGCATTCAGTATAATATGAGGAGCTGATGCAAATTATTGTAACGTTACTGCTGGTTAAAATAGATTAGACAGAAGGGTGGGTACTTTTACTGGATTTGTGATAATACAATATTGGACTTCTTAATACAAGGCACAGCCTTTGTTTTTCATGTGAGTATGTTGCCCCTGAAAACATTTTTGGAAAAGGACGTTGGTTAAATTTGCATCAGCCGCAGAGTAACAGCAAACTCATATTTTGCCTGTATTACACAGGACACCAATGCAAGATTAGGTTTGTGTTCTCATGCATTGAATGCAAGAGGAAATTGCATTTTGATCACCTCTGTAATAGAATTGGTTGAAACAGAACTTTAATTTTAATCAACAGATTCACGTGACCATCATCACCAAGAAGAAGATATCAAGGTTGCGGGCTATTTGAACCTTGCAGCTGATTTTACACATAATTTCACCGATGGACTGGCAATTGGAGCCTCATTTCTTGTGAGCCGGAAAATCGGTATTATTACAACCCTCACAATTCTCCTTCATGAGGTTCCTCACGAGATTGGCGACTTTGCTATTCTTGTGCAGTCAGGTTGCAACAAGAAAAAGGTGAGTACCAAACATGTTTTCAGTTTGACAATAATTATCACCTTCTAAGGGCCAGTCTATTTAGCATCACAGTGCTAATTGGGTGCACCTGTAAACAGAGAAAAAAACATTACAAACAGAATATAAACCATAGCAAGAGTCCCATCTGGTGGAAGTCAGACCAGTTGGCTATTTACAAGCATGGTGAACAATTTGAAGCTAGTGATTGGGACAGCAGTTTTCCCTTTCGTAAACAAATGACGACATTTAAAATGGTCAGTGCCTTTTCCTCAAACAAGTCAATGCCATTTTAATAGTCGATGGGGTTTCCCTGTAACAGTCGATGCCTTTTCCTGAAACAGTCAATGTCATTTCAGTGGTTGATACCTGAAACAGTTGATGCCATTTTAATGGTCAGTGCTTTTTCCTGAAACAGTCAATGCCATTTATAATGGTTGATGCCTTTTCCTGAAACAGTTGATGTCATTTTAATGGTTAATACTTTTTCCTGAAACAGTTGATGCCATTTATATTGGTCGATGCCTTTTCCTGAAACAATCCAAAGCCATTTATAATGGTCGATGCCTTTTCCTCAAACAGTCAATGTCATTGTAATGGTCGATGGGGTTTCCCTGTAACCGTCAATGCCATTTTAATAGTTGATGCCTTTTCCTGAAACCGTTGATGCCATTGGTCCAAAGTAATGGCATCGACCATCATAAATGACTTAGACTGTTTCAGGAAAAGGCATCGACCATTAAAATGGCCTCCCTTGTTTAGAAAAGGGAAAACTGCGTCAGGACAGGAGTTAGATGTAGGACAACCAGATTACAAGTCTAGTAACCTGACCACTCAGCTAGACTGCCTCCTTACTAATAAACAAGGAACTGTAGGCTTTTAACCTTCCATACACTATTTATCTAGTTTATTCCTTGGTTGAAAGCATTGATAATTTCTAGCTTGCCAAAGGCATTGCATTACATTTCTCCATATTTTTTTTCTTTTTCTTTTTCTCTTTCCTGTCGGAAAATGGAAAAATGCACAGTAGTACTGTGCAGGTGACCCTAATGTGTTCTGGGTCTTTTGTACATTTCAAGTGGCTGGCTGAAAGGCATAGTAGACTGTAGAATACACGGTAATTAACCCTTTAAGCCCTAAGGGGTCTCCCTGTGACAAGTAAAATTGTCTGACGTTAGTCAGAGTAAAATCGTCTGGTGTTAGTCAGAGTAAAATCTATAAAGTCACTCTTAGGGTGTAAGGGGTTAATAATTGAAATTGAAGTAAATGGTGGCATTATGTTAACTGTGCCGCAAAGCAACGACATAATTATTTGTAACGCCACTATTTGCCAAGATTGAAGAGAACAGTTATTTTGGTACGTGTACATAGCAATGAGGCAGCTTCAGTTACATCTCTAAGGAACAGCTGCAAAGTGAGAATTGATAAGTGTGATTGTTTTCATCATCCAATGACACCATTCACCTTGTAGGAGAATGTAGTGTGCCAATCAGAGAACTCAAAATGGCAAGGTTGCAAGATTGGTATGTAGTACAGTCAAAGCTGTCCTTGCAACCACTCTTATAAGCAACTAGTTCCAGTAACAACCACCGTTTATATCACGCATGCTATGTGTTAATCAGAGTAACGCTCTTGTAAGCAACCAGATCCTATTGTTTCATCACATGGTAGCTCACGGGGGCATGCTCTCATAAGCGACCAGTTCTACTTACAATCACTTTTTTTAATTACCAAGCTGGTTGCTTACGATAGCCTGGGTGCACAGGTCTCCTATTTCCTCTCAATAAAAGAAAATAGGAGACGTCTGCATGCAGGCCACACTTACGAGGGCCTTGACTTTAATTAATCGTAACCATTATGCGAAATTGGTCAGACAATGGCTAATGACTGACTCTTAGTTTGAACTCACTGTTTAAGAAATAGAAAACATGTACCGTGTTTCAATGGAGTTATAGAAACACGAGTGAAAGTTTGGGAGAACGAGAAATGCTGTGGGAACACGAGCCGCAGGCGAGTGTTTCCACAGCTTTTTCGAGTTCTCCCAAACTTTCACGAGTGTTTCTATAACTCATTAGTATAAATCTACTAGTGTTCTATCACAAATGCCGCGCTCTGATTGGCTACGCTACTCACTATCTATTCTGTGATAGATAGTGAGTAGCGTAATGGCGGCCGCTTCTTCACGTTTACGAAGTGTCCGTGAAGAAGATTTAGACAGTTTACTGGTCGAGGCTGTTCCAGAAAAGACAAAGTTTTGAACGACTAGTAGATTTATACTAAAACAATTAGATTATTCGCTCTCGATTTCTATGCGTGATAGTTGACTCGGGCTGCGCCCTCGTCAACTATCGCGCGATAGAAATCTCGAGCTCATAATCTAATTGTTTAATAGAAACACGATTTCTAACCAATCAGCGCGCGTACTTTCTTAGGACTGTTTTCTAATTCTTTATATGTTTGGCTCTAGGCAATGTTCCTTCAATTGACAACAGCCACTGGAGCTTTGGCCGGCACATTCTGTGGCCTACTGGCTGAAAATATTGGAGCGTCGGCCACCTTGTGGATATTGCCATTCACTGCAGGTGGTTTCATATATATCGCAACTGTGTCTGTCATTCCTGAGTTGTTGGAGGACACTAAACTAGGACAGTCAATCAAAGAAATCCTCGGTTTATTTGTAGGAGTGTTAATGATGGTGGGCATTGCAATGCTGGAATAGTGCAAGAATTTAAAATAAATTTTCCTCTGCATTCTATGCATTTTTAATGTTATTAGCCCAATTTCAAGAAGAACAGTGTGACAACTCTAGTGTTTGAGTTTATAACACTTTATAGGAGCTTGACCCCTTCAGGACCAAAAATGATTGTTATGAAACTTACCCTCGTAATAACAACACACTTACGTCAACTCATAACGAGAATGAAGAAAAGGATCACCTCATAGAGTTAGTTTGGAGAATCTGCTGTTTGATCAATTTGATAGCGTTGAGTTACTTAAACTTTCTTAAATCTCGTCTATCTGCTCAGTAATGAGTTGTTAATCAACATTCTAAGGAAAATTGCAGCTTGGTCACTTGGTCCAAATTGGTTAAGACTTCACAAAGTTGTGTTTGGATAAGAATGCACAGAGAAAAAGGCAATAAACAAATATTTCAAATAAACTAAACAGTAATAATATTACAGTATTTGTTTGAATAAGCATTTTTTGATCATAGCGTTCTTAAAGATAGCAACAAACAGAGGGGACTATCTAAAAAAATGCCTTCAACTTGAGGTATTGTAGTTTTATGGTAATAAGACGCACCTCACACTTCAATGTATTTATCACTGAAAATTTCATCGAAACATTTGACTTGAACACGTACCCCTGGTGTACAACAAAGTGATACCTAACATGTCAACTTTTTCTCATAACTTCCTTATAACCGAGAAACTATATAATAAAAGCCGAGAAATTTCGGAGATTCAATTGGATGATAGTATCACTATTTCCTTGTAAGTAGTGGTATAACAGCAAAATTAGATGGCATAACAACGTTGCCATTACAACACTGAACACAATTACCTTTTTACTTCTGTTTTCAACTGAAAATGGCAGAGATTACGGTAAATTTCCGGTGAGGAAATACAAAAGCTCTCCGAAAAAGCAGTAAATAAAAATACAGTCAAAACTATTTTGACGTGGATGAATGTTTGGAAGTCGTTTATAGAAAGTAACGGCCTCAACTCAACGACGACATTGTCAGAGACGAAGCGAAAATTTCTCGGCTTCTATTATAAACAAATAATAGCATGACCTGTAAGTGGTATTTGGCAGTAATATCCGCTTGTAGTATTTCAAAATACTCCAAATACAACTCGCCGCTTCGCGACTTGTGGTATTTTGGACAATTTTGAAATATTACTCGCGGTATTATTGCCAAATACCACTACAATGCCAATACAAATACGCCAGGAAACAAATGGTATCAACACATTAAAGTTGATGTACATTGCAAGATATATTACAACCATCATTTGTGAGAACATTGTAAAACAGACTAGAATTAACAGTTCCTTTGTACGTTTTAGGTTTCCTTTCTTCCGTTGTTGGCTCTTGAAATTGGATAAAAATAAGCGGATTCGAGAAAGGATAAATACAACTGTTGTTTATTCACTGAATTGCAGTTTGAAACTGAATCCCAGTAAATCTAAACAATTCTTGTTCTGTTTTTCTCTTGTATTCTTGTTCGATTAACGTAAAAAGGAAAACAGAGTCTGGAAGGGTATTCCCAGGATCCTGGAATTAATCAAAATATGGTGTGGGATTCGGGAAAGCACAAAATTTATTGACGGTAATTGACTGCGGGATTCCCCAAAATGTGCCCACGGGATACGTGATTTTTCGCCTGTCCATCGGGAATTCGGGAAATCGTCACGACCCAAAACAAACGTACCAGCAAGCGAAAGCGAATCAGCCAGGTGAACATAAATTAAACCAAAATGTGTGGGTGTAGGATTCTTGTGAAAAAGAAGCGGATCAAGACTTCCCCCCCCCTTTCAGACCCTGGTAAAACTGTCCAAAAACGGATCGTTCACACAATATAAGTGATATCTTTAATTCTCCGAGATACGAGAGCGAATGTGGGTTTGTGAGCAATTTGATATGTAAATCGATTCGGATCTGTTTCCATGCAGCCGGGGTAAGACCCACAGTCGCAAGGCGAATGTTTCCAGAACGAACATTGGAGAGCTTGCGTTCTAGACTTGCTCGAAACGTGTGGACTCTTTTGTTCAAAACTTCTCAACCATGAACCCATTTTAGAGAGAGTTGTACACGAACGCAATCCATATCGTTTTTACGAGTAGCAAAGTGTACAATTTACGTCGCTAGTTTTATGGCGAATTCTGTGGATTTAAGGAAAAATAAGGTTTGGTTGAATAGAGTGAGTGAATATTTCGACTCTATTGACTTGAACAAGAACAGATACGTAACAATCGACGAAATACTTCAATGGGCGGCAAATATGCGAGTCGCCTGTAAAGCAAGCAATTTGGAGATGTTAAATCTTCGTTTACAACTGCGACAGTTCTGGGGTCAGGTGGGGCTCGAACCAGGAGTGCGAGTGAACAAGCAAATGTTTACTCAAGGAATGAACCGTCTGGCACGAGACGAGCGGGAAAGGAAGCGAAGAGGACAGAAAACTTTACATGAGCAATGCAACAATGCGTTCTTCGATATCATGGACATAAACAACGACGGAACAGTGACCGTCGGAGAACTGAAGGTTTTGATGAAAGCTTGCAACAAGAATCCGAGTGAAGCCGTATCGTGGTTCAACGCCGCCGACAAAAATAAGAACGGTGTGATACAGAGGACCGAGCTGAATCAATGCGAGTTTGACTTCTGGTTCAGGCCTGAAGTTGAAGAAAACGGCAATCTGTTTGGTGGAAAGTTCTCGGGAACAGTCACCAATTGAGCTATATTCAGTATGCCAGTTTCTTTGTCGGTTTTTTGATCTAACTTTCGTTAAATATAAGAGGTTCAGTATATTTAATTATATACGGGCCGCCAAAAATTGAGTTACAACTTTTTTAAATCAATGTTAATGTTGAGCACAACCGACTGTTAATCCACCAGGAAAAATTCCAATTGTTTCTTATTTAATATGTTTTGCTAGAATATTATTTAGAAGTTTCAGGCAACAAATATTAAAAAGAGATGCAAAGTTCGTGACAGATAGCAGACATAGCGAGAGCATTATTGTCAATTTTTGTGATATCCAATCAATGAGTCGCATATTTTATACATTTTTGCATTAAAAATGCATTGTTTTTTTTTCCACTACGTTTATAGTGCATCGATTTGAATGAATTTCTATTTGTAAAAGCCCAATAGCATGTTTTTCTCACTATACAAATAATATTGTTTGTTTTCTCCTAGTACTTTTATGAACGTTTTGCATGAACCGCTGCAAAACGCAGTTAATGGAACGTGACACCCCACGGTTAAGATGGCAGGGCATTAGCATTTCGCAACACATGTAATTTTGTTCAAAGTTCCTTTGTTTAATCTGTGCACAATAGCTACTCTGTTTGTACGTTGCAAGATGTCTAAGTTACCTTTCTACTGTGTACTAAGAGTGGTTTATACCATAAACGGCCTCATTCATGTCTTACCACAAGACTACGTAATGTCTAGCTGAAGTTGTAACGCAAATGGCCATTGGCCTGCTGCTAGACCGATGTCTAGCTATAAAATGCAATGTACACACCTCTTATTCACCTTTTTATAGCATCTTACGCGAAAGACAGTTTGTAACCGTAAATTTCACGCGAATTTTTTTTGTCATGGCTCGTCCACGCGGTGCTGCTCGCCGTTCCAACCGACCCGGCAATACTCGCATCGCCGAAGACCTTTCAGCCCTGTCTACGGAGGTCATTCGCCTCCGTCTTCAGGCTCTCAATCTGCCTATTACAGGCTCCAGAAGTCAACTGCTTGCTTCACTTAGACGTGCGATCATGTCCACCAGTAACCCACAGTTGAGGCGTGGTCGAGTTCACAAACGGTCTTCGACAATAGCATCTGTTCGCCAGCCACCCAGGGAACCTTCGCCCGAACTGGAGGTCGAAAACGCGAGTGATGATGACAGCTCCGCCGAAGAAAGTTTTGGGGAAGCCAGCGCGGACGAAACACCAGCCGCTCGCGTGGAGTCAAACCTGCCTGTCGGCAATCCGTTCACGCCAGACCAGCTATCGGCCGTACAAGCGACTGTTCAGTACACAGTACAACAAGCGCTGCAAGAGATGAGCCCATCCCACCACAATCAGCCGGCTAGTGCTCCAGCAGTCCTCGGCCCGGCCTTCAGCACGCCTTCAAGGACCGGTGCAGCCACAGCTCTAGGCATTCAAAGCCCAGTGGACCGCTCTTTAGAGGACAAGATTTTGCGGGGTGAGTACATTGACTTTTCTTTGTTGCTACCAGACTCGCTCGCCCGGCCCCAGTCTCCCGATTTCCAACTTCAGCTAGACGATTCCGGCCCAGGTCCTTACACCCGTCCGGTCACCATGGTACGCAAACGGAAACCCGTGATTGACAGCTTCCACAAATGGCTGGACGCATACACCACATTTATGTTGGTTATTGTGGGCACATTTCCATCCAGGGCCCTTGAAATGATTCGTTATCAGCAAATCATTAGTAGCGCCGTGTGTAAATTCAGAGGCAACGCGTGGCAGCACTACGACGAGCAGTTTCGCCGTCGGGCTGCGCATGACCTAAATCGTCACTGGGACCAAATAGACCTGGAGTTGTGGACAGTGATTTTCTCTGGCCTGGCTAAACCTCACTGTCTTGTGTGCTCTAGCCCATATCACAACCAGTCCAGCTGCCCTGATGCGGAGCCTTTCAAACGCCAGGAAAGAGCCAACCCCGTCTGTTTCAAGTTCAACAAGCGCTCGCGCTGCCGTTCCGGAGGCCACGCTGCCTTCTCCTGCAACAGCGGAACAACCAGAGGTGGCGGTAGGTACGTGGTGTAAGCATCATATAGTGGTTCCCCGTTAGTGAATATATGGCATACATTGCTCTCCATAGCCATACACGATGCTTACACCACGTACCTACCGAGGTGGCGACACTTCACCTAACTCTGGCGTCCGGGGCAAGAAGTAAAGTCCTTCAGCAAGCCCGGAACCAGCTTCCACCTGTATCCACACCTATTAATATTAATGTTTTAGAAAAGGAACTGTCCCATCACCCAGATCGCGCATTTGTTAGTAGATTACTTAGTTGTTTAAGATTTGGTACCCGTATTGGGTACATGGGCCCTCAGAAATATCGCGTTTCCCGGAACCTTATCTCTGCTTTCCAACACCCCGATGTCGTCTCAAAAAATTTAGTCAAAGAGACGCACCCCTCCTCTCCCCAATTTTCAATGTCATCCCGTGGGCGTGGTGCCTAAGAAGCACTCTCCTGAGTGGCGCACCATTTACCACCTTTCTCACCTAGAGGGGGATAGTATCAACGACTATATACCCAAGGACCCTTATTCCCTTCAGTATGTCAGGGTGGATGACGCCATAGCTATCCTTAAGTCTCTTGGTCCTGGTTCCTTTATGGCTAAAACTGACCTGAAATCAGCCTTCCGTTTGATCCCCATCCACCCCGATGATTGGAACTTAATGGGTATTCACTGGAACTCTGACTACTACGTTGACCTTTATCTTCCTTTCGGTCTTCGTAGTGCCCCATTCCTTTTTAATCAATTGTCGGAAGCTTTGGAATGGGTCCTTCGCTCCAATTACGGGCTGAAGCGCGTTCTCCATATATTACGACGATTTTTTCATTGCCGAGTTTTCAAAACTACAGTGTTTGCGTTCTTTCAGCACTATCCTTCGCGTTTTCATGTCCGTCAATGCGCCCGTAGTCGCCAACAAAACCCTGGGGCCCTCCCAAGTTTTGGAATTCATGGGTATTGTTCTCGACAGTACGCGTATGGAAGCACGCCTCCCTAAAGACAAACTTAAACGCACCCGGGAGCTCTTAAACTCCTTTTCCAATCGAAAGTCCGCCAGACTGGTCGAGCATCAGTCTCTGATTGGCACCTTGCAGTTCGCTTGTAAGGTAGTAGTCCCGGGTAGAACGTTCCTCCAGCGGGTTATCAATTTAACCAGGGGGGTCCCCAGTCGTTTCCATCACATCCGTTTGAACCGGGAGTTTTTCAAAGATCTCACTATGTGGAAAACTTTCCTCGATGGGTGGAATGGGCGTTCCTTTTTCCTCGACACCACTATCACCCCCACCCCAGATATTGAACTTTACACGGACGCTGCCAGCACAGTAGGTTTTGGGGGCTTTTTCCACGGCAAATGGTTCCAGGGTAGATGGCTCCCCCACATGCAGATCAGTCAGGAACGCGGTACAAGCATCGAGTGGCAGGAGCTGTTCCCTATCGTAGTTGCGTGCGCCATCTGGTATCCCCACTTCTCTGGAAAAAGGCTCCAATTCTGGTGCGACAACCAGTCTGTAGTGGATATTATTAATTCTGGCCATTCAAAGGCCCCCCGTATCATGGACCTTCTTAGGTTCCTGGTCCTTATTTCTATGAGACACAATTTCTATGTGCGTGCGCACCATGTTCCTGGGGTATCTAACGAAATCGCTGATGCGCTTTTCCGCTTTCAGGACTCACGGTTCCGGGCGGCTGCACCACAGGCCGACAGGACCCCCTGTTCCATCCCGCATTCACTCATGACTCTCTAAGGGACGAAGTTCATATGTATGCACGTTGGGGTTTAGCTTGGTCTACCAATCGCTCTTACAGTTCTGGTGAAAAACGTTTTGTTCAGTTTTGCCACACGTCAGGCGGGTCTCCCCTACAAATCCCTTAAGGGTCATAGCTTTCGCATAGGCGCTGCTTCCACAGCAGCGGCCGCTGGCCTTCCCGACTGGCTTATCAAGGTTCTGGGTAGATGGTCCTCTGACTGTTACCAACTTTATGTTCGTACTCCCCAAACAGTCTTACTATCGGCCGCACCTAGGATGGCCAGCACGATGACACCTTTCTTATCGGGCTAGGTTCGCTTGGGGGGATACATGCTCCGCATGTATCCGTGGCGGTTAAGTCCGCGCAGCGACTTCCCCAAGCTTACAATTATGTCATTGTTGCTAACGTTTCTGCCCATACCTCTGTCCGATCCAGCACGTATTGCTGGGGAGATAGTTCATGGGCTTATGAAAATAAGACTTGCCGTTTCTTTCCACAATAAGCACGTTTTCTGGCCGGTGGCTTCGGCTCGTAGTGCTTTGGAAAGTATTAGAGGCATTTTTCCTCAATTAAGTTTTATTCTGGCGTGTTGCCTATTCTTGTCCGATCCAGCTTGTTGTCAAGCTGGGGAGATAAGTTGGGCATTTGGTCACGCAATGGGAAGTCGTCTGTCTCGCCGATCGCGGAGTAGTGTCCCCCTATTACGCCACATGTTGTCCAGTGTACTCTCTCTAATTTTAAAATACCTTTACGTCATTCCTATGTGAGGAACGGTGACATTAACATAGGGTGATGAGTGATGTCAAAGTCACGTCACGCGATCACGTAAGTAATTGTGCTAAAAACAACTTTCCACCGGGATGGCAATATATTGCTGGAAATTATAAGAAAATGGGAGGAACAAGGAAAACGGGCGGGAAAAATGCAAGAACTTGAAACTGAACCGTGATCGAGTCTAAAATCAATGAAAACGTTGTGTGTCGCCGATGGTTTCAACAAAATGTTGGCCAAGAAAAATACCTTTACTATTTGCACAGATAACTTTGCATAATTTCATCCACAAAAATTTTCCATCTGCCTTTAAAACTCTCTTCTTTTACAAGCAATGTTATGTTAGCCACGTTCTCTCACTTTACGTGTCTAATGCGGTACTTCGTATTTCAAAATTTAAAAGTTCCTTGGCACGGTTCACAGTGGGCAAATTAGCGTTGTCAGTAAAAAAAGCGCGTCATATGTTTTTCACTCCAATTAACTGTCAGAGCGACTTGTCCAAAACGATATCGCGAAATAACGGCCCTTCAAATTGCCAGTAATTTCAAGTTCTTTCAGAAGCCCATCATGGGCTCCTGGGGACAGTTCATTTTTTACCAGGGAGTGGTAGCATGTGGGATTTGAAGGGGGTCATGCGAAAAAAAATTAGGTAAAAGGGGGCTTCACGTGAAATATTTTAGCAATACTTTTATTTCATGTTTCAATCCGAAATTGACTTCTCTTTCTTTTGATTGAAGGGGGGGGGGGGTTCATGTGAAAAAATTGGCAAGCTGAGGGGGGTCATGCAATTTTGACATGGTGCTTCGCGAATCACACCAGTCCCCCCTCCCCCATAAAAAAATGAACGGTCTCCTGGTTCTTTGCAGGAAGAACCCCAGGAAATAGATACTCCATCGAATTTCGTGCCATTGTCCTGTTCTGGTCAAGACTTGATGGTCCACCTAGGAAAACATACTCTTTGGTGATTTCCTCAGTTTGTAGTACATGTAAGCTGTGAATCCCGACAAAGCGTACCTAAAACAATAGGATCAATGTAAGTATCTGGGCAACTGTGCACTTAATCCCCCCCCCCCCAAACCCAACACTAATGCTAACCTTTTAACTATTATTGTTGAGTTAGGGGAGGGGTAGGTGCACAGTTGGCCAGATACTTACACTGATCAAAATAATAAAGAAAAGTAATGTTAGAGGAAACAAACTATTTTGATCGTTCAAGTAACACCTTAACTCGTAAAAAGGAGCAGCGCCTCTTAAATTTTCCGAATAAAAACGAGCAGAGGCGAAACAAACTGTTTTAGAGGCAAAAAGGCTCACATTCCAATTATAGGCATTATTTTAAAATTCCCACGGCTTAAAATGCTTTTTATTCATCTAACTCACTTCAAATTGCATGTTGCTATGGCTCGACCTATCACATAAGTACAAATTTCCTATACAAACCACACTCATCGCGGTATAGCTAGGGGGGTCCTGGGCTGTCCGTGACCCACCCCCCCCCCCCCTTTGTGAGACAATTGTTTTACGTCCCTAGAATTCAGGTGGTGAAGACATGCGAATCCGAAGAATCAACATGCAAAAAATTTTTTCCAGTGCTAGACAGTTACATTTAGTAAAACACGGTGTGTATGTCGACATGCCAATCTGGTAAGTACCCTGGGTGTGACACAGTGTGATTCCCCCTCCCCCCCCACCAAATCCTGGGGACTGCAAATACGACATTCCTGCCATTCGTTTTGACGAAAGACTCACGCTCAAAACGTCAGCTCCCCTTAAATCTTACGGTTACAAAACTTAAATTATCAATTAATTTATTAATTTTGGGGTATCAAATTTTTTGACTTGTCCATGCAGTGTTAATTTGAGGGAGAGGTGTACTTACAATTTAACAATTTCAAAAAAAAAAACACACTTATCATTACAAAACAATCTTTCCGTTTTCAGGAGATTACGTGGTTTGGGAATACAAAACGTCAGGCTGTATGAGACGGGTCTTATTTACTATTCCATACCATGTGATAATATACTGAAGGTGTTCATTCCGGAGATAAACACGAGTTTGCCCTCCTACTGGACCACCCGGGAGTGTACTGGCTGAACAAAAAAAGAGGACAAATGTTTGACGACTTGAATATACCAAAGATATGAGTATAACATCCCCCAGGTAAGAGTCCCTCACCACATGTATGTGATGAAAGCAGCAAAAGATGAAAGTTATTGTCAAAGGCGATGCATGACCACAGGTGGCCCACACTCTCTGTCGACGGTTGTACCACAATAAGATGACAGACAACTGAGGTTTCGTGCCTTAGCACTTCGTCTTCTGCTCCAAAAAAGTGCCAATGCTCGAAACATCAGTTTTCTTTTTAATCTTATGGTGCTAAATTAAGCTTACATTTCATGATTACTTTGATAAACTCATTTTTGTGTTTTCTTATTGGATTGTTCCATATTCCCAATCCTTGAATAATGCAGTTTTGGTAGGACGGAAAATGTTGAAAGCAAAATCAAAGGTGGCCTCTACAACAGCAAGCAAAATTTTGCAGGTTGTAGGTTGAAATTTAATTATAATTGCCATGCACTTTGTTGTTATAAGAATTTCATTTGGCGTTCAAACTCAGACTCCTCACCAGCATCAGCATCAACTTGAATGGGCAGGCAGCCTGTGAGTTGGGCCATGAGATCCACATCCCGTGAAAACCAGTTATTCTTTTCAGGCTGATTTTTGGCCTGAAATGGCTGCCTCTAAGACAACAAGAAAGCATGTTACAATACAATACGATAGTATATTGATTCAATTCAATTCAATTTTTATTTTTACAAGACGATTACAAGAGAAAAACATATAGTTACAATATCGGTACTAAAATAAGCCAAAAGGAAAAATGGAAGAAGGAAACAAAGAGATGAATTACTTTGCTGATGTATCGTGTGCAGTGGCCAAAGGAGCTGTAAGCTTTCGAGATGGCCACTGCTGAATAATTATACTCCCCTGATGGACCTTTTCAGTGACAATGTTAGAACCCATCCCACTACTGAACGTGAAAGCATTAAGATCACAAGAGCCAGACCACAACACTGAGATCTTACGTCCCCTAAGGTTATACAATACAATGCAATGTACTTACCACGTTAACCAAAAGGTAAAATGTTAATGTTATTTACCACACAAAATCTGCTTTAGCTGATCTCTTTATCAAGGCTAATGTCAAGAATACTCATGACACCACGTTCGCATCCTCTGGTAATTTTTATATCAAAACCTTGCAACTGGATCAAGGATAAGGTTCCTTTGCTGGGTTTGGAGCCAAAATTTTGAACTCCATCAATGAAAATTTTGTGAACTTCCTTAAAGGGGCCTTTAAAAAGCACATTCAAAACATGTTGTTTTCAATACTGATGAATGAAGATGATTATGTCAAAGCATCTACTGTACCCTCACATAAAAATTTGAAAATTATGTAAATTAACTTTGTTTTTCATCACTTTTTGTTATTTGTTACTTTATCTTTATTGCTCTTAAATTATCTAGCTTAATTTATAATGTAACTCCATTAAATAATGTACTGTATTCCTGCTGACTACTGTAACCTTGTAATTCAACCTGCCTTGTCTAGCTTTAACTCTAACTGAATATTTATGGAATAAAATCTTGTTTTGTCTTGTCTTTAGTCTGCCAAACTGTATTAAAAATAATGCACTCAAAAGTGATTTCCTGACCAATGATTGATTGTGTCATGACCAACTTCATGGTCAGTTTGTCATGCGACATATAAAGAAGTTTATTACCTCCGCCAACTGAGTTGGACGGAGCTTATGTTTTCACCAGCGTTTGTTTGTTTGCTTGTTTGTTAGCAGCCTAGCGTCCACATCGCTCAACCAATCATCACTAAACTAGGTCAAAACATTGGCTATGGTCAAACATAGAACTGATTTAATTTTGGGGTATCTAGGTAAAAGGTCAAACTTAAGGTCACAGAAAAACGATTTTCACTGCCCCTTGGGTATAATCACACAACTGGATTATTCCCCGGTAGTATGCTATAGCGCTTTCAAAATGGTGGGCGCTGGCGGACTGGTCTGCGCTCTCTGAGTGCTCTTGTATTTCAGTTGCATCCCACATTTACAACTTTATTACAAGTTTTCTTCCCATTGTACTGTCTGTACTTTCAAAGGGACTGGATTCCCGTAGAGTATATTGCTTCTCAACTAAAGTAAAATACTCTTTTCAAATAATCTTGCATAATTGTCTTTCCAGTGCAGTGTTAAACATGCCGTAAGCTATTAACTGCATTAGTATGTCTTGTGAGCCTTTTAGTGATACCTACAGGCTAGCTTGGGGACTTGCATGCTGACACATTATTATCCTGATGTGAAATATATTAATTTGCCTATTATACTGAACTTATTTTCACCTACATCACATCTTATAATAAGATGACATTATTGAATTCAAAAACGAAAAATTATCCTTAGGACCATATTACCTTTTCTCCTAGTCTGACAAAAGCAACAAGTTGTACTTCATCTTCTACCTGCAAGTATTATCATCAAGAACAATCATTATTAAATATTTCCTGCATAAAGTTGGAAGGTGGGAAAGAGTTTTGTATCACTTTAATTAATAATATTACTGTTTTGAGGGCAATTCAAAGAGTTCATGACTGAGATAAACAATAATTGCTATTATTTAATTCCTTCAAAATACTTCTTCATTTCTGATTGGCCAAAATGCCCTGGCTAATTCATATTATCCAGCAGGGTGATGTCAAGTGTCCAAAAATCAACGATATTATCCTACAACTGATGTTAATTGACACCAATTGTAGTATAATAGCATGGATTTTTTGGACACATTACAGAACTTGCAGATCTGAGAGAGCATGAAAATGGCATATTGTTTTATTTTGTCTTTTAAAGCTCTGGAAATTTTGAATCCATAATAAAACAATTATTTGATTCCGTTCTTGTAGAATGTTATCCATCATAACACCCTCCTCGATCAGCATAATTCTTCATATCATACTCAGCCTTATCCAATAATTATTATTTATTGATTAATTATTAATTAAAAAATAATTTTTAATAGTAGCCATAGACAACCTGCACTGGACAAATTTGGTCACTTTGATCAGAATGAAATTTCATCTCAAAAAACGTCATAGTATATTTTGTTTAATATACTTCTTAAATAGAGGTATTCTTATAATAACAGTTAATTCATTAAGTTATTAATGTCATCATCATCATTACTTAATATATAAAATATGTGGATAATATTGAGATACATACAAATACAAGAAAATAATCCATTTAAAATGACTCAAAACTGAAATCATCAAATGTCAAGTCTCCAACCTGTCCTTCCTGTCTTTTTCCTGGGTTGATTTTTTCCCTTGGAACCCATCCCCTGTTGACTAGTATTCTCTGTCTAGAAAAGGAATCTGTTATCACATTCAACTTAACAAACCCTGTATAATATTTGATCCATGCATTTATAACATTGCAAATGCTAAACAAGTCAACACTTGTATTTAAGTTTGCAGTTTATACATAGGTATGTCTAGCTTATTGAGCAAGGCCTTTAGTTAGAGTAAACGGCCTGTTCTGTGGGGTTTTTTATGCTGAATACTGTTATACTAAAATTTAACGTATTTAAGTACAGTATTATGCAAAGTGAGTTGACACTAATGCTTTTGAGATGAAGATGGAGACTCGTTCATTGATACTCGATACTCGCAAGCATTATGTATTGAGGATTGAGACCCAATGATCTAGGATTTAGAAGAAAATTGAACATTGCAAGTGCTTCTTTTAATGAGCAAATAATGAGCTTGATGCTGACATGATTGATCAGACACAATTTGGATTCTGTGAATTGTTCTATGAACTGCTGTCAATTCATAACAAAAACAATCAGAAATAGTATACAATGGTTTTAAATTAAGAGACAGTATTGGTAACTTACAGAAAAACAAAATGTAACATAAGAGGATAAAAAGAGGATAGAAAAAGTTGGAAAACAAAAGAAGGACAAAAAGAAGAAGCATGGAAAATAAAAAAAATGTGAATTATTGGCACGAGCTTGGATCACTGCATCGAATTATCAAGATAACTGGAAAGAAATGCTTATTAAACACCCTACCCTGTACCAGTAAGCTCAAAGGGTGTGATAATATGTGCACCAGATTTGGGTCTCACTCCCAGACCTCCTCTACCATGGGCACCTTCGTTCAGTGACCTTGGTAATACATGAATCTCCTGAGAATGATCAAACTTTCCCTGTAATCTGACACGCCGATATTCCATATCCTTGGATCTTAGTTCATCAATGCTGAAATCAAATTTCAATTCTGTAAATTAGTAGGTGATTTGAAGTTATCCTTTCCCAAGCCTGATTCTCACATGGTCCACAGTTGCTCACTCTTACCCCCAGGGAGTGAAAGCAAGGATCCTCATACCGTCTGAGAATCAAGCTCCCCTTTCCCTTCAAGATTTGAAGGGTGGAAGCAAGGAACAGTGCTCAGGTCGTTAGTTTGGAAATGTTAGTGTAAGATAAATATAAACTACCCATAAATTAGAAACTATATAATCACTGTAGATAGGGATTTTTAGGAACCTCAAACACTCATTTTGTTTAAAAACAAATGTAGAAGAGTATGATTATTTAAATGTACACCGTATTGACAACTTGAGCAGAAGTCAAGTCATCACCTGATAATCAGCTGAGTTTTGCGTAATCAACTAGTGGCATTATCTGTTTATGCAAATGGCCATTACTACTCTTAATGCCAGAGGTTGATTCTTAGAAAAGCAATCAAGCTTCAAAGATTCAAATTTCTTTCAATTTTCAAAGGTTTCTATTACTATGATAGTTAATTGAAAGGTTATGCATAACATTAATTAAAAAAGAGTGAGTTACTTTTCTGGCAGTTCCCGCACTGGATCAGTTGTCCTTTTCTCAAGGTCACTGATCAGCCCTCTCTTCCACTGCAGTCTCTGTATCTGCCATGTTCCAAGACCAAATGTTGATACAGGAATAATGAGCAGGAAGTAATGCATCTTAGATTCCTTTACAGGTTCTGTTGCCACTGACATAGGGCAGGACTTCAACACATGATGAACTATCAACAGGAGATGATTACACAGATAGCGAGTGAGATCTCAACCCTTTCACTCCACAAGTTATTTGGAACTCAATAAGTTCTTATAACATGAAAACTCACATAGCATGGTCCTCGGGTACCCGTGACCTTCCCTTTGTGCGATAATTGTTTTATGTCCATAATTATAATTCAGGTGGTGAAAACATGTGAAGAATCAACATGCAATAAATCCTTTCCAGTGCTAGATAGTTACATTTAGTACAACACGGCATGGAGGTCGACATGCCAATCTGGTAAGTAATTTACTCTGGGTGTAACACAGTGTAATCCCCCATCTGAAAAATCCTAGCTACACCCCTGCATATAGAATCATTTTTAGTTGTATTTTTAGTATTACAGGGTTTTCAAAACAAGCCGGCGGCCGCCGGAGTTCCGCTGGCTACTTGAAATTATATCGCCGGTTACTCTGGTCACAGCAATCAGCTCGAGGCTCCAGCCCCAACATTGACACAGCCGCCTACTCCAGTTACTGACGTCTACTTCAAAACATTTTGAAAACCCTGGTATTATAACTTTTATCTCAATTATAGTATTGTTTTTATTTGAATACTCTATATTCTACTAAGCGTTTTTGAAAATTAAACCTTCTGTTGACACATGTACGTACATATGTTGTAGATCAATTTTATCCTTGGTTTAAATTTTATTTTCCTTTGTTTCAAACTCATTATCATACATTACCATACCAGAAAACAAAGGAAAGTAAAATTTGAACCAAGGAAAAAACTGAACCACAACATGTATACTTTCATTTTCGCCGGCTACTTGAAATTATATCGCCGGTTACTCTGGTCACAGTAATCAGCTCGAGGCTCCAGCCCCAACATTGACACAGCCGCCTACTCTTCCAGTTGCTGACGTCTACTTCAAAACATTTTGAAAACCCTGGTATTATAACTTTTATCTCAATTATAGTATTGTTTTTATTTGAATACTCTATATTCTACTAAGCGTTTTTGAAAATTAAACCTTCTGTTGACACATGTACGTACATATGTTGTAGATCAATTTTATCCTTGGTTTAAATTTTATTTTCCTTTGTTTCAAACTCATTATCATACATTACCATACCAGAAAACAAAGGAAAGTAAAATTTGAACCAAGGAAAAAACTGAACCACAACATGTATACTTTCATTTCTCAGAGCGCACGCTGTTGCGTCTGAGCTAAATACATCCATAAAACATACAGTCACTCTGCCACAGACAAACCAAAACAAATATACAAAAATATTCGACGTAAATTATGCAATACCTTTTTTCTTCAGGGCCGTGGCCAGAAATCCGCAGCATCTGTTAAACATCCTATGTATCGTTACCGTTTGAAGAAAGATGGTATCAGTTTTTATGCAAATGATAGTTTAGGGGCCGAGTTGACAAGTGTTGTATTTACCTATAAAGATCGCAGTATTGTACAGCACTCAATGATTCTAACTGCAAGGCAAACCAAGAGTCAGTAAGCTCTAGCGAAACGGAAAATTTGTTTAGAGTAGTACCAATTTTAGCCAGGCGTTCGCAGCGTTAACAAGGTTCAGTCCTTCTCGATCTTCTCCAAAATCGTTTCCAAACCCAAAATGGCGGCCAACGTGGAGAGAATTCAAAATCAAATGCAGACCGAAATAGAGAAGTTCAAGGGGCTTCAGAAAGGTTATTTACAGAATTAAGTAATTGAAACGTTCATCCGTTGTCACAAGCTAGTTGGTTAAAAATTCTTTTTTCCAACAGATTTACAGAAAGCCATCGGAACTCGACAACAGTTGGATGTCCAGCTGAACGAGAATAAAGTAGTTCAGGAGGTAAGTGTACCTTTGGATTTCATTCTTTTATTCCTGCAGTAGTTTCATTTGCTTTGGGAATTTAATTTTAAGGCATTGCCTTTCTGACGGTTCTTTCCTCGTGTACCGGTACACAAGAGCTAATGCACCTATCAATGTAAACCCCGTGGGGGGTGGGGGAAGAGTGCGGACAAGGGGTAGGGATTTGACCAAGGAGCAAAAATTCTGGTCAATTTTCCCAAGGGTGGGGCAGCATATGTTCATCAAATGTAGTTAAAAATCCCTACTGAGGGGCAAAATACCAAATAAAAGATAAGCTATGCACATACCTTTAATAACTTCAAAGCAGGAATGTTCTAAAAACAGCCTTTTTTGTAATTGACTGGATGGCCTATGAAGTAGCTGATAAAAATTGATAAAAAAAACTCTCCATCTCCGAAACCCACGCCATTCCAAAGCCAAAACAGAAGACGGCAGGTTACTAACCACGCTTAATCTAGGTCCCAGTTTCTGTACGGGAAAAATCTAATGTCCCAACCCCTGAGCAAAGATACTTGATCAAACTTCCCACTGAGGGGATGGATACTTGCCATCAAATCTCCACTATTGCCTACACTCCCCACTCCCCCAATGGGGTTTACATTGATAGGTGCATAATGCAATAGACCAAAAAATACATTACAGCTAACAAGTGTCTCCTAAACAAAAAGAATACAATGGTTATTCCCTTTTGTAGTGGTATATGAGGACAGAACTGCCTTCCTGGCTGTGTAATATACCCTGAGGTGATTAGATCGCTCTTTACAATACTTTGATTTGCATCAAGATTTCATAAATTTGTAAGCATTTGCTTAGTGGCTTCAGATGAAGAAGTGGTAAATGTGCAGCATGCAACCATCGAGTTATGGGCGCATGTGGGAGGTTGCTTAGCACGAAAGAAGGGTAACAGATACTCAAAGCGCAGCTGATAGCAACTCTAGCTTCTTGAGTGCTTAGCAAACCTCCCATTTTTTCCATAACTCAATGATTGCACAGCTGCTGCATTTACCATTTCTTTTATAATATAAGCCTTCAGAACTTCACAGTCAGCATGCAACCCATGGGCAAATGGATTGCACATATTAACCAATCATAGCGCACGCATTCCCAAAGCTATGTTATAATGAAGAGATGGTAAATGTGTAGCTTGCGACCATCAAGTTATGGACGCATGTGGGAGGTTGCTTAGCACGAACAAAGCGTAAGAGATGCTCAAGGCGCAGCTGAGAGAAACTCCAGCTTCTTGAGTGCTTAGCAAACCTCTCAAGTGCATTCACAACTCGATGGTTGCACAGCTGCTGCATTTACCATTTCTTTTATAACGTAAGACTGCTCAACTTCACAATCTCAGCACACAACCCATGGACAAATGGATTGCACGTATTAGCCAAACTTAATGCGTGCTTTCCCAAAGCTATGTTATAAAAGCAAAATTACCATATAATTATTATTTTGTTGACCAAGTTCATTTGGTCAAGATCGCTGGATATTGGCCTTGTTTGTGTTGTTGTTGTTGTTTGGCATTTTTATTGACCTCGACTATGTCTCTGTCAATAAAAACTCAAACAAAAGCTTGGCCAATATTAAGCGATCTTGACATCAGGCTTGGTCAATATTGTGAATGATCAACCCTCGGATTAAAAGTTGATTGCTTACTGCAAACCTTTGGCTTGGATCCAGGTTTGCATTTGGAGGAGTTTGTCCAGTAGCAACAATAAGCAGCTGAGTAACTCACCCTTAGCAAACTACATTGTTTACTGTGTGATGTCAGGGCTAAAAATTAACTCCAGTGCTTGGTGGCCAGTCGGGCCAGTTTCCTTGAATTCTTAGTGGCCCATCCCAAAATGAAGTAGCCCTCGATTTTTCTTGTGAGAGTCACATGGCAAGCACATAATCAAAATGGTGTCTATATGTTTTGAATGTGGATCGCTTGTGAAATCACTGTTAAGACAGCTTGGAATTTCCACTTAAGAACTAAAATTTCACTAAAATGGATGCTCTTAGAGTCCAGGCAAAGAAACAAAGAGAAAGGTAGTCCAATTAAACTACATATTGAGTTTTATTTTTTACTTTGTACTTTGCATAATTTACATCGCAACTTTTCAAAATTCTGTAGCAAAGTCGCACATCGGGGGTTGAAACCTTAAGTTTTGGTAGACCTGGTCAGTTTTAACTTGCCACTGGCGACCGTGTGACCACCAATTTTTAGCCTTGTGATGTAATACTGTGGTTTTTGCATTTGCAGGAGTTAGATGTTGTAGAACCGGATGGAAATGTTTATAAACTCATTGGACCTGTGTTAGTAAAGCAAGACTTGGAAGAAGCAAAACAAACTGTTGCCAAAAGAATTGAATACATAACTGCAGAAATGTAAGGATAAAGTTTTTCTTTTCTTATGAAAGAAGACTGGCGTAGCCATCCACTGCTTCAATAAACTGGTAAAAATGCCTATGCATCATGTACACTGGAGAACTCAATAATTATTACTATTGTTTGTTAACCAATCATGAAATGAAGATGGCTGGATATTTAACAGGGTAGTGAATCATGTAAGCCTCGTTGAAGGAAAATTATTATCGGTGAATATTCACCGAGATGAAGTCAAGGTGAATATTCACCGATAATCACTGAGCCTGAGGCGAATAATTGTTTTAGTATAAATAAACAAGTGAGTATTTCAAAAAAAAGAAAAGAAGAAGCATTGTACAACACGAAAAATTTTTTATTTCGTCCAAAGTGCGCAAATGACTGGCAGCCATTTTGTTCCTGGAGGTGATTATCGGCTGAAAATCCGGGATCATGAATCAATCAGAGCATGCGATTTTGTATTATTACCTGAGTAGTTATACAAAAGACCATTCTACAGTTGTGTGCTTAGCACCCTGGCCTTTGAATAGAAGTGAGGCTGGAGGTGACTTTGTTTTGTTACAAACCTTCCTGTTCTTGATATGTAAATATAATTTGCACTTGAAATGTGGGGAGGTTTGTAACCAAGCAAGGTCACCTCCAGCCTCACTTCTATTCAAAGGCTAGGTTCCTAAGGACAAAACTGTAAAATGGCTTATTGGTCAAATTCTTTGTTTTTACTGTGGAAACAAAAAAACTATTCAATCCAAAGTGAAGATTACAATATCTTTGAAATAAAAGCGAGCAATACTTGAATGCTTTTTCAGTTAATAGTGTTTTTCTTTTCTTTTTTTTAGAAAAAGGAATGATACTTGTCTCAAGGATATCGAAAAGAAGAGAAATACAAGCCAAGAAACACTGGGCAAATTGCAGCAGCAATATCAGCAGTTTCTCACAAAAGCTGCTGCCAAACCCTGATGAATAGTGACACTCAAAAAACATGCCGTATTTATTAGTTTATTCAACTCAACTTTTCTACGAAATTACCTGAGCAAAGCTTGTTTTCAGGCAACTACTTTTTCCTTTATTTCATATGGAAAGATGCAGAAAGCAAAAAATAGAAGTTTCTGACACAGATACGTCAAAAGCCACACCCTTTGGTGCCGGACGTAACCTTTTAGTCTATATCAGAGAGCAGCTCGCATTGCCTTCAAGCAATTGTTGCAGGCGCAAGAGAACAGACCGTATACAACATGAAGTGGGGCGTTTTGGTGGTCGAGCAGCGTTTCCGTTGAAGAATATTGTTTTGTTCTTCCTTGAATCGTCCGGTTGTAACTTGTGGTTAATTCTTCTAGAAACTAAATGAAAACCAAATGTTGTACCGCGTAGAACTATACACGTAGCGTTATGTTTACGCGAAGAAACGAAAGATCGGTTCCGCGGTGGGCGTGGAACCCATTCCCAAACAAGATCAAAGCAATTTTTCTACTATTATCTCTTATTCCCAATACTAATAAGTGGGAATTTCAGCAAGTGATTTGTGGCAGTAATATTTACAGCCAGAGTTAATTAATTTTGTTTTCTACCATTGACGTTGAATATAGTGCTTCACGGCGAGCATTTAATCTACCCATAGTTCTCTGTTCCACCAGTAACTGAAAGTCATGTCTTTGTTGACTCGCCCTAACTCCATAATAATAATATATAGATTTAGCCAAGCCTAAAAGCGGAGCTCCTCACACAGACCCTCACACATTGAAAATGCTGTCACTAAAGTTATTAAATACCCCTGGTGTACGCAACTATTTAAAGAAGATTCGATAGCTGAAATAAATCGTCAAAAAAAAAAACATCTAGCTCGCGACTCAACGGAAGAGCTATTGCGCGAGAAACAAAGCCTCGTTTCGGTTTAAGACCTAAATATCCCGGATGACTATGGCCGCCATGTTGGGGCAACGTCGTCGTCGTCGCTAGGCGCACGCGCCCGCGAGCCATGCCGCTAGCCACGATGACCAAGAAAACTCAAACGCATGGTTTTCTCAATTTCTATCCTCGCACGGTAGTGATGGGGCTCCGCTCTGCGGCTCTTCGAGCCGCTGTGGAGCTCCGCTAATAATAATAAACTTTATTTGAGTGTCAACTGTATCTAGCACTGACGCACTAATTGGGGACACTGTAAAGCACAAATCAAATCAAATCAATCATATTTAATTAAATTAAATCAAATCAAATGTTGGTTTTTGTGGAGAGGGGAAAACCGGAGTACCCGGAGAAAAACCTCTCGGAGCAGAGTAGAGAACCAACAAACTCAGCCCACATATGACGCCGGGGCCGGGAATCGAACCCGGGCCACATTGGTGGAAGGCGAGCGCTCTCACCACTGCGCCAACCCTGCTTGCTCCCAATGTGTTCATTTAGAGTGTTCCGTATACGACCCACAACTTGAAGATTAAAATACCAAATTGACTGTTGCCATTTTAATACTTCAATGCCTCAGAGATGTAGAGCGTCACCTCAGTCGCTGTTTGTGTCCTGTATCTTTTCCTCGTCTTTGAATAAGATTCCTGGAATGGTACTAATTGACACTACAGTATCATAACCCACAACTTGAAGATAACAAATTTACTGTTGTCATTTTAATACTTCAATCCCTCAGAGATATAGAGCGTCACTTCAGTCGCTGTTTGTGTCCTCTATCTTTTCCTCGTCTGAATCATGTAAGCCTTTACAAAATATCCCGAGGGGTAATGAATCATGTAAGCCTTTACAAAATATCCCGAGGGGTAGTGAATCATGTAAGCCTTTACAAAATATCCCGAGGGGTAGTGAATCATGTAAGCCTTTACAAAATATCCTGAGGGGCAGTAAATAATGTAAGCCTTTACAAAATATCCCAAGATCTTCTGATTACCCCCCCCCCCCCCCCCCCCCGAGGAGATCTCGGAATATTTTGTAAAGGCTTACATGATTCACTACCCTTTGAACAAGACTCCTGGAATGGTATTAAATGACACTATCGTTATAATGCAGCGCTTTATTCCTGAACTTTTCTTGTATAGCGACTCGGCTAACAGTCGGTTTGACACAAGAAAATCAAAAGGATGGCCCAATAGTACGACGCAGGTCTTTGATAAAAGACTGTCTAAAGAGATTTTTCTAATCACCTAGAAGAATTTGATCTCTTCGGATATCTCTGGTGAAAATTGAAGTGTTCTAAAATTTTAGGGAATGATATCTTCATTTTAGAAATTGCTCTTACTACTCTTACAAAGTGTATTATTTCTGGAAATCCGTAATAAAGGTATTGTGTGGATAGTTTCTTAAGAAACTATTGCTGCATCGTAAGGTAAAAGGGATGTGCTGACGTTTCGAGCGTTAGCCTTTCATCGGAGCGAATGACGAAGGGCTAACGCGCTAAACGTCAGCAACTCCCTTTTACCTTACGGTGATATAACTTACTCAATCAATTCGTTTGATTATCCCAATTTCTTGTCCGTAGTAAAGGAATTGGTTTCTAAAGAAACTGGTACCTTGTCGGTGGGAAATGGAAAGATAAAATATGGTTTCAAGTATCGAACGACTTGATGATGTGGGTTACAACTTCGGGAGATTTAAAGGAAGCGGATGTTTCGAGGGTCAGCATGCACTTTGTCAGAGCGAATATATGTAACAGTTCTGTTTATAAGGATTGTATTGTGCTTATAAGGCATGCCGCATAAGCTTCTCAAGGAAGGCTTATTAGTTGTTCCCCGCCATTGTAAACATTAAATAGGGAGCTTAAGCAAGAACGACGACGACGCCGGGGACGACGCCTGCGAAAAAAATGGATTTGTTTTTATTTTATTATTTTCGTCACATTTGATATGTTGCACAAGAAAAAGACATCTATGACAGGAGGAAGAAACAGGGCAAGACCCAATTGACATCAACCCCCTACAATGAGGCCCTGTTAGGGGGGTTCTTTATGTCGCCCGTCTCAGTTTCGAACCTTTTCACGTCGCAATTTCGGAAGGTCGCAGGCCCCTGTCGTAATTTCGCGTGAGCGGCTCGTCGTTCGTCGGCATTTCAGCTCCTTCATGTCGCCTTTTCAAGGCGTCTCGCTTGTCGCAATTTACCCCTTACAGGGCCTCTACAATATGTTACAAAAAATATAACTGATACGACACTAAAAAATGATACATAGAAAAAAGAATGTTGAGAAAGAAAAACCTATGGCGGCTGATACATACTGGGGAATGAATGGGGAGATTGTTCCAATTTTTAACGGTTCTGGGAAAATGTGAGGTCGAAGTTACGTGTAAAATAGGAGGAATTTTCTCTTGTACCAATGGCGGCTGCCTTCCGGCTTTCCATAACTTTTCAAACCGCCAATTTTCCGACTTAACTCGTTCACAGTTCATTGCAAATTTTTCTTGGCAATTTTGTCGTGGTGCACTCGGGTCTTCCAGAAAACCTGAAAATGGTCATTTCACGTTGTTGTTTTTTAGAGGACGGCAAAGAAATCTACCAGACTGTATTTTGCACGTGCAGTTATGTAATAGATAATTACTGAGGCGAGCAGCATTATTGGATATAATGCAGGCAGCTGAGGCCGCAGGCCGAAGCTTTCTGCATTATATCCAATAATGCTGCGAGCCGAAGTAATTATCTATTATAATTACTGATCGTCATCCAATCCCATTGTTTTCTGTCTGCAATTATATCATCGAATGTCACCGTCCTTTTGTATTTTTGTGGAAAACAATAAGTTAAACAATTCATGGCGTTCAATCGATACTTTTTATTCAAGGTAACTGCCACATTAGCTATTGTTTTCATGAGCATAACTTGACATGTACGTGTGAAAAATGCAACCAGAAACGAGTTATTGACTGTTTGTTGTCAAGGTAGATGCAATTTGCATATTGCTCGACAAACACAGTTCTTTCTGAAAGTCAACTCATTGTTGTTTGGAATGATGGCGGAAAACTTCTGCGAAAGCAGTTCTGAGGAAGAATTGTTTCTTACGCAGTCAACGTTTACTATTAAGTCGGATGAATGAGATGGTAAGTACTTTCTCAGTCGTTGCACTTCTTTTGGTTTTGCTCAGTTGTGTGTAACCCGATGTTGTACTTGTTGTTCAGGAATGGGTGTGTCGACGAGAGAAGGGCACAGAAAATGATCAGAGGATAATAACTTTATTCACTAAAGTATTAAAAGCGGATATGGACACAAATGTTCTTGACTTTGCTTAGTTCGTTTTCTAGTGAGACAGATAGTCATGTATTTTTCTAAATATTTTCAGTCCTAATTGTTTGTGTAACGAGGAGTATCGGTTGTTACCTCATTTTCTCGAAGGAAGTAGAATTGGGCGCTAAATATCTTTAAAGAATGGCGAGAGAGGAGGAAGTGCTTCAGCAGTGGATATACGGATGTAAAGCATGCTGCATTATTAAAACCAAAACACGCAGCATTATTTTTAATAATGCAGCTTGTTATAGGTTTAATAATGCTGCGTGTTTTAATAATGCTGCGTGTCGATTTAGCACGTGTAAGATTACCCCTGATAATTTCCCTGCTACCAAAAAAGACCGCACCCGTTTTTCTCACACACTTGGTTTGCATTTTTTTTCTCTCGGCATTCGATGATATAATGCAGACAGAAGACAATGGGTTTGGATGACGATCAGTAATTATATTGTTTCGTTTACTGAAACGCTATTGTTTGGTGCCGTTGTATATGTAGTCGACGTCGTCGAAGTGCTTTGCTTAAGGGCCGGCTATTTAATTCCAAGAACAACAATAATCGCACACGAGCTTCCAAAGATTTCTTCAATTACCAACGATAGCTAGCGCTGAATGGACACAGAAAAGTGAGCTTTAACAGTGTGGTCGTTTAAGAAGATAAGTGACAGTTTTCTTTGTGCCCTCTTAATTACTACCACTGTGTCAAAAACTCATTGACATTCGTTATTGTCTACTTCATAAAAACAAAGGGACTATTATGAAGTAACGGAGTCGGTAGACAGTTGGATTTGTTGTAACCTCTGTTTTTGTAACTGAGGAGACCCTTATCTTAAAACGATAATTTTTTTTTTAATTCAGGTGTTTTTGGAGAGTGCTGAGGCATCTGCGAACAGTGAGGGAAAATTGCAAATCAATCGTCAACGTAAGAATGCTTATCAGCTAAGACGTGCCACGGTTTTAATTTTTAACCCTCAGGAGCAACACAAAGGCATGATTCATGTCTCTATTTAGTCTTACAGTATTCATGTGTCTATTTTGGGCTCACTTCGGCGTAACTGAAACCTGTTACGTTCACGAGTGACGTAGCACAAAGGAAACAAAGGAGACAAAGCAGTAGAGACTAGGAAAATAATAGTGAAACAACAAAGAAAAACTTCACAGGTTTTTACACCGAAGTAAACCCCTATTAGTCTTACAGTAATGATTTAATGCGGAACAAATGGGGTGGAGTTATTTGGTAAAGATTCCTTAATTACTGTAAAACTTGGCAATTAACGGTGTATTTCAAAGTGGCACCGTCCGTTTTACAATGTTCACGCCCTTAAATTCACTTTACTCAGGTGACGTATCTACCAATACAAAACGGAAAACACATTTTTAAACGGAAATCCTGTGGGGATATTAACTTTTGAAACTCCTTCGATCCGTTTTCTTCTACTATTCTGTGGTTTAAAGGTAAAAACTACGTTTTTTTAGACAACGCCGCTGTGAAACCATCGACTACTGAACTGGCCATGGGTTGAATTCAATATTCTGTCCCTTTCGATGCCTTGACCCATGATACAACATCTCATTAATTGTAATAGAAAGGTCCGCCTAAGGCAAATAGGTAGATGGAGAACATAAACTGATAAAACACCACATTTTTGGTGCTAAGAAGTGTGTCTAATTCGTGCCGAAGAATTACTACTCAATTATTGTAAGTATTAAGTGTTTTGACCTACAATTATCGGTGTAAGAATCTTTTTTTTCTCATTGGTTTCTGTATCTAGTGCACTTGATATCGTGAGCCTTTTTACTCCTATCGCAAGATTTCACTCCCAGGAGTTGAAGAGTTAACGTTAGGGGTAGCGAATGGTAAATGCGAGACTTTGCGAGACGGCGAGACTAGCGTTTTTCTTTGCGAGTCCGAGACATTTTGACTTTTTAGATTGCGAGACCGAGACTTCAAAGTGTTTTGAGTGCGAGACTCTTTCGCATAAAAATTGAGACTGCGAGACGCAAATAACCGCTAAAAAACGAGACTGCGAGACCCGTGAAATTGGACTAAAATTTTGCGAGACCCAGAGTTTTTGAAGAACCATTCGCCACCCCTAACATTAAGATTAGTTTCATGGAACAATGAAACCCCAATTTTCTATTTTCTTTAGTTAAAACTGGGGTGGGGCAATGAAACAATAGTTTCATTGCCTATTGTTCCATTAGAGGTGAGGTTAGTTGTTTCTCTGTGGACTAAAACTTAAAGTAAATCACTGGTTGCTATTTCAATCAAGAATCCCCAAACCAAACTTTGGCAAGAAACTCTCATTTGCCCAGGTACCTGAAACATGGAATTTTAACTCCGAAAGACGGAAGCATTCGGCGGTGCTTCTCGTGTCCCACGTAAAAAAGAAACTTTGCAAGTTGACACTTCCTGTCCAGGCAACGACTTCTTCGGGGTGACAAGAAATTAAAATTTTAAAGATTTTAGCAAATCAAAAGTTTCTCCAAAAACGAAACACGCCTTCGCTTTGTTTTAGAAGAGTTGTTCATTCCAAGAAATCTAACTGTTCGTTTTGAAGAGTGCGTTAGCGAGACACAACCGAAAATCAGCATAGACGAAGTAATAAAGAAGTTCGCAATCAGTTGAACTTACTGGTCCTTGAAAGACAAACGCTCAAAAAAGGAAGTTTCTCCGAAAAATATCAGAAGACAGGGCTCCCATACAAAAGACCAATGCAGGTCAAAGTAATAAATTTTGCACTACATCAAGGTGCAGCCAAAATCAACTGATACGAGTTCCTGTTTACTTTTTTCACAGAAAAAGCGGTAAACAAACCGGGAACTTTAAAACCCAAAGGAAAAGTCACAGATCAGGATATGCATTCAACTTAAAAACCGATTGCTAAATAGCCTAATTAGTGAGACCCAAGGTGTGAAAATTACCTTTTGATCGAATACAAAATAAACATGTGTTTATTAAGGGTACTTATCGGACAGCAGAACCGTGAAGAATTCATTTCGACTCTCGAAGTTGTCACTTGATCGTGTTGTAAAAGAACCTAGCTTTCCAAATCGTTTGTTTCTGAAATGAACACGCTTGGATCACGCAAGAGCAGAGGGTCCGGACACATTCCGATTGGCTCGGGTGTTTCAGACACGTGCTCAAAGGCTCCTGTTGCCGGAGCAAATTCTACACGGGATAAGAGATTAGCAAAGGGCGAAAGCGCACAGATTGAAAGCAAGGGAGCTTGCGTGGCCAGATGCAAAAACAAGGCGGCAAAGTCAGCAATGGCGGCCAAAGAGGGCGTGAATGCAACTGTTTCTGTGGAGATGAGAAATTTGGAGCTGTGGGAGATGTTCCACCGGGAAGAAACGGAAATGATTATAACAAAGGGTGGAAGGTACATGTTCTTTTGATTATTTTATCGTAGCAGGATTGGAGAGAGACCAGATTTTGTTAAGTAAAATGACTGGCATCGTTGGTTTTACCCTAGCCGCCGTTTGTTTTTGCAGCTGGTCGGGCCGGTTTTGTCTTAATAGTTTCACTTTCGCCTGTTTTATCGATTCAGACAGCTGGTGTAGAGATATCACGGTAAACCGAAATCAAATGGGATCTTTCATTGACCAAGAAGGGATTTTTTAGTGAAGGTTCACAATGTATTCAGAATCCACAAGGCGAATTAATAACGTATTTAGTAATTTACAGTAGAATTGTTTTCTCCTCGGTCAACAGTCTTGCGCGTCTCGTTAATGGAAAAATTGCTCAAAGGACTCCGATTTTCCAAGATTATGAAGATTCCGAAAAGACGGATTCTTATGATATTGTTCTACACCTGAAAACGTGAGGTTTGAGTTCCGTTTCTGATCCGAATTTTACCACGGAGAATCCTTCTTATGCAAAACTTGGTTTTAAATTTTTGAACTATCGCCAAGGATGGAAAGAGGTTCCCTCCATGTAATACTGACAACTTTTATTTAGCTTTAGGTGGTAACATACGAAGGAAAAATTACCGAAATCTTATGTCTCTTCAAATTATGCAAAGTTTTTAGTTAAACTTGGTGCAGTTTTAGTTCTGGCTTCCCGCGGGAATGTCGGATTGAATTATTATGTAGAAAAAAAAATCTCCTCCAAACGCACGTTCTGCATACAAAATTGTATCTAAACAACATGAATGGATCTATTGAAAGAAACGCTTGGGATAGCCGAAAGAAAAGGTCCGAGAAATGGCAGCAAAGCATGCAGTTCGATTCTATGTTTTTTTAGAACATGCCGCCCAATCATTATTTCTTGCTGAACATCTAAGCTATGGTCTACATTTGCCTTGTCTAAAACCCTTAAGCTTTTTTTATGGATTCACCTTTCCTCTCCACTCTGTAGTTTCAATCTGTGTGAACGCTTGGAATGGCCTTTCTGAAGCTATAATGATTATGTCCAAAGCGCGCATTCTTCAATGGACACTAAAGAACTGTAGCTTCATGCCTATAATTACCATATCTTCGATTTAGTTTTTATGTTGCCGTTTAAATCTTGCGTCAGTGAGGAGCGAGAGCACAAAAATTTGGAATTATGAAGATTGTTCATATTAAATCTGCACTATCGTAAGATAAGAGAAAATCTGACGTTTCAACCGTTTTTTAGGGCTTCTTCGTCAGCTGCGTGCTTTACCTTCTTATAATGAAATTTTAATCAACTCATTTCATAACTAAATTTTTTTTATACATAAACTGACTACATCTCTTTATCTTTATTATTAGTTTTTTTTTGTTGTATGCGTTGAGAAAGTACAGGGACTGGGAAAGTCCACAGATTTTTGACGCGAAAACGTGGACGTTTTTTTCTGAAGCACTTAACTGGATATCGGTCTCATCTCCTTAGTATATACCATTCAGCAACCTTGGCATTTTGAGCAGTCTGATTGGCCCTCCACCTCAGGATATTCAACGCTATCCACCTCCAAGGAACTCCAATACAATTTAGCCTGGCTTCTCGGTAATCCTTGTGCCAGAGAATTTTTGTTTGGAGAAAACAACAAAATGGCGTCAAGGCTACCGAAATATGGCCGCCGTCGATTCTCGTTTTACAGCGTTATCGAAGAGGTATTACTAGGGAAATTACACAAAACATTGCCACGATGAAACGTTCACTAGGACGAGACCAAACAATAGCGCAAATGAACGACACAATCAAACTGCATGTGCAAAATAAAGTCTGGTAAGTCTCTTTGTCGTACGAATTACGCTTCAACAGTCAAATTTTTTCACCCGTTGTTTTTTCCTGAGGCGTTGTCGTCGTGTTGGTTTAAAAGCTCAGCTCCTTACTCAGGTTGCTTTATTGGTCTATACCAAAACAATTATTCTCTTCTGTGTTGGTGAATAGTGGCTTTAGAAATATTTACATCGATTTTTGGGAATATTTGGCTAGTAACGGAGTGCTTAGAAACTCATTCATTACTTGTCCCTATTTTAGGCGTATGTTTCCAGTCCCAGAATTCTGCCTCACTGGTCTTGAGCCTGACCAGTACTACGGCTGCGCAGTGGAGATCGTCCCTGTGGACAATCATCGTTACCGTTACAAGGCCGACGAGGGTTGGGTTCCAGCAGGGAAGGGCGTGTTGTTGGATCCAGATCACTGTAGGTATCTCCATCCAAACTCGGCCAGCCTGGGACAGTTCTGGATGACGCAAGGAGCAACTTTTGATAAGCTGAAGCTGTCCAATCACATCATTCCAAACAGTGACAACGTAAGTATAACAAACCAATCCGTTTTCAGCATACAGTGTAGCGTCTCAAAGAAAGTTGTCCTGATTGATTGGTTAACCCCAACGCCCTTATTCATACTTGATATTTTGACGAGAAAAATTCGCACGGGTCGTGTTTCTAGGTAGAATTCAAAAGATTAGAACTTTGGTAAAAACGTAGTTATAGATTATGAATAATTCTTCGCATTGATGAAACTGAAAAATCATTGTCCTCTTACCTTCCGTTTGTATAGGAGGTTGCATCTGGCATAAAATTGATTATAAATTGTTATTGTAATAAGTTTCGAGATGTAGAGTTCTTGAATGTAGTACCCCAATATTTGATCCAGCTGTTCATATAGTAGGAACAAAATCGCGGGATTTCGAAATTGTTACTCTGGTCTAGTACCTATTATTTGTCCCCATCTTACCCCAAGGAAACAAAACATTCAAAAAACAGTTTTGATTTTACGATGCTTAAAAAAAGCGGGCGAATATATTTCTGTATTAATTTCTTGAGATTTATTTGCAAAACATCTGCTTTTTCGGGTTTTGCATGTTAGTTTAAGTTGTAATTTAGAAGTAACTGAAAATGCAATGAATTTAATGGCTACTAAAAACTGCTCCATGCAAGTGAACATATGTGAAAGACCATATATTTGAACTGCATGCGGAGTAACATGTAATGACATTGATTGATCATCGCAGTTATGTAAACAACTTAAGCAGCTGTGAAATTAAAGCCTAAAAAAAAATCCAGGCCTGAACGGGATTCGAACCCCAGGGACGGCGGAGCGTATTTTGAAGTGGGGGCGCTGAAAACGAGCGCCGGAGGCGCGAGTTGGTAGGGGCCTCTGGGGGCATCCTCCCCCAGAAAATTTTGAAATCTAGAGTCTCGGAAATCGTATTTACAACATTCTCCGCGACATACTTCTTGAAATAATTAGCCTGGATAAAGCGTAAAATGAAAGGTACTTTTAATGCTTACAGCAATATTTTGGAGGCTTTCTCAGCCTTCAGGTCTCCAACGCTAATATAACCTGCGGTTTTTTCACACAAGCTTCCCGTCTGTGGGAAGGAAGCACACGCTGAGAAAATGTTAAAAATACGTAAACGCGAAAAGTTTCCGACGAGGCTTGTATAAAGTTGTAGCTTAAAGAAAATAAAATGTCATCCTCCTCAAAAGTGGGAAGGCTAAAGCCCCCCCAGCCCCCCGGCTCCGCCGTCCCTGAACCCATGACCTCTGATAACCATTTCAACTTGGTAACCATGCCTCTTTGCTTTAAACTTGATTGGTGCATTGCTGGCTTTGTTTTGATCGACCAATATTCGCTACTCCCTTTTGTTTTCCCTCTGGTTAATTAAAAATTAAATTCAAATTCTTCAAAAAGAAATTATCGAGGAAAATATTTATTGTGGATCGTAAGGAAGTAAGCGAATTCATTTGAACAAGGTATTTTTTTCCTAGGTGGTGTTAAACTCCATGCAGAAATTCCGACTGAGGTTCGTGTTAACGAAACTTGGCATGCGTCACTGCAACCGCTGGGTATTCAACTTCCCTGAAACCCAGTTCATCACGGTCACTGGTTACCAGAGCCCACGCATGACGCAGCTCAAGATTGACAATAACCCGTTTGCGAAAGCTTTCAGGAACGGAAAAAGGTGAGTATACACTTTCATATTTCTAAGGGACGGACCATTAGAAAA
>OX453281.1:21977560-22022560 GCA_949710005.1 Ricordea florida | reverse complement strand
AAGATGAAATTGTCGAAATAACCATAAGGGCTTTTAACTTTGAGACACCAAATATTAGTATGGGAAAAAAAAGGAAGTGGTTGTCGCTCATTTCCGGTAATAATAAAGTCACGTGATAGGTAACGGAGATATCTTGCCAGAGAACAACAGACGGCAGAGATCATAGCCATCATTTTCTTAGCGACCGGCATTAAAGGATTGACCGAGATTTGACTTCTTGTTTTTTATCAAGCCTCTGATAATGAAGTACATGGATAAATTTCCATAGAAGCCACAAAACGTGGTTTTCAGCTTCGTTTTTCGGATATGATGCCTCCGCAAGAAGTCCCGAATTCCCAAAACCCGTCGCAAGTAAGTGCAAATTCTGTATCAAAGTGTTGATTTGTGTTTACTTTTACCCCACTCTAAGCCCTAACGATTACTTTGTCGACGATTTTCATAAATAGAGGTTCGTTATCACCTATTGTTCTAGAGATTCCCATGCGCTAAAACGTGAGTTTAAACTAGTTAGTTTTCGATGTCTGAGAAGCATTGTAATTCGGTGACTAGCACAGATAGGTCGAGTCGTAATATACCGCTACCACTTTATATGCATATTCAATTTGAACCGTGTGCATAAATTGAGACAAAACTTTCTGAGTCGGTATAGAATCAACATGGAATGTTACCTTTCGTTTCCAAGGCAAAAGTTAACTCGCATTGGCATTCGATGAAAAAATTTCCCTACGGAAATTCTTTCCAATTTTTGAGGCATGGGACGACGTTTTGGCCCTGTTCTGACTTTGTCTCCGATTCTCGCAAGATTTCGCAATGGCTGAATCGTAAGAATGAAAATAAATTGGTCATGGATTTTTAAAGTAATAATTGATTTCTCTTCAGAAAGTGTTCTGGAAAGAAGAGAGAGAAGATTGCGCAATCTATGCGGTTTCCTTGAAGAAAGTTCGGTATCGTTCCAGCGATAAGCTGTTACCTTCACTAGATGGCGAAGAACCGGTTTCGCATCTCCAGTGGGAAACACAGCGAGTAAGAACGATAAAGGCCGGTACTTTGGAAAAGCTTGTAGAGCATCTTTGTCCGTCAAAAGCGACCTGCGATGAAATTGAACCTGGCTACCTCCTAGCGTTTCTAACAACATACAGAACTTTTGCGACGGCTTCAGTTGTCGTCGATCTACTGATGCAACGGTGAGTGCAATGTTTTGATAAATCAAGTCGTCTATTATCAAAACAGCCTTACACTTTCAAATATCAACACGCGTATCGTTCTTTACTGTTACTTTATGTGATTCAGAACTTGAGATTTCAATTTGTTGTTGCTCTGTATACATGCATGTGATTGGTTGAATAGCGGAGAAGTCATTCTCAACCTCAACCTCACGTATGATGGGGACTACCCTGTTTTCTTAAGTTTATTTTATCGGTTTTCGTGTCTTTATAATAACAATTGCAGTCGAGCCAATCAATTAAGCAATAAATAATCATCTGAATTATTTCCTCGTAGAAAAAGCCATAGAATTGATGCTATTGGTCTTTGGATCACTGGAGATTCCCTGTTTTATAGCTTTCAAGGAAACATTCATTTGTTATGAGCATGAATGTGAAATCTCCTAGTTCTCCCTTTATATTTTTTGTTAGAGAATTTGACCCCCTCCCCGAGAAGTAGTTTAATCTATAGTGACCCACCCCTTTTCCTCCTGACAAAAATGGTTTGTTGCTATATTGCGCAATGATCCTGTGGTGCTTCACACACACACACACACACGAGTGCCTGTTAAACTTGTATAATACTCTCCCCTTCCCCTCTGTGTTGTGTCAAATTTATATTGACCTTCCCTTTTTGGCAGGTAAAAAGTTAATGACCCTCCCCTTAATTCCTCCAGTCCATTCCTCCAGTGTCTGTTTGACAAGTAAAATCGTATGGCATTAGACAGAGTAAAATCTACAGAGTCACTCTTGGGAGTGAAAGGGTTAAGGGAGATATTTTTTTAACCCTTTCACTCCTAAGGGGTGTCCGTTTGACAAGTAAAATCGTCTGGCGTTAGACAGAGTAAAATCTAATATTTCTAGCCAGGTTTGAGATGATGGAATTTCCAGATTGACCTCAAAAGTTGGAACAACTGGATTTATCAGTATCAAATATTAGCCCAGGTTAAATAGTGAACCTAAGTGTGTGCAGGTATTAGATTACTATTAAACTATTGAATAACTACTGATTTCATGCTTTTTATATTCTATCAATTTAGATATCGTCTCTTCCATCAAAATGAAGCTGATGAGAAGGAGAATGTTGTAGAGAGAGTACTCAGGTGGTTTACTGTTGATATGGGTAGTAATTCTCCTTAGTGGGTAATATTTAACGGTTATTCGTTGAGGGCGAAGTGATTATTGGTGAATATTTACCGAGATGAAGTCAAGGTGGATATTCACCAATAATCACTGAGCCTGTGGTGAATAATTGTTTTAAGTATAAATACACAGGTGATTATTTCAAAAAAAGAAAAGAAAAAGCATTGTACAACACGAAAACACACACACATTGTACGATTGGCAGCCATTTTGTTCATTGAGGTGATTATCGGCTGATAATCTGAGACAGCGAACCAATCAGAGAGTGCGATTTTGTATAATCACCTGAGTATTTATATTAAATATATATATAGAGAGAGTTAAGCCTCTCTATCTAAAACTCTCAAGGGAAATGAAAATAATTTGAGATAGGGGGGTTCAAGATAACCTACTTTGAGATATAAACCGACAAACAACCGCTGTTTGTAATAGCTTCGTGACACATTAAAGAACCCACACACTGTTTGTGAAGAGTAGGGGATGTAGAACCTGGTACTGTGGTTAAGCTCTTGTAGTTATGCAGACTGTTGTAATTTGTATGTTGAACATTTCTTACGTGAGCCCCTGGCTGATTGGACGACCACTCCCCATTTTATCACCGATAAAAAAATTGATTGATTGATGCCTTATTCTTTCAGAGGAGTTGCCTCAGTATTCTCAGTTTGGTTGGATCAATTTCCATTGGATTTTGATGAACCTCCATCTTACCCTACCCTCAGCAGAATGATGACATTTGTCCAAGCCGAGATGAAGGAGAGCCAACAAGATGACCTGGCGAGGAAAATTCAACAGCGGTTGGATAAATTCAAGATTACGCCATTTGAAGATGAACGTAAGGATTAAAACAATTTCTGCTTTATATCTGCCTCTGAAAATGTTTCAGTTTTTTGCTGTGCTCACAAGCTGGAGTGTATCTAGGATTTTTCAAAGGGGGTCATAGTTTGTCACATTTAGGGTACCTACCAGATTGTCATGTTGACATACGTGCTGTGTTTTGCTAGAGCACCATTCTTTGGATGAGCAGTGAGCAACTGGAGGACAGGGATACCTACAAGATAACTTCATAGCTAGACAAGTTTAGTTGCTTGAAACATTCTCTAGTCTACTCTCATTTTCTCACCACAAAGGGGGGGAGGGGGGGGTGGGTGGGGGTCATGAGCTCCCCAGGAGCACTGCCCTATTTTTGCCCCTGACACATGAAAAAACACTTGAAGAGAAATTTTGTACCCCTGTTTAGTCAGAAATATGGTTATGACGTGGCTAGTTCCACAAGAGGGCAAAATGAAGCAAATCCAGAGTTCTGTTTGGCAACTACGTACTCATCTCATCTGCAACCTCTTTTCCCTCTATAAAAGAAAGCTTTAAGAATTATTATGCATTCACCACCATGTGCACACAGTACCCTTCCACTGTTTACCACACATATAATCCTTAATATTATATTTATTATCTACAAATACAGTACACTAAGTCTCTTCCTTTATATTCCTACATATGCAAAAGCTCTTGTCCACTCCTCTTATAATCACTTTTTATCCTCAATTCTGACTTTCATCAATACTTTACTAGGGCGCAAAAGGACAACTTTCACGTCTGTTCACAGATATTTCTTTTCTCTCTGTGTACAGGGTCCTCAAATCTGGAACAGTATTCCTCTTTCACTATGCTATCACTCACTCTCTCTAGCTATAAACAAAAACTGAGGAATTATTTTTTATCAACGTAACTCAATGTATAGATGTTAAGAGTGAGTTATTCATGAAACAGGCTTGTCAGGATGCAATTGTAGTCTATGTGTTCTTTCTCGTTTTGATACACACACACACACACACATATATATATATATATACATCATATATATAAACAAAACAGTTCTACCTCTTTCAACTTTGCTAAGTTTATATATTGTTGCTTATCTAGTTTATTGATATTTATATCACCACTTATTGTAAACAAATGATTAGTAGAAATTAACATTGTGATAGCTCATGGCCTGCTCTTGACTAGTCTCGCTGTCTGGCAAAGTCTTGCATTTACTATTTGCCACCCCTACTTTGATTACATCAATAACACAAAAAAGTACTTGGCCAATATGCAGCCATATTGACCTCATGCTTGGTCAATAATGCATATCTATTTATTTACATTACCTTTTATGTAGATGGTGGTGCATCAGACACTTTTTGTAACATTTTTAATCATTCTGACAGCTGATATTGTCACATTCCAACGAACTGTGTCCCTGAATCTGAATGTCAGTAATGCAGAAGGTGAGATGTGTCCAATTCCAGACGACTGGAATAAGAGTGATGTGAACCTTCTTTCCATAAAGCCAAGCACATGTGCTGAGCAGTTAACATTGATGGATGCTGTAAGTGACTCCTTAGATCTTTCACTTCTGGGACAACCCAAAGAAAGGGGGAGGAGTTGAGGGGGTGGGGGGGGGGGGGAAGGGCAGTTCAGGGATTTTTGGGAGTAGAAAAATGCAAACTGAAACAGTTTTTATGGAACCATTTTAAGTAGTTATTATTTTAATTCTTGTTTTAGTTAGCTTATCATAGGTTCTTGTCCTTTTTATTGTATTTTAGTTCATTAATTTTTTCAGAGGACCCTCCTGAAAACCACCTTATGATAATTGGAGGCCTCCTCTTAAAATATTATGTATTATTATTGGAGCAACTACAGAATACAGGGCCACCTTGGTCCACCTCGTTTACGGGTGTTGGAGGCTTTTGTAGAACGAAGCAGATAACAATGGACAATATTGTTATTCAGTGATATGTAAATAAGTGGCCCTGTATTCTGTAGTTTAGCCTTATTATTTATTATTTTTAGATGTGGCTGAGGCCATGGTACCCTGTAAGTGATACCTAAGATCTTTCACTTCTTTGACAGGCTCCAGGAAAGTGGGGAAGGGAACGTTTGCAATATCTGTGGATGTGGATTAACCCTTTGAGCCCCGAGGGGTCTCCCTGTGACGAGTAAAATCGTCTGGCGTTAGCCAGAGTAAACTCAATAGACACTATTGGGGCTTACAGGGTTAAGGAGATAGTTTTTAACCCTTTAAGTCCCGAGGGGTCTCCCTATGACGAGTAAAATCGTCTGGCGTTAGCCAGAGTAAAATCAATAGACACTATTGGGGCTTACAGGGTTAAGGAGATAGTTTTTAACCCTTTAAGTCCCGAGGGGTCTCCCTGTAACGAGTAAAATCGTCTGGCGTTAGCCAGAGTAAAATCAATAAAGACACTATTGGGGCTTAAAGGGTTAAGGGGATAGTTTTTAACCCTTTAAGCCCCGAGGGGTCTCCCTTTGACGAGTAAAATCGTCTGGCGTTAGCCAGAGTAAAATCAATAGACACTATTGGGGCTTACAGGGTTAAGGAGATAGTTTTTAACCCTTTAAGCCCCAAGGGGTCTCCCTGTGACGAGTAAAATCGTCTGGCGTTAGCCAGAGTAAAATCAATAGACACTATTGGGGCTTACAGGGTTAAGGAGATAGTTTTTAACCCTTTAAGCCCCGAGGGGTCTCCCTGTGACGAGTAAAATCGTCTGGCGTTAGCCAGAGTAAAATCAATAAAGACACTATTGGGGCTTAAAGGGTTAAGGGGATAGTTTTTAACCCTTTAAGTCCCGAGGGGTCTCCCTTTGACGAGTAAAATCGTCTGGCGTTAGCAAGAGTAAAATCTATAAAGACACTATTGGGGCTTAAAGGGTTGAGGAGATAGTTTTTAAGGAGATAGCTTTTAACCCTTTAAGCCCCGAGGGGTCTCCTTGTGATGAGTAAAATCGTCTGACGTTAGCCAGAGTAAAATCAATAAAGACACTATTGGGGCTTAAAGGGTTATTTTTTTTAAGGGGATAGTTTTTAAAGCCGTTGGAACCGTGGAACCCTCAGCCTATACTAGAACTACAAGGTTTGCTATAAATCTTGGACCGAGAGGTATTTCATCCACTTCACAACAAATAGCAATCATTCTACCGAAGTTTCACCCCTCCAATTCTCAATGTTGGGGAACCAATAAAAAACATGCCGTTTTTTAGTGATTGCAGGGTTCCTGAAAGCTTTTTAAGTTTATATAAGTTGGTACGTTTGAGACTAATGTTCTTTTTGTAGTAAAAAGGAATACCAGGCACTATCCGCTTGTTTTAACTGGATGAGCTCACTATGAAAAGAGTGAATAGTGCCTGATACAGAGAAATGCACTGAGGAAGAATTCACAGTTTATATCATATTTATATCATATCTCCAGAGCTTTGTTTTTTTTTATCTTGAAAGTGAAAAGTTCCATTCTTTTGGTTATGGTAATTCCCATTTTAGATATTGTTCAAGAAAGTTGTTGCATGGCACTGTTTGGGGTGTGTTTGGTCCAAGAACAAAAAAGAGGGAACTGCACCAACTGTAAAGGCAACAGTGGATCAGTTTAATGCAGTGTCCCTACGTGTTATTTCTTCAATACTCTCAAGTTCAAGGAGTAAGAGCAGCGGTCCTAATACAAGAGCAAAGTGGATTTCACATTGGATTGCGGTGGCACAGGTGGGAGGATTAATTAATCAAATTTGAACCCTTTACTCACAAAGAATAGGAGTATTGTTAGAAATCCACACATCATAGGGGTTCATTAATGTTTGGAGCAGGTGGGATTCTGGATTTGGAACCTGGGCATACATTACTTAACCTCACACTTTTTTGTTCTTTTGGTTGAAATAGTTAAAGCTGCTGGGCAAAGTCTATTTCACAGCCTGTCAATTTGCTTAGTTCCTGACTTTTAATAATCAAAGGCTCCTTCGAGCTACCTCATGGTATGTGGTAATTATTCTATGAAGTGCTGTCCTTTCTCCAGACCATAAAGCGTTCATTCCGAATAGTTCGTTTTGTGCACTCTTGCTACGGCTGTCCGATTACTTGTCGTCCAAATTGGAGACATCTTCACTTTTAGGACTTTAAAACCCATTTCCTTCCACTCGAGCATTCTTGAACACATTTCCTGTTCGTTTGCGAGATCTTCAAAAGTGTACTGTATTTTGATCAAAGATGGAGCGAAAGGAACGAAAACCCGCCTTGACAATCTTTGTGTCGGGCTCGACACAACAGACGCCATGTTGTAAACAGGTGCGGCCGCTTTGTCTTACCCCCTCCCCCCACATATGTGAACCTAAAACAATAGCATGACCTTGTGGACAAAACCAAATCTAGTAGGGGAGACAGGGGAGAACCTGTTTAATTCACATTTAATTCACATTTAATGCAGATTTAATGCATAAATTAATTGTCTAACGGGAATGGAGTGACCAATCCAACCATCACTATACCTCATGGTATGATGTACATACCATGAGGTAAAAAATGAACTCATTTTCTTGAACTTTGTGCTTAAAGCTTGTCCTTGAAGCACAACATTTCGGATCAATTTCAGTATCTGGGCAACTGTGCACCTACCCCTCCCCTAACCCAACATTAACGTTAACTTTTTAACTTGTTATAACTTGTTGGGTGAGGGGAGGGGTAGGTGCACAGTTGCCCAGATACTGACATTGATCCAACATTTCTAGCTAACAATGATTCATTTTCTTAGTGCCATGCATGCCTTGTTTGTTACTGCGATTTTCATAATTCTGCGAACTCCCGCGTTCAATTTCCAACCGCCAACTGGCGTCTTTGCTTCCGTCAATCAAACTTCGGATGTCGCTCGAATGGCAGTCGAACAGTTTCCGAAGCACTGACTCCGCCCAGCTGGATCAACACACGTGTGACGGCGAAGATGGCGGATTCTCTTGATGTCAGTTCTAGTTTGGCCGATTCAGAGTCTTTTGATTATGTAGCGATCGAAGAGAAGAGCCGAACTTACGTGGCATTTTCTTTCAATGGTGGATGGTCGACCTGGACTCGGAAAATGTTCGGAAGTTTGATTGACGGAAGCAAAGACGCCAGTTGGCGGTTGGAAATTGAACGCGGGAGTTCGCAGACTTATGAAAATCGCAGTAATGGCAGTGTAAAAATGAGTTACAGCTTAGAATAGTCCACATTCTGTTCTCAGGAATGCCGAGATCTGAAGAATTTCTCATCACTGAAAGCAATCTTATCTGGCTTGCAATCTGCACCAATCCATAGACTCAAGAAATCGTGGTCACATCTACCACGGCAAGTACACGGTTGCGCTGTCATTTAGTTTAAATTGCCACTGGTATAAACCAGGTCCATACGCAAAAGGTTACCAGAAAAAAATTGGATCAATGTAAGTGTCTGGGCAACTGTGTACCTACCTTTCCCCTAACCCATTAAGTTTTAATAAGTTAATGTTGGGTTAGGGAAGGAGTATGTGTACAGCTGCCAAGATACTTACATTGATCCAAAATTTGATTATAATCTTAAAATTCACCCTAAGATTGCGATTTTTAAATGAAGGTACCAGTATCATTTCTCATATGTCTATACATGTAACTGATGATGCCTTAACCCTTTAAGTGCCAGTACAAACCAGCATCAAATTTCTCATTATAATATTCACTGCAGCCATTCAGTTTATGAGAGTAACGAAAATGATCACCAAAAAAGAGTTGTTTTGATATTTAAGGGGGCTATTTGGTTGGATTTTGAGCCCAAATGTGTATCAAATTGTAACGCTCATAAACCTTTAGCTATGTAATGTATCGATACAGAATTTTGCATGAAGTTAAAGTAGAACATTAGCTATCATGACAATGGGTAACATACCATAATATTTAAATCCTGGTTAATTATTAACAAAATTATTTGAACTGCTGTTTTTGTACTAGCTTCACGCCCCCATGGTGTTTTTCAATACTATTTACATTGGAAGCCTAATACTTCATGCAATGATATTACATACACACCTCTACAAACCTATTGAGCAGTTAGGGTTTTCGGCAAATTACGTTGCCATAGCCACAAAATGATTCTACAAAAAGTTTAACTTGGAATAACTTCAGCAATATTAATCAAAATAAAAAAAGCCTCAATAGGCTTGTAGAGAAGCCTCCAATGAGTAACTGAGCCAAATTTGATGGCAAAAGGTTAATTATAAAGGAAAAAACATAGCGGGGGCAGCTAAATTTTACGCAAAAATGCTATTTTGAGAAAAATGCGGTTAAACATTTGTAAAGCAAAATCAGTGGTGAAACCATCAATAAAAGAAACTACCACTAAGAAATTCATACAGGTAGCTTCATTGCAGTATCAACAAATCATTTTCTTGTAAGCTGTCACAGTTTTTGTTTCTTTTTTCTCTTCCTAGCCGGTTCTGTTGTGACAGTAAGTTCATTGAATGCACCAGCGCTGTCTTCCCTTTGTCGCCGCTGTTCCTCGTCTCCTGGTCTTGCCTGCCTTCGAGCATCTCTGTACTTCTTATGCTGCTTCTGAGTCCTATTCTCTGCTTTTTTCTCTTTTCGCTGTAACTTTTAGCAAAAAAATTGTTCAGAGTTTATTGTTAAATAACTTTTCTGTCTAACGGAGACTAAAACAAAAAATTGACCGAGTTCACAATTCAACTCAAAATTTCAACCAGATAGCCCCCTTAAACAAATTTTCCTCACTAGTACCATAACAAATATATGAGAACAGTTAGTTAGAAAATGAATATTGATATTGGGGCTTAACGGGTTAAGCTAAATCAATAAGAGGCCCCCTGTTATAAGCCATGCTCTCAAAGTTACCTTGATTTCTAATATCTTTCTCTTAATTGGCTTATGCATTAGTAGTACTCTTTTAGAAAACGCTCCAAAGAAAATACGCGCGCTGATTGGTTAGAATTCATGTTTCTATTAAACAATTAGATTATGAGCTCGAGATTTCTATCGCGTGATAGTTGACGAGGGCGCAGCCCGAGTCAGCTATCACGTATAGAAATCTCGAGCTCATAATCTAATTGTTTTAGTATAAATCTACTAGTCGTTCAAGGCTTTGTCTTTTCTGGAACAGACTCGACCAGTATACTGTCTAAATCTTCTTCACGGACACTTCGAAAACGTGAAGAAGCGGCCGCCATTACGCTACTCACTATCTATCACAGATTATAGTTCACCACTAAATTTTCTCCGATTCTTATTGGTTTAAATTGATCACGTGACGCGATAGTGTTCGTCCGCGGAGACACACTATCAGCGCATAGTGCCCTTCCGAGGAAAATACCCGGATGGATAGTGCCCGTCCGTGAAAATGTGAATTTTCTGACAGTTATACCGTATTTTTTAGGCAATGTACGTTGCGAATTATTGAAATTTCAGGCTGTACGTATGGATAAATATTTGAATGATCTGCATTTAGTGGGTTTTGACTGTTTTTCAACTGGCGCGCGGAAGAAAATTTAGTGGTGAACAATAAAGACAATAGAGTGTTTATGTCTCGGAACTATCGATCCGATAGTTGCCCCTTGGAAATTTGATGTTCTTAAAACTAGCATATTTGCCCTCGAAGCTTCGCTTCTCGGGCAAATATTTGTTTTAAGAACATCAAATTTCCGCGGGGCAACTATCAGCCGATAGTTCCTCGACAGAAACACTCTATTGTTTAAATAGATTGTGGGTAGCGTAGCCAATCAGAGCGCGGCATTTGTGATAGAACACTAGTAGATTTATACTAAAACTCTATAGAAACACGGAAAATCTTTTCTATTTCTTAAATGTTAAGATGGTGCGAGGTCATTGAACTAGATACATGCTGTACGTTACATACCTTTTCTTTCTGTAGGGATAGCCATGCATTATTTCAAGAACTTTCAAACATTTTCTCAGAGGACAGCAACCAACAAATGAGCAGGGCACTTCTTATGAGGGTAAGAAAACTTAAGCACATTGATTATCACCAATACCCCTAGTAGTTATTTAAATACCTTCCTTATCAATGATATTGTATTTTGTACTGTACTATTTGCTGTTTAACATTATTCCAATTTCATCCTGAAACAGAACAGCTTTTAATAATTTAAAACAACCGTTTAGTTGATCATTTGCTCAATTCTCAGCACTGGCACTGATACGTGGATATTAATTGGAGATTGATAACTTGTGAGTTTCGTAAGTCATAAACCGCAGTTTCTATGGGTATACCGGCGTAATAAACCACGCAGGATGTAGGGAGAACACGAGAAGAGCTTGTAAATCACGAGCCGCAGGCGAAAAAGGTTGAACTTTCATACTGACCGTGATTTTGAGTGGCAATAAAACCTACCAGATTCTTTCTGTTCAGGAAGAGGTGATGCATACCTGATGAAACATGTAAATCCCTCAACTAGCATGGTAAGAATTATCATAAAGATCACTAAGGAGAATTGATATCTCATCAGGAAGGAACTGCCAAGTGGGCTGAACCAGATACTTCACCAACCAAAAAATCAGCACAGCTGAAGAAAAGAAGGTCTCGCTTTATGGATTTAGTAAGTTCAGTGACTGTTTGAAGTCCCAGTATGTTATCTTGAATAGTATAGTTTAAGTTACAGGTACGGTCAGGGTTTTCTTTAAGGTTTTAAGTAGCCGGAGTTTTTTGAAAAGTAGACGGTTGTGGGTCCGACGACGGACCCATACGATGGGCTTTTAAAATTTTGGAAAACTGAACGCTGGAAAACGCATTTACTGGCATTTTGGGCCCTGAAATTCAGACATTAGAGGGATGAATTAAGCTGCAGTTATACTGTGAAAACCATGTTACTCAAAGAAAGACGAAGTGACATTTCAATAATAAAACAGTATAAACAAAAAGTGGAATGATATTTTTTGTACCTTTTTGGTCGATTTGCTGGCGAATTAATATTTATTTTCTTGGACATTTTTTCAAAAGTGGGTACATACCTTCACTGAAAGTTGTCTCTTTTGGTTTTCGTTTTCCTTGGCAAAAAAGATCTAAGGTTGATTGCTTTCGTTTTTGACCTCGCTGGTCGGTCATTTTCGCAATTTCGTGCTGATAGTCACACACGAATAGTACTCTTTCCCGGTAGGTACGTGGTGTAAGCATCATATAGTGGTTCCCCGTTAGTGAATATATGGCATACATTGCTCTCCATAGCCATACACGATGCTTACACCACGTACCTACCTCTTTCCCAGGTTCCTGCTCGCACTATTATGCATTCATGTAACGAAATCCAATATGGCGGACAACAAATCACATTGTTCGTACTTTCCCGCCACCGCAGCAAGATTTGCTCTAAACGACAGTCTCAGCCATAACGTTTTTAAACTGCCCTTGAGTCAGATGTCTTTTATATGTTTTCAGAAAAGATAGGCACTGCAAATTTTTATTTTTATTGAGCCTAAGTAGTTTAGACCTGATAAACATCATCTCCTCGACATATCTTGACTCTTCAAGCAATGAAAGTAGCCAGCGAAACCTGAAAGAGAAGCCGGCGAACTTCGCCGGCTGCCGGCTGTTATATACAACCCTGAGTCGGTAGTGTGGAAGACTTGAAATCAATAAGAAACAGAGCGGGGAGTAAATTACCTCCCAGTCTTTTCCTGTCTCAAGAAATTGGGATAATCAAACAAGTTGATAAAGCAATTTGTACCACCATTCGCTCTGACGAAGGGCTAACGGTCGAAACGTCAGCACCCCCTCTTTTACCTTACGATGGTACAAATTACTTTATCAACTTGTTTGATTATCCCAATTTCTTGTGTTTCAATTCCCCACCGACGCAGCACCAGTTTCTTTAGAAACTACCCCACTATACTTGTTTTTCATATCCCATTTGACCATACAAAGCAAGACATCAATGCTTAATCATAACATGGGATGACCTTTAATTTTGTCACCTCATCTTTGAAGCCCCTGCTTCCATCATAGGATGGTATCCTCTCGATTTTCTTCATGGATTTTCTTTCTTGATATCACCTTTCTGCAGAGGAAGGGGTTACTAAATCATGATAACTTCCCTTAATTAACTTTTCCAACCATGATTATAGTGTGCCGCACAACTGAGCTCTTACAATGTTCCATATCATTTTCCAACAAGACAGTTGGAAAAATCTAGAGAAAACAACAACCTTCCATTAGCCTTTAAAGCAAGAGTGTTGCGCCTTGTATCTAACTGCAAAATGCAGGGGATTCATTGATGTTTTGAGCAAGAAGGTGTCTGGGGATTTCAAATCTCATTTCGGTGTATTCTGAACAGCAAACGCAAATTCAAATAAAGTTGTAAGACCATTAACGAATGTTGAATTAGCGCTGTCTCGTGTCTGGGTTTGTACCCGAGCATGCGCTGCTCAGTTTCACACTTGAAGATAACTGTTAACTATTTGTTATTGTGGCTGAGATGTTGAAAGCAACCAGTTAAAGTATAGTCTTCACAGCCTGTCAGTTTGCCCAGTACCTGGCCCTAATTGAAAGTACTGCAAATGATAATAAACATTTTTTTTTTCTGACATCCATGTAGGGTATCATTCAAGGCACAGTTCCATATTTGGGGACATTTCTAACAGATCTCACGATGTTGGATACAGCTTACCCTAATGTTACTGAGGTATAGAATATGCAATTTTCAAATGTTTCGTGCCAAAAGGGGTTAACAGTGTGTATTTGCATATTTTATTAGAATATATTGTCTTAAATAACCTATTACAGTGGTTGTGGTGTAATGCCTATTGTCTGTCCTTCAAAAATAACAAGTTCAGGCTTTCTCTTCTAGTATCATACTCGTCATCTGTCTTCAGTATAAACTTGGTAGCTCTTCGTTGAATTTTTTCCAACTTGTCAACACACCTAGCTGTATAAGGCGACCAGACAACAGTACAGTACTCTAGTTGGGATCTTACCAAGGCACAGTACAAGGTTCTTAAGGTGGCTACGTCATTCAGACCCCTACATGTTCTTTTGATGGGGCCTAGAATTTTGTTTGCCTTGCTTGATAATTTGTCGATATGGGCATTCCAAGACAGCTTACTAGTAGTGAGTACCACTTTGCCCTATCTACCTGCACATTGCACGACACCTTTCTTGGATCACCTCTTTGGTTGCTCTGTTTTAAACATTTGATATCTTCTTCATTGTTGGCAGGATGGTTTCATAAATTTTGAGAAAAGGAAGAAGGTATGTATAGCAAAACATGAATTAGACCAATAGATGCTTTCAAACAGTTGCAATAAATACTTGTAGAGTTTGATGGTGCCGGTGTTAGTGGGAGATCTGTGGCAATAACGCATGGCCTTTATTCTCTGCCATTCCTGTTTTCTTGCTTCATTTCTTATAAGTGATGTGGATGTGCTGCTCGAAGTCTAAACATGAATGTGTCTCTTGTATCATTTTTTTTTCCTTTTTGTTGATCCCCATCCGTCTTTACTTTACAGGAATTTCAAATCATTGCTCAGATAAGACTCTTGCAGGAAGCTGCAAAAAACTACTTTCTTGACCCTGATGAGGCTTTTAGGAATTGGTTTGACAGGACTGAAACACACTCAGAAATTGAAAGGTGGGTAATAGTACAGTACGTCTTACTAATCGAGTTCGAGGTCCGTACTATAAGTGACGGACCGAGTGTTTTCCGCTCGGATTTATGGCCCAAGCGCGAAGCTAACGAACGTTAGGAGATCGATCTTTTTACCACAATTGCTACTAATCTCGCAATCTGATTGGCTAATTTGCCGTTGTCGATAAGATTCTAGAGAACGCTGCTCGCGTCAATGTGTCACGCAAAGCAATAGCCAATCAGAAACGCTCATTTTGAAGAATAAACCAATCAGATTGCGAGAAAGTTATAGACAACGCTTGCTCTTTCTTTGTGTTACGATCTTTGTCACGCTCTGAAAAAAGCATTTTTTTGATGTTTTTTAACGTGGCTATTGTGGTAAAAAACAAATCGAATGTGATTTAGCGTTGTCTGTACTCTTATCGACAACGAGTACGCTTCATCACAGTGGTCAAAATGTTGTGGACTCACGAGGCGCTGCTGCTCCTCAACTATGGAATTCATTGCCCTACGCGATTAGGAGCAGCCCCTCAGTAGCATGTTTTAAAAAGACACTCAAGACATTTTTATTTCAGAAAGCTTTTTTTGTGATTTTATGTGCTTTTTAATCTCGTTTTTAGTAAGTTTTATGCAGTTTTTTACGATTTAAGTTTATACAGTTGTTTTAAGCGCTGATGAAAATAGCAATATTGATATCGGCGCTATATAAGTATTATTATTATTATTATTATTATTATTATTATTATTATTATTATTATTATTATTATAAATCCGAGCGGAAAAACGAGGAAGTCGTAACTTAAAGTATGCACCAAGTAAACGAGGTTTGTAAGATATTTACTATATCTCTGGAGACATTTTGGCGACCAAAACAAACTGTTGAATTTAGCGGGCCCTACAGTGAAAGCTAAATTGACCAATCACAGCGCGAGTACTAACTGAGAGATATAGTAAAGTATATATAAATTTAAGGAACAGTGAAATAAGGCCATAACTGATTGGTTTAGGGCTATCAGTTGTGTCACGTTGTTGGACGGTCTAATCAAGGATCAGATGTATTATTACCTTTGTTCTGATTGGATAAATCGTAATACTGTAATTCCAGTAGCGCGGCTGTAGCGCCATGTGTCTCATATCAACGAGTATCATCTGCAGTTGCATTTTGGTTGCAACGCTTTAGAACCGAAGGCGCAGATATTCAAAATTCAATTAAATCATTCAAAACTGCAGTTTGTGTCAGGTCCTAAAATTTTGCTGAATTTATAACTTAACGTAATCCGCGCTCGCACAAAGACCAAATCCTCCGATTCATAAACTTGTTCACCCCATTCCTAATTGCTGGTTGAGTTTATGTTTCCCTCTGCAGCTATCGTTTGTCTTGTGAAGTGGAAAAAGTAGAGCCAAGATATAGTAAGAAAAAGGCCTCCAAAATCAGGTTAGTTGACCCTTCTAGAGAAGATGATTTTACAGAGAATTATTTGGAGGGTTACGTTTGGATCGATGAAAAATGACAAATATGAACCAACCTGAATGTGATAAAGAAAAAGGCCTTAGCAGGATTGAAATCATGGGGCTGGTCATATAAACAGTGTCAAACTAAAGCCGCGGTTTAAGGAAAAATAGAAGAGATCGAAAATGACCAATAAGTAACTGATCTAATAAAAGTACAATGGACCCCGGTTAAAGCGGAGACCAAGGGGACATGTTATAGCTTCCGTATTATTCGGCGATCTGTATTAAGCAGGCTCCCAGAAAAAAAATTACGCGTAAACACGTTTTGTAGATGTTAAGCTAAAGCAGACATTTTTTTTTTTACCAGAAAACATTGTCTAATTTCTTGTCTGTACGTACTAACTGTGACAAGTTCATCTTAATGAAAACTCACGATCATTGAAACACGAAAATCAAACATGTCACGCTATTTTGTTGCTGTTTTTACTTATAATAAGTCGCGGTAGAAATCCACCATAATAGGCCATTTTACAGTTTTGTCCTTAGGAACCTAGTCTCTGAATAGAAGCGAGGCTGGAGGTGACCTTGCTTAGTTACAAACCTCCCTACATTTCATGTGCAAATCACATTTATTTACATATGAAGAACAGGAAGGTTTGTAACAAAACGAGGTAACCTCCAGCCTCGCTTCTATTCAGAGGCCAGGATACTAAGCACACAACTGTAAAATGGTCTATTATTAAAGCACATAATTATGACAAGGAAAATAGACAGTGTGCAGATAACCAGTGTCCGTAAAGCGGGGTTGATGATATAAGCGATTTTGTGAATCGGTACACGGAAAATTTTCCGTTGTCCGTGTTAACCGGTTTCCGTATTAAGCGGGCTAACTTTAGGGAAACAATATGAACTTCTTGTCGGGATATGTACAAACGAAAGTGGGCTCATCTCCGGTGTAATATACTTTATTCACACAACTGACGTAAAACAAAGAACACAAAGCATTCTTAACAAAGAAAATGAATAAATTATATTACACCGGGCATGACCCCGAAACTGTCCGTTATCAACGGGTGTCCGTATTAAGCGGGTGTCCGTATTAAGCGGGTTCCCGTATTAAGCCGGTGCCCGTATTAAGCCGGTGTCCGTATTAAGCGGGTGTCCGTATTAAGCGGGTGTCCGTATTAAGCAGGTGTCCGTATTAAGCGGGTGTCCGTATTAAGTGGGTGTCCGTATTAAGCAGGTGTCCGTATTAAGCGGGTGTCCGTAGAGCGGGATTCCACTGTATTTCATTTCGAGTGAGCAGGTATCGACTACATATTGTTGCGTGGTATAAACGAGATTGAAAGGTTAAGTTGGAGTAGCTCAAATTCAATTTAGACAGCGGTGTTGTTAAGGCTGGTCTAAACCTCGTTTAATTAACCGACCCATGATCTTTACCTCCGAGCAAGAGGAAATGAGGAAAGAGAACATAACTCCGTCTGATATGACAAGTGAACAGAATTTATTTTTAGCGTGGAATCTATTTATATCTCGTTCCATGGCTGCGCGGTTTCCCAATACCGCAAGTGTCAAGTCGAGGTCAAACGAAACAATATTCCCATGGCGCATTGAAATTACAACCAGCTGATGAGAAGGGCATCAACCATTGGTCAGTTAAAATAGTTTCCGAATCTGAAAATAGATTCTGTCCTGTTATCATAGTTAGGGAACCCAATATGGAAGATGCGTTCTCTTCCCTCATTTTCTCTTGCCTCCGAGGGAGTACGCGAGAGTAAAAATTGTTTGCTTTACTTGCGTGATTGAAGGGTTTTTCGAGCATTTGCTTGTTGTTGCTACAAGTTTGGCGTTACACATGCAACATTTTTAACATGCTGATTAGCTGAGAATACGTCACTTAACCCGAACGGTGCAGAAAGTTAAAATTGAATGCAAGAATATTAAAACTGAATGCAAGAAAGTTGAAATTGAGTGCTAAGAGTTGCACACGCCCTACAGGCTCATGTGATGGTTTTATCGTCCTTAAACTTGCCTGTGCTTATATATTCCAAATGGCACTCGAAATCATTTGACTACCTATAGTAACAGTCATTCCCCTAGCCTCTGGAAGTATTACATTCTACAATAATAAAGATGTTGTCGTGACTGTACTGTCTTTGCTCATTAGGAGGATGCTTAGTGAACCCGACATCAGTAAACTGGTTCTCGGCACGCAGTCTCTCTCACCTCCTCCGGAGGAGAAAGAGTGCAAATCAAGTGAATCCTCGCCCGTGACAGCGAGACACCAACGAAATGTACGTACTGTGTTCTTGAGTTTTAATTGAGTGACTAATGAAGAAATGGTAAACGTGAAATGGTAAACGGGAAATGGTAAAAGGGAAATGGGAAACGTGAAATGGTAAACGGGAAATGGTAAAAGTGAAATGGGAAACGTGAAATGGTAAACGTGAAATGATAAACGTACAGCGTGCAACCATCGAGTTGTGAACGCACGCGGGAGGCTGCAAGCATGAAAGAAGCGTAAGAGATGCTGAGGCGCAGCCGAGAGCATCTTTTAGCTTTATCTCTAGCTTCTTGAATGCTTAGAAAACTCTATGCGCATCTCTAGCTTCTTGAGTGCTTAGCAAACTCCCATATAACTCGGTGGTTGCACACCATAACTCGGTGGTTATGGTATATAACTCGGTATGGCAAACTCGGTGGCAAACTCCCATATAACTCGGTATGGTTGCACACCATAACTCATACCGAAGCAGTGCTCTACCAACTGAGTTCTTCTCCATCTACGGGTATATTACGAACTCACAACATGACAACCTCCCAGTTGGCGTGATAGCTCAGCTGGTAGAGCACTGCACCGGTATCGCAGAGGTCATGGGTTCGAATCCCGTTCAGGCCTGAGTTTTTTTTTCAGGCTTTAATTTCACAGCTGCTTAAGTTGTGTACATAACTGCGATAATCAATTAATGTCATTATATATTTTATTGATTGGAAAATTGTTTGACTAATTAATTGATTGATTGATTGGTTGATTGACAGAACTCTGGTTCATCGTTGTCCTCTTCGTCGTCGGGCGTCTCCTCAGGCTCCGACACTTCCTCGTTACCAAGTCACTCTTCAGCTTCCCTTCCCAGGCCCTGCATGGGTGGCTCACCCAGTGGGCGGCAAACATCACCCTCTCGATCCAGTAAATTAGGTCTTTTACGGCTGTCACTTCCCTCGACTCTCCCTCAACGTCCCTCATTGGAAGGATCCTCCCCTAGAGCGGCCCATGCCGGGTGCATCATAAGAGTGAGCCTGGAAGGACCCGAGGATACAAACAGTGGAGTTGTATACAAAGGAATCTGGGTATCATAATGCTGCTGCTATTGCAATTTTAAGCATGACTTCACAAATGTTTCAACTTTTGAAATTATGGGATTTATTAAGATGTTTGCAAAGAGCATGATGACAAATGCCTACAGGCCAAACGTCAGCCTCTCATTTCAATCTTGGAATGAGATATTGCAACTTTAACGTTCTAATAATTCCATACAAATCCTGCTAACTTTGTCTCTGTTCCAAACGTTTAGAACAGACAAAATTACAAGGATTTGTAGGGTTTCTTTGAAACAAAACATTCAGTCATACTCATATCTCATCTCCAAATTGCTATAAGATGCTGATTTTTGGCAAGTAGGAATTTTTCATCGTGCTCCTTTGAAATACCACAACAAATCCCATAATTTTGGAAATTTAGTTTTTGCGATGTCATCACTTAAGTACTCTATAAGAGAGCAGAAAGGGGGAAAAAGGCTTTCTTCTTTTTTCTCCATTTATTTCTGTAACACATAAGATCGTCTTTCTAAACATACTAGACAAATGCATTTATTACCTATACTTGGATTCTAATTATACCAGACTACACATAAATTGTCGCACTCTTTACTAACTATACACGACGGATCATGATTCAACACATATTAGCCCACCTATAATGCATAGTTCGGAAGTAACTTAACTCACGAATACACGACATTACATGTTTTTTCTAGATATGGCCAGAAATGCACGTTAATGAGATTTGTTCCTCTTTTGATATGCGGAATTGTCCTGAGTTTTTATATGTCACCAAAACAAAATATCTCATGTTCTTATATAGGAGGCGATGAATGAGGTAGAATTCTAAAATCACAACTACAAAAATGAAATGCAAAGTGTCTGTGAAACGGTGAATTTGTGAGAGGTGTATTTTTCAGCGTGTCACAGGCAAAACCGGAATAAAGAAACCTTGGTTCTCGTAAAAAGAGTTGAACCTACGACCTTCCAATTACTAGTTCGCTCGCTCTAGCCTTGAGCTATAGGAAACTGGCGAGATCAAGGTTATTCTAAGGGGTCTCCCTTTGATGTGTAAAATCGCCTGTCGCTGGCCAGAGTAAAATCTATTACGTCACTCCTGGGAGGGGAAGGGTGAAGTTAGGTTCGTGGGACAAACATCCTGCGTACTGCCAGGATTTGCATGTCGATGTCATAGGGTTGTATAAAATGAAAGTGGTGTGCTTTAAGCCTGGTGGATTTGTGAAAGGTTTGTTTTTCAGTATGTCACGGCCAGTGAAAAAGTGAAATGATTCCGCCTTCATTTCTTTCCATGAGTGGGTTTTGCAACAGTAATAAAAAAGGTTTTCTCTCACCAAATTGTCGTCAAAGAACGTTAAATGGAGCCTTCCACTCTTCCCCACCCTTCCCCGGCATATTCCTCGTGGCAAAAAAAATAATTTCTCTTCTTTCTGCCCAAAAGCTTTCAGATGATGAGAGAACGCCTGCCGTCATTCGTAGTTGTTTAGCCAAACGAGAAATGGAAGACAACGTCAGTGATTACCACCTAGTGCAGCTTCTGCCCAATAGAAGTAAGTCCTTCACTAAAAGATATGTTCTCCTTTTTATCTCCATTTATCGGGTAGTGAATTATGTAAGCCCTTACAAAATATCCCGAGATCTCCTCGGGGTAGGGGGGGGGGGGGTTAATCAGAAGATCTGGTGATATTTTGTAAAGTCTTACATGATTCACTACCCCTCGGGATATTTTGTAAAGGCTTACATGATTCACTACCCCTCGGGATATTTTGTAAAGGCTGACATGACTCATTACTCCTCAGGACTTACGTGACTCACTACCCCATTTATCAGTGATCATATCGATGTGGAAAGCGAAATAAACAATCACTCTCGGAGTGATAAACAGCGAGATATTTAATTTACAAGGGAAACTGAGATCATGTAACAATTCTAATTACAGTGCGTCCACTCTAAGCAAGGCCGTCCAAAGAAATGTTCATACAAATTTTAAATTTTTGTTTTCGATGCTGAACAACAGATTTGTGGCGAGTTTTTGTACAGTTACAGAGCAAAATGTGTACGTATTTTAAATGAAATATAAAACATTTGTATAGATTTTATTGTTTAGATACTCGATCGTAATTGGATAATTTGTATGAAAATTTGTTTGGGTGGCCTTGGTTCGAGTAGTGGCACTGCAACTTCTGCTCGCTTAGCGCAACGTAAAAAACAACACAAACAAAAAAAAACATTATTCACATTCATTTGTCGTCCTCTTATTATTATTATTATTATTATTATTATGATTATGATTATCAAATTATTGTTTGTAGTATTATCGTTTTTTTTTTAATAATAATGAAATCTTTATTAACATATTCAAGACAATATAGTAAAAGGTTTGAACCCAGGAGTATCAGTAGTTCGTCTAGTTTGATCGTCCGGGTGAGGGTAGTTCTGAAAAGAACTGTTGTTGGTGACTGACGTTTCGACAACCTGAGCGGAAGTCATCTTCAGAGTCAAGTGAATAATGTTTGTCAGACGATGATGTCGTCTATTCAATATTCAAGACAAGTTGCCATTTACAAGGTAAAAATTCCAATATTAAAATATCCAAGGCACAAAAAGTTATTATTATCATCATTATCATCATCGTCATATCATATATGTCATGATATCATGGTTACTACAACTAGTACTAATACTACTATCATCATCATAACATTAATTAACATATTCCATACAAATTGGTATATACAAGGTAAAAGAAAGTAAAAGAAATAAACTATTAAAACCTATTTCAACAGTGTTTACGTAATGGCTCCCTCCTGGGTTTCAACGTCAATATCGGTATATACAAGGTAAAAGTAAATAAAAGAAATAAACTATTAAAACCTATTTGAACAGTGTTTACATGATGGCTCCCTCCGGGGTTTCAACGTCAATATCAATGTTCTTAAAGTCACAAAAGGCTTTCCTTCTAGCTCTTGAACCTCTTAGGCAGATTAGTGCGGATCTTGGTAAAGCGAAGGATGTCCTTGCTCTTATCCAGGAGATTGTTTTAGCATAATGTTCTCCTTTTTTGATGGAAATCAGCTGCGCCAGTCTGGAATGGTATTGCAAGCACTCGTTTTATCGTTATTATTATTGTTAGTGTTATTATTATTATAATCATAACTATAGCAAAATTCTCAAATCTGATTGGCTATCAACTGCCCTGATTTCAGCCTTAATAGGACAGTTAAATAGGACAGTACGCGTCATGCCTGAGTAATTGGACAGTACGCGCCATCACGCGCGCGCTTAAATGGCTTTTTTTTCACTTCTGGCATAAAAAATCTCGGAATTTCATGTGTTTTGATTAAAAAAAGAAGTTTATACGTCACAAATTTTGTTAAAGTTATGATTAATTGGTAATAAGACTTTGTGTCGTCCAATTCGGTCTGCAGTCATACTCGTGATTAAACAAATCGGACTCCCGCTACGCAGTTGTCCGATTTTTTTAATCACTTGTATGATTACAGACCGAATTGGACTCCACTCAGTCCTATTACCATTACTTATTGTTGTCGTTATTGTAATCACTGTTATCTTGTATTTCAGACGAGCTGGTTATCCCGGACAATGCAAACGTATACTACGCGTTGAACTCGAACGTGGACTCTCTTCTATTCAAACTCAGGAAAAAGAGCAAGGAAAATGAAGGAGCAACATAAAGTAAGGGATTTGTTTGCCTCTGCTCTGTAAATTAGTTCCGTTTAACGCAACATAGTTAATATCCTTTTGGACTGTTGAACGCTTATAACCGTAGTTGTTGTTGTTATTGTTGTTGCCGTTGTTGTTGTTGTTGTCGTTGTGGTTGTTGTTGTTGCTGTTGTTGTTGCTGTTGTTGTTGTTCTATAGCTGGGGGTTTTCCCGCTACTGCGCGCCCATTCATTGGCTAGTTCATGGTCACATGACATCTAACAATGAAACTGTTTACTGTCAAATGCCATGAGCGGGCAACATTGCGAAACGTCGCGGGAAACAACATTCTCTGTCCCTCGGGACCAATCATTAAGTGTTAAATATCGAGTTGATTCCTTTTCCGCAGAATCAGTGTAGCGGCCAGACTCTAACTGTCCGTGTTATGATTGTGAATTTACCGGAATTTCCAAACGCACTGCTACACAAGATCCAGTAAATGTTACGGGTTTGATTTATTCTTCATTTAGCTGGGTGTGATTATGTGGTCAACTGAAATAGCATCAAGCGATAAAGCCTATAACTATGCGTAATAATAATAATATAATGATAATATAATAATAATAATAATAATAATAATAATAGTGCAATTACAAACTTCTATGGGATTTCAGTGTGCGAATAGAGTTTTTATTAGATAGTTTTAGATAGTTTTTAGGTTGTTTTATAGTCTTTCATATTAGATTTGGAATATATTGAGATTTTTAACCAAAAAAAAAATGACATTGTCGTTTCCCATGATTATAATTCATAGAACTGTTTAATTTTTGTATATAAGTTTATGTTTTTAAAGAAAATATAGATTATATCATTTTTTATAACGATAATAATAATAATAATAATAATAATAATAATAATAATATAATAATAATAATAATAATAATTCTAATAATAATGAACTTTATTTAAATGTAAACTGTATCTAGCACTGACGTACTAAATGGGACACTGTAAAGCACAAATCAAATCAAATTTAAATAGATTAAATCAAACGAAATAAAAGTAAAGTTACGATCTTTTGGTAATATAAAACGATATAAACTGAGCAATACAAAGAAACCAGCTGAAACAATTCGTGTGGTAACAAATATAAACTATACGTGCCAACGTTCCCGGGTAAAATGCACATCCATTCTTGAATCAGATTTTCAATTATTGTCTATTAACTCGCGTTGTCAGTACTTTGGTGTACTGATAATTACACGTCATTTATGTCTACTCTTAAAAGGCTTCATTGTTCCTGGGCCTTTACCGCGTGGCCTATATGTCAGCGGTAACACAAAGCTAAAGGCAGTTGTCACGTGGCAGTACCAGTGAAGCAGGTTTTAGCAGCAATGGCAGTGCAGTTTTGAAAGTGGAACCTGAAGGGCCCATATTTCTGTCCGCGACAGACGGACAGATCAAGACGGAAAGACAAACAAGACGGGTTGAAAGGAGGCAACATAAAAGAAAGTGTTCTGTGAGATGCTGAAGTGATTAACTTGGGAATTTTCCTTACAATAACCAGACACTGTAAAGGAAACTGATGATGAGAATTGTTAAAAGGATCAACTGAAATATGATGAATTGATCCAATACCAAATTCTCCAAACTAAACCATAACCAAATGTGTAGCTTTCACTTACGAGAGTTTCTACTCAGATCTACGGATAGGTTGTTGGTAAGAAAATCGCGACTTGTCTTGAGGTCACTTGTTTGCATGGAGTAGTACTTATTCTTGCGCATTGCTCTGCTGCTGTTGTCTTGGTTACGTGGAACCCTGTCTTTTCCAGCGATCGAATGATATTTGACAACAATTGAGTCGTCCTTTGTCTCCATTTATCAACGGCAGCAAATCCTTTAAGGCTCGGATACTCCCTTGTGGAGGGCGAGAGTCTCGCCTGTAGCTCCTCTAGTTTGTACCACTGTTCGTTCTCACGCTTTGTTTACGCGTGTCTAGTTCGCGCATTAGCAAAAGGCGACTCAAATGAAGTCTCAATATGGCAGAATTTAATAGAGCAGTAGTGGAAAAGAATTACTCCTCCCTCACTTGTGGTTTGTTTCTGTAGAGCCGTTCTCCAAAGGAACATAAACCTTACTAGTCTTCACTGATCGCTATTTATGATGAGAACTGTCTGAAAATCACAAGAAGTCCTTTTTAAACAATTTTAGGTGGAGTGCAATGATGTTGAGACACGGTAGTGTAGTAGTTAGCGTGTCCGACTTCCGAGCAGGAGGTTTGGAGTTCGAGCCCTGGTGCTGGCACTGTGTTGTTTCCTTAGACAAGAAACTTTACTCCACACTGTCTCTCTCTACCCAGGTGTATAAATGGGTACCAGCGATACAGTGCTGGGGGTAACCCAGCGATGTACTAGCATCCCATCCAGGTGGGAGGAATAATACTCCCAGGTGCTTCATACTACAGAAACCGGGATAAGCTCCGGCCGTGTGGGCCTTTGGCTTGTGAGCACCTTTACCTTACAATTGTGTTTGCATTTTGTGAAAGAGAGGAAATCTGTCGATTATTGACTCAATGTTTGAGCGATTCGACACTGGCAGTGAATGTCTCTCTTGATACTGCAGCTTCCACGAGTGTCTTAGAAATGTAAAACACTTTCTTAGCCCATCCTTCAAGCTCTTAGTTCCTTTAATACAAAATCGAGCGAGAGATATATAACGCGTCTGGACGAGCTAAATAACTTAGTGCGTCTATGAAGTTACAGTAGTCAATGTATTCTGTCCCGCGCATAGGTTTTACGAGCGGTGATATCCATACATTGAAGCACCGACTTCGATTTGATTCGTTAAATGGCTGTGAGTACGAGTTTGACCCCAAGGGTATTTAAAAAGGAAAAAAAAAATAGCTAAATAACTTAGTCTATGAAGTCGCAGTAGTCAATGTATTCTGTCCCGCGCACAGGTGTTACGAGCGGTGATATCAATACATTGAGGCACCGACTTCGAATTGATTCGATAAATGGCTGTGAGTACGAGTTTGACCCCAAGGGTATTTAAAAAGGAAAAAAAAATTGAAGAACCGAGGTCAACATTAGATCCCACTCTCCTGAATCTTCTGCGATTTCGCCTTCTCCTACTTCCCTACCCACCCCCCCCCCCTCCGCCCGCATTTTGTCTTGTTGCGCACATTTTTGGAACGATGTTAACAGTTATTCTCAGGATCTTAGTGGCATTTCTACGTAGTGACTGTTGTATACTTTTTGATGTGTTTTTCGTAGAATATTTGTGTTAGACCGATTTGATATTCTTTCGTTGATGATTTTCTTTATTCTCATTAACCTATTTGTTTTGATAACGCAATGATGTTCCTGGGAGAACTTACGTTTTGACCACATATGGCTAGATAAGTCGGAGACAGTTACAGCTTCCTCCTATAAACATTATACTTACGGACAAGTCACGCAAACGGCAAAGAGTATCGCTACCTCTGAAAACGGTAGAACTGCGATATGTGGGATGCCGAATGAAGTGAACGTTTTTTAAGAGCGGTGTGGTATTGTGTGGGATCTAATGTTGACCTAAAACAAGTTCCTCAAAGGGCAGGAATTGATATTACAATTCGTATTTTTAATGACATAAAGATGCGCTGGCGTTTTGTGGAAATGTTATATCTTTTTTATACATTTTTATGATCTGTAAATCTGCTTATTGTGAAATGAATACAAAGACTCGTCTGTGATGAGCTGCTTTTAATTGTGCTGTATGTCTTCATTGAGTTATAATGGTGGGTTTCCCCGTCTGGCCTCGTAGCTCAGTCGTGAGACTATCGGTAGATCTGTTCCGGAGGTCGTGGGTTCGATTCCCACTGAAGTGAAGTGAAGTGAAGTGAAGTGAACTGAACTGAAGCCAAATAATTGGGAAAGATCTCATGTATATACCCACCAGAAGTCCCCAACTACGTAACACACGTTAAATTATTCAATGCTCCACTCAATTACGTCAACTTACCATTCAATTACGTACAGGGGACTTGTGGTGGGTATATACATGAGATCTCTGCCTGTAAAGGGAAACAATTACATACAATGGGACTCGTGGTGGGTATATACATGAGATCCCTACCTGTAAAGGGAAACAATTACATTCAATGGGACTTGTGGTGGGTATATACATGAGATCCCTACCTGTAAAGGGAAACAATTACATTCAATGGGACTTGTGGTGGGTATATACATGAGATCTCTGCCTGTAAAGGGAAACAATTACATACAATGGGACTCGTGGTGGGTATATACATGAGATCTCTGCCTGTAAAGAGAAACAATTACATACAATGGGACTCGTGGTGGGTATATACATGAGATCCCTACCTGTAAAGGGAAACAATTACATTCAATGGGACTTGTGGTGGGTATATACATGAGATCCCTACCTGTAAAGGGAAACAATTACATTCAATGGGACTTGTGGTGGGTATATACATGAGATCTCTGCCTGTAAAGGGAAACAATTACATACAATGGGACTTGTGGTGGGTATATACATGAGATCTCTGCCTGTAAAGAGAAACAATTACATTCAATGGGACTTTTGGTGGGTATATAGATGAGATCCCTACCAAATAATTCTTTTTGTCTGGTGTAGGTATTCTTGTTCCCAATACTGGGGCTAACGCTCATTGAGGATTTCAGGGTTGAAGTGATTTGTAGCACCAAAATTGACATTCAGAATTGATTCTGACTGATTCACCCTTCAGCTTTAGTGGAAAGAAGATGAGAAGGAGGAAAAATACCAACATTAAAATATTATTAATATTCGGAGTTCGGGAATTGTATGGTGTGTCGGTCATTCCAGTTGTTGCTAGAGCCTTTGGTTTTGTGTCTAAGGGACGGACCATTAGAAAAGTGATGGGGGGGGGGGTGGGGAATTTTCAGCTTGCACAAATTCTTTTTTCGCTCACTGCTTTTGCAGGAATTTTTTTTTTCAGGTGAACCTCTCTGCACGATTTTTTTTTTTACTACGTGTAAAAAAGTCACAATTGGACCTTCCTTCTGCATGAATTTTTTTTTTACCTTCTTCTTTGCATGAATTTTTTTTTTTGGCATTTTGCCTTGCATGAATTTTTTTTTGTTTTTTTCCCCACCCCCCCCCCCCCCATCACTTTTCTAATGGTCCGTCCCTAAGAATCTCAAAGATTGGATTGCACGCATGGGAACAGATAGAAGTCATAGAACCTTGATAAGTGTTCTGTGAAATTAACGGCCGGAGTGAAACGGCAAGACCCTTGGACATTTGTTATGACCGGCTCTTGATGAGCGACGATCATTCTTGTTGTGGCTCATGTTACATTTGGTGGCATATATCACGGATTATATCTCATGACAACTACATGAAGTGGGCCCAAGCCCTTGATTATATATGTTCGCACGTTTACAATAAAAAAAACCCTTTTTCTTGCCGGTTTATAAAATGTATGTGAGTCTTACAATGAGCATGAAGAAATGATAATATTAATTATTATTTATATTATTATTATTATTATTATTATTATTATGGTTGTTATATCATTAATTTATTATTACTAGTGATAAATATTATGATTAGTAGATGCTGGATCAGCGTTTTCGTACCGTCTTCTTTACATCTTTTCCTACAGCCTTTGATAAGGAACGACTACGAAGTGTTCGCGTGCCACGGTTGTCGTTAGTTCACACTTTTACACACTTTACACACTTTTATTTATTATTTCAAACAAATATATACAGGTAATTTACACAACCCGCGTATAGCAACAGCTAATCTTGGCGGGTATTAGTAATGACAAAAATTGAAATTAATTGAAAATTTACAATATTGCTACAACATCGGCACTACAATATAAGACTGTGACGTGCAGTTGGAAACGAAAACACATAGCTATAAAGCACAATAATTAGCAGTAAACAAAAATTAAGTATTAGAGCTAAAGGACTACAATATTGCTACAATTACACTACAATATAAGACGAAGACATACAATATGAAACGAAACACGTAGCGAAACATAAAGCTATAGGATACAATAATTATTGGCATTAATTTTCAATATTAAAGAATGGGCGTCAACATAAAAGTCCTCAATCCCAAGTACGGTTAAAAGTAATTTATGAAGTTTTCTTTTAAAAGCTCTTTTCTTTAGCTTACGCCAGTTGGGGTGCAGACAGTTCCACAATCTCGCACCAAACGCAGAAAAAAGATTTTAGTTTCACATGCAATCTAGATTTCGGAATAAAGAAATTCCTTGTGGAAGAGGAACGCGTATTATGTGCATGAACATCGGATGAATGAATGAAAAGCTGACGAATGTTGCAAGGTGTAGAATTAGTAGAAACATCATGCATTATGGTGGAAATCGTTTCAAAATAAAGCATATTAACGGGTACAATGTTCGAAGTTATAAAAAGAGGGATAGCATGAGTTCTATTGATGGAAAAGAAGATCAAACGAAGTGCACGTTTTTGCAGGATAAGAATCTTTTCCAAATCACGCTGAGCTGCCTGCCCCCAAACAGGTATACCGTAAAGCGTGTAGGGAAATATTAACGAGCGGTAAATTTGAAGAAGGATATTGAAAGGTACATGATGTCTTATTCTTGCAAGAATACCAACTATTTTGCTGATCTTCGAAGCAATATAATCAATATGAGGCTTCCAGGTCAAGTTTTTGTCAAGTAGCACTCCTAAAAATTTTACATAATCTTTGCATTCAAGAAGTACGAACCCATTATTGTTATTATCCGGAATTCTGATACATATCTGATGATTCATTCTTTTTTGCCTTGGTCTAAAGACAACAAAGTTTGATTTTTTAGCGTTAATGGTTAGTTTATTAGCATTAAGCCAGTTCCAAACATTGTTTAGCTCAGCGGTAACTGTCGGGTTTCCAGGGACTTCAAGTCTTTGTCAGCATATAACAGGTTTGTATCGTCAGCAAATAAATAAAACCCAAGTTTATTACTACAGAGGTAAATATCATTAATATAAATTAAGAAAAGTAAGTTCAATCTTTATTAGAAGTACTCCTAAAACAGTAAAAACTAAACTAGAAGGTTACTACGTTAGTGCAGAGGTTCCAATAACCACATACGACCTGAAAATTGTTGAAATATATTCCCGAATGGTGGGGTGAATCTCTCAGCACTTCACATTCAACATTCACATTGAATCGTGCTCAGAAAAACGGGGGTCGTTTCTCGAAAGGCGTTCGGCCGGTAACTTACAGGGTCCGGACCTCCTAGCCTGCGAATACAGCCGCATCTCACTGCTCCCCGCTAGGGCAAGAAGAGCGATGAGAGAGGCCTTATTAGGGGGGTTCTTTATGTCACCCGTTTGAGATTCAAACCTTTTCACGTCGCAATTTCGGAAGGTTCGAGGTCGCTGTCGTAATTTCGCGTGAGTGGCTCGTCGTTCGTCGTCATTTCAGCTCCTTCGTGTCGCCGTTTCAAGGCCATGTCGCTTGACGGAATATAGACTATGGACCTCCAGGCTCTTTGAGATTTTGGACTGGATTCAGATTAGAGGATTTGTGTTTTAATACTTCCTTATTCAGAATTTTTTACGAATTTTCAGTGAATTCGATCCTCAACGTCGAGGTAGGTCCGTGTGGTTTTCGTCCATTTGATTTTCATCCAATATTAAAAATTAAAAATTGAAATCAATTTCCGTGCACTTTCCATTCATTCCATTCTTAGCAAAATCAAAAAAGGACAAATCAAAATTAAAATCAACATTTTTGATCTTCGAATTCAAGAAAAATCGCAGTTGAGGGCCAATTTTTAATTTTCGTCATTTTTAAATGAAACAAAAAATGAAAAACGACTTTCCTTTTTCGATTTTGTTATTTTCCATCTACACCAAACTCGAGAATTGTCACCATGAATCTAAAAATGTATTGTTATAACAGTTGAATTCCTCGTACCCGAAATCTTCTTCTCATGAAATGAAAATGAAAACACACCGCTCGCGTTTGAATAATCGGAAATCAAATCGCCATTTCAATTTTCGTCTTGGATGAAAATCAAAAATTGAAAAACAGACAAAAACACCTTACGGGGGAGGGAAGGGTAAGCTGCCAACATGTTGGGCTCGGTTACTAAGTAAACAAAGTAGTGTATAATTAGAGGGGCTGGCAGGTGGTCCGTGGGTCATTCGTCCATTCAATTTTCAATCCAAATTAAAAATTGAAAATCGATGTCAATTTTTGATTTTCCTTTCTTGTTTTCTCGCGAAATCACGAAACGTGTATCTGTAAACAATTCACTGTTTTCACTTATATAAGAACCAAAAATATCACTTGGCCTTCTTATTTTTGCAGTTACCATCGAATTGAAAATCAGACAGGTCATGGTAATTGTTTATTAGCAGGGGAACCATTGCCACAGTCTCGTGTCGTCGGCGATTACGTGAATTTAGAAGAAAAATCCAAAATTGAAAATTGAAATCAATTTTGAAGTTTTGTTTTTGGTCGAAGAATTCATCAATCGTTCGCACACCGAATGACAAAAAGTACCCCAGGGGGGAGTGGGCGAGGATTCCTCAGTCCTTATAGCTGCCTTGGCGAAACTTTTCGAGCCCTTCGTTCTCGTGGAATGTTTGGCGCGTTTTCCGTAGTTGTGAGTTAATTGTCGTTAAAGCACGCGGCAAGACACTGGACCTTTCAAGCGAGGGGAAGAATCTTGGACATCGCATCGCAGCGTCTGAGTTATCGGTATCCAGACTTTCTCGAGCGTTTCAAGCAAGTAAATACATATTTTCGTGGCTCATGATTTGGCAGTCCCGGCTTCAAGCCGCCAATGTGCACATGCATTGGTAGTGTTTATGTGTAAACTATTACAGTTTGAATCTTAAGCTTGAGCTTAAAGCTCGTGCAAAGGTGTATGAATAAAAGGAACGACAGTGGGGAGCAGGGTTGGCGCAGTGGTGAGAGCGCTCGCCTTCCACCAATGTGGCCCGGGTTCGATTCCCGGCCCCGGCGTCATATGTGGGCTGAGTTTGTTGGTTCTCTACTCTGTTCCGAGAGGTTTTTCTCCGGGTACTCCGGTTTTCCCCTCTCCACAAAAACCAACATTTGATTTGATTGATTTAATGTAATATGATTTCATTTGATTTCATTTGTTCTTTACAGTGTCCCCAATTAGTGCGTCAGTGCTAAATACAGTTGACACTCAAATAAAGTTCATTAGTCTGAACAATATATCTTCACCACCTACTTTAATTTTCATTACACTTTTTACTTCACATTTAATGATAATGCATGTATAGAGATTCAAGACTTCACGTGCCATATAAATCTTTAGCCCTGAGTAAAGATAACAATGCAAAAAATTAACAGTGACCTTTGGTGCCTTGATTGTCCATTATCTTCCTGAGACTACTGCTAGTCACCAACTCCAGAGAGGAATCATTAAAGGCACTCCTTGCCTTGGACAGAACATAGCCTTAGGCTCAAGCTTAATTAAGATTCAAACTGTAATAGTTGACACATAAGCACTACCAATGCATGTGCACATTGGCGGCTTGAAGCCGGGACTGCCAAATCATGAGCCACGAAAATATGTATTTACTTGCTTGAAACGCTCGAGAAAGTCTGGATACCGATAACTCAGACGCTGCGATGCGATGTCCAAGATTCTTCCCCTCGCTTGAAAGGTCCAGTGTCTTGCCGCGTGCTTTAACGACAATTAACTCACAACTACGGAAAACGCGCCAAACATTCCACGAGAACGAAGGGCTCGAAAAGTTTCGCCAAGGCAGCTATAGGGACTGAGGAATCCTCGCCCACTCCCCCCTGGGGTACTTTTTGTCATTCGGTGTGCGAACGATTGATGAATTCTTCGACCAAAAACAAAACTTCAAAATTGATTTCAATTTTCAATTTTGGATTTTTCTTCTAAATTCACGTAATCGCCGACGACACGAGACTGTGGCAATGGTTCCCCTGCTAATAAACAATTACCATGACCTGTCTGATTTTCAATTCGATGGTAACTGCAAAAATAAGAAGGCCAAGTGATATTTTAGGTTCTTATATAAGTGAAAACAGTGAATTGTTTACAGATACACGTTTCGTGATTTCGCGAGAAAACAAGAAAGGAAAATCAAAAATTGACATCGATTTTCAATTTTTAATTTGGATTGAAAATTGAATGGACGAATGACCCACGGACCTAACTCCTTCCTTGATTTTGATTTTCATCCAAGACGAAAATTAAAATGGCGATTTGATTTCCGATTATTCAAACGCGAGCGGTGTGTCTTCATTTTCATTCAATGAGAAGAAGATTTCGGGTACGAGGAATTTAACTGTTATAACAATACATTTTTAGATTCATGGTGACAATTCTCGAGTTTGGTGTAGATGGAAAATAACAAAATCGAAAAAGGAAAGTCGTTTTTCATTTTTTGTTTCATTTGAAAATGACGAAAATTAAAAATTGGCCCTCAACTGCGATTTTTCTTGAATTCGAAAATCAAAAATGTTGATTTCAATTTTGATTTGTCCTTTTTTGATTTTGCTAAGAATGGAATGAATGGAAAGTGCACGGAAATTGATTTCAATTTTTAATTTTTAATATTGGATGAAAATCAAATGGACGAAAACCACACGGACCGGGGGAGTGGGCGAGGATTCCTCAGTCCCTATAGCTGCCTTGGCGAAACTTTCTCGAGCGTTTCAAGCAAGTAAATACATATTTTCGTGGCTCATGATTTTGCAGTCCCGGCTTCAAGCCAAGGCAAGGAGTGCCTTTAATGATTCCTCTCTGGAGTTGGGGACTAGCAGTAGTCTCAGGAAGATAATGGACAATCAAGGCACCAAAGGTCACTAGTACTGTTAATTTTTTGCATTGTTATCTTTACTCAGGGCTAAAGATTTATATGGCACGTGAAGTCTTGAATCTCTATACATGCATTATCATTAAATATGAAGTAAAAAGTGTAATGGAAATTAAAGTAGGTGGTGAAGATATATTGTTCAGACTGTCGTTCCTTTTATCACAGGCGGCCCAGGCTCACAATGCGAGGAGTTTTAAAATCTTTATGCGAGCGTTGAGCGCGCGAAACGTGAGGAAAACCAAAAAGCGACAACTTGCTTAAAAGGCTTCGGATCGAGCTGAGAAGCGAGATGACAATAGAAAAGACAACAAGGCATTGAGGTGAGTCATTTGTATTGCAAAAATACCAAAATTTCAGCTATAATGTCGATTACCGTTTTTCCCCATACAAACCTTTATAAATTCAAACCGTTGTAACACAACACCACCACATACTGCAAGGCGAAGGCCACGTTTCGCGTAACCAAACTCGGTCGCTATGTGACAGTAGATGTCGGCGGTAACCGTGTCACGTTTCGCGCGCTCAACGCTCGCATAAAGATTTTAAAACTCCTAGCATTGTGAGCCTGGGCCGCCTGTGCTTTTATTCATATACCTTTGCACGAGCTTTAAGCTCAAGCTTAAGATTCAAACTGTAATAGTTGACACATAAGCACTACCAATGCATGTGCACATTGGCGGCTTGAAGCCGGGACTGCAAAATCATGAGCCACGAAAATATGTATTTACTTGCTTGAAACGCTCGAGAAAGTCAGGATACCGATAACTCAGACGCTGCGATGCGATGTCCAAGATTCTTCCCCTCGCTTGAAAGGTCCAGTGTCTTGCCGCGTGCTTTAACGACAATTAACTCACAACTACAGAAAACGCGCCAAACATTCCACGAGAACGAAGGGCTCGAAAAGTTGCTCCAAGGCAGCTATATAGGTACTGAGGAACCCGCACCTACTCCCCCCAAGGGTACTTTTGTCATTCGGTGTGCGAACGATTGATGAATCCGTCGCCCATAAACAAAAATTCAAAATTGATTTCAATTTTCAATATTTGGACTTTCTTCTAAATTCACGTAATCTTCGATGACAAGGGTCCGTGTGGTTTTCGTCCATTTGATTTTCATCCAATATTAAAAATTAAAAATTGAAATCAATTTCCGTGCACTTTCCATTCATTCCATTCTTAGCAAAATCAAAAAAGGACAAATCAAAATTGAAATCAACATTTTTGATTTTCGAATTCAAGAAAAATCGCAGTTGAGGGCCAATTTTTAATTTTCGTCATTTTCAAATGAAACAAAAAATGAAAAACGACTTTCCTTTTTCGATTTTGTTATTTTCCATCTACACCAAACTCGAGAATTGTCACCATGAATCTAAAAATGTATTGTTATAACAGTTAAATTCCTCGTACCCGAAATCTTCTTCTCATTGAATGAAAATGGAAACACACCGCTCGCGTTTGAATAATCGGAAATCAAATCGCCATTTCAATTTTCGTCTTGGATGAAAATCAAAAATTGAAAAACGGACAAAAACACCTTGCGGGGGAGGGAAGGGTACACTGCCGACATGTTGGGCTCGGTTACTAAGTGAACAAAGATGGCGGACAACAGGCGGTAAAATCATACGAAAAGTGCTTCCTTTAATACAAGTTCAACCCTCGCCGGATGCACTACATGGTCAGACTGGAGGGATATTTCTTAGAACTTATGGACTGAATGTCAAGAATGACCGAATTGGTGAGTTAGTGACGTCCTTCTTCCGAAATTGATCCCAATTCCGGGCTAGGTACTTCGGAAGATAAGCCAGAGGGCCTGGCCTACCGTTCGTAAGTTGAGTTGTTAAGCTCAAGCTCTAATCAAACTTTATAATTTAGCAATCCTCTTGTCTGCCTTGAATATTGATTTTATAATGCTGCCCCTGTTTCGTTCTCTGGACCATGTGGCGTAAAATTCATTTTGAGAGGAAGGCGTTATTTTTCCCCACGAAAAACATACTTACCGGTAGATGTTAACTATCCAACAAGCATCCGTGCGCAACTGTAGCTCGTAGTTGTCCGAAAAATGTTATTGAACAATTATAGGCGAATCAAACACCGTGAAGTCCATGTTTGTTTAATAGTTTTCACTTTATTGAGCCCAAACTGGAGCAATAATTTAAAATACACTGTAAAGCTTATTTTTTAGATACAAAACTAGTGCGTCAACACCTGACGAGATGGTACCAGCAAATATCTATTTCAACCTCAACATATTAACATGTCTTTCATTCAAGTTGACTCTTGCATCTTGGGAGACCATACAAATATTTTATGTTTATTACTTGAAGGAGATAGCAACATGAAAGTTATAGCCTTTTGTGTTCTTATTCAGGTTTTGTATTACATGGCTAAAATTTCAAGAAGGACAGATTAGAGATAAAAGGAATGGATGAAACAGAAACCTCTTTCAAAGTGTACATGTTATTACTCTGAAGCTATTGCTGTGAAATCTGCACAACATAAGAAAAGGAACAATTGCAGAACTGAGCTCCATGTAAGAACTGTGCTTAATGGGAAAAGATATGAGCGACTGGATTGCATTCAACATTGCATTCTTGAACTCTGCTGGATTTTCATGCACTATTTGATGAAAAAGAAAATCTGGAAAATGAAAACGGAAATATTTTTCAGGCCACAATGATGGGAAGATTAACTGATTTGTTCTCCACCATGAGTTTTTTGAACCCCTTTAAAAAATCATCAATTCTCTTGAACTGAAAACTTTGAGTATTACCTCTTGGCTGTCTACAATCGGAGCAACTGAAAAATGAAAATGGACATATCCCCCACCCCCCTTAAAATGAAACAACACAATAATGGTAAGAAGTCATTTTTTTACTACATGTACTGTGCAGCTACCATATAGGTTCCCATGTATCTGTCATTATGAAATCAGTATTCAAGGCAGACAAGAGGATTGCTAAATTACAAAATTTTAATTAAGGCTTGAGCTTTACAACTGGCCTTACGGTAGGCCGGGCCCTCCAGCTTATCGCACGAATTACCTAGCCTGGAATTGGCATCAAGTACGGAAGAAGGACGTCACTAACTCACAAATTTGGTCAATCTTGACATTAATTCCATACTTTCCAAGAAACATCCCTGCGGTCTGTAGTGCATCCGGCAAGAGTTCGAACTTGTATCACTTTTACGGCCTGTTGTCCGCCATCTTTGTTAGTAGTGTATAATTAGAGGGGCTGGCACACCGATTAAAATTTGAGTCAATTTTGAGGAAAAAAATTTATCAAGGATTTATCAAGGAATTTATCAGAGATTTTAAACAAGAATTTTTATGCATCGAAAAAATTTATCAAGGATTTATCAAGGATTTATCAAGGATTTTATAGGGGAAATAAAATAAATTTGTTTTTTAATGTTGGTTTAAAGACATGTTGTAAAGTAAAAAAAAAAATATGGAACAGTTACAAAGATGTAATGTCAAACAACTAAAACAAATTGCTAAAGAATTGGGTATTAAAAGATATTCTCAAATGATTAAAGCAGAACTTATAGAAGCTATAAAACAAGCACAATCACCAAGCATTAATATTATTGAAAAATCTTCTTCCAAAAAAGTCAAACAACCAATTAATCCAGTATTTGAAAAACTAAATGTGGAACATATGAGAGAATTAGCTAAAGAGCGTGGTATTAAAAAATATTATTTTATGACTAGAAATGAATTGATTGAAGAGTTGGGTGATATAGAAATAGACTTAAATAAATTATCAAATATTGTTTATAAAATAATGACAGCATCAAAAAAGTATGAGTGTATTCATGGAAGTTTTAAATATCAATGTAAAGAGTGTCACGGGTCGCAAATATGTGTACATAATAAAAGGAAAACACGATGTAAAGAATGTGGAGGTGGTGGTATTTGTAAGCATAAACGGGAGAGGTATATTTGTAAAGAATGTCATTAAGTTATATAACGCAAGTCAGTGTTACATAACAAAAAATTATCTGAATCTTAAACTTAAAGTTATGGGTGAACCCTTCAGATCAAGTTTTTTCCATTCAATATCTAAGATGCTTAAATCGAAGTGGTTTATGAGGCTCTCATATTTTTGAACTGGAATTGTTGGATATTCATGTGAGGGTATGTTGGCAAGCAGGTGTGATGGTGAGAGTTTCACAAGTTCTCCATATTTGGTGTTATTCATATATGACGACTTATTATCCACTATACTACACATAAGTCTCAGTGGTTCCTTAATCTGTATATTTATGGGGTATAATTTACCCGGATTTATGATTTCAGGCACTCCTAAACCAACTTGCAACCCTCTAGTAAGTTTAATGTTGAAGTTCTTATTTGAATATAGATAGTCAACAGTATCAGTCTCAATGATTGTTATCTTTACCCTATCAGTATCATTAAGAAAGATCGATTGAATATTACGCAGCGAATATGTACCAGGCTGTATTATTATGAGGGGGTTGATTCTCATCATTGAACAATATCTGTTGATCCTTGAAATTAATCAATCTTTTGGTTTTTATATTACAATCCAGGAGTTGTATCTCCCGAATATTTTTCAGCGGAGGATCTAAATAAATCCTAGTTTCAGACTCATACATGGTAATACTCAACATTTTGTTTTGATTACATCATATTCATCTTTAAATTTCTATAATCAAAACCTTAACAAAAATTTGCATTGACGTAATCACATTCCTGAGCGACGTTAGAAACCGACCTTTTTAAAGTAAACATAAAATCTACTTTTCAACTTCAAATCCACTTTACATTTTGCTTGTTGCTATGTCGTAAAAGTATGCAATCTATTGTTCTACACGTGGACACTAATTTACAAACAATCATAATCACGTGAAATACTCATGAACTACCGAAATAGATACCACGCAAATACACTAGAGACAATTATAAATGCTAATAGATTATCTTCATGCTGCGTTGAGCCAATATTATTTTCATGCTTCGTTGAGTATGTTTGCGTTGAGTCTGTTTTCATTGCGGGTTTTGGTTTCGTTTCAGTTCTATGTAGTAACTTTACCTTTGAAGATCCCATGTTATGACTTATTCCAACCTGTTTTGCTTCAGTGTTTTCAATTTTTGAATTTCATCCAAGACGAAAATTGAAATGGCGATTTGATTTCCGATTATTCAAACGCGAGCGGTGTGTTTTCATTTTCATTTCATGAGAAGAAGATTTCGGGTACGAGGAATTTAACTGTTATAACAATACATTTTTAGATTCATGGTGACAATTCTCGAGTTTGGTGTAGATGGAAAATAACAAAATCGAAAAAGGAAAGTCGTTTTTCATTTTTTGTTTCATTTAAAAATGACGAAAATTAAAAATTGGCCCTCAACTGCGATTTTTCTTGAATTCGAAGATCAAAAATGTTGATTTTAATTTTGATTTGTCCTTTTTTGATTTTGCTAAGAATGGAATGAATGGAAAGTGCACGGAAATTGATTTCAATTTTTAATTTTTAATATTGGATGAAAATCAAATGGACGAAAACCACACGGACCCACCGTCCCTCCCTAGTTACCAGTTAGTCACCTTATATTCGATTGACCAATTAAAAAACAGGACTGCCTACAATATTGCATAAATCGCCTATCGGACCCAAACGTTTCCCTCTCCATTCTGATCTCCATTCAGCAAAGCAGGAGTTAACAATGGTGAATCTTGGAGATGTATTTCCCGACTTCGAAGCCGAGACAAGCCATGGGCGAATCAAGTTTCACGAATTCATCGAGGACAGGTAAGTTTAAAATTTTCTTCTCAAGTTAGAATTGAAATGAATACGAGCATTGTTTAGCAGCGTGAGTTTTGTACAGTACAAGGCTCGTTTATCACAGAATCCCAAACCAAAACCATCAAAACAGATAGTAGAGAGGCAGTTTTAACATTCTGCAGTCAGAACGGAGCTCATCGCAGCGTGTGAGCAAAACTGGGTGTGGAAATGTGTCTGTCCTTCGCGCGTTCGTTTCTGCTGACTCGCGAAAGTAGGATTTCCCTAACCTGGCATCTTTTGTCTTTCGACGTGAAGTTCGTAAATTTTTTCCTCTTTTGCTTCTGTTTATATGTTGTGGGCACTACTGTAGAGAGAAAGATACGAATTCATGCATAGAAGCATGCATGCGTCCTTTAATGAACTTGTGTATGGTGTACAATCTCGACGCGGGAGTCCTTACTGTTGCAAAGATTTGTTCTAGTGCGAATTTTGGATTAGGGCCGAATCTTAAAATACCATGCTTTAACGCTAGTCGTCAGTAGAAAGGAAAGACTAGCTCACTACATGATAATTCTGTGCTTCTTGATATGTTAATGCCGAGTGCTTTGTGAATTTCATTGCTCGGGCGATTGAGTTATATTGTCCAATAGTACAATAAAATCGCAAGGCCCCAAATTCTTTTCGCCCGAAGTCGTTTCGCCCCAAGTCGTTTCGCCCCAAGTCGTTTCGCCCCAAGTCGTTTCGCCCCAACTCGTTTCGCGTCCCAACTCGTTTCGCGCCTCAACTCGAAGTCGTTTCGCGCCGCAACTCGAAGTCGTTTCGCCCCAACTCAAAGTCGTCTCGCCCCGACCAAACGTTAATTCGTCCGAAGTTTTTTCATACGATTTAGAAAGTAATAAATGGTTAACTTGAACAAAACAAGCAATGTTGAGACCCCTTGTCGTCTTACCGACGATATCATTGAATACTATGCACATTGCGTACAAACATCTAGCGCCGCTTATATAGAACACGTCTTGTTTCTGTCACCATTTATCTCGGAAGTGCTCTCTTTTAGTCCTTTAACTTACGGTGGTACAAATTACGGTAAGATTTCCTCACAGGTCCCTACTTCATTATGTATGCTGTAGTTGAATTGTCTTGGGAAGTGTGCGTGCAAACATTTCTTGTACGGCAACAGCATGCATAAGTGAAGTAGGGACCTGTGCGGAAGTCATTCCCAAATTACCTTGTCAACTTCTTTGACTATCCCAATTTCTTGTGTTTCAATTTCCTACCGACACAGCCCCAGTTTCTTCAACCGCTGCGTCATCAACATGGCGTGGGCAGGAAAGGTAGATTGGGAAGAGTGAAATGAACAGTTACAAATGTCACTAACAACCTCATCTTACAAAGGTGACATTTTTTTCCTCTAGTGATTTGCAAATACATTTCAAATTACTTTAAACAAAAAGACTTTAAAGTTGGGGCAAAATGCCTTTGAGCTTGGGTGAAATGACCAGGGACAAAATGGACTTGGGGCAAAACGACCTGTTTCCTTAACCTAGAGGTTAAGCGCAGCTTTATCAGTGTTACACTTATGCCTTTATATCTCATATCTGACTGTGCGCAATGCAGTGTTTGGTTGAATTGGGGCTGTACCCAGGATAATGCAATATGGAAATACAGCAGAGGTATAGAAATCCTTTTGTTTTATTTCTTTGCTTTTAATTCACCCCTGATAGGTATGAGGACATTTGTGCTCTTTCTCTGGGTACTTAATCTTCTTCTTTTTTTTTTTCGTCTGATATTGTTCCAGCTGGATTTGTCTGGCCATCTAGATAATTTAAACTTACCGTAAATGCTCTAGTAAGACCCCAGGGGGCTTATTTAATTCTTAGGATGTTAGAAGGGAGGCTTATCAGAATGGGGGGGGGGGGGGTTATTACAAACTCAAAATTCCGGTCTTTGGAAGTCTCACTCAACTTTAATAAATTTTGAATACAGTATATAGTAGAAGGCATGCCTTTGGCTATTTAAATCTCAAATATTTCACACACACTTGTTAAAATACACTTCTACGTCTTACTGCATTGTATGTAGACTGCTAGGCAAGTGTGCGAGACTGACATTGTTTTAACAAAGGTCAGGGCTGTCAGACTTTAAACAAGTCTCTGCAATTAGAATTCAACATCAATTTCATCACCCTTATTGTCAGAGGCAACTTGAGGGGAAGGGGAGCAGGAGCTTAATATATGAAATTGAGGCTGTAGAGGGTTGGCTTGTTAGAGCCTAGTTGTTAAGAATGCATGGTTCTTCTTATAGTCTTAGGAAATCGTTGAATGTTGCTGTCTATCTAGGCCGAGAACCGAACTGGGTCGTCGTTCATTGAAACATAGAGCTGCAATTTCCTGGAACTCTTTACCTGACACTGTCAAACAGCTTGAAAACCGTCTCTCTTTTAAAAGAAAGACGGTTTTTAATAAGAATCCTGACACTTTTAAGAAGAATCCTGAATTTGGGTATTTTTAAATTATTTGATTACCCTTTTATCGTTATTGTATATATGTTTTTTGCTTTATGACAATTGTATCATCAGTTTCTGTTTCTCTTATTTAGACTTAGTAGTAGTAGGTGCACGTCAGCTGTACAGTTGCTTATTTTAAACCTACTTATCAAATTAACGTATGTATGTATGTATGTAGAGGGTGGGCTTATAGAGCATTTACAATAATTTGCCTTTCCATGTGTCATTGATAATAACGAGAGAGGACTCCTGTATTTAGTAAACCTTTCCTTGGAAAAATTGATGGTACTCCTTTCACATATTCACTGAAGAAAAGTAACTAAAGGCCCAATTAAATGGGTAGACTAACTAAACAGGGGGTCTTGTTTTCATTTTATGAAGTATTTGAAAATTTGTAGCAAATACCTGTAAGGTGCATCTGTTTGAAGTACTTCATACACAGACCTTTTATTGGAATCTACTTTAATTACAGATTTTCTCCACCCTGTTGTGTACTTTCTTTTTTTTTTTTCTTTATTGATTTATGGTTTACAACAATTACAAAGATTGAATAGACATAAGGTTACTTACATGTTTAAACGAAAAGAAAAGAAAACTACTTACAAAAAAGAGAAAATAAGTAAATAAATAAATAGAAAGCTACTTACACAGAAACTACGTGCGTGCGTGTTATTACTGTTAGGCCTTGCTTTAGAATAGTTGTGTGGAATTTATTGCTCACATGAAAAAAGTGAAAATAACTTGCATTAAGTTTAAGAATTGATTTGCGATATTGCTTTACTTTTCTCGATGGCTAATTTGCTCTTTAAATAGACAAGGAAAGCTTCGAAGTAGTAGGGTTCCTTCTCTCTTGAAGCGGATTAGATGTAATACTTGGCGATCATTAGGCAGAGGTTTAAACCAAGGTGTTCTCTAAGATTACCCGTGAAGCCGTAAATTATGATTTGCTCATTCAAGGTAATAAAGTCATCGTTCTTAAAGTTCCACCAATTACAAAAAGTTTTCCAAAAAGCTTGGACATCAGGACATAATACAAAAAGATGTTTTAAGGTTTGTGCTTGATCGCAAAGATGACATTTATCATGTTTAACTATCTTATCTCTGAATAAAGTTGCATTAGTAGGCAAGATGTGATGCACAATTTTGAATTGAAATATGGCGAGCCTAATATCTTTTGTCACTCTGAAAGGAATACTATAAATGGTTTCTATAGTTTGCTTATTAAGATTTGCCTGTATCATTCTTTGTTCTGCTGTAGGGGCTACGAATTTCTGTTCGATTAAAAATCTAGAAGCTGATTTACATGAAAGCTGGTTTAAAGGAATTTTCTCTACGCATTCCAAATTGTTATTATGGGAATCATTCAAATTAGAATGTTTCAATAAGCGAATCCAGTTTTGGGGGATAGCGTTACATAGGCCATTATACGTCAAGAAATTGGTTTGGACACGTAATGTGCGGCAAAAATCCTTGAAAGTCAAAAAGCCATTTCCATGTTGTGTACTTTCACTCCTTAAAGTTCCCTTTAGTCTATTACCCCTGAATCCCTAGTGCAGAGTCATGAATAAGGAGTATTCCATTTCTGGAAGTCTTGACGTGGGACACAAAAACCTACAAAGCACCTGGGGGTATTCTTCTGCTCCTTCCCCCTCACTTAAGATTACCAAAAAAAGAGCTGGTCACATGACATTAAATGCAGAGCTAGAGCAGCTCTGTACCCATTTTCAGCAAGCTTGAATGGTTGCCTTTTTATGTAGATAGCAAAATAATGAAGTGTGCACTTTTATTTAAACGAATTAAACTCGAGGTACCCCAATATTTGATTGAACAATTCAAACTTAACAATTCTGTAAATAGTCGAATGACAAGATTCTCTGGTCTAAATTTCTTAACTCCAAGGTATGAAAGGAAAACCGAAGCTGGAAAAACGTTTACTGTAACTGCTATACAGGACTGGAACAGCTTACCTGTAAATATAAAGAAAGAGGCGAATCTAAAATGTTTTAAGAATGCCATGCGTTGAAAATATCTCAATGACGATTAGCTTTGTTACATTTTAATCCTTAATTTTGTTTTTTATATAGTAGCACTTTAGTATTTTTATGTATATATAGCTTGTGATATTTTTAGATGTATTCTATTGTCAGAGGACCACTAGTTTGTTAGTACTATGTACTTTTATGTGCCATCCTCTTAAAATAAAGCTATGAATGTCGCTGAAATTGTTGGTAGTCCGAGCTGCCCCTCACCCCTACCCCATAAAGATGTTTTATACTCATCCCTGCTTTCTCTCAACCTTACAAAAATGGCGCTCATCGATCGATTTTCTTTTGTTTTTTGGTGCGGGTTATCTGCCAGTGCGGGTAATCTGTTGAATCTTTTTTCTCATTTTTGGCAAAAAACGCCCGGTGTGGGTAATCTACCGTGCGGGTAATCTGCCAGAAATTACAGTACTACTACTTCGAGGCTGCCCTCAATGATATTTTTCCATTGCAGCTGGGCAATCTTGTTCTCTCACCCTGCTGACTATACTCCTGTGTGCACCACAGAGTTAGGACGTGCTGCCTCAATTGCACCTGAGTTTACAAAACGAGGCGTCAAAATGATAGCCCTTTCATGTGATAATGTTGACTCCCATATTGGATGGATAAAGGACATTAAGGCATATAGT